>CM069133.1:98738902-99938902 GCA_035221665.1 Okamejei kenojei
AATTCCACCAACCTAACCCCCACTTATTACACGGCTGAAGTCGTTCAGGCAGATTAGCATGTGATAACCCGAGATTACCGGCATGGCTCCGGTACAGAGAGATGCACCGAGGATTCGAGGCCTGGCCGATGGCTGCTGCGTGGCCCTAACCGTCCCTCGCTCCTTCACTTCTTACCCCCTCCCTTCTTCCCCCTCTCATCTCTCCCCTTCTCCCCTTCATCCCCTTCCTCCCTCCCTCCTCCTCTCTCCTCCCTCTCTCCCACTCTTCTCCCCCTCCCCCCCTACCCTCCCCCCACCCCCCCCCCTCCCCCCCCCCCCCCCCCCCCTCCATTCTCCACCCTCCCCCTCTCTCTGTCTCCCCTCATCCTCCTCCCTCTCTCCCTGCCCCCTCTCCCCCCCCCCTCCAACCCTCTGCTACCCTCCTCTACTCACCCCACCCATCTCTCTCCCCCTTCTCACCCTCCCTCTCTCTCATCTCCCACACCCTCATCCCTCCTCTCTCCTCCCCCCTCTCTCGTTGCAACAAACGGAGGAGCAGGCTATTCAAGACCATAACCAACGAGAGAGCAGCGCTATTTCTAGACTGGGTAATGAGAAATGAGGAACGTTTAGTTAACAGTCTTGTTGTGGCGGGGCTCCTTGGGCAAGATTGACCATAATATGGTTGAGTTCCTTCATTAGATTGGAGAGTGACATAATAATTCAGAAACAAGGGTTCAGAACTTAAACTCTTTAGAACGCTTTAAAATCCAGAACTGTCCGTACGCGACATCATCCCCCGACTTCTCCACTCCCCTGTCTCACTCCCAATCTCTCCAGCCTCCCGAACGTACTGCCATCGACCTCACTCCGTAACAACCCAGACTGGGGTTTTTATCAAACCCTCCGACAAGGGTGGTGCCGTTAGTCTCGCGTAGATCTCAAAAGCGGCCGGCCCACGCGCCAACTCTCGGACACTCCTCCTACTTAAATCCCGGACCATGACCCCACTGGCACACAAGGCCACCATCTCGAGCACCATCAAACGACTTCATCAACTCGCGGGTCTGGCTCCCTGCATCACCCCCGAGCCCTCCAACCTCATCGTTTCCCAGCCCCGCACACCCAGATTTTTACCTTCTCCGCAGAAATCCACAAACCCTGACTGCCCGGCAGACCCATTGTCTCTTCTGCCTGTTCTGCCCCCCACCGAACCCATTGCCACATACCATTTCGACGCCATCCTATCGCCCCTTGGTTAAATCCCTCCCTACCATGTTCTACCACCTTCAGACACTCTCCGTCGTCTCCGCGCATTCCATTATCCAGGCCCCCCATCCTCTCATCTTCAACCATGGATGTCCAATTCATCCTCTACAACCCCCTTCTTTACCCTCCCCCTTATCTAACCTCTAACTACAACTCACCTACCCCTCCACCTAACCCCCCTAACCTCTCTCTCCTCCATCACTAACCTCACCTATGTTCACCTAGTCTAAACCCTCTGTCAATATTGCTTAAACCTTTCCCTAACCTTCACCTTTCTTTAAACCTTTACACCCTCTCCTCCTCCAACCCAACCTACCTGCACCCTAACTCCTCTATTAGGCCCCCATCCCCCACCACCAATGGTCCTCAAAAGCTGGTTCTCTCGACCAGAAGCAACCCAACCCTTCCACTGACACTCCATCCGCTAGTGGAGTTGGGGCTTACCCTCAATAACTTCTCTTTGACTCCTCCCCTATCCTCCAAAAACAAGGCGTACTATGGCACACCAAGGGCCCACTACGCTGCCTCTTTGTCGGTTAGCTCAAAAAATCCTTTTTCACTCGTACCAGGGTCCCTCCCCGACCACTACCTCCATTAACACTCGACACTGTTTTGGTTCCCCCTGCACCCACACTGCAACTGACTGCCTTTCATTCCGTTTCACAACCACCAACTTCCATCTGCACTCAATACACTTGGACCATTTCGATACTTTCCCTACCATCCTGACCTCACCATCTCCATTGCAGGATACACTCCGACCGACACTCCCGATAAACCCAATGACTCCCACCTACCCTGGACTACTCTTCCCTCCCCCCCTGCTCCTGTAAGGACCATCCCTATTCCCCCAATTCCCTCCGTCTACCCGCATCAGCTCCCAGGATGAGGTGTTTCCACACCAGGTCATCACAAATGTCCTCATTCTTCAGAGAACGGGGATTCCCCTCCCCCCACTATAGAAGGCTAAGCACCAGGGTCCTCCTCTCACATAACCCCAACATGCCCTCACTTCCTTCTCTCCCCCATTTCCCCCACTCGCAACAGGGCAGTCACCCTGGTCCTCACTTTTTTCACCCCACCAGCCGGCACATACAACACATATCCTCTCGCTCAGTTTTGCCAACCATCCAACGTGAACCCCACCGCTCCGCCACATCTTCCCATCTTATCTACTTCCCCATCTATCTCCTATCATCTTCTTTTTCTTCTCTTCTCTTTTCTCACTCTCTCTTCTTCTATCTTCTCTTCTCCTCTCAAAGCATAAACTCTTCTATCGTTTTCCTCTCTTATCCTCTCTCTTTCACTCTTTCTCTTACCTTCTCTCTTATGCTTGTACCAATCTCTTTTTCTCTATCTTCTATCTTCTCTTCCATCTCCAAACTTTTTCTCCATACGCCTTTCTATCTTTTTCCTTCCTTCATCTTCTCTTATCTTATCTCTTCTCCTTTCACTTCTTCTCTCCTTCTACTTCTCCTCTCTTTTCTCTCTCCAATACTCTTATCCTCTTCTACTACTTCTTTCTCATCCAACCTCTTATCCCATCTTTTCTATCTTTCATCTATTCTCTAACTTACTCCTTCTTCTATTCTCCTACTTACTTCATCTATCTCTCCCTCTTTTCTACGTTTCTCTCTATATCACACACCATCTCTTCTTTCACAACTACTATCTCTTATCTCCTCTACTTCCTCGGTTCATCATCTATCTCTATCTCTATCTCTTTCTCTCTCTTCTTCTCTCTTCTCTCTTCTCTGCTTCTTTATCCTCTCTTTCTTGTTCTCTCATCTTTCTCTCTCTTTCTTTCTTCACATATTCTTTCTCTCTTTCTCTTCTTCTCTCTTCTTATCAATGCGTTTCTGATTTATCCTCTCGACTTTCTTCCCATCTCTTATCTTTTCTATCTCCCATCTCTACTTCTTCATTCTATTCTTCTACCTTTATCCCTTCTTCTTGCTTCTCCACTCCTTCTTAACTATCTCATTCTCTTCTCATCTCTCTTCTTCCTTCTCTAATCTCTCTTTATTACTTACTTCTCTTCCACTATCTCTCTTCCATCTCTTATTCTTCTTCATCTCTATTTCAGCTTCATATATGCTTCATCTTACTCTCTTCATCTAATAACTTTGCTTTCCTTCACCTTCACTCTCCTTCTTCTTTACCTCTCATGCTCAACTCTACTCTCTCTTCTCTACTCATCTTTCCCTTTGCCGTTTTTCTCTACTTTTTGCTTATCTATCTTCTTCATTTCATTCTCTACTCCTCTATCACTCTCTCTCTCTACTCTCCTCTTCTTCTTCTTCTCCTCTCTTGGCCCTTCTTCATCTTTCTTACATCATCTCCATATCTCAATCTCTCATGCTTTCCTTATTTCTATACTTCTATCTCTTCTCTACCTCCTCCTATCTCTCTCTTCTTTCTATCTCTCTCCTATCTCTAATCTCTTTCTCCACTCCCCATCTTTCTACTTCTTCTAACGATCTCTCTTCATCCTTCTTCTTTCTCTAAAATTCCCCCCTACTATAACTTCTATCTTACTTTTCTCTCATACTCTTCTCTTATCTTACTACACTTCTCTTTCTCACTATTCACGTCTTCTTTATCTATCACTTTTCTCTCTTCTGCTTTACTCCTCCAATTCTCTTTTCCCATCTTCTTCTCTTTATCTTCAATCATCTACTCTCTTTCTCTCCATCTTTCAAACTTCTTTATCTTCTTCTAATACTTCTATCTCTTTATCATCCTTAAGTCATCTATTGCTCTCATCTCTCTTCTCTTCTCTTCCCACTACTCTCTTTCTTCTTCCACTTACTCTTAACACTTCTCTACTCTCTATCTTCTTCTTCAATCTGCTCTATCTCTTCTCTCCTCTCATCATCTTACTTCACTAATCTTTCTATCTTCCTTTGATCTTCCTCTTACCCATCTTATCTATCATTAACCTCTCTCTTTTCTTCATTCCTTCATCTTTTCCATCTAACACACAACACCTACATCACTCAACACTACTCTCTTTCTCAATACAACTTGCTCAACAACTTCTTCTACTTTCCCCATCTTCACTTCTCCCTTCTCTTCACCCTCCCGATCTTCTATCTATCAAAATCCTCTACTCTCTCACTCTCTATTTTAACCCCTCTACCATCATTCAATCCTCACGGACACTTCACATCCTCTCACCTCTTCATCATCTAATCATCTTCTCCTGTTGCTTCCCATCTTCAACTATACTCATTCTCTCCATCAACTACTATACTACTATCTTCATCTCTTCACAATACTTTCTCTATCTAATTACATACGTACTACACACATCTATTACTAATTTCTCCTCACGTTCCCCCCCCCCCCACACCCCCACCCCAGCCACCTCCCCCCCCCCCCCCCCCCCCCCCCCCCCCCCCCCCCCCCCCCCCCCCCCGTCTGCCTTCCGCAAAGACCGCTTCCTCCGCAACTCCCTTGTCAATTCTTCCCTTCCCTCCCCGCTCACACCTTCCCGACCCCGGCACTTTCCCTTGCAACCGCAAGAGATGCTACACTTGTCCCTTTACCTCCCCCTTTCACTCCCTTTCAGGGACCCAAGCAGTCCTTCCAGGTCCGACAAAGGTTCACCTGCACCTCCTCCACCTCATCTACTGCATCCGCTGCTCTAGATACCAGCTGAATCTATATCGGTGAGACAAGCGGAGGCCTTGGCGATTCATTTTTGCTGAACACCTTGCTCGGTCTGCAATAAACCAACCAACCTCCCGGTGGCTCAGCACTTCAACTCCCCTCCCATTCTGCATCGACCTCTCCTGTCCTGGGCCTCCTCCACGGCCAGAGTGAGCAACACCGCAAATTGGAGGAACAGCACCTCATATTGCGTTGGGAGTCTGCATCCTCTTGCTTGAACATTGAATTTTTCTCAATTCTGTTAACCCTTGCTGTGTCTCCTCCCTTACCACCTCTCCCTCAGCCCTTCCCTTGGGGCCCTCCTCCTCCTTTTTCCTTTCTTATCCCGCCCCCCCCCCCCCCCCACCGCCATCAGTCTGAAGATGGGTTTCGGGCCGAAACTTGCCTATCTCCTTCGCTCCTTAGATGATGCTGCACCCGCTGAGTTTCTCCAGCTTTTTGTGTAACTTCTGAACATAAAGAAAGGTAACTTTGAGGGTATGAGATGTGAATTGGCCAAGATTGACAATTGATTCTTAAAGGGTTGACGGTGGATATGCAATGGATGGCATTTAAAGACTGCCATCCATTGCATATCCAACTACAAAAATTGTTCATCCCAGTTTGTAAAAGAATAAATCAAGGAAGGTAGTACTTCTGTGGATAACAAGGGAAATCAGGGATAATATCAAAACAAAAGATGAAGCATACAAATTAGCCAGAAAAAGCAGCCCACAAGAGGACTGGGAAAAAATCAGAGGAGGACAAAGGGATTAATTAGGAAAGGGAAAATAGATTATGAAAAAAACTGGCAGGGAACATAAAAACTGACTGAAAAAGTTTTTATAGATATATGAAGAGAATAAGATTAGTTAAAACAAATGTAGGTCCCTTGCAGTCAGAAACAGATGATGGGGAACAAGGCCATGGTAGACCAATTGAATAACTGCCGGAAATAGCAGGGGACTGGGGGTTAAATGAGATGGAACTGAGTGAAACCCAGGTTAGCCGGGAAGAGGTGTTAGGTAAATTGTGGATTAAAGGCCGATAAATCCCCAGGGCCAGATAGGCTGCATCCCAGAGTACTTAAGGAAGTAGCCCCAGAAATAGTGGATGCATTAATGAAATTTTTCAAAATTCTTTAGATTCTGGAGTAGCTCCTGAGGATTGGAGGGTAGCTAATGTAACCCCACTTTTTAAAAATGGAGGGAGAGAGAAAACGGGGAATTACAGACCAGTTAGTCTAACATCGGTAGTGGGGAAACTGCTAGTCAGTTATTAAAGATGGAATAGCAGCACATTTGGAAAGTGGTGAGATCATTGGACAAATTCAGCATGGATTTATGAAAGGTAAATCATGTCTGACGAATCCTATAGAATTTTTCAAAGATGTAATTAGTAGATTGGATTAGGGAGAACCAGTGGATGTGTTATATTGGACAAGATCCCACATAAGAGATTAGTATGCAAACTTAAAGCACATGGTATTGTGGGTTCAGTATTGATGTGGATAGAGAACTGGCTGGCAGACAGGAAGCAAAGAGTAGGAGTAAACGGGTCCTTTTTCAGAATGGCAGGCAGTGACTAGTGGGGTACCGTAAAGCTCGGTGCTGGGACCCCAGCTATTTACAATATATATTAATGATTTGGACGAGGGAATTGAATGCAACATCTCCAAGTTCGCGGATGACACGAAGCTAGGGGGCACTGTTGGCTGTGAGGAGGATGCTAGGAGGCTGCAAGGTGGCTTGGATAGGTTGGGTGAGTGGGCAAATGCATGGCAGATACAGTATAATGTGGATAAATGTGAGGTTATCCACTTTGGTGGCAACAACAGGAAAGTAGAGTATTATTTGAATGGTGGCCGATTAGGAAAAGGGGAGATGCAACAAGACCTGTGAGTCATGGTACACCAGTCATTGAAAGTAGGCATGCAGGTGCAGCAGGCAGTGAAGAAAGCGAATGGTATGTGAGCATTCATAGCAAAAGGATTTGAGTACAAGAGCAGGGAGGTTCTACTGCAGTTGTACAGGGTCTTGGTGAGACCCCACCTGGAGTATTGTGTACAGTTTTTGTCTCCTCATCTGAGGAAAGACATTCTTGCCATAGAGGGAGTACAGAGAAGGTTCACCAGACTGATTCCTGGGATGTCAGGACTTTCATATGAAGAAAGACTGGATAGACTCGGCTTGTACTCGCTAGAATTTAGGGGGGATCATATAGAAACTTACAAATTTCTTAAGGGGATGGACGGGCTAGATGCAGGAAGATTGTTCCCAATGTTGGGGATGTCCAGAACAAGGGGTCACAGTTTAAGGATAAGGGGGAAGTCTTTTAGGACCGAGATGAGAAAAACAATTTTTCACACAGAGAGTGGTGAATCTCTGGAATTCTCTGCCACAGAAGGTAGAGGCCAATCATTGGCTATATTTAAGAGGGAGTTAGATGTGGCCCTTGTGGCTAAGGGGATCAGGGGGTATGGAGAGAAGGCAAGTACGGGATACTGAGTTGGATGATCAGTCATGATCATATTGATTGGTGGTGCAGGCTTGAAGGGCCGAATGGCCTACGCCTGCACCTATTTTCTATGTTTCTTTCTCCCCTCTCTCCTCCCATCTCTCTCTCTCCCCACCCTCCCTCTCCTCTTCCTATTCAACCCATTTCTCCCTCTGTCTCTTGCCCCTCCATCTCTCCCCATTCTCTCTCTGTTTCTCCCCATTCTCTCTCTGCCCATTCTCTCTCTGCCCTCACTCTCTACCCTCTCATAATAATATTAATATAATATCAAGAGGGAGTAGTTAGCGTGTGTGTGGGGGTGGTTAGTGCGTGTGATGCCGCATGCCGCACCCCACCGCAACTGGGCGTTGGAGAACAGACCGAACGGGTCTGCACCTGGTCTAGTAACTGATCTTGGATGTGTGTGCGTGTTTATTTGTTTTTGTGTGTGATCACATCTTCTAGAAAAAACGACGTGCCAAATGTAATTTTTTAACATATTCCGGTTAGAGATTTTTTTCCGTGGAGCCCAAAATCACCTTATCTGAAAAATGCATGCTTTATTTCTCGAGTTAATAATGAAAATGTTCAAACATCTGAAAAAACTTTGAATCTAAACAAGATGGTCTCGCTGATGATGTCACGATGGGACTGCTTTGCATGGCCTGCGCTGTATTCCATGCGCTGCAAATGATGTCACCCCCCCCGACTCTCAGTCCTTTGGTCAATGCCCACTCACCGTCCAGCCCGCTCGTCCGGCCGTCCCGCCCGCTCAGTGTCCGCCCCGCTCGCCGTGTTCAAGTCCTCCCTCTCTCTGTCCCCTCCCCTTCTCTGCCCCCTCCCCATCTCTTCCATCTCTCCTCACCCCTTACTTCCGCCTCTCCTCTCCCTCTCTCCTCCCACGCTCTCTCTTCCCCCCCCTCTCTTCCCCCCCTCTTCCCCACTCTTCCTCTCTCTCTGCCTCTGCCCCTCTCTGTCTCTGTTCCCTCTCTCTGTGCCCTCTCTCTCTCTACCCCTTGCTCTCTACCCCTCCTCCCTACCCACCTCCCACTCCCTCTCTAGACGCGCCTGCGAGTTGGGGACTATGCGTGAGTGGATAGTGCGGGGATGGGGTAAAAGGAGCAAATGGATAATATTAATATAATATCAAGGGGGGTGGTTAGTGTGTGTGTTTGTGTGTGCTGAGGGGGTGGTTAGTGTGTGTGCGCGTGGGGGTGGTTTGTGTGTGTGTCGCTGCAGGCTGCCCCCCCCCCCCCCCCCCCCCCCGTTACTACGCGTTTTGATGGGATGGGACCCAACGGGTCCCACTTGGTCTAGTATTTTATAATCCTGTGGGAAAACTCACTGTTGGCTCCGTCTTTCTTAATAGTTCTATCTTCTCAATTCTAATAATTATCTTAAAAGCGACACATTTTAATGGATGATCTTTTCTGTACTTTCTTGCGTGTTGCAACAACCTTGTGGAATAGAGAGCAAGTCTGTGCATAGTAAGCCAGATATGTATAATTGAAGTTTTGTATTCATTTTCCATTATCTCCCTCCTTAGTAAATTTTTCTAGAAATCAGCACAATGCTTTATTTGCCATCAACATGTTTAATTGCAGTACTACTCTTAATGATTTATATATCTGCATTCCAGAATCTCTTTCCATTCCATACATTTATATATAATCCAACAATCCTCCTCCCTACTAAAATGATTTGATTAAAACCTAATAATATTGAATTTAATTTCCTATTTTCTGCTCAGCAAGCTTGTTTGTATTCTTATATTTCCAAATAATTAACTATAGGCCCTATTTGATATTATCTGCCAATTTCCATCTCCCATTCTGAAATCCAGTGGTCTCAGTGCAAATCCAAACCACTTCTCTTTTCTTGACAGTCCTCAAAACCTTCCATTGTCCTAAACCTACATTAGAGTTTAAAACAAGGACACACAAAAGTGCTTGATAACTCAGTGGGTCAGGCAGCATCTCAGGAGAATGTGGATAGGTGATATTTCGGGTCGGGACCCTTCTTCGTGCACTCTCCTCCTCTTTCTACATTTGAGTACTTTTCAATCTAATCTCCGAATACTGCACTCCCTGATTTACGCCATGAATCTCATTTATCGCGCCTTTATGTTTACAAAATGATGCTTTACCCATGTGGTGCTGCATAATAAATGTCCCATCCAGACGGTGCTTTGTAGAAGGAAAGACTGGTCCAATAAAAAATTGAGAGTAGTTTCACTGTACTTTGAATGCAGAACTGTTTAAAGTACACAATACTTCCAGTTGTATTTTATCCTTCACTATTCTGAGAATGTTTTAATTTGCTCCCTGCATTGCGGCGGTGAAATATTTCTTCAAACCCATGTTAATCTTCTAAAGAGAGATAAGGAAAGCATATGTCACAGTGGGGCCGCTTTCAGCAGTTTATTGTTCTCTGGGCAAGTGGTGGTGCGTGATCCCTACGCAGCACTCCGCCATCCTCCGCGCTCTTCCCGAAAAATTAATTTCCCCTCTCTGATTTGATGGAGTTGCATATTCGTAACTTTTGAGCTGTGAATAATAGTCTGAGAATTTATTGTAGAGGATGGAGATCGGCATACCATTTAAAATGATCCCAAAAGCAATGCAGCCGAAACCGAAAGTCTTTCCAAGCGCTGTCTCTGGCACCACGTCTCCGTAGCCCACCGTGGAAATGCTGACCTGTAATCAAATGAAATCCTCATTTAGAATCACCATTTAGAAACACAATTGGCAAAGAGTAGGAGTAAACGGGTCATTTTCAGAATGGCAGGCAGTGACTAGTGGGGTACCGCAAGGCTCAGTGCTGGGACCCCAGCTATTTACAATATATATTAATGATCTGGATGAGGGAATTGAATGCAACATCTCCAAGTTTGCGGATGACACGAAGCTGGGGGGCAGTGTTAGCTGTGAGGAGGATGCTAGGAGGCTGCAAGGTGACTTGGATAGGTTGGGTGAGTGGGCAAATGCATGGCAGATGCAGTATAATGTGGATAAATGTGAGGTTATCCACTTTAGCAGCAAAAACAGGAGGGTAGACTATTATCTGAATGGTGGCCGATTAGGAAAAGGGGAGATGCAACGAGACCTAGGTGTCATGGTACACCAGTCATTGAAAGTAGGCATGCAGGTGCAGCAGGCTGTGAAGAAAGCGAATGGTATGTTGGCATTCATAGCAAAAGGATTTGAGTACAAGAGCAGGGAGGTTCTACTGCAGTTGTACAGGGTCTTGGTGAGGCCACACCTGGAGTATTGCGTACAGTTTTGGTCTCCTAATCTGAGGAAAGACATTCTTGCCATAGAGGGAGTACAAAGAAGTTTCATCAGACTGATTCCTGGGGTGGCAGGACTTCCATATGAAGAAAGACTGGATAGACTCGGCTTGTACTCGCTGGAATTTAGGAGATTGAGGGGGGATCTTATAGAGACTTACAAAATTCTTAAGGGGTTGGACAGGCTAGATGCAGGAAGATTGTTCCCGATGTTGGGTAACTCCAGAATAAGGGGTCACAGTTTAAGGATAAGGAGGAAGTCTTTTAGGACCGAGATGAGAAGATCATTTTTCACACAGAGAGTGGTGAGTCTGTGGAATTCTCTACCACAGAAGGTAGTTGAGGCCAGTTCGTTGGCCATCTTTAAGAGGGAGTTAGATGTGGCCCTTGTGGCTAAAGGGATCAGGGGGTATGGAGAGAAGGCAAGTACAGGATACTGAGTTGGATGATCAGCCATGATCATATTGAATGGCGGTGGAGCTCGAAGGGCCGAATGGCCTACCCCTGCACCTATTTCCTATGTTTCTATGATTCTATCACAATGGTTATTTTTAACACACTTGTGCCAGAAGAGAATTATATTCTGTGACAAGGGATAGACAGCATGCTTTGAATTTACATGGATGGAATAAACAACGAAAGAGACAAGAAGGTAAAAGTGCAACGTCCAGGTTCAGGAATAGCCGTTTCCTCACAGCCATCAGGCTATTAAACTAAACTCAAACAAAATTCTGAACATTAATAGCCCATTATATGTTTATTTACACTTTATCTGTTTAATTATTCACGTGTGTATATTCTGTATCTATATAATGGTATATGGACACACTGATCTGTTCTGTATTCATGCATACCGTATTCCGTTGTGCTGAAGCAAAGCAAGAATGTTATTGTCCTATCTGGGACACATGACAATAAACTCTCTTGTAACTTGAAGAGACAAGAAGGTAAAAGTGCCTGAGGAAGCATTAAAAAAAGAGCAGTATGCAAGAAGGCCATTCTATGTTCACTTTTTCATTGAGCTAGCCAATTAGTCCTAGGACACACTTTACCGCCAGCCTTTATTTATTTCCCTTCAATAGACATCTTGTTTAAATTCTCTCTTGAATTGGCTTTCAAGTTGTGAATTACAGATGACAAAATTGCTGCGTAATATAATATTTATGTTACAACTGTTTTGTTTTACCAATCACTTTAAAGTTACCAGCCCTTTAATCACTGCAAAATATTATTTTCACAATCAAAATAATTCATGATTTAGAACACCTTTCTAAAGCCTCTATTCAAATCTTCTCTGCTCTGAGACCCTAGCTCTTCATGCAGTTTGACAATAGGCAATATGTGCAGGAGTAGGCCATTCGGCCCTTTGAGTCAGCACCGCCATTCAATGCGACCATGGCTGATCATCCACAATCAATACCCCATTCCTGCCTTCTCCCCATATCGTCTGACTCGGCCATCTTTAAGAGCCCTATCAAGCTCTCTCTTGAAAGTATCCAGAGAACCGGCCTCCACCACCCTCTGAGGCAGCGAATTCCACAGACTCACAACTCTCTGTGTGAAAAAGTGTTTCCTCTCTCCGTTCTAAATGCCTCACCACTTATTCTTAAACTGTGGCCCCTGGTTCTGGACACCCCCAACATTGGGAACATGTTTCCTGCCTCAAACCCTTATTAATAATCTTATATGTTGCAATAAGATCCCCTCTCATCCTCAATTCCAGAGTATACTAGCCCAGCCACTCCATTCTATCACCCAATGATAGTCCCGCCATCCTGGGAATTAACCGTGCATTCCCTCAATAGCAAGAATGTTCTTCCTCAAACCCTAGGGTAAGCAATGACAGAAAGGATACAGATTAAAGCAGTAACATATTAGAACATAGAGCAGCACAGCACAGGAACAGGCTCTTCGGCCTATAAAGTTTGTGCCGAACATGATGCCAAGTTAAATTGATCTCATCAGCCTGTACATGATTCATATCCCGCTATTCCCTGCACTTCCCTGTGCCTATCCAAAAGCCTATTAAACATCACTATCGAATATGCCACCACCACCACCCCAGGCAATGTGTTCCAGGCCCCACCACTCTCTGTGTGAGATAAACTTGCCATGTGCATCTCCATTAAACTTTCCCCCTCTCACCGTATAGTTATGCCCTCTAGTGTTAGACATTTCTACCCTGGGAAAAAGGTTCTGACTGTCTACCCCATCTATGCCTCTCGTAATTTTATTTATATCTATCAAGTCTCCCCACAACCTCCGATGTTCCAGTGAAAACAATCCAAGTCTATCCAACTTCCCCCTGTAGCTGAAACTCTCGAATCCAGGCAGCTTTCTGGTAAACTTCCTTTGCAGCCTCTCCAAAGCCTCCACAGCTTTACTGCAACGGAGCGCCCAGAACTGCACTCAAAACCCCAAATGCGGCCTAACCAAAATCCAAAAAGCTGTTTATAATATCAATAGATTGTGATAATATCAAAATGTAATACCATTTGATTACAGCTGAGTGGGTTACTTCAGGCCCATCATGATATGCTTGGTTGAGCCAAAAGTGTGCAATGTGGCTCATTAACTACCCCTCAATACATACAGAGTTCCACAGTTTAGTTCAATAAATAGACATTATATAGGGGATATGGAAGATATGCCTATTTTCTGTATCACTGGTCAGGGGTGAGTTTAAGTTTAAAAAGACGTGGGATTTCACATACCATTCCTAGACAAATGTAGCCTGGTGTTTAGATGTGTGGAAAATACCTGGGAACTAGGACACTTATTTTGTGAGTTCTTTGTTACTGCAGCAACATGCCAGCATCTGACTGCAAGTAGGCAGCTGGGCTTAAAAATGTAGGTTACTGATGAAATAGTGCTGAGAGAATTAAATAGGAGTGAAAGACAAGTGGGAACATTGAGTGCAAAATGATTAATATATAAATAGGAACTGCAGAGGCAGACTTGTGCTGATCCTGGGTAGTGAAAGCAAGGAAAACCCCAAACAGGACCAAACAATAGTGAGAATTAAAGATAAGACAGAGTGAGATAAAAATGAACTGGATAAAAATAAATAAAACCGATACAAAACAATGGAACCTAGTAGACAATGGAAATACATCTGGTATTAAGGAATTAGATTGTAGAATGAAAAGTGGAATTGAAAATAAAGAAAAATAGATACAGCTATTCGGTAAATCAATAAAATTTAGCCAAAAGAGATCAAGGCATGACATTTCTCCATTTCCAGAATATTTCTGCAGATATCAGCAAAACTGGTGCAGAAGATAACAATTTTAAGCACAATTTGCCCTTGCCACAATTGAATTTTCCTAATCTTTTGTGCTGGTCTTAAAACATGAAAGCAAGCCAAACCATCAAACTAGCTCGGCAATGAAGGTGAATTATCACCCCTGGGAGATTCTACAAATTATTCTTTACAATCCTTGCAGAATGTTCCAAAATGTCTGAGGGCCAAGGTCATTGATATTAAAATGACATTTTGGGGTATGAAAATTCTGATTGTAGCATCACAATTAATTTGGAAAATACGCTTGTATATTTTACAGTGATTTTAAGCAATTTAAAATCAGGTTACCGGTCAGTGGAATGAAAATCTGATTTGTGATGCAGTTTTCTAAAATTAGCCAAATCTCAGCAGTATTAATCAAACGACAAAAATATCAACCTTAAATAAGTTAATATGATGTATTTTAAGATTATCTGTTTGTTTTCATTTTTGTGAACTCTCTGTGGGGGTGAGGGAATATTTTTCTAAGTGAGATCAATCTGACAAGTATTTTCCCACAGAATGACTGATTGGAACTTAACCAGAAACTCAGTCCGTGGAAGATTTTAGCTAAGTAAGCGTTTATTCAAATTAAGAACCTAATAGCTCTGGAATGACATAGATGTCTTGTTACATTAAAGGAAACTTTAACTACATTGCAGTGAATCATGATCAGGGATGAAGATTGCTGATGATCCCTGTTATCGGCCTTCAGGTCAAGAAATTCAATGTAATCAACTTTAATTTAGTTTAAGGATGCAGCAGGGAAACAGGCCCTTCTGCCCACATAGTCCATGCTAACCATCAATCACACTAGTTCTATGTTATCCCACTTTCTCATCCACTCCCTACACACTTGGGGCAATTTATAGAGACCATTTAACCTACAGTTGCATATCTTTGGGAGGAAACTGGAGTATACGAGGAAACCCGCATGGTCACAGGGAGAACATGCAAACTGCTGTCTGCACCCGGGTCTCCAGTTCTCTTTAAAAAGGTTTCTGTTTTAAAGTATGTAAGAAACGATGCTTTGGTAAATGAGAAGATAGCTTCTGAAACAGACAGAATTTTAAATGTGAGGGAGAATGCATGTAGTGCAAGTGGAAGCTGTCAGGCAGCCAATCCAAATCATCGATTACACATGTAAAATCTTAATACAAGATTAAAACTTTGATTTGCCTCCTTTCAAATTGCTGTGTTCAGATTTGGTCCTTTTTAGACAATGATTGATGCAGAGTCATTGGAATAGATTTAGAGATAGTTTACAAGAACAAAACCCGAAGTAGGATTTTAAAAAATGGAATATATTCACTTATATAAAGGGAGTTTATTTGTATAAAACTCACATCATAACAATACTAAATTTAAAATAATTACGCAGTCTTTTCCAGTATTCATTTTTCATAATTTATTTTATTCGCTAGTTTGCTTCCCTTCCCATTGTAGTCTTCACATGTTGTGGACTAATGGTGACAGCCCCTCTCACTACCATTAACAAGGACATGGCTGAAAATGATCCAAATGTGGACTGTTTCATAATTTCAAAACTGAATAGTCTCAAATTTAAATTCACTCCAAGTTGTTGGTGCAGATCAAGGGTGTACCAAGGGGAAAGGTCACATTTGATTCAACATGTAATCCATATTAGCTTACGAAAGGTCAGATCTGCAGTACTACTAGCTTATAAAATACTCATACTTTAGTGTATTGCAGAGGTGCCATTGACCCAATCACAGTCGGTTCATAAAGGATACTTTTACCCCTCGTTCTTACAATGATACCTCTTTTTCTTAACACCGATCACACTAACCTTGAGGTCTGAGTATAAACACTATGCAAACAAATGACTGTTGTCCAGTCATTTAAGATGTTCATGTCGTACTTACCGCAGCCCACCACCAGGCGTGGGGTATGGATGTGAAGTTAGTTCCTGGAATATCATGTTCAACAGAAAAGACCAGAGCAGAAAAGGAAAATATGCCCATTGCTATAAAGAGGAAAAGGCAGCCAACCTGCTGGTAACATTGCTTCAACGTGAAGCCAAATGCCCTCAATCCAGTCGAATGGCGGGCCAGCTTTAAAATGCGGAAAATTCTCATAAGCCTCATGATCCTCAGCACTTGGCCAACTTTCCCCACTCTGCCCACCCTCTCTATATCCCGATCATGCTTCCCATAGTCATCATCCTCAAAACATTCCAGGGTGATCTGGAGATAGAAGGGGAGGATCGAGATGAGGTCGACGGCATTGAGAGTACTTCGTGCAAATTTCTCAATATCAGGAGTGGTCAATACTCTGAGGACATACTCTGCAGTGAAGAAAATAATGCAAATGGTTTCCACATGCTCCATGTAGGTGTGCCCACTCAGCTGGCCAGCTGGACTTTTGTACTGCATTTCTTCAACTGTGTTCAAGGCCATGGCTACAATAGAGACTAACACAAACAAACTGGAAGCCACTGCCATCAGTTTGGCTATAACTGAAGAGAAAGGCTTTTCCACTAAGTTCCAGATGACTCTTCTCTGGCGACCACACATCAAGTCCCTGAAATGTTCTTCATCTTCTTCCACTTCCAGTTCAGCCTGGAGGTTTCGCTGCACCTTTAGCTGCTCATTTAACTCATCTTGCCTCTCCTCAAAGGCGATTCTGCAGCACCTGTTGCTATGTTTGATCCGTATTCCCCAATAGTGGATCTCTTCAAGAAAGTTTCTGGGGCAGAGCTCATTTTTAATCCACAAGACTCCTGTCCTGTAGAAGTTAAAGATATGGTGAAAGATCGCAGGATCCCGATCGAAGAAATATTCATTGTCTTTTACACTGTAGTCATCACACAGATCCAGTTTCCTCGTGGGATCGGTGTAAGTAGCCAATTTTCCAATTCTGGTCTTTGGAAATCGAGCAGCTGCGCGGTAGTTGATCTGGAACATCCTGCCTCCAACGTTAATATTCAAATTATAGTCTTTAAAGGGAGAGCGTAGTTTGGACTGAGGGACAGGTGGTAACTCTTGATCAGAGTCAGTATCGTCGCAATATCTAACTTCATAATCACACCCAAGGTCCTGCATGGAACTCCATTGTTTTAAAACGCTTTCTTTCACTAGTGCAAAATCACTCTGGTGGTGCTGCAATACAGTTAAACTCTGCCTTTGTTTGTAGTTTGCAAACAGGCTCTGACGTCGTTGCTTGAATTTAAACATTTCTGCCTGCCGTTCCTGCTTAAAGAACCTGCCTGTTCAATCTAAGCGACGAGTGAATTGAACTGCATTGTTTATTAAACTAAGTGGGGTTAAAGTCGTGTTTGAGAATTGCTGCTGATCCCTTTAATATGCTGACTGTGAGGATCTAAGAGCTTAGGTGGCTATTTAGATATTATCCCATTTCATCTGCTTCCACCCACTGATACTGACGTCTTTCTTGGTTGTTCAATGACAAATCTAATTATTTTGTAACGCAGGAGGTGGGAGGCAGAGGGAGATTGTAATTAGGGAAGGAATGTTTTAGAATCAATTCCAAATTATGTTTCTCATCCTTGACCTGTTATCAACTGCACCATCATTAGGTATTTTAGGATTCCTTATGCTATTAACTTGAACACAAGATACTAGATCATTTTAGGATTATTGATAAAAGTTTAATAAAAGATGCTGTGAGAGCACACCAGAGCAAAGGACTGATCATACAATAACCTGGATTGGTCAAATAAGGTTTCTGCAATACTTACGCGTTGTCAGAACAATCCTGAAATTAGGTCATTTAGTATGAACAACATAAGAAGAAGCCATGGTTACAAAATCATAAAAGCAGTGACTGCCCTTTTTTCCTCAATACTACTGATTAGAAATAGTACCTGCATTGAGCAATCTGTACAAACTAAGGATGATGAGGACTGCTCTTGAAACTTGATCCTGTTTTCCGCCTGCCTTCTAGTCAGAGAATATATTGAATTCTTATGCATTACTGTTGACAAATGAAAATTCTAATTTACTTAAACTTTATTTAAGCTTTAAGCAACTCATTTCTGTAATACACATCTTCAAAGCACCTGAAAATAATTGCTGATTCCGCAGGCCTCGCCGGCCCGACGCCCTGCACTTCATCCTCCCCTCCTATTTATAAGTTGAGACGGTCAGAGGTTTAGTATGTCTTGATGACCGTCACAGCACTGGAGCATCAGGAGATAATGGTATTTCAATAGCTGGCGGTACATATATTGCTTGGTCATCAACTTTACTCATATTGTTATTTATATTTTGAATTTTAGAATTACTTATAGAAGTTTCCATAGGGGATGATGGGAGTGTTGAAGGAAGTTTTCAATTAATGTTATCAAGGAGTGATGGAGCCGATGGAGAAGACGGACATGGTGCAAGGTCACGAAGTGAGACAGTTGACTGACGGCCATCCTGATACTTGATAGTTGCATAAGAAGCGTTAACATCAGTCAGTTCAACTTCATCAACAAAGGGTTCTTTCTTATTTGATTGGACATAACGACGAAGCAACACGGTCCCAGGGCTAGCCAACCATGATGGCAGAGAAATACCACTAAAAGAACGCTGTTTGAAATTAAAGAACCACTCATGTGGAGTAGTATTGGTAGCAGTTGACAGTAAAGATCTGATGGAGTGTAATGCATCTGGTAGAACACATTTCCACTGCTGATCTGGTATGTCATTTGACTTTAAAGCCAATTTCACTGCTTTCCAAATGATTTTGTTATACCTCTCAACCTGACCATTTCCAATGGTGTTGTTTTACTTGTTGCAATTCCTCTATTAGAAAGGTAGTCTTTTAAATCTTTTGACATGAATGAGGTGCCCCTATCAGAATGTATGTAACCTGGAAATCCACAGAATGAAAACAATTGATCTAAACATTTGATAACCATACCAGCTGACATATTTGGACAAGGAAAGGCAAATGGAAACCTTGAATATTCATCAACTATGGTAAGTATATAAACATTTCGAGAAGAGGATGGTAAAGGCCCTTTGAAGTCAATACTCACACCTTCCATAGGTTGAGTAGCTTTGATCAATCTTCCTTCTTCAGGACAGAAGAACCTTGGTTTTAATTCAGCACAGATTCTACATGAAGCACACATCATCTTCACATCTTCTGTAGAGAAAGGTAAGTTTTTGGAATGAACATAGTGTAATATACAAGTGACTCCGGGATGACACAGCCCATTGTGAAGATCAGTGAGTGCAGAAGAATGAACAGAGGCACAAAATGCTTGAGTTAATGAATCCGGAGCAACATTATCCTTACCAGGGCGGTACTCAATTGAATAACTATATATGCAGATAATTCAAGTCAAGTCAAGTCAAGAGAGATTATTGTCATGTGTCCCAGATCGGACAATGAAATTCTTGCTTGCTGCAGCACAACAAGATATTGTAGTTATGAATACAGATCAGAGCAGTGTGTCCATATACCATAGAATATATATATATACACACACACATCAATAAACAGATAAAGTGAAATAGGCTGTTATAGTTCAGAGTTTGTTTGAAGTTGTGTTTAATAGTCTGATGACTGTGGGGAAGAAGCTGTTTCTAAACCTGGATGCTGCGGATTTCAGGCTCCTGTACCTTCTAGCTGATGGCAGCAGAGAGATGAGTGTGCGGCCAGGATGATGTGGGTCCTTGATGATGCTGGCAATCTTTTTGAGGCAGTGACTGCAATAGATCCCCTTGATGGTAGGTAGGTCAGAACTGATCATGGACTGGGCGGGGGTTCAACTTTTTGCAGCCTTTTCTGCTCCTGGACGCTTAGGTTGCCGTACCAAGCCACGATCAACTGGTCAGCAAGCTCTCTAATGTACAACTGTAGACGTTCGAGAGAGTCTTCATTGACATACCGACTCTCCGTAATCTTCTCAGGAAGTAGAGGCGCTGATATGCTTTCTCTATGATTGCATCAGTATTCTAGGACCAGGAGAGATCTTCGGAAATATGCACGCCCAGGAATTTGAAGTTCTTGACCCTTTCCACCATCGACCCGTTGATATAAATGGGACTGTGAATCCCCATCCTACCCCTTCCAAAGAACACAATCAGTTCCTTGGTTTTGCTGGTGTTGAGAGCCAGGTTGTGATGGCACCATTTGGTCAATCGGTCGATCTCACTTCTATACTCTGACTCATCCCCATCAGTGATACGTTCCACAATAGTGGTGTTGTCAGCGAACTTGATGATGGAGTTCGCACTATGTCCGGCTACGCAGTCATGAATATAGAGTGAGTACAGCAGGGGGTTGAGCACGAATCCTCCTTTCATGAATTTTACTGTTTTTAATCTTTGTTTGTTTCCAATTATCTAGCATAAAAGCTACTGAACGCTGATCTGTTATCAAAATGAAGTGCTGGCGAGCAAGGAAATTACTCAATTTTCTCACTGCTTCAATAATTGCTGTAGCTTCCTTTTCGATGGGTGCGTAGTGCATTTCACTACCTTGGAGAGTACGGGACATGAAAGCCACTGGTCGTCCTCTTTGATTTAATGTTGCTGATACTGCTAAATCAGAGGCATCACATTCAACAACAAAGGGGAGATGCTCATCGATGGTGTGTAATGTCGCAGATTCTTTTTTTTTTTTTTTTTTTTAAATATTTTTTTATTGTAGAAAACAGTATATACCAAGTACACTCTTATACAACATTGAGATTTATACAATGTATAAAATTATAACGTATTGATTATTAATTAGTACTATTTGTGATAATTATAGTATTATCCATTATACATTCCGTTATTATTTATTTTATATAATTGGGGGTATATGTAGTAATTCCTAATATAAGTAATACACTTAGATTTCTTAAACATAGATATTCTTCTAATTACCAAATAGAAATCCCGCCTAATTTAACTTGTAATTTTACCCAATCTTAAACAAATTTTTTTTAATTATTCATAATGTTATCAAAGTATTAATAATGTTTGTATTATTGTTAATTTTATATTTCATAGTTATTGTATAATTGAAAGTACATAGTTTTATATAATTACAAGTTTAAGACATTATAATCTTTTTTCATACAAAAGAGAGAAGTGTGTACATGTTAAAAATTTTTATATAGTATGTTTCTATAATTTTTTCCTTAATTAAAGATAGATAGATAGAAAAAAAGGAATAGAAAATAGAAAAGAAGGTATGAAAAAGTTTGATGGAGATTAAAGTATTACTAAGTAATCCAATCTTGGAGATACATTCATGATTTGTTTATGTGTATTTCTTCATCCACTCAGATATTCAGGCCTCAGTCAAGTCCCTGCGCGCCGAACCATTGTGACCCTGTAGATATTTAATATAGGGAGACCATATCTCCTTGAAGAGATCTAACCTGTCCATAAGGACAAGTCTCAATCTCTCCAAGTGAAGTGTCTCCGTCATTTCTGTATTCCACATTTTAATTGTTGGGGATACAGGGCCTTTCCAAAAATTTTAATATTAATTTTTTCCCAAATTATTAAAGAATAGTCGATAAAAGTTCTATGATTCCTTGTAATTATTTGTTCCATTTCCGGTATTCCAAGTATGATTAACTTTGGGTCGTAAATCATAGTAATATTAATAAACTTTCGAGATTGTTTTGAATATTTCATTCCAAATATTTTTAAAATCTTCGTGCAATTAGTAAATGAATGCGACAGAGTTGCTTCCATGATTTGACATTTATCACATATAGGTGATAGTTTTGGAAATATATTATGTAATTTAGATTTAGAATAATGTAATCTATGTAAGATTTTTAAACTGTATGAGTGCATGTTTAGCGTTTTAATGAGCAATAATGTATATGTTGTAGGCTTTCTTCCCATATTTCTGGACTTATTATTTGACTTAGTTCATTTCCCAGCGCTGTCTATGTATTTCCGATGATGGGATATCATTTTCCAACAAAATGTATAAATGTATGATTATCATTTTTTCTGTATTTTGGGTGTTTATTCAAGCATTCATCTAAAATTTCACTCTTTCTATTTCTAAGTTCTTGTGTATTTGCGGAATATATAGTTTCTGATTTGTAAATATCTGAAATATTCATTATTATGAAGCCCGTATGTTTGTGTTGTTAATTCTTGAAAATGAAAGAAATGAATTATCCTTATAGAGATCCCCTATGTTTAGAATTCCTTTATTTTTCCATTGTTGTAAAAGCTTTATCCATCATTGCGGTTTTAAACGTTAAAATTATTGGCAATTGTAAGAGCTGAGCGGTATAAATTTTAGTTTTAGTGTTTTCTTTATTGTTTCCAAATACGTATTCCACTTTCTATTATCAGATTTTCGCTATCCCCCCTCCCTAAGTTTTCTTAGGTACATTAATATTAGCAAATATTATAGAGCTAATTTCAAATGGAAAACAGTCTTCTCTTTCCATTTTTAACCAATTTGGTTTATTTATCTATTTCTCCTAACCAAAAATTCATATTTCTAATATTAACTGCCCAATAATAGAACATAAAATTTGGTAAAGCTAAACCCCCGTTTATTTTTGCTTTACATAAATGTTTTTTATTTATTCTATGATTTTTGTAGTCCCAAATAAAGTTAGTGACTATTGAGTCTACTTTTTTAAAGAAATTTTTAGAAAGGTATATCGGGGATTGATTGAAATAAAATAATAATTGTGGGAGGAAAATCTTTTTTTATTGCGTTTATTTTACCTAACATTGAGATAGGTAAGCTTTTCCAATATAAGATATTTTTATTTTAATTTATTCAATAATAACGGGAATTAGATTTAAAATAAAGAGTCAAATCTTTTTGTAACAAAAATACCAAGAATATTTAATATTTTCATTTGTTATCTTGAAAGGAAATTGTTGTAATATCTGTAAATTATTCATGGTTTATTGGCACATAAGTTCACTTTTATTCCAATTGATGCTATATCCTGAAATTTAAACCAAATTCCGTTATTAGTTTTAACAAATTACAGATACTTATTTCCGGTTTTGTAATATAAAGTAGTATATCGTCCGCATATAACGAGATGAGTTTATTCTTAGTATCTTTAGTATCGTATCCATATATTTCTGGATGTAGTCTTACCCTTTGAGCAAGGGGTTCGATTGCTAATGCAAACAGTAATGGTGATAAAGGACAGCCTTGTCTACAACCTCGAGATAAACTAAACTTAGTTGATAACGTATAATTTGTTATTATTCTAGCTGTTGGATTTGCGTATAATAATTTAATCCAAGTAGTAAACTTATCACCAAGCTTAAATTGCTTCCATCACCGAAATAGATAAGGCCCATTCCACCTGGTCAAAAGCTTTTTCTGCATCCAACGAGATAAACTACTAAATCTTTTTTATCACTTCTTTTCGAGTATATAATATTAAATAACCGTCTTAAATTATATGAAGAATATCTTTTAGGTATAAATCCTGTTTGATCAGGATGAATTAATTCATTAACAAATTTTACTTAGTCTTTGTGCAAGAATTTTTGTTAAAATTTTTTGATCAGTATTTAATAAAGCAATTGCTCTATACGATCCTGGATTCATCCAAGTCTTTATTTTATTTTGGGTATAAGTGTTATAATAGATTCGTTTCAATGTGTCTGGTAATTTCTCTTGTATATATATCTGTTCATATAATGATTTTAAATATGGGACCATTTGGGCATGAAAAATTTTTATAAAATTCCGAGCCTATACCATCTGGTCCTGGAGTTTTACCATTTTTTAAAGATTTAATAGATTCTTGGATTTCTTTTTATTGAAATATCGGCATTTAAAAATTCTCTATTTTGTAAATCTAATTCTTTTAAGTTACATCCATTTAAAAAGGCATCTATTTCTGTTTTATTTACCGTTGTGTTACCAGTATACAATTTTTATAATATTGCATAAATCTTTCATTAATATCCTTGGGTTGTATTAATAATTACACCGTTTTGTGATTTAATCCTATGTATAATTTTTTCCGCTTCAATTTTCCTTAATTGTCGAGCCAATAGTTTTTGTGGTTTGTCTCCAAATTCAAACAACAATTGTTTAGTATGTTGGTAATATTTTAGAACTTGATCAGTATATATTTTATTTAATTTTGATACTTCAATGCTACAATTTTATTATGTATTATTATATCTGATTTTGTTGCATTCTGTATATCTAATTGTTTGATCTCCCTTTCTAAGTCATGTTGTTCCTTCCGAATCTTCTTATTATGGAATGCTTTGTGAAGAAATCATAATTCCTCGTAAGATATGCTTTAAATGTTTCCCATAATAAGAGCGAGATATTTCTGGTTGATCATTTATTTCAAAAAACATCTTAATCTGGGTTGTGATGTATTCCTGAGTTGTTTTATTTTTTAAAATTTGTGGATTAAGTTTCCATTGTCCTAGATTTCCTGTTTTACCATTTATTTTAATTTTAAATGTTAATGGTGCGTGATCTGAAAATTATAATATTATGATATTTGGATTCATAGGTAAGTGAAATAAGCTTTGCATCTACTAAGAAGTAATCTATTCTTGAATAGGTTTTATGTACTGGCGAGTAGAAGGAATATTCTCGACCAGTAGGATTTTCTGTTCTCCAAACATCTTTAATGTTAGAGTTTGAATGTATGCGTTTAATAAATCACTAGAGTGCGATTTAGTTTTCCTTTGTTTTGAAGATCTATCTAAATAAGGGTCTAATGTACAATTAAAATCTCCTCCAATTATCAAATTGTAGTGTGTTAATTCTGGAATATTATTAAGTACTTTCTTAAAGAATAAAAGGACTATCAAAATTTGGACCATAGATGTTAACAAAAATCATTTTTTCCCTATTTATTTCTCCTATTACAATAATGTATATCTGCCATCTTTATCAGATATAGTAGATATATGCTTAAATAAAGTACCTTTACGAAATAATTTTGATTGCTACGCCTCTTGATTTGTGTGTAAAGGAAGAGTGGTATATTTTTCTATCCATTTAGCTTTCAGCCTGTTTTCAGCGTCTTTCTTTAGGTGAGTTTCTTGGATGTAAATTACATCAGCTTTCATTGCCTTTAAATGTGTCAATATTTTTCCTCTTTTTATTGGTTCATTGATACCTTTAACATTCCAACTGCAAAGGTTAATCCCTCGTTCCCCATATTTCTTTTTAAATCCTGCATTTTAGATTTGTGGGAATCTAGATAGGGTCCAAGGGTCCGCCGCAGTAGACTTAACCTTACACCCGAACACCGAGTAGATGAATTTTAGATCTTTCTTATGTGCTTCACGTGTGTATTCTCCATTGTTCCAGTATATAACTCCATTCAAACTGAAAGATATAGTAAACATAAAAACATGGTGAGAAGTGAATAAAAAGCTTAGAAAGGTGTATAAAGAATAGAAGAACTACAAATAAACTATTTGTAGTTTGTGAAAGCCAAGTTGTGTTGGCCATTAATCTTAAAGGCTTCCGGCATTGATGTTATTAGTTTAGCCAGCTCCTAATTTTAAGGAATTATTATTCCATAGTAATATTTTAACGGGAATATAGTATTAAAGAAATGAAAAGAGTAATATTAAACATCATAAATGTATATATATCTAAGGTTAGTTTAAAAAAGAAAAAAAAAAAAAATCCAATTATAAAGCCACAGTTAAAAATGTAAAACATACTATAAAAATGCAAAAAATAGAAGTCATTATTAAAAAAGGGAGAAATATATTGAGGAAGGGATATCCCCATATGTAACAGGACATAAGATATTAATTATTAGTAGTATTAGTTAGCGATGGTGCAGAGTCTTGGTTAATAAAACAGTCATAGTAATAATAAAACCGCGTTATCATTTTAGTAGGTGTGTTATTTGTTTATGTTAGTTTTTCAGTGAGCTTCTTCCAATCTGGGGAAAACATTTCGTTCCATACGACATTGTCCATTCCTTCTGATTTCTTCTAATTCCATACTGTCGTATAAAGTTTCATAAAATGTCAAGAGACTGTGCTAGGTCTTTCGTTCCATACGACATTGTCCATTCCTTCTGATTTCTTCTAATTCCATGTTGTCGTATAGAGTTTCATAAAATGTCAAGGACCGTGTGCTAGATCTTTAAAAAGCCTAGAAAAAGGCAGTATATTGTGCTTGTAGATGGTTTTCAAAGTTGTCAAACTGCTTTGCAAATTCCATTGCTTCTGCTGGAGTCTTGAAAAAGTGTTCCACGTTGTTATAAGTAACTCGTAAGATGGCGGGGTAATTCAGACCGTATCTCAAGTTTTCTACACCCCTCATAAGGTTTTTGGCTTCGTTAAACGCTTTTCGTTTTCTGGCACCTCTGGGGGATAGTCTCGATAGATACTGATTCTTTGTCCTTGAAACATCAGATTCTTTGTTCTCGAGGCTCTTTGCATAATGTCCTCGAGGGTGTAATCATATTGTAACTTGACAATTGATTGTCTTGGTGGGGCATTTGTACTGGTCTGTCAGTTCTGCCGACTCGGTGTGCACGAGCTAAAACAGGCATTATCATCCAAAGATAAAGCAGCTTGCAGTAATTTAGCAGTGAATTCCCGAGTGTCTTTCGTGTTTCTCTAAACCTTCAGGAATCCCTGCAATCCTCAAGTTCTGCCTTCTTTGATAGCCTTCCAGCTGCGTGCATTTATCTGTTACTTTGGATAACAACTCCCAGTAGACGTTCTTGTTCTGTTATCAGCTTTGCTGTAGACACAGTACTAGCCTCCGCTATCTTTTCAAGGTTTTTAATGCCGTCAACTTGTTGTTCGACCACTTTTGCAATAGGGTCCAATCTTATGTTTAAAGTCTTTTTTAACATTTTCAAGTTTACCCTCCATCTTGCGTTCCAAGTTATTAATCATATCAATGATTTCATTCTTCAATATTTCTGAGTCTCTCTTGAACTTATTATCAATTTGCGTCTTTATATCTTTTTGAAATTCACGCCATTGATTTTTCATCAAGTCCATCTGATTATTGATTTGAGATATTTCTTCCTTTATCTCTTCCTGTATTACTTTCATTTCTTTCTTTATATCTTTCATTTCACGTTTTAAATCAGCCATCTGATGAGAAATAAAAAATTTTCAAGTCCTCTCACCTCCTGTGTCTGCTTTCCTGGAAACGTCTTCCACGGAGCTGGCCCTACTCGAGTCCGAGGCTTCTCCCAGGCCTTCTCCCGGTTCTCGCCCGGGTTTTTCGACCCTTCGTTTTCTCGGTAGGGCTCCGTGCCGTCATAATTCGTCGCAGGGCTGATGACGTCAGCCAGTACCGTCGATGTTGAGGCGGCAGATAGTGAAAGCAGTCGATCGGTAAGTGTTTTTAAATCTGTTTTAAATCCCCGTTTTTTACAGAATTTTTACGGAGCTGGCTGGTGCTGTGGCTTACTACTCATAGCGCCACCGGAAGTTCCATGTCGCAGATTCTAATTGTTTCTTTTAAGAAGTAAAGGCGCCAATTGCTGTAGAGTTAAGGGGGAACGATTTTGTTCTAATCAAAGGTTGAATTTTGTGAGAAAAATTTGGTAAGCATTTAGCATAATATGCAAACATACCAAGAACCCTTCGTAGAGAGTTTAATGTAACTGGAACAGTATCTCTTGGAGTGCGCGGAGTCTTTCTGGATCAGGCTTGATTATATCATTTCCAACCCAATAACCAAGAATATTAATTGATGACACTTATGTTATTGACTAAAGGGGCTGTCCCACGTGGGCGACCTAATTGGCGAGTTTAGAAGAGTTTAGGAAAGTTTGAAAAAAATGTCATGTTGAAGACCTCCTGCGACTATGTAGAAGACCACCTTCGACCTCCTTCGACTATGTTGAAGACTAGCTTCGACTAGCTATGACTAGCTACGACTAACTTCGGGAAAATTGGACACTGAATAGTGGAAAGTGAAGACGAGCTCCTTCGATCTCCTTCGACCTCACTTCGACTATGATGAAGACTATCTACGACTACCTTCGACTACTTTCGATTACCTTCGACTCCCCTCGATTACCTACAACTAACATACCGACCTATTACGACTAAGCATACGAGTATAAAAAGTTTTGATTTTTTCCATGGCGACCTTTTTTTACTCACAGGCATTTGTCAGCATGTTGAAAAATACGCCGCGACCTCGAGTACATGAAGACTACTCTCGAGCATTAAGGAGAGTTAATAAAGACCTCCTAGGACCTCGTGTCGACCATGTTGCGAGTTTGAGTCGAGGGCAAAAACGCCGGAACTCGCGGATTAGGTCGGCCAAGTGGGACAGCCCCTTTAGCCTCATTTAATGTTAGATTTTTAGAAGACAACTTCTAAAAACCGTTGTACATCTTCGTCATGTTCAGCTTGGTCTTTTCCTGCAATAATTATATTATCCAGATAAGGGAAAGTATCTTTAAGGTTTTCCTGTTCAACAAGTTTGTCCATCTCTCTCTGCAAACAGCCACGCCATTAGTTACACCAAAAGGAACTCTGCAGCAGTGGTATAATTTCCCATTTGCTTCAAACGCAGTGTATTTGTTTTTTGATTCTTTCAAAGGAATTTGGTAGTAAGCACTTTTAGGTCAAAAGTAGAGAATATCTTATACTTAGCTCATGTATTGATAATCTCTTCTATACGAGGTAATGGAAATGCATCAATGCTCCGTGAACTGGTTTATAGTTTGAGAGTAAATGCAGAGTCTCTTTCTGTGTCTCTCCAAGGGGTCCTTAACCACGACAACGTGCCCTCCAAGGGAAAGAGTTGGGTTCTATACCTCGTAAAAGATTAGTTACTTCTGTGTTGATAACGTTCCTATCATCTTTACTAAAATGTCTTGATTTTGTAGCAATTGGCTTGCACTTAGAGGGTAAATTAGTGAATAATGAAGGACATTCAACTGATTCAACTGATGGTTTGTTGTAAAACCTGTGGAACGTCTGTTCATTGGACCATCCTGCAGCCGCTAGGATGTGGTCGAGAGGGACGTCCATTGCCCTCACTGCTGACGTTGATGCAGCCCTAGTGGAGTGAGATGTAAAAGTGTCAGTGTCCACTCCTGCACTAGCCAGGACCTCTTTTAACCATATAGAAATGGTTTGCACTGATACCTTATGAAAAGGTTTTTTGTAACTTTTCAGTTACAATTCGGAGCCTCTGAGGCTCTTAGTGACCATGATGTATTGTTGAATGTGTGATACTACACACAACCGTGGGTCCATGGAGTATGCCAAGAACACTAGCTTGAGCCCTGACACCCCCCGGTCTGCTCTGTTTGATCAAATCATAAATGAAGAAGGTTATATTATTTAGATAAGTAGTCATGTTGTCCAGTCGTAATTTGTGTAACGTCTGGACCTGTTGCGCTGTGACCAGCGCCATGAGCATGACCACCTTGAGGGTGAGTTTTGATAAAGGCAGGGACGAAGCTGGTGCCCACTGGCGAAGCAGTGTGAGCACCCACGCTGACATCCCAAATCTCTATGTACCGGGGCCTGGGTGGTATAGAATTAAAAATGCCCTTCATGAATCTAGTTATTAAGGGACGAGTCCCTACCGATTGGTGACCCGATCCCAGCACTAAGTATGAGGATAATGCACTTCTGGCACTATTTATGGCACTGTAGCTCAATTTCTGATCATAGAATAGGGTAGATAGAAACCAAGACATCCGTGATTCGTGCTGATTCATACGTGACGTTTGAGATAGAACAGAACATCTCCCACTTCTTGATGTGAGAGATGTACTGTTTTTGTGTACTGTCCCTCCAGGCCGCAGTTATCACATCCACTGTACGTTCTGACAATCCGAGTCCCAGGTATGGTCTCCTCAGAATCTACAAACCAATAAATTGATTCGGTCATGTAGTGGATGGTTACTCCCATTTACTGGGTGAACCAGCAGTTTCCTGCTTTTGGGGACAGCCATAAAAGGCTGTGTTATCATAGCCAGGATTAGTGGGAACCAAGACTGTGTAGGCCAGTCAGGCACTACTAAAATGCCCGTGCCGTTGTCTTGCTTGATTTTTGCCAAGCACCGGCTGAAGAGGCAAAATGGGGGAAAAGCATACAAAAACATTCCTCCCCAGTGTAGCGAGAACACATCTACTGGGTCTGGTTCCCATGACACATATTTGGGTAACTGGTGATTGAGTCTGGATGCGAACAAATCAATATCCGGAATGCCATACCGGGCGACAATGTCGTTAAACACTTCATGATTCAACATCCATTCTGTGTTGTCATTAAATTTCCACGATCTAATGTCCACCACCATGTTGTATCTACCTGGTAGGTAGATGGCTGAAACCCAAATGTTCCTCATAATACACCAGTGCATTGTATGGCATTTGTAGCTCCCCATCCTAGGGCGCTTGCATAGGTTTGTAATATAACCGATGATGTATCGACTAAAATTTTTCTGGAGCAATGACGAATATTCATTACCCACCATTGTAATTCAGCAATGGCCTCTGCTGGCAATCGCATGGGTCTACCGAATTGACCTGCATGGAATTTGAGTGCCTGCTCCTTGGCACGTTGTAAATTTTGATAGCGCAAAGGCCCGAAACGTACAGCTGGAAAGGCAGCCAATAGTTTGCCAATTACACTAGCCACTTGTCTAATTGAATGCTGTCCCTTATCAATGAGATTGTTACAGGCTTCTATTAACTCTGATTGTTTGCCCCAAGGCAGAGTCACAGACAAGTGAATTGAGTTAATGATAAATCCCAGGTAATCAATCACCCTGGTAGGTGTCAATTTGGACTTAACTGGATGGATGAGGAACCCCAATCTCTCAAGTATGAGTTCAGTTAAGTCTAGGATGATACGACATCCTCCATCCTTCTTTTGCTTGGTAAATATGTTAGATACAAATTGGTGAGGTTCATGAGACGACGTCTCAATGACCTCTTTTTTGTGTAAAGTTTGGATTTCAGCTTGTACATCCAGACTTTCCTGATGTGAAAACACATATGTGCGGTTTTGTGAATGTTGTGTGGGTGGTAGCGAATTAAGAAGGAACTCAATTTGGAAGCCTTGTATACTGTGCAGTATAAACGGATCTGGTGTGATCCAACTCCATTAATTCAAGAAATGTTGCAATCTCCCCCCAACTTGTGCCTGAGTCAAGTATAATGTGTTCCGCAAGGAACTAGATTCACCTACCTCAGATGTTACTGGTGGTATGGTGCTGGTTTCCGTCCCCGAGACTTGGGTGTAGGACTGTTGGCGGGTGCCCTCCGTGCATCCTTGCAGTGGGCCGGTTTGAGCCTACCCCTAAAAAAGACCTTTGTGCCACTTGTCCGGGTATCCCACCAGTTCCGGTGTACCGCCTGGCGCTGAAGGGAATGTAGGGGTGCTGCTGGTATGATGAGCCCTTTGGTGTAGTCTGGACTTTCATCAGGCGTATGGTCTTTGCCTCATCGTCCAGCTCCCGGACCTGCTTCGGCACTTCCCCGAACAGGTAATTGGCCGGTTGGACATTGCTGGCCTTACACAGCACAGCGAATTTGGGGTTCAGTGCCGGCCGGATGGCTTTTTGCGCAGGCAATTAATTACAAAGTGTGCATTGCACATTAATGCCATTGCGTCCTGCTGTGTATCAGACAGGAGCTCCCCATCCACTGACCTGGAAAAGGCCGTGATGCCTGAGACAAGCAATTTAAACCATTTTTGGAGCTACATCTCCTGGGCTCTGACGCCCGTTCCAATGTGACCCCAGATGGAGTGATTCACGGCCGGCACATTCAAGGAGGCACAGTTGGCAGGAGTGTGGTACCTGTTGGTAGTTTCCTCCATTGCCAGATCTTGGAGCTGGTGAGAGGCCAGATAATTGATGGTACTGGCTAGGTCTTCGTCCAGGGGTTCCCCTGATAACGACGGAATGGCAAATTTTGATGCCAATAGTGGCACTTCTGACCCATGCCCCCGGGTATGCTCACCAGCTGTGCCTCCGAACTCCGAGTCAGCTAGATACTGACCCCGTGTGCTCCCCTCCTCAGAGAGGGAGACACTGTGCAGCCCTGTAACAGGTGCCGCTGGCGCGGGCCCCCGTGGAGACCCGCGTTGATATAGCTCCCTCCTTTGGAGCATATCATTTTGGAGCAACCTCTCCATCAGGTACTCCATGTGGGTTAGTGGTCCGCAGACGCTAACCAATGAAAGAGGGGAACCCTCCTGGCCTGGCTCATCTAAGTCCATGGGCTTGCAGACTTCTGTGTGGCCTTCCGCCCCTGCGGGACTGCCACGGTGCTTTCTCGTGGCACCAAGTCTGTCGTTGGCTCCACCACCAGCGACCCGGAAGGCGATGTGGACAGCCGCCCACTACCTGCACTCCCACGGTCTTCGGTAGCCGGTTTCACTGTGGACCGTCTCTTCACCTTCGACGTCTCCAAACATTCAAACTTGTCTGTGGGCAAGAATTACAGAATCAAGCCAAAACGACCTCAAAGGAAGTTTTTTTAATTTATTATGTATTTATTTATTTATTTATTTATTAGAAGTAATGTACAATAGTATAAACCAAAAATAACATAATACATTTCATGTACTACTTCTTGTTTTAAACTTTAATAATAGGAAAGTAACAGGAGGAAGAAAAAGAGAAATTCTTTAAGATAAGATAGTGAATACGTGAAAAAGTGTAAAGAAAGCCCGTAAAGAGCGCGAGGAAGAAAAAAAGAAATAATAATCTCTCTCCATTACTATCCAATCCACCCACTGGGCAGAATTACTGCCCAATAATAATACAAAAAATTAGGGAGTGTTAATCCACCAAATTCTTTAGGTATACACAAGTGTCTTCTTTGGATTCTATGGGATTTATAGTCCCATATAAAATTTGTGATATCAGAATCCAATTTTTTGAAAAACTTTTTAGGTAAGTATAATATAAAATTTGTGGTAAGAAGATCATTTTTATGGCATTTATTCTGCCTATTAAAGACATCAGAAGTGTTTCCCAAAATTTAATCAGGGCATTTAATTTAGTAAGTAAGGGCATATCATTTGCATTGAATAAAGATTTATATTTTCTGGTAATTTCGATTCCCAAGTATTTAAATTTTTCTGTAGCAATTTTAAAAGGGAATTTTAAAAAATGTGTTGAATCTTGAGGTTTTATCGTCATAATTTCACTTTTATTCCAATTTATTCCAAGTTAGGTCTTTATTCTTTGGAGCGTAGAAGGTTAAGGGGGGACTTGATTGAGGTCTTTAAAATGATGAAAGGGATAGACAGAGTTGACTTGGATACGTTTTTCCCATTGAGGGTAGGGAAGATTCAAACAAGAGGGCATGACATGAGAATTAAGGGACAGAGGTTTCGGGGTAACGTGAGGGGGAACTTCTTTACTCAGAGGGTGGTGGCTGTGTGGAATGAGCTTCCAGCAGAAGTGGTGGAGGCAGGATCGATTTTAACATTTAAGAGTAAAGTGCATAGGTATATGGACGTGAAGGGAATGGAGGGGTATGGTCTGAGTGCAGGTAGACGGGACTAGGGGAAAACAAATGGTCGGCACGGACTGGAAGGGCCGAGAGGGCCTGTTTCCGTGCTGTAATTGTTATATGGTTATTCCATACCCTGAAAAGGATGCGAATTCCTCTATTAGATTTAATATATTTGGTATACTGATTTGCGATTTTGTAATATACAATAGTACATCATCTGTGTATAGTGACATTTTATTATTTGAGTATTTTGTATTATAACCATGGATATTCGGATGTGTTCTTATGTTTTCAGCTAAGCGTTCTATTACAAGAGAAAATAGCAGGGGTGATAGTGAACATCCCAGTCTATTGCCCCTGGATAGTTGAAATTTAGGAGACAGCATGTTATTAGTTAATATTCTAGCAGACGGCTTTTCATATAATAGTTTTACCCATGAGATAAAGTTCTCTCCCATTTGAAATTTTTGCAATACTTTAACGAGGTAATTCCATTACACTTGATTGAATGCTTTTTCTGTGTCCAATGAAATAATTTATAGGTCTTGCTCTTCAGTTTTGTATGAGTGCATTATATTAAACAGATGTCTCAAATTATTGAATGAGCATCTCTTGGGTATAAACCCCGTTTGATCCGCATTTATTAATTTGCTAACATATTTATTCAATCTTCTTGCTAAAGTTTTCGCTAATATTTTTTGATCTGTATTTATCTGTATATAGATGGCTCTATATGAGCCAGGGTCTTCTAAATCTTGTAATCGTTGATTCCGCTAATGTTTCTGGTAATATTTGTTCTTTGAAAGCGTATGTATACAGTTTATGTAACCGTGGTGAAATTATCTTTTATAAAATTAATTACTAAATCCATCTGGTCCTGGTGTTTTACCATTCTTCAGTGAATTTATTGTTTCTTCTATTTCCTTAATTGAGACCTGAGCTCCTAATTCCTCTTGTTCCAGCAGATTACGTTTGGGGAGGTTACAATTATCCAAAAACTTTATAACTTTAGTACTATCTGCTGACGTTTTAGATGTATATACATTTTGATAAAGTTGAGCAAATCTTTTATTGATATCATTAGGTAATGTTAACTATTCACCATTATCTGATTTAATCTTTAAAATCGTATTATGTTTTTCCCATTTTTTTTAATTGACGTGCCAAAAGTTTATGTGATTTATCACCGAATTCAAAATGTTCCTGTTTTGTAATTTGAAATATTCTTTTCTTTTGTAGATAATATTTTGCAGATAATATAACTTTTGCAGATAATATTCTGTTTAATTTAAATTTAAATATTGTTATATTATTATGTTTATCTATGATTGGCTCTTTAGCATTATCTAGATCCAGTTGTCTAATTCGTTCTTCTAACTGCATTTGTTCATTCTTGTTCTTTTTATTTTGGAAAGCTTGGTATGAAATTATAGATCTCTGATAAATGCCTTAAAAGATTCCCATAGTAAAGAGGCTGAAATATCTGGGGTGTCGTTGGTCTCAAAAAAAGTTCCATCTGTTGTTTGAGATATATACCACCTTGTGGATCGTTTAGAATTTGAAGATTAAACCTACAAAACGATTTTTTGTTAGGCATTCCTTCTAGTTTAAAAAAAAGTTAACGGGGAGCAATCAGAGATAATGCTGTTATGATATTTAGGATTCTTTGTGTAAGGAATTAATTTCGTACCCACTAAAAAATAGTCGATACGTGAATAAGTTTTGTGAACCATTGAGTAAAAAGAGTATTCCCTTCCAACTGGGTTAGCGATCCTCCAAACATCTGTTATATTTGTGTTTTTTATGTATGTATTTAGGAGTTCACTAGTTTTAGATTTTATGTTACGCCTCTTTTGTTGTGCAGATTTGTCCAGGTAAGGATCTAAAACGCAACTGAAGTCTACCCTTATTATCACATTTTGATAATTAAACTCTGAGATTATATTCAGGATTTTATTTAAAAATTGGGGATTATCAAAATTAGGCACATAAATATTTACCATAGTGATTGAGGTAGAGTGGATCTCTCCGGTAACTATGAGATATCTCCCCTCTTTATCTGTTATGATATTCTTTGATTTAAACGGTATACCTTTACAAATAATAATTGCTGTACCTCTAGATTTAGATATATATAAAGAATGATATATATGAATGAATGTCCTATCTAATTTGCCTTCAATCTAGTCTGGGCTTGCAGTTTCAGGTGTGTTTCTTGTAAAAAGATTATGTCTGAATTAAGTGATTTCAATTGTGCAAAAATCTTACCCCCTTTAATTGGTTCATTAGCACCCCTTATGTTCCAACTGCAAAATGTGATTCCCCCAATTTTCTTTTGTTTATCGTCTTGCATTTTAAATTACTTTGATACCTTTAAGTCATGTGGTGCAACAAAATACCTCAGGACTCTAGGTGTTGGGTGGGCATTCACGGCTACTAGGTTCTGTTGGTACATCCCTTTTAACATTGTTCTTAAGAAAAAAGACAAAATAGTGTGAAATGGTGTGAATTTTATTTTTGTAAGTGATAGTAGTGTCTAAAAATAACAACACTGTATAAAAATAGCCACCTAGTGGTGGTAGTTACATATTTAGTGACTTCCGTTGCTGTTAATATACATTTAGCTCTGATCCCTTGACAAAACGACCTCAGAGAAAGTTTAAACACTTACCTGAGGTTTTTATACTTACCGCTGGAAGGAGCGACGCACCTGCCAGTCAGTTGTTGCGCAATGCGTCAGACGTAATGACGCGCATGCGGACTGACGGCCTTCTTCACGTAGTCACTCACGTGACTCCGAAGTAAAATTGCACATAAAGAAGGCATATACATGGCAGCAGTCACAATTTTAGTAGTTGCTTTGGACTTGCGTACTCTAGAATAATGTCCCTTCTTGCCACAACTATTACATTGCCTCTCGAGCAGGACATATCTCTCTATTATGAATATTACCACTGCAAAATTAACACTTATTTTTTGCATAAGTGTATGCTTCCATTTATCAGTAGAAAGTGTTTCAGCTTGTTCCATATTAGTACTTGGGTGAGTACTTTTGTAGTAGTTACAGCAGAATACACATTAGATGAGCCATAAGCATCTGAATTTTTCTCAGCCAATTCTAATGAGTAAGCTTGATTGTAAGCTGACTGTAAATCCAAGGTTTTGTTTTCTAATAGTCTCTGTCATGTTAAAGGCGATGCCAAACCATGGATAAACAGTCTAAAATAAGTTCCTGTCAATATTGATCAGCTGTAACTGCTTTGAAGGCATAGTCTTTACGAAGTCTTTGAAGTTCTTGAAAAATTCATCAAGGTTTTTGTTTACGAGTAGCAAGGAGGTGTAGAGCAAATATTACATTGGGTGTCTTAACGAAGAGTCTGCTTAGTACATCAATAGCAGAATCATAAGTTGTACATTCCTCTATGTAATCATATACATCATAAGAGATAGAGCTTATTAATGTCCTGAATTTGTCTGGTGCATCATTGCCACACTCCTCAAAGAAGTTATTTTGCATACAAAGCCAGTGCTTCCATTCCTTTGCAGCAGTAGGTGAGTTTGGGATCCATATCCAAGCATTGCGGTTTCAATAGTTTCTCCATCTCGATGTCACACTGCTTAACTTCTGAGATTGAGTTGCTTAAATTTTCTTTAAGCTTTAAGCAACTAATTTCTGTAATACACATCTTTCAAAGCGCCTGAAGCACCTGGAAATTATTGCTGATTCCGCAGTTCTTGCCCGCCTGAGGCCCCGCACATGCGCACACTTCATTTACATTATGCGCGTTTTGCAGCATGTTGTTGCTTGAGTTCACTGGAAACCAGTCTTATGCCCACTGATAATAATTGGGGCTCAGAATACACTGCATTTATGATGGTGAAACTGTCAGCAAGTTAGTACATATGCAGTGTTTCCTTAAGCAGGGAACATGCTGTTCTCTGTATTTGCATTACGCTCCTGTGAGATAACAGTTACACGACATGCCTGCTTCACAACAGCATAACAATTTCACAGATAGTCTGCAACATACAGTTTACACCAAAGGTAAAAGGCCTTATCACATGAATGATTAATCTGATGTCCTATTTATGAATCACAATCCCTTTACCTGTGCATGCTATGTCCTTGAAGACATTAGATTACACATGAGGCTTAATGCAGAAATCTCTAATATGCTTTTCTACAAACTATTCTTCCTATAACCTTCCCCATCAAAATCTAGTGAAATCATAAAAGAGTTCCCTAGCAGCTGTCCGGTCCATTTTAAAGAATGGCTCGATTGTAATCATGTATTGCCTTTCTGCTGACTGGTTTGCACGCAACAGAAGCTTTTCACTGTACCTCAGTACACGTGACAATAAACAAAACTGTAACTGTGACTGTAAGAATGGGTTTGTTGTCCTTTAACAGTTGTCAAACAGGTTCCCCAATGTAAGAGACTTCAGCGGAGTACAGAGATGCTGCCAGAAGCAATCAGGAAAGCAAATGTCTGGGACTTCACACTTATACATGCTTGTGGGCAGTTACAAACCTCGCAAAGGTAAACAGAGAATTTGTATTGGAAGACTTGACTGTAGCCATTTTTTTGCATTGTCACTTGCCAAATTCCTAAAATTCACCGCTAAACAGCAGTTTAAGAAGCAAACTAACCTCAACATTTCATCTATAAACATTTCATCTGTGCAGAGATTGCTGTGCTGTTATCTTGAGAGGTTGCCGGAGTTTCTTGTGCAGGCTGGGCATTATACTGTCCTTTCACCTTACGCCAGCAGTCATTGATCCAGTTGATCAGCAGAGACAGCTAGAGGGGCTTTTGTCTGCATCCTCCGCGTGGATCAACTGGGAGAAATGTTCCAAACTCTTGGTTGGTCAGAGGTGGATAGATTCCTTGCTTGCGGAAATGCACCTCATCCATCTGGGCCAAGAACTGAAAATGTTGGAGATACTCAAAAACGTCAGGGTGCATCCATGGAAAGAGCAACAGAGTTAAGATTTTGACCTCTAAAATGCTGAGCAGCAAGACATGCCCAAAGGGTCAGGTAGGGCGAGTCCTCCATTTCTGGAGATAGTTCCCCAATGAGCAAGTCCCTACGTTCTTTTGTCTACATTCTTTTATCTATGTCTCACTCTTATTACTCCCATTCACTAATTGATTGGAGAACCCAGTTACACTCTCTCCCCATGGGCACCCCTAGTTTTACCCTCTCTGAGACATTTCTCCCAACCCCACTTTCCCCGCAGATCAACAAATTTTCCTTTCTCTCCTTCCCTGTTCTTAGTTTAGCGTTTAAGAAATGCCATCTAATTTCAAACAGAGCAAATTAATTTTAATTGAGGTTAATCACTGGCAATATTAGCCCTCTGATTGTGCCCCTAGCCATTAATGAGAGATGCGTTGGGAGATTTAACGGGATGTGGATTGCTGGCATACATTAATGTCAGAGCAGGATTAAGCAGAATAATAACGACGGCAGAAGTTTTTTTTAAATTACAGAGGAAGTGGTGAATTGGAAGGAGAAAGACTGGGGGAGCTGCACCAACATTAAAAAAATATCAGCAAGAGTGCAGTCAAAAACCAGAGCCACATGGAGGTTGAAGGGTCAGGACCAAGGAGTAAAAGGGAAGAGGACTTGTAATCAAAAGCAAATGGACCAGATTCTTATTGATCTGGCCTGATGCCATGCTCAACCCCACACTTTTGGGGCAGCACGGCGGGACAGCGGTAACGTTGCTGCCTTACGGCGCCGAAAACCTAGGTTCGACCCCGACCACAGGTGCTGTCTGTAGGGAGTTTGTACGATCCCCTTGTGACCACAGTTTTTTTCCCAAACTCCAAAGACGTACAAGTTTGTAGGTTCGCTTGGTATATGTGCAAATTGTCCCTAGTGTGTATAGGATAGTATTAATGTGCGGGAATTGCTAGTCGGTGCGGACTCAGTGGGCCGAAGGGCCTGGTTCCACACTATATCTCTAAACTAAACTAAAATAGTTTAGTTAAAACTAAAATAGTTTAGTTTAGTTTAAACTAAAAGATGGACACTCAGTGGGCCGAAGGGCCTGGTTCCACAATATATCTCTAAACTAAACTAAAATAGTTTAGTTTAAACTAAAATAGTTTAGTTTAGTTTAAACTAAAAGATGGATACAAAAAGCTGCGTAACTCAGCGGGACAGGCAGCATAGGAAGGAATGGGTAACATTTCGGGTTGAGACCCTTCTTCCTTCCTATAAACTATACTATTCTTACAGCTGTCCTCCTGGAGGGTACAGTCGAATGCGGGAGGGACTTTAGGCTTCAGGTGCTGGATCCGGAGGCACCTTCTTTAAACAGTCCAAATAGCTCATGGAGGTCTCCAGTTATCAGAGGTATCTCAGAACGGGTCATTAAAAATAAATCCAAAATGAATACATTTGCTTAAGTCACGCTTGAGTGCCAGAAACTAATGTAAAATTTAAATAATATTAAAAGGATATTCCCTGACGTAAAGCTGAGGGATTGGATGCGGTCAGGTGCCCTGGCATCTCATGTACTTTTACATTGTTATTTTCAGGCACAGACATGAGAAACGAGCAGTCCCTCGGACAGTTACAAGAAGGTGGTTCTCTGCAGAGGCTGTGATGGAAGAGCAGCGGCACGCAGCTCACTGGGAACAAAGCTGGTGGCATACAGCAGCTGAAGTCCCCATGTGCCTGCTGGGCTTCGCCATACAGCTTGACAGAGGCTATCAACCCTCTCTCCCCTCTCCTGTATCCACCTATCACTTGCCAGACTTTGTCCTGCCCCCACCTCTTCGGGAAGGAAGGAGCAAACTAAAAATGGAGAACATAAGGGTAAAAAGGGGCCAGGAGATAGCTCTGGCGGGTGGTACAAAAGACAATTCCAAAAGATTTCATAAATACATAAGGGGGAAAAGGGTAACTAGAGAGAGAATGGGACCTCTCAGGAATAAAAGCAGTGACCTCTGTGTGGAGCCACAGGAGATGGGCAAGGTCCTCAATGAGTGTTTTCCTCTGTTTTTACCGAGGAGAAAGACAGTAGGATGGAGGAAATTGGAGCAGTCACTGGAAGCGCCATGAGAGCAGTCAGGGTTACTGTCGAGGAAGTACTGAAGGTACTGTCGTGTTTGAAGGTAGACAAATCTCCGTGGCCTGATCAGATATATCCAAGGACATTGCGGGAGACTAGAGAGGAAATTTATGAGTCATCGTTAAATATAGGAGAGGTGCGAGAGGATTGGAGGGTGGCAAATATTGTGCCTCTTTTCAAGAAGGGCTGCAGGGAAAATGCTGGGAACTATAGGCCGGTGAGCTTAACATCTGTACTTGGTAAGTTACTGGAGAGTATTCTGAGGGATAGGATATACAGGCATTTGGATGGGCAAGGGCTGATTAGGACAGTCAGCAAGGTTTTGTACATGGGAGCTTGTGTCTCACAAATCTGATGGATTTTTTTGAAGGCATGAGATAAAAGGTTGATGCGGGCACTGTAGGTGTTGTGTACATGGAATTCAGTAAGGCGTTCAACAAGGTGCCGCATGGTAGGCTGCTCTGGAAGGTTAGATCTCATGGGATCCAAGGAGAGATAGCTGAATGGATAGCAAATTTGCTCCATGGAAGGAAGCTGAGGGTGATGGTGGAAAGTTGCTTCTCAGAATGGAGACCTATGTTCAGTGGTGTTCAACAGGGTTTGGTGCTGGGCCCGTTACTGTTTGTCATCTACATCAATGATTTGGATGAGAACATACAGGGCAAGTTTGCTGATGATACATAAGTTAGTGGTTTTGCAGATAATGAAGAAGGTTGCGAATGATTGCAGCAGGATCTGGATCGATTGGCCAGGTGGGCGGAGGAATGGTTAATGGAATTTAATACAGAGAAGTGTGAGTGTTGCATTTTGGGACGTCGAACAAGGGCTGGACCTACACAGCAAATGGTAGGCCTCTGAGTAGTGTTGTAGAACAGAGGGATCGAGGAGTACAAGTGCATGGTTCCTTGATGGTCGAGTCGCAGGTAGATAAGGTGGTCAAAAAGGATTTTGTCACTTTGGCCTTCATCAGTATTGAGTATAGAAGTTGGGAGGTCATGTTGGAGTTCTATAAGATGTTGGTGAGACCACATTTAGAATATTGTGTTCAGTTCTGATGTTACAGGAAAGATATTAGAAACAAAGAAAATATTTGCCGGAGGAGGCCATTCGGCCCTTTGAGCCAGCACCGCCATTCATTGTGATCATGGCTGATCTTCCCCAATCAATAACCCGTGCCTGCCTTCTCCCCATATCCCTTGATTCCACTAGCCCCTAGAGCTCTATCTACAGTGGCTTGCAAAAGTATTCATACCCCTTGAACTTTTCCACATTTTGTCACGTTACAACCACAAACATAAATGTATTTTATTGGGATTTTATGTGATAGACCAACACAAAGTGGTGCATAATTATGAAGTGGAAGAAAATGATACATGGTTTCCACATTTTATTAAAAAATAAAAAACTGAAGATTGTGGCGTGCAAAAGTATTCAGCCCCCCTGAGTCAATACTTTGTAGAACCACCTTTCGCAGAAATTACAACTGCAAGTCTTTTGGGGTATGTCTCTACCAGCTTTGCACATCTAGAGACTGAAATTTGTGCCCATTCTTCTTTGCAAAATAGCTCAAGCTCAGTCAGATTGGATGGAGAGCATCTGTGAACAGCAATTTTCAAGTCTTGCCAGAGATTCTCAATTGGATTTAGGTCTGGACTTTGACTGGGCTATTCTAACACATGAATATGCTTTGATCTAAACCATTCCATTGTAGCTCTGGCTGTATGTTTAGGGTCATTGTCCTGCTGGAAGGTGAACCTCCGCCCCAGTCTCAAGCCTTTTGCAGACTCTAACAGGTTTTCTTCCAAGATTGCCCTGTATGTGGCTCCATCCATCTTCCCATCAACTCTGACCAGCTTCCCTGTCCCTGCTGAAGAAAAGCATCCCCACAGCATGATGCTGCCACCACCATGTTTCACAGTGGGGATGGTGTGTTCAGGGTGATGTGCAGTGTTAGTTTTCCGCCACACATAGCGTTTTGCATTTAGACTAAAAACTTCAATTTTGGTCTCATCAGACCAGAACACTTTCCTCCACATGTTTGCTGTCCCCCCCAAATGGCTTGTGGCAAATTGCAAACGGGACTTCTTATGGCTTTGTTTCAACAATGGCTTTCTTCTTGCCACTCTTCCATAAAGACCCAATTTGTGGAGTGCACGACTAATAGTTGTCCTGTGGACAGATTCTCCCACCTGAGCTGTGGATCTCTGCAGCTCCTCCAGAGTTACCATGGGCCTCTTGGCTGCTTCTCTGATCAATGCTCTCCTTGCCCGGCCTGTCAGTTTAGGTGGACGGCCATGTCTTGATAGGTTTGCACTTGTACCATACTCTTTCCATTTTCGGATGATGGATTGAACAGTGCTCCGTGAGATGTTCAAAGCTTGGGATATTTTTTTATAACCTAACCCTGCTTTAAACTTCTCCACACCTTTATCCCTGACCTGTCTGGTGTGTTCCTTGGGCATCATGATGCTGTTTGTTCACTAATGTTCTCTAACAAACCTCTGAGGCTTTCACAGAACCGCTATATTTATACTGAGATTAGATTACACACAAGTGGACTCTATTTACTAATTAGGTGACTTATGAAGGCAATTGATTGCACTGGATTTTATTTAGAGGTATCAGAGTAAAGGGGGCTGAATACTTTTGCACGCCACACTTTTCAGTTTTTTATTTGTAATAAAATTTGAAAACCATGTATCATTTTCCTTCCACTTCACAATTATGCGCCACTTTGTGTTGCACTTCAATATCAGGAGGGATAGACAGAAAGGAAAAGGAGGTAGGGTAACGTTGCTGGTTAGAGAGGAGATTAACGCAATAGAAAGGAAGGACATTAGCTTGGAGGATGTGGAATCGATATGGGTAGAGCTGCGAAACACTAAGGGGCAGAAAACGCTAGTGGGAGTTGTGTACAGGCCACCTAACAGTAGTAGTGGAGTTGGGGATGGCATCAAACAGGAAATTAGAAATGCGTGCAACAAAGGTAAAACAGTTATAAAGGGTGACTTCAATCTACATATAGATTGGGTGAATCAAATTGGCAGGGATGCTGAGGAAGAGGATTTCTTGGAATGTATGCGGGATAGTTTTCTAAACCAACGTGTAGAGGAACCAACGAGACCCAGTCTATTCTAGACTGGATATTGAGTAATGAGGAAGGGTTAGTTAGCAATCTTGTTGTGCGTGGCCCCTTGGGCAAGAGTGACCATAATATGTTTCCATTCTTCATTAGGGTAGAGAGTTACATAGTTAATTCAGAAACAAGGGTTCTGAACTTAAAGAAAGGTACAGTGGCTTGCAAAAGTATTCATACCCCTTGAACTTTTCCACATTTTGTCACGTTACAACCACAAACGTAAATGTATTTTATTGGGATTTTATGTGAAATCATCCAAATCCCAATAAAATACATTTACGTTTGTGGTTGTAACGTGACAAAATGTGGAAAAGTTCACGGGGTATGAATACTTTTGCAAGCCACTGTAGCTTTGAGGGTATGAGATGTGAATTGGCCAAGATAGACTGGCAATTGATTCTTAAAGGGTTGACGGTGGATATGCAATGGAAGGCATTTAAGGACCGCATGGATGAACTACAAAAATTGTTCATCCCAGTTTGGTAAAAGAATAAATCAGGGAAGGTGGTGCATCCGTGGATAAGGGAAATCATCCACGGAAACAAAAGATGAAGCATACAAATTAGCCAGGAAAACCAGTTTACCAGAGGACTGGGAGAAATCCAGCAGAAAAGGACAAAGGGATTAAATAGGAAAGGGAAAATAGATTATGAAAGAAAACTGGCAGGGAACATAAAAACTAACTACTTCTGCCCACTAAGGAGGACATAAATAATCTGCCCGAAATAGCAGTGACTGGGGGTCAAATGAGATGGAGGAACTGAGTGAAATGCAGGTTAGCCACGAAGTGGTGTTAGGTAATTAACCATATAACATATAACCATATAACAATTACAGCACGGAAACAGGCCCTCTCGGCCCTTCCAGTCCGTGCCGACCATTTGTTTTCCCCTAGCCCCATCTACCTGCACTCAGACCATACCCCTCCATTCCCTTCACGTCCATATACCTAATATAACCATATATATTTGAATGGATTAAAGGCCGATAAATTCCCAGGGCCAGATAGGCTGCATTCCAGAGTGCTTAAGGAAATAGCCCCAGAAGTAGTGGATATATTAGTGATAATTTTTCAAACTCTTTAGATTCTGGAGTAGTTCCTGAGGATTGGAAGGTAGCTAATGGAACCCCACTTTTAAAAAAGGGAGGGAGAGAGAAAACAGGGAATTACAGACCAGTTAATCTAACACTGGTAGTGGGGAAAATGCTAGAGTCAGTTATTAACCATATAACAATTAACCATATAGAAACATAGAAACATAGAAACATAGAAATTAGGTGCAGGAGTAGGCCATTCAGCCCTTCGAGCCTGCACCGCCATTCAATATGATCATGGCTGATCATCCAACTCAGTATCCCGTACCTGCCTTCTCTCCATACCCTCTGATCCCCTTAGCCACAAGGGCCACATCCAACTCACTCTTAAATATAGCCAATGAACTGGCCTCAACTACCCTCTGTGGCAGAGAGTTCCAGAGACTCACCACTCTCTGTGTGAAAAAAGTCTTTCTCATCTCGGTCTTAAAGGATTTCCCCCTTATCCTTAATTTCCCCCTTATCCTTAATTACAGCACGGAAACAGGCCCTCTCGGCCCTTCCAGTCCGTGCCAACCATTTGTTTTCCCCTAGTCCCATCTACCTGCACTCAGACCATACCCCTAATGGTCCAATTCTCTAATGGTCCAATTTTATCCCTCGTTATTCTTTTGCTATTAATATAGCTGTAGAAACCCTTTGGGTTTACTTTCACCTTTCTTGCCAAAGCAACCTCATATCTTCTTTTACCCTTCCTAATTTCTTTCTTAAGATTCTTTTTACATTCTTTATACTCCTCTAGCAAAAGGGTAACGATTTCAGGATTACTGCCTGTGCCGCGTGACAGTGAGAGTAGGAATGGAATGAGGTGGAGGATAAATGCATGGCTGAGGGACTGGTGTAGTGGGCAGGGATTCAAGTTTCTTGATCACTGGGACCTCTTTTGGGGAAGGCATGATCTGTACAAAAAGGACGGGTTGCACTTGAACCCGAGGGGGACCAATATCCTGGCAGGGAGATTTGCAAAGGCTACTGGGGAGACTTTAAACTAGAAAGGCTGGGGGGAGGACTCAGGTAGAGGGGGCTAGGGGACAGGGGTGTGGGGCAAGAGGCAGAGAAGGGAAGCACTCAGACCCAAAATGTAGGCGAGAAAGAGGAAAAAGATAATAGACAGAGAATAAGGGATGGTGGGTTTATAAAATGTGAATATTTTAACGCTAGGAGCATTGTAAGAAAGGTGGATGAACTTAGAGCCTGGATTGACACCTGGAAATATAATGTTGTGGCAACAGTGAAACATGGTTGCTGGACGGCTGTGATTGGAAACTAAATATTCCAGGATTTTGTTGCTTCAGGTGTGATAGAATTGGAGGGACCAGAGGTGGAGGTGTTGCATTGCTTGTCAGAGAGGATATTACAGCAGTGCTTTGGCAGGATAGATTAGAGGGCTCGTCTAGGGAGGCTATTTGGGTGGAACTGAGAAGTGGGAACGGTGTATTATAGACCGCCAAATGGGGAGCGAGAATTGGAAGAGCAAATATGTAAGGAGATAGCAGATGTTAATAGTAAGCACAAGGTAGTGATTGTGGGAGATTTCAATTTTCCAAAAATAGACTGGGAAACACATTCTGTAAATGGGCTGGATGGTTTGGAGTTTGTAAAATGTGTGCAGGATAGTTTTTTGCAGCAGTACATAGAGGTATCGCCCAGAGAAGGGGCAGTGCTGGACCTCCTGTTAGGAAATGAGGCAGGTCAGGTGACGGAGGTATGCATTGGTGAGCACTTCGGGACCAGTGATCACAATACCATTAGTTTCAATATAATTATGGAGAGAGTCAGAACTGGACCTAGGGTGGAGATTTTTGATTGGAGAAAGGCTAACTTTGAGGGAATGCGTAAGGATTTAAAAGGAGTGAATTGGGACCATCTGTTTTATGGGAAGGATGTAGAAGAGAAATGGAGGACATTTAAAGGGGAAATTGTAAGAGTACAGAATCTTTATGTCCCTGTTAGGGTGAAAGGAAATAATAAAAATTGGAAAGAGCCATGGTTTTCAAGGGAAATTGGACACGTTTCGAAAAAAGAGAGAGATATCTACAATAATTATAGGAGATTTGGAGTAAATGAGGTGCTAGAGGAGTACCTGCACTCAGACCATACCCCTCCATTCCCTTCACGTCCATATACCTATCCACTTTACTCTTAAATGTTAAAATCGATCCTGCCTCCACCACTTCTGCTGGAAGCTGATTCCACACAGCCACCACCCTCTGAGTAAAGAAGTTCCCCCTCACGTTACCCCGAAACCTCTGTCCCTTAATTCTCATGTCATGCCCTCTTGTTTGAATCTTCCCTACCCTCAATGGGAAAAAATGTATCCACGTCAACTCTGTCTATCCCTTTCATCATTTTAAAGACCTCAATCAAGTCCCCCCTTAACCTTCTGCGCTCCAAAGAATAAAGACCTAACTTGTTCAACCTTTCTCTGTAACATAGTTGCTGGAACCCTGGCAACATTCTAGTGAATCTCCTCTGTACCCTCTCTATTTTGTTGACATCCTTCCTATAACTAGGCGACCAAAATTGTACACCATACTCCAGAATTGGTCTTACCAATGCCTTGTACAATTTTAAACATTACTTCCCTACTCCTATATTCAATGCTCTGATTTATAAAGGCCAGCACACCAAAGGCTTTCTTTACCACCCTATCTACATGCGATTCCACCTTCAGGGAAACTATGCACAGTTATTCCTAGATCCCTCTGTTCTACAGCATTCCTCAATTCCCTACCATTTACCATGTACGTCCTATTTTGATTTGTCCTGCCAAGATGTAGCACTTCACACTTATCACCAGTCTTTGAAAGTAGGCATGCAGGTGCAGCAGGCAGTGAAGAAAGCGAATGGTATGTTAGCATTCATAGCAAAAGGATTTGAGCATAGGAGCAGGGAGGTTCTACTGCAGTTGTACAGGGCCTTGGCGAGACCACACCTGGAGTATTGTGTACAGTTTTGGTCTCGTAATCTGAGGAAAGTCATTCTTGCCATAGAGGGGGTACAGACAAGGTTCACCAGACTGATTCCTGGGACGGCAGGGCTTTCATATGAAGAAAGACTGGATAGACTCGACTTGTACTCGCTAGAATTTAGAAGATTGAGGGGTGATCTTATAGAAACGTACAAATTTTTTAAGGGGTTGGACAGGCTAAATGCAGGAAGATTGTTCCCGATGTTGGGCAAGTCCAGAACAAGGGGTCATAGTATAAGGATAAGGGGGAAATCTTTTAGGACTGATGGGAGAAAATTTGTTGTAGTAGTTGTGGCCAATTCATTGGCTATATTTAAGAGGGAGTTATATGTGGCCCTTGTGGCTAAAGCGATCAGGGGGTTTGGAGAGAAGGCAGGTACAGGATACCGAGTTGGATGATCAGCCACGATCATATTGGATGGCGATGCAGGCTCGAAGGGCCGAATGGCCTACTCCTGCAATTATTTTCTATGTTTCTATGATAACTACCTCCAAGTGTTTCCTTTATCTTGAGTTCTCTTATCATATCTGGTTCATTAGACAACACTAAATCCAGAATTGCCTTTTCTCTTGTCGGCTCCATTACAAGCTGCTCTCAGAATCCATCTCGGAGGCATTCTACAAACTCTCTTTCTTGGGGTCCTGAACCAACCTGATTTTCCCAGTCTACCTGTATATTGAAATCCCCCATCATCACTGTGGCATTACCTTTGTTACATGCCAGTTTTAACTTCTGCTGCAACTTACACCCTACATCCGGGCTACTATTTGGGGGTCTGGAGATAACACCAATTAGTGTCTTCTTGCCTTTACAATTCCTTGACTCAATCCACAGTGACTCTACCTCATCTGTCCCTATGTCTTCCTTCGCAAGGGACTGAATTCCTTCCCTCATCAGCAGAGCTACCCCCCCCTCCTCTGCCCACCTGCCTGTCCTTTCTATAGGATGTATAACCCTGAATATTAAGTTCCCAGGCCCGATCCTCCTGCAGTCACGTCTCAGTAATCCCCACAATGTCATATCTACCAACCTCTAACTGAACCTCAAGCTCATCTACTTTACTTCTTATACTTTGTCAAGCTTGAAAGGGTTCAGAAAAGATTCATGAGGTTGTTGCCAGGACTAGAGGGTGGGGGAGCCATAGGGGGAGGTTAAGTAGGCTTTGTCTCTATTCCATGGAGCGTAGGAGGATGAGGGGAGATCTTATAGAGGTGTACAAAATCATGAAAGGAATAGATCTGGAGGATGCACAGTGTCTTTTACCCAGAGTAGGAGGATCGAAGACCAGAGGATATAGATTGGTGAAGAGGAAAAGATTTAATAGGTATCTGAGGGGTAACCTTTTCACACAGAGGGTGGTAGGTCCGTCCTTCCACCCTTTTTTATTTTTATTTTTATTCCTGTTAAAACAAAATGTTTGTTTTGTGGTCTTCTTTTATGTGGTGGGTGGGGGGAGGAGTAGGGGTAAACTTTATTTCCTAGTCCCTACCTGTTGGAGAGGCGGCTTCCCTCCGAGCTGCTTCTTCGCCCTTCCTCGCAGCCTACCATGGGACTGTAATGGCGTTTCCTGCCGGGACGACAGCTTCAGCGGCAGCACAGCGCTGGGTCACCATCACGGAGCGGGCGATGCCTTACCGGGTCGTAAGCTCCGGAGTGCTGTGACCGCCGACTCTAACATCCGAGGAGCTGTGGCTGCGGAGCATCCAGCCGCGGGCTGGATTTAAAACACCGCGGAGCCTGGGATCCGAGATTGCCAGAGTCGGGTGCCGCCGTCTCTGGGGAGGAAGCGGCCGATCCAGACATTTCCAAGCCGCTAAGGAGTGTTCACCTGACGCCGGAGTTCCAACTTCCCGGCAAGAGAGCCTGAAAACATCGGACTTGCTGCCGAGGCTACAAATAGGCCCTGACCTCGGGTGATCACTGAGGAAGAGGACTGAACTTTCTGATGCCTTTCCCCACATTGGAAATTTTTGATTCTGTTGTGGGGGGACGTTCATGTTGAATTCTATAATGTGTTGTGTCATTTTTCTTTTTTAAAATTTTTTCTATGGATGTACGGAAACGTAATTATTTCTTCTATGTAAAGCGCTTTGGTTTCAATGCGAGTTGATTTAAATGTGCTATATAAATAAAATGTACTTACTTACTTACTTACTACTTACTTACTTACTACTAGGTGTATGGAACAAGCTGCCAGAGGAGGTAGTTGAGGCGGGGACTATCCGATTGTTTAAGAAACAGTTGGACAGGTACATGGATAGGACAGGTTTGGAGGAGTAATTTATGCTTAGGTTAATTACTGTTAGTATTTCTATATCTTTTTCCTAGCTTGTGGGTGGGATTATATACATAGATGGGCGTGTCTACATCTGAGGAGGATAGCACAGACTCATAGATTGGGAGTTTTTTAGTTTGCTTTGAGGGGTGGTGAGGATGACAGTTTTTACCATATTTACGTTCATGTTCACGAGACGCCACACGGAAGAAACCATTAGTAAGAACGAAAAGTTATGAATTAAAACTCCCCGAGTAGTAACGATAATTAAAAGTTGGACATTGAAAAGTTTAGAAATTCCCGTTACAGAGGGTTATAGACCAAGCGCAGGCAAGTGGGACTAGGGTAGCTGGGATATTGTTGGCTGGTGTGGGTGAGTTAGGCCGAAGGGCCTGTTTCCGCACTGTATCACTCTATGACCTCTCTTCCAGCTTTCTCCCTGCTACTACATTCAGTCTGAAGAAGGTCTTGAAAAGAAACTGAAACATCTCTTATGCACCCCCTCCACTGATAATGCCTGACTGGGTTGAGTTGGCTGGGTTACTCCAGCACTTTGTGTTCAGCTTGACAGATGTAATGGGATCAAGGCAGCTTGTGGTTTTGGTTGGGACATTTTAATTTAGTTTAGTTTTAGGTTAGAGATACATCACGGAAACAGGCCCTTCTACCCACCACATTGACTAGCGATCCCCATATCCTGCACACTAGGAACAATTTACAATTTTTACCTAAACCAACCTGTACGTATTTGGAGTGTGGAAAGCAACCGGAGCAGTTCTTGAACTGTATGCCTATTCACCTGTTGTATTGCAGTTGTCAAGTATTTAAAGTGTCCCTCTGTGAACCTCAGTTAGAATCAGCAAAGAGATGGTCTCTACAAGGTCACACTAACAGTAATACTGGGCAGTACTCTCTAACACAAGACACTCACTCTCCACAATCTTCTTGCGGTTTTGAGCCTGAAGAAAACGGGCAATGAAATGTGGGTTAAACTGGAGAAAGAACAATGTCAGAAGATGTCTCAATTCATTGCTCAATGTCCTTCAGTACAATGTGTTTGTGTGTGCGTGTGTGCGCGTGTGTGTGTGTGTGTGTGTGTGTGTGTGTGTGTGTGTGTGTGTGAGAGAGAGAGTTTCAGAGAGAGAGAGAGAGAGAGAGAGAGAGAGAGAGAGAGAGAGAGAGAGAGAGAGAGAGAGAGAGAGAGAGAGAGAGAGAGAGAGAGAGTTTGTGTCAGTGTGTTGTAGATTTAAATTCAATCCAAAACAATTTGCAGACGAGGAATGCAATATGAATGCTAATGAGATTTTTCACCTCCGATTATTAATCCTGATACTAATGAGGGTATTGTCATAATATGAACCACAGAAGTGTTTCTATACATGGGTCATAAGGGAATTTTGCAACTGATCATCAATTGATTTTAATTCATGTTGCTTATAAAGCTTTGATCTGTACCTCATAATTGTCATCATATTTGAACAATTTTACATGAAAGTAAATGGTGAAAATGGAAGGTGTTGTACTTTTGTAAAGGTAAACAACTGCAATCAGAATTTTATTGTGTTGTTTTGCTAAATGATTAGAATTTCAATGGATTTCCAATTTGAATGTTAAAAATAGAAGCTAAATCCCAAGACTACAAGAGTTAAACCTCTTATTGTTTGACTGATCTCTGCAGAAATAAATTGGTGCCCCAAGGGAGAGTGATTTGTAAAAGCTGCTTTCCTGTGACTGAAAATGGGCCAGAGTAGGAAGCATTCTGCTTCAATGAGTGAATTTAATGAGATAGACCACAGATCCGGCCAAACTAATTTAGTTGAGCGGCCTTGAATTAGAATGTATTTGGTTCACTGTCTCCAGGCACAATGGATAACACACAGATAGACATTCAGTATGTTGACTGTTGGAACGTCTGTGTGACATTGATGCAATCATAAAAGTGGCCTGTATCCTGCACGGAACTGGGTCAATAATTGGAGAAAGACAATAGATGTGGACAGGAGGCCATTTGTCCTATTGTGCTTGTGCCAGACAAAGAATATATTACAGCACAGGAACTTCGGCCCACAATGTTTGTGTCAAACATGATGCCAAGATAAATTCTTCTCATTTGCCTACACGTGACCCATATCTTTCCATTTCCTGCACAGCCATGTGCCTATCTGAACACTTCTTAAACACCACTGTCACCTCTGCCTCCATCACCACCCATCACCACCCCTGGCAGCACGTTCCAGGCACCAACCATCCTCTGTGTTAAAAACTTGTCCTGCACATCTCCTTTAAACTTTGTTCCTCTCACCTTAAATAAGACAAAATCATGCTTTCTGTCCAAGTTTCTAAACAGGATGAAGGTCCTCATCTCCATCACCCTTTCAGGCAGGGCGTTCCTGAACTCCATCGCAATTTGGCTGATTTATTGCATTTAATGTCCCCTCTTGTTGGTCATATTCAATATTGCATTCTCCTTTCTTTGCATCTAGCCCCTCTTTCACTTATGAAAATGAATGCAAAGCATTTATTTAGAACTGCAACCAATTCCTCTGACTTTACCCAGATTACCTTTACGCTATCTGCTGTTCTTTTGTAATTCTCTCTCCCTTTAGATAATTTTTTAAATATTAGGTTTCCGTTGGTGTTGTCAGCTTGTACTTTTGTTTCATGCATTGTGGTTTCACAATTTCCTTTAATTTGGTGTTGTAAGATCTACAAGCGTCTACAAAAAAAACTATAAAATTATTGTGGAAAGGAAACCATTGCCTTGAATTACCAGTATATAGAATTTATATCACTGAAAATGATAATCAGCACAACTGGTCTTTGCTGAAGTGTTTGCTCTTTGTAAACATTACCTCCCCTCCCTCCCCTCCCCTGTACTTTAAATAATCTTGTCAAAAAATCTATTGTTTTCTCCCCATTTATTTATTTCGTTTCCTTTATGTACTAATCAACATTGCCAGGTTGGAAAAGGGTTTATATGCTGGGATATGGAATATTTAATCAAGGTGAAGGGAGCAAATTGTAAAGGAGATGTGTGAGGCACATTTTTTTACAGAGAGTAGTGGGAGGGAATTTGGAACGTGCTCCCAAGTGTGGTGGTGGACGCCAGATACGATAGTGGCTTTTTAGGGACTTTTAAGTGGAAGCATGTTAGAACATAGAAACATAGAAACATAGAAAATAAGTGCAGGAGTAGGCCATTCGGCCCTTCGAGTCAGCACTGCCATTCAATATGATCATAGCTGATCATCCAAAATCAGCTGATTGGTGGAAGCAGCTGATTGCTGGAAGCAGCTGATTGGGTGCAACCCCTGGTTTGCATTAAAGGTAAAGTGAGTTAAAGGTAAAGTGAGCTAAAGGGTTCAGTGAGCTAAAGGGTTCAGTGAGCTAAAGGGCACAGTGCTTTTTAGTAAAGGTTAGTTTAAAGGATTAAGATTTTTATAGTGTGAGTTGATTTAATTTGGGGGTAAACCATGTCATTTGAGATCGGCTGCATGGTTTGCTCATCCTGTAACATGTGGGAGATCAGGGATATTGTCGGTGTCCCTGGTGACTACATTTGCAGGAAGCGTGTCCAGCTGCAGCTCCTGAGAGACCACATTGAACGATTGGGGCTGCGGTTGGATTCATACTGGAGCATCCACGATGCTGAGAAGCTTGTGAATAGCACGTACAGTGAGTTGGTCACACCGCAGGTTAAGCGGCCAGAAAGGGAACGGGTGGCCATTAGCCAGTGCAGCAGTAGGCAGGTGGTGCAGGAGTCCCCTGTGGTCATCTCCCTCCTAAACAGATATACCATTTTGGATACTGTTGGGGGAGATGGCTCATCAGGGGAAGGCAGCAGCAGCCAAGTTCATGGCACCATTGGTGGCTCTGCGGCACAGGAGGGGAGAAAGAAGAGTGGAAAGGCTATTGAATACTAATTCAATAGTAAGGGGAATAGAGGAAGAGAGACTCCAGGATGGTATGTTGCCTCCCTGGTGCAAGGGTCAGGGATGTCACTGAACGGCTGCAGAACATTCTGGAGGGAGAGGGTGAACAGCCAGCTGTCGTGGTGCACATTGGCATCAACAATATAGATAAAATCGGGATGAGGTCCTACATAGTGAATTTAGGGAGCTAGGCGATAAACTTAAAAGTAGGACCTCAAATGTAATAATCTCTGGACTCCTACCGGTGCCACATGCTAGTCAGAGTAGAAATAGGAGGATATTGCAGATGAATATGTGGCTTGAAAAATGGTGCAAGGGGGAGGGATTCAAATTTCTCGGGCATTGGAACCAGTTCTGGGGGAGGTGGGACCAGTACAAACAGGACGGTCTGCACCTGGGCTTGAAGGGAACCAATGTCCTTGGGGGAGTGTTTGCTAGTGCTGTCAAGGAGGATTTAAACTAATGTGGCAGGGGGATGGCAGCATGAGCAGAGAGACAGAGGGATGTAAAATGAGGGTAGAAGCAATAGGTAGCAAGGTGAAAAGTAAAAGCGGCAGGCTGAAAAATCCAGGGCAAAAATCAAAAAGGGCCACTTTTCAACATAATTGTATTAAGGGTAAGAGTGTTGTGAAAACAAGCCTGAAGGCTTAGTGTCTCAATGCAAGGAGCATTCGTAATAAGGTGGATGAGTTGAATGTGCAGATAGATATTAATGAATATGATATAGTTGGGATCACGGAGACATGGCTCCAGGGTGACCAAGGCTGGGAGCTGAGCATCCAGGGATATTCAATATTCAGGAGGGATAGACAGAAAGGAAAAGGAGGTGGAGTAACATTGCTGGTTAGAGAGGAGATTAACGCAATAAAAAGGAATGACATTAGCTTGGAGGATATGGAATCGATATGGGTAGAGCTGCGAAACACTAAGGGGCAGAAAACACTAGTGGGAGTTGTGTACAGGCCACCGAACAGTAGTAGTGGAGTTGGGGATGGCATCAAACATGAAATTAGAAATGTGTGCAACAAGGGTAAAACAGTTATAATGGGTGACTTCAATCTACATATAGATTTGTGAATCAAATTGGCAGGGGTAATTGAGGAAAAGGATTTCTTGGAATGTATGCGGGATAGTTTTCTAAACCAACATGTAGAGGAACCAACGAGAGAGCAGGATATTCTAGACTGGGTATTGAGTAATGAGCAAGGGTTATTTAGCAGTCTTGTTGTGCGTGGCCCCTTGGGCAAGAGTGACCATAATATGGTTGAGTTCTTCATTAGGATGGAGAGTGACATTGTTAACTCAGAAACAAGGGTTCTGAACTTAAAGAAAGGTAACTTTGAGGGTATGAGATGTGAATTGGCCAAGATAGACTGGCAAGTGATTCTTAAAGGGTTGACGGTGGATATGCAATGGAAGGTATTTAAAGACTGCATGGATGAACTACAACAATTGTTCATCCCAGTTTGGCAAAAGAATAAATCAGGGAAGGTAGTGCATCCGTGGATAACAAGGGAAATCAGGGATAGTATCAAAACTAAAGATGAAGCATACAAATTAGCCAGAAAAAGCAGCCTACCAGAGGACTTCTGCTGGACTCTGAATTTTTTTGGAGAAATTCAGAGTCCAGCAGAAGAGGACAAAGTGCTTAATTAGGAAAGGGAAAATAGATTTTGAAAGAAAACTGGCATGGAACATAAAAGTGGACTGCAAAAGTTTTTATAGATATGTGAAGAGAAAAAGGTTAGTTAAAACAAATGTAGGTCCCTTGCAGTCAGAAACTGGTGAATTGATCATGGGGAACAAGGACATGGCAGACCAATTGAATAACTACTTTGGTTCTGTCTTCACAAAGGAAGACACGAATAATCTGCCGGAAATAGCAGGGAACCGGGGGTCAAATGAGATGGAGGAACTGAGTGAAATCCAGGTTAGCCGGGAAATGGTATTAGACTAATTGAATGGATTAAAGGCCGATAAATCCCCAGGGCCAGATAGGCTGCATCCCAGAGTACTTAAGGAAATAGCCCCTGAAATAGTGGATGCATTAGTGATAATTTTTCAAAGCTCTTTAGATTGTGGAGTAGTTCCTGAGGATTGGAGGGTAGCTAATGTAACCCCACTTTTTAAAAAGGGAGGGAGAGAGAAAACGGAGAATTACAGACCAATTAGTCTAACATCGGTACTGGGGAAAATGCTAGAGTCAGTTATTAAAGATGGGATAGCAGCACATTTGGAAAGTGGTGAAATCATTGGACAAAGTCAGCCTAGATTTATGAAAGGTAAATCACGTCTGACGAATCTTATAGAATTTTTTGAGCATGTAACTAGTAGAGTGGATAAGGGAGAACCTGTGGATGTGTTATATCTGGACTTTCAGAAGGCTTTGGACAATGTCCCACATAAGAGATTAGCATACAAACTTAAAGCACACGGTATTGGGGGTTCAGCATTGATGTGGATAGAGAACTGGCTGGCAGACAGGAAGTAAAGAGTAGGAGTAAACTGGTCATTTTCAGAATGGCAGGCAGTGACTAGTGGGATACCACAAGGCTCAGTGCTGGGACCCCAGCTATTTACAATATATATTAATGATCTGGATGAGGGAATTGAATGCAACATCTCCAAGTTTGCGGATGACACGAAGCTGGGGGGCAGTGTTGGCTGTGAGGAGGATGCTAGGTGGCTGCAAGGTGACTTGGATAGGTTGGGTGAGTGGGCAAATGCATGGCAGATGCAGTATAATGTGGATAAATGTGAGGTTATCCACTTTGGCGGCAAAAACAGGAGGGTAGATTATTATCTGAATGGTGACCGATTAGGAAAAGGGGAGATGCAACGAGACCTGGGTGTCATCGTACACCAGTCATTGAAATTAGGCATGCAGGTGCAGCAGGCTGTGAAGAAAGCGAATGGTATGTTGGCATTCATAGCAAAAGGATTTGAGTACAAGAGCAGGGAGGTTCTACTGCAATTGTACAGGGTCTTGGTGGCCCTGTACACCTGGAGTATTGCGTACAGTTTTGGTCTCCTAATCTGAAGAAAAACATTCTTACCATAGAGGGGTACAGAGAAGGTTCACCAGACTGATTCCTGGGATGGCAGGACTTCCATGTGAAGAAAGACTGGATAGACTCGGCTTGTACTCGCTGGAATTTAGGAGATTGAGGGGGGATCTTATAGAGGCTTACAAAATTCTTAAGGGGTTGGACAGGCTAGATGCAGGAAGATTGTTCCCGTTAGGTAACTCCAGAGCAGTTTAAGGATAAGAGGGAAGTCTTTTAGGATCGAGATGAGAAGATCTTTTTTCACACAGAGAGTGGTGAGTCTGTGGAATTCTCTGCCACAGAAGGTAGTTGAGGCCAGTTCATTGGCTATATTTAAGAGGGAGTTAGATGTGGTCCTTGTGGCTAAAGGGATCCGGGGGTATGGAGAGAAGGCAGGTACAGGATACTGAGTTGGATGATCAGCTATGATCATATTGAATCATGGTGCAGGCTCGAAGGGCTGAATGGCCTACTCCTGCACCTATTTTCTATGATTCTATGATCAGTACTCTGTCCCGGCTTTTTCCCCATATCCCTGGATTCCTTTGGCCAGTAGAACTCAATCTTGAAAACATCCTGCAGAAGAGAATTCCTGCAGAAGAGATTCACAACTCTGGGTGAAAATGTTTTTCCTCATCTCAGTCCTAGATGGCCTACCCCCTTATTCTTAAACGGTGATCCCTGGTTCTGGTCTCTCCCAATATCAGGAAAATTTTTCCTTTCATCTATCTGTGGCACGGTGGTCAACGGTAGAGTTTACAGCGAATGCAGCGCCAGAGACATGGGTTCGATCTGTACGGAGTTTGTACACACTCCCCGTGACCAGCGTGGGTTTTCTCAGTGATCTTCGGTTTCCTTCCACATTCCAAAGACGTACAGGTATGCAGGTTAATAGGCTTGGTAAATGTAAAAAAATTCCCTGGTGTGTGTGAGTAGGAGAGTGTTAATATGCAGGAATTGCAGGTCGGCAGGGATCGGTGGGCCGAAGGGCCTGTTTCTGCTCTGTATCTCCAAACTAAACAATCCTTTCAGAATTTTATATATTCCGAAATAAGATCCCCTCTCATCCTTTTTGCTATTGAGGGAGTGCAGCGTAGGTTCACAAGGTTAATTCCCGGGATGGCGGGACTGTCATATGTTGATAGAATGGAGCGGCTGGGCTTTGTATGCTCTGGAATTTAGAAGGATGAGAGGGGATCTTATTGAAACATATAAGATTATTAAGGGATTGAACATGCGAGATGCAGGAAACATGTTTCCGATGTTTGGGGAGTCCAGGACCAGGAGCCACAATTTAAGAATAAGGCGTAGACCATTTAGAACGGAGATGAGGAAAAACGTTTTGACCCAGAGAGTTTGAATCTGTGGAATTCTCTGCCTCAGAGGGCAGTGGAGGCAATTCTCTGGATGCTTTCAAGAGAAAGTTAGATAAAGCTCTTAAATATAGTGGAGTCAGGGGATATGGTGAGAAGGCAATAGACAATAGACAATAGGTGCAGGAGTAGGCTATTTGGCCCTTCGAGCCAGCACCGCCATTCAATGTGATCATGGCTGATCATCCCCAATCAGTACCCCGTTCCTGCCTTCTCCCCATATCCTGCCTTCTCCCCATGACTCCGCTATCTTTAAGAGCCCTATCTAGCTCTCTCTTGAAAGTATCCAGAAAACCGGCCTCCACCACCCTCTGGGTGAGGGTGAGAATTCCACAGACTCACAACTCTCTGTGTGAAAAAGACAGGAACGGGGCACTGAATGTGGAGGATCAGCCATGATCACAGTGAATGGCGGTGCAGGCTCGAAGGGCCGAATGGCCTACTCCTGCACCTATTGTCCATTCCAAATTCCAGTGAATACAAACCCAGTCAACCCATTATTTCATCATGTCTTTCCTGCAATCCCAGGAATTAACCTGGTGAATTTATGCTGCACTCCCTCAATAGCAATAAAGTCCTTCCTCAAATTAGGAAACCAAAATTACACACAATACTCCAGGTGCGGTCACACCAGGGCCCTGTACAATTGCAGTAGGACCTCCTTGCTCCTAAACTCAAATCCGCTCGCAATGAAGGCCAACATGCCATTAGCTTCCTTCACTGCCTGCTGTACCTGCATGTTTACTTTCAGTGACTGGTATACAAGGACACCCAGGCCACGTTGCACTTCCCTTTTTCCTAATCTGACACCATTGAGATAATAATCTGCCTCCTTGTTCTTGCCACCAAAATGGATAACCTCACAATTATCTACATTATGCAAGAAATAGGGAGGTTGGGATCATATGCATAGGACAAAGGACAAACGACATGCATTGTCACATGCTCCTCCAATATGCGGTTTAGAGTTCCGAATCGGCCGCTTTCTACTGGAGGCCCCGGCTCCTGAAGATCACAGGCTGAGCTGGACAGAGCTCCAACACTGACAACCTTAGCAAAAGATCCCAGGCTCCCCAAAGTTAAAGTCGCCTGCAGCTGGAAGCTCCGCAGACCATCGATCCATGGTGTTAAAGTCGGCAGTCCCAGCCAGGGCCCGATTTACGTATAAACTTGACAAGTTTAAGCTTAGGGCCTCGAGATCTAGGGGGGCCACGCAGAGCCGGATTTACCACTAGGCTTCATAGGCTGAAGCCTAGGGCCTGGAAATCTAGGCAGCCTCCGGCCAAGGCAGGACACCTGCCATTCAACTCTCGGCGGCCCCCCTCTCTATAGCTCTCTTTCTCTGTCACTCTCCGTCTCTGCCCGCCATCCGTATCAGTGTCCAGGCCGCTGAGCTCCGCTCTCCGCTCGCTCCTCATCTGCCAGCACGGCAGGCCGCCTTGCACATGCGCACTGCTACGGCGAGCACATCGTCCCCCCTGCACATGTGCACAACCACGGCCAGCACATCATCGGCCGCCCCACACATGCGCACTGCCACGGCAACTGGTCGGCGCTGGGCACTTTCTTCCTCGCTTTGGCCGCCATTGCTGTCCGATTGCCACCATGCCGCGACCGCTGAAAACCAACGCAGAATCACTCCCTGACCCTGGATCTGGAGTAACTCCCTGGAGTAACTCTTGCTTCTGGTTTCCTGGTCCTCCATAACTATTCTAAATGGAATTTAAACTGGAGGTGGTGGAGGGCTGAACAATAACAGGCTATTGCATTTTATCTGTTTATTAATTGTGTGTGTGTATATATATATATATATAAGCACACTGATCTCCTGTTCTGTATTATGTTTACATATTCTGTTGTGCTGCAGCAAGCAAGAATGTCATTGTCCTATCTGGGACACCCAACAATAAAACTCTCTGGGACACCCAACAATAAAACCGAACAATATCTGGGTTATAAACTTCACCCCACCATTGTTACCCAACCAGACGCAACTAAAATTAAGGAACCTCTTTTGCCCCAAGAACCCTTTTTTGCTTAAGTCCAAGTCAAGAGTCATCAAAAGCATCCCCACAGCATTTTTATTTGTAATAAAATTTGGAAACCATGTATCATTTTCCTTCCATTTCACAATTACGCACCACTTTGTGTTGGTCTATCACATAAAATCCCAATAAAATACATTTACGTTTGTGGTTGTAACGTGACAAAATGTGGAAAAGTTCAAGGGGTATGAATACTTTTGCAAGCCACTGTATATACCCACACACACATACAATTTCCCTCCTGGGATTAATAAAGTTCTATCGTATAGTATCGTGTGTGTAGGAAGGAACTGCAGATGCTGGTTTAAACTGAAGATAGATACAAAAAGCTGGAGTAACACAACAGGTGGGACAGAATCTCTGGACAAAAGAAAAATATTACGTTTTGGGTTGGGTCTGAAATAGGTTCCTGCACACTTTTGGAATGTGGAAGGAAACAAGAGCAAAGGGAAAAGGAGCACACTATACAGACAGCACCCATATTCAGGATCAATTCCGGGTCTCTGGCACTTTTAGGCAGCAACTTTATGGCCAATGTACTGCCCCATAGTCTTGAACTTAAGTACTCTAGCTCTAAAGGGAGACATAGCGTCACTTGGAGATTTAAGACTGAAAATGGATATTTTCTTTTTTTCAGTAATCAAAGTTATCAACGTATAATTTTTTTTGTGTTGGAAAACAAAATATAGTGGCACAGCTGGTAGACTTGCTGCCTCACACGTCAGAGATCTAGGTTCGATCCTGTCCTCGGGCACTGTCTGTGTTGAATTTGCACATTCTCCCTGCAAGCGTATGGGTTTCCTCCCACATCCCAAAGACGCATTGGCTTTGTAGGTTAACTAGTCTCTGTAAAATTGTCCCTAATGTGTAGGGAGTGGGTGAGGAAAGTGGGTAACAGAACTTGTGTGAATGGGTGGACAAAAATGCTGGAGAAACTCAGCGGGTTTCTATGGAGCGAAAGAAATCGGTGATGTTTCAGGTCGAGAACCTTCTTCAGGCTAATGTGCAGGTGGGGGGACGGGAAAAAGAAAGGGAGAGGCGGAGACAGTGGGCTGAGGGAGTGTTGGGAAGAGCAGGAGAAATCAGGGATTACCTGAAATTGAAGAAGTCAATGTTGATACCGCTGGGTGTAAACTGCCCAAGCGAAATATGTGGTGCTACTCTTCCAATTTACAGTGAGCCTCACTCTGGCCATGGAAGACAGAAAGGTTGGATTCGGAGTGGGAGGGGGAGTTGAAGTGCTGAGCCACCGGGACATCAGGTTGGTTATTGTGGACTGAGCAGAGGTTTTGGGCAAAGCGATCGCCAAGCCTGCGCTTGGTCTCACCGATGTAGAGCAGCTGACACCTAGAACAGTGGATGCAATAGATGAGGTTGGAAGAGGTGCAGGTGAACCTCTGCCGCACCTGGAAAAACTGCTTGGGCCCTTGAATGGAGTCAAAGGGGGAGATAAAGCGACAAGTGTAGCCTTTCCTGCGGTTGCAAGGCAAAGTGCCAAGATAGGGGGTGGTTAGGGTGGGAAGGGACGAATTGACCAGGGAGTTATGGAGGGAGCGGTCTCTGCAGAAAGCCAACAGGGGAGGAGATGGGAAGATGTGGCCAGTGGTGGGATCCCATTGGTAGACAAAAAAGCTGGAGAAAATCAGCGGGTAAGGCAGCATCTATGGAGCGAAAAATAGATGATGTTTCGGGTCGAGACCCTTCTTCAGATTGATGTCGGGGAGGGGGGGGTGAAAGAAAGGATGAGGCGGAGACAGTAGGCTGTGGGAGCGCTGGAAATTGGAGGGGAAGGAGGGAGAAAGCAAGGACTACCTGAAATTAGAGAAGCCAATGTTCACACCGCTGGGGTGTAAACTACCCAAGCAAATATGAGGTGCTGCTCCTCCAATATGCGGTGGGCCTCACTCTGGCCATGGAGGAGGCCCAGGACAGAAAGGGCGGATTCGGAATGGGAAGGGGAGTTGAAGACTTGAGCCACCGGGAGATCAGGTTGGTTATTGCGAACTGAGTGGAGGTGTTGTGCGAAGCGATCGCCAAGCCTGCACTTGGTCTCACCGAGGTTGATCATATGCTGAATAATCCAACCACATTTTTGTTTGGAAATGGAAAGAAATAATTGAAATTGCATTCATTGCAATGTGTATAAACAGTTGAGATACTTTATTATAATTTTGCTGCATGTCATTGTGGTATATTCTGTCCTGGGCCTCCTCCATGGCCAGAGGAGCCTTACAAGTGGAATAGCTTAGGGCCTCTCTTCATCTAAATCCGGCCCTGGTCCCAGCGCTCTGAAGCTTCCAACATAGCGACCCGGTAAGGCATCGCCCGCTGTGCGATGGTACTTCAGTGCTGCGCCGCTGCTGAAGCTGAAGCTCTGGATGGTCTCCGGCAGAAAAGGCCGCGCCAATCCAGATGGTAGGCCGCGAGGAAGGGGCGAAGATGCGGCTCGGAGGAAAGACGCATCCTCGGCCAGGTAGGGACTGTGGAAAACAGTTTCCCCCTTCCCCCCCGCCCCTCACATAAAAAGACTAAAAGACCTCCAAAACAAAACTTTTTGACAGATTAAAATTAAAAAAAAGGATGAAAGGACGAACAGCAGAGAAGATTAGTTTGGCATAGAGATTGTGGGTCAAAGGGCCTGTTCCTGTACTGCATTGCTCCGTGCTCCATGTTTCCAGCAAAAGCAACTACTCATCAAACCGTGGTACATTATTGCTGAGAATGGAACTCTCCTCAATGATGACATCCATTGGCAGCGTCAAGCATTCTGAATTAAATCAAAACTCTCTGAACAAATGAACAAAGGACTCAGCCAAGCTGACGAAGTAGTAGTTGTCACTCATCAGCTGAATCCAGACTCCAAAGTCTGATCCATTCACCGCCGACTTCCCCAGTGACATATGTGCCCAGTGAGTACACAGGATGTACCGAGTATTTGGAGGTATGTGGCCTTATGTTTTGTATTCTAAATCTTAACCTTTCCAAATCATTTTCCCTTCTTAAATGCAAAACGAGAAATATTGCACCATCTCCCTTATCTTCACCACCAGGTGTGAACAATTGTACAAAGGCCCAGCAAAATAGAAAAAACATCCCCTTTCTCAAATCAGATTAAATCATTGAAATACTTGCACAAGAATGCTTTTTTATATATCAGATACAATTCAATTTATCTGCAGCTATTCAATTTCCTTCCAGTCAATTTTGATGAAAAATTGTCTTTTGTGGACTTGCTATTTTTGATTTTTAATCAACAAGGAGGAAGCTGCTGAAGCGGTTAAAATGTCTTATTTCATTTTTCCTGATTTACTTTTAAAAATGTTATTTCCATCGCTTGGGTGAACTGTGGTTTTAAATTACCTTGCTCCTGTCAGCTAGACATCGTGCAGCTGGAGATTTACTCCTGAGAGCCAGAGATCAGAACGGCACTGTTGATTCATTCATGGCGCTGCAGTCAATGAATAGACAGGGTTGCAGGTTCACACCAAAGAATCTGGATTAACTTTTAGCATTGAATGGGAGCTTCCCCAAAGTAGTGCTGGAATTAAACAAATAGTGCCATGGGAACTCCAAAAAGCATGTTTTCTTATACAAGCAGGAATATAGAGAAGATATATTGACTCAGCAAGGAATAAACATAGAAACATAGAAAATAGGTGCAGGAGTAGGCCATTCGGCCTTTCGAGCCTGCACCGCCATTCAATATGATCATGGCTGATCATCCAACTCAGTATCCTGTACCTGCCTTCTCTCCATACCTCCTGATCCCTTCAGCCACAAGGGCCACATCTAACTCCCTCTTAAATATAGCCAACGAACTGGCCTCAACTACCTTCTGTGGCAGAGAATTTCACAGATTCATCACTCTGTGTGAAAAATTATTTTCTCATCTCGGTCCTAAAAGACTTCCCCCTTATCCTTAAACTGTGACCCCTTGTCCTGGTCTTCCCCAACATCGGGGAATAAAGATAGATAGGACATATAATATAGAGCATGAACTGGTCCTTTAGCCCATATTGCTCGTGACGAACTGGATGCCAAGACCAAATCCTATCTGCCTGCACAAAGAGTCATAGCGTGGAAAAAAGCCCTTTGGCCCAACTTGGCTATGCAGACCAACATGCCCCATCTAAACTAGTCCCACCTGCCTGCATTTGATTCATATCCCTCTAAACCTACCCTATCCATGTATCTGTCTAAATGTTTCTTAAATGTTGCTATAGTTCTTTCCTTAACAAACTGCTCTGGTAGCTTGTTCCTTACACCCACCAACCTTTGTGTGAAAAAGTTACCCCTCAGGTTCCCATTAAAATCTTTCCCCCCTCCACTTAAACCTATGTCCTTTGGTACTTGATTCCCCTACTCTGGTTTACCCGATCTATTCCTCTCATGATTTTATACACCATTATAAGATCACCCTTCATCCACCTGTACTCCAAGGAATAACGCGGTAGCCTGCTCAACATCTCCCTATAGCTCAGTCCCTCGAGTCCTGGCAACATCCTGGTAAATCTCTTTAAATCTTGATGAAACATCCTGCTAAATCCTTTCAAGCTTGACATCTTTCCTATAACATGCTGACCAAAACTGAACACAATACTCTAAATGTGGCCTCATCAATGTTTTATATAACTGCAACATGTTCTCCCAACTTCTATACTCATATCCTTCAATTTCCTTGCAAGTTGAAAATCAAGGAGAATGCAGATTAAAATTATCATGATTTTGAACCTGAGGAACTTTTAGTTCTAATGAGTTCATTACCGTTACCCCCAGTGTCACAAAGGGAATATTATATATTTTGGCACAGTACTGTACTGTTCTATATTCTATGTAAACTACCTGCTGTACATGTGCATAGATTGATTGTATTTATGTATAGTATAATTTGATTTGTGTATGAAGGAAATGCAGGTTTAAACCGAAGATAGACACACAATGCCGGAGCCACTCAGCGGGACAGGCAGTATCACTGGAGAGAAGGAACGGGCGACGTTTCGCGTCGAGACCCTTCCTCAGACTGATCTTTTGTTTGATTTGATTTGAAATTGTATTATTTGATTTGACTGGATAGCACGCAAACAAAAGGTTTTCACTGTATCTTGGTCTGCGTGACAATAATAAACCAATACTATTCAACTTGGACATGACATCACGACCGCCACTCCTAACCTCTTCACTCATTCAGAGGGGCCATGGTTTTCACCCGACATGTAGTTCAGATGCAAAGAAATTTCAATGTATTGGAAAGAACAAAGCAATTGTCTTGCCTTCTGTGACACTCATCCCTGCTGCATCTCAGTTAGGAACTCTCAGCTGTGCCTTTATTATCCAAGTGCCTTTACTGTTGTACTCTTTTTGCTAATCACCCAGGTTACACAATACCAACACTTGAATACCACTAACATTATTGTCCATCTTTGAAGCTGGATCAGATTCCAATCATTCAGCATCCTGATGATATTAAAATTCATAACCACGATTTCACTCTGTATTCATAGTCCAGGACCGCTGTACTACATCGATGGACCTTTATTGTCACATGTATTATTTAAGGCACAGTAAAATTTGGTTTACCAGTCATACCAGAAAAAAAGCACACAACTACATAAAAGTTAACATAATATCCACCACAGCCGGTTCCAGATTTTAAATGCAACGAATTCAGTGAAGCCCTCAGCTACCTATGATTCAAGCTTCCAAATTCCTTCCTGTAACACAATATAAGCAGATATCAAGGATTTGGATCATTGAATGGAGAGAGAACATTGGTTTTTAAATATCAATCTTTATTATTGTAAAATACAGGAAAATCATTATTAAAGGAACAATTCTCACAACATCTGCACATCAGCGATTTCTGTCTGCAATGGCTGGCTCGAGAACTTGAATAGACTGGAACGGACATGCATCACAGACCAAGCTAAAGTATCCCTCTCTCCCCCCCCCACCGAAGGTGAAGTTCACATAAACTTGTTCGAAGCATATTCAATAAGCCTGCGCTTTTATTCTAATCTACAAAACAAAAGTTAACTGTGAAATTTTAAAACTAGCTGTTCTTCTTAGTCAAAATATAAAGGCTAGTTATTAAATCAATCACTGAGCTAGTCTCAAATGAACAGTTTATCTTATCTGTATTACTGGTGACCTTGCAGGTGGCCCCATAATTTACAGGTTCTTCTAATTGAGCCAAAGCATTTTCCCAAACATCTATTTGTTTTTCTAAATGAGCTTGCTTGCTGGGCCTATGGTGCTTTTAGCTGATAACTCAATTTTAGCTGATAACTCAATTTTAGCTGAAAAGCCTGTTTAACCTGTACATTACACTTACTGAAATGTCTGTACTTATTTCCTTTAAAATGTTTCCTTCAAACCCAATTATTGTCTCTTTGGAAATGAGTATCAAAGGCATTTAAGTTGCATTAAAATGCACTGTTTTAATGTAGTTTATATTGAATGCATGCTGTTTTATTGCAAACGTGTGATGATTTCCGAACCGCAAGTGAAAATAGCTTGGACAAAAAGTTGATTCTGCAATTTATAATGCCAATCCTAAAGCCGCTTAAATATCGCAATCTGCCTCAATCACTGACCCTGGCAGTGCGTTCCAGGCTCTCGCCACCCTGTGTAAAAAAAGTTGCCTCCCCATACCTCCTTTAAACTTTGACCTCTCACTTTAAAGTTATGGCCTCTTGTATTTGATTTTTCCATCCTGGGGAAAAGGTTCTGACTTTCAGCTGCATTTATGCCTATTGCAATTATGTATACTTCTATCAGGTCTCCCCAAAAGCCTCCAGTGTTCAGGAGATATATCATTGCTTTATTATTTGCAATGACCTTGGTGACTAATATTTGCATGATCTTTGTGACCAAAATACAAGAACGATGGAGTAAGTATCAAAAAGGAGCCACAGAAGGCTGTGTAGGCCAAGTCAATGGATATTTTTTTAAGGCAGAGGTAGATACTTGATTAGTATGGGTGTCAGGGGTTATGGGGAGAAGGCAGGAGAATGGGGTTAGGAGAGAGTGAGAGATAGATCAGCTATGATTGAATTGCAAAGTAGATGAAGGGCTGAATGGCCTAATTCTACCCCTATAACATGACCTTGTTGGGCAGATTTCAAAAATGTTTGCAGAGTTAATTTACAAGCCTTCCTACTACTCATTCAGCACCTGTTATTCAGTTCATTGAACTAAAGACAAGAATTCCTTCTGGCTGCATTATGGTTCACTTTGTTACAATCCTGCTCAAATCAAAAGTTCTGGTTTTAAGGGAGCCCACAAACTCAAATGCAAAGGCTTAGGCCATCTCGTCTCTTTTAAGTGAAATATTAAAGCGAAGTGCTGCCTGGTCTTTCAGGTGAATATAAAGGTCAGTATTTCATTGCTATTATAGGACCAGGTGATAATGCAATTTAACTACATTTGTTTTAAAGTACTTCTGGACCTCGTGGGAATTGAAAGACACTGGAAAAACATTGACAGTCTTTTTAATATCTAGGCAATTATTTTGTTTGTAAGGTAACTACATTACACTTATCTTTCAGCCTTCCAAATCAATGGGTAGAGCTGCATTTAAAGACATGTCCGTTTGAACCACTAGAGGGTACATTTCTCAAAAATTAACCAAGCTAACCTCTCTACAGCCAAGCTTAAGGGGTTGATAATGAGGAAGATTGTTCCCGATGTTGGGGATGTCAATAAGTAAGGGGGAAATTTAAAAGTTCCATTCTGCAATATTTGTACACTTCTCAAACCATCATGTTCTCCAATTAAACCCCTTCCAAATTCCCTGGTCCCAACATTCAGACATCCGCCCTCCTTGAGAAAATAAACTGTTAATCTTTAATCTGCAGCGTAGCAAGTATATTTGAAGTTAAAGTATTCTGTAACTTGCAGATAACGTAGTCCTTTGACCAGCTGATTGCCTTTCAGAATCTATGGCAACAAAAACGCTAGTTGAGAGTCTGCCCAATATTTGTAGAAAAGATGTGTCTTGTGCTGGCTCAAAGCAGTGCTGGCTCGAAGGGCCGAATGGCCTACTTCTGTACCTATTGTCTATTACCTCTAATAAATTGACTACAAAGTATTGTAACTTTTGCAACATGATCTTGATCGTCACTGCCAATGATATGTGAATCAGTGTAAATCAGACTAAAAGTCGCATCTTTGTTTCTATGTCTGCATACGTGTCTGCGATCTCCGATTTGGTGATATCGTCAAATTATGCCAAAACGCTACAATTTTGGGCCACCCTACTCACCATTGTCATGTGGTATGGTGTATCAAAGTTTTGTTCCGATTGATGGTATATTTTACAAGTTATTGACATTTTAAATGTTACAAAACCTCATTTTTAAAAATGTTCTTCCATCTGCCTGAGTTAGCATCATATGACATCACAATGGGATATGACATCACAATGGGATCTCATTGACATGAACTGCCCGTCAGCAGCATTCCACCCCACAATGAGATCTCATTTACATTTAAAAAAAAAATCAGGTTTAACATACAGCATAAATTCCACCTCACCATGACATCAAAGGGAGAGGGAGGGAGGGAGGAAGAGAGGGGAAAAAAGAGAGAGGAGGGGGGAAAAAAACAGTGTGAAGAGGGGGAAGAAGTGCTGGGGATGAGGTGGATGGAGGAGGATAGGGGTAGGAAGAGGGATGATGAGGTGCACTTGGGGAGAGTTGCCGTGACTTGCACCACAACGGGGGATCTCTAGTGTCATAACGGGTGCCTGTCAGCCACGTGGGGGAGCAGGGAGATGGAGAGGAGGGGAGGGGGTTATGGGAGGGAGGGAGTGACTGGGTAGGGGAAAAGAGAGAAGTGATGGAGTGGGGAGGGGAGAAGGGGAGGGGTAAGAAGAGGGAGGGTCAAGAGGAGGAGAGGGAGTGCTGGGAAATGGAGGAGGATAGGGGTAGGAAGAGGGATGGCGAGGCACAGTTGTGAGGGGGTTGCCATGACTCACGTCACAACGGGAACCCGTTAGCCACGCCTGCGCAGTTGGCGACTTTGGGCGTGTGGCGAATACTGGTTTCGGGGACCAGCCCTTCCATGTGACCAATGAGTCCCACTTGGTCTAGTGAAATCTAAAGTTTCATTAGCCAGCAGTCCAAAATGTCTGCTATGTAAAAGCAATGGGCCAGAGCTCATTGGGGAAATGCAGAAGTCTTCTGTGAATCTGCCAGAACACAAGGCCAGGACTGAGTCATCGTGGAGCCAAGCAGTCAAGCACAGACTTGCATGCCCCAATTAGTCAGGGCAATCTTCTTGTGAATTTGCAAACTAGAACAGAAACCCCATTCATTTCAAAGGAAGGGAACAGTGTCATGGAGGGATAGCAGATATAAAGGCAATATGCTTGCTTTTATAATGCAGGAATTGAAATTAACTATGTTTGAATAGTATGAATTCTGTTTTGAGGGGGAAGCTGCAAAAGGCACACCTGCCTAGCACATGCCAAAGAACATGGATGGGATACTGTTGGCAGCAAATTCTTGGCCAGTAAAATTTTACAAAGCCTTGCTATGAACCACCTTTGAAATTTAAAGTGACCACACCTTTCTGGCTCTAGCTCACTTTATAGGCAAATTGCCCTGCATCATTAAAGGATCACCTTGAACTGTATATAGTTAACATAAACCCAGTATCAGGTAGACAAACATTGGAATGCTCAATTTCATACAAATACTAAACATTCTATAGAATGAATACTGTTATTCACACAGAGAGTGGTGAATCTGTGCAATTCTCTGCCACAGAAGGTAGTTGAGGCCAGTTCATTGGCTATATTTAAGAGGGAGTTAGATGTGGCTCTTGCGGCTAAAGGGATCAGGAGGTATGGAGAGAAGGCAGGTACAGGATACTGAGTTGAATGATCAGCCATGATCATATTGAATGGCGGTGCAGGCTTGAAGGGCCGAATGGCCTACTCCTGCACCTATTTTCTATGTCTATGTTTCTATGAACACAAGGGTTTTACATTAGCATAAATTACCCCATACCAGGATTTCCCTGGACATGCATAGCACACTAGTTGTGGCCTATTCCTGCATATAAATGCTATCCTTGGGAGGATACAAAGCCAGTCCAATGTTACAGATTTTGGTCTGGTCGAAGGGGCAAGAGAAGGGAGAAAAAAAAAAAAGTTTGACAAAAATATTTCCAAGAGATGTTGTGGATATTTTAGTCCTTAATCCAGTGCAATCTTGATCTTGAAAGAATTGTTTGAATCTGCTCAAACCAGTGCCAGAGATTGAAGCTGCTTTAAGCAATGGCTACTTGCTGACTAGGATACAAGGGGATCATTGAGACTGAAACAGCAGGTGCAGCAAAATTATACTCTTCCAATCCCTTCACAAACGACTGTATCAAACACCTCAAGGTTAGATTTAAGGTTAATCCTCACATTTTGGTAGAACAGGAAACACCAGATCCACACCCAGTCTGACCATTTCTAGAATTAGCTGCTTTTGCATTTAAAAATCTGGGATAGACAGCAGTGGATCCTCACACATTCAAGCTATTTGTATTTTTTACCAAAGCAGCCAATTTTATGAGAGGTTAGGCGGAACCTGTGAAGTGGGAAAGGTTTCCAGTTCTACCATAATTGAAAATTTAACCTTTAAAATCTACAGGTTTTTAATGCAATTATGTGAAAGGATTGGAGGTACAATTTTGTTGCACCTTCAGTGGCTCAGTCCCATTTTCTCTGGTCTCCTAAAGACTACATTTAAAATAGCCACTACATATCAGCTAAAAATAAATTTCACATTTAATTCCATATGACATGTTCAAGCAGGTTTAACAGAGCACATTGACTTTATTGTTTGCCGTCTTAAGGGGCTGTAGCACTGCGGCGACCTAATTGGCGAGTTTGAAAAAATGCCATGTTGAAGACCTCCTTCGACTACGTTGAAGACTAGCTTCGGGAAAGTTGGACACCGAATAGTGGAGAGTGAAGATGACCTCCTTCGACTATGTTGAAGACTACCCTCGATTACTTACAATAACATGCCGACCTACTACGACTAAACCCACGAGTAAAAAAAAGTATCGATTTTCTCCATGGTGACCTTTTACTCGCAGGCATTTTTCCACATGTTGAGAAATAAGTCTCGACCTAGCTGACGCCTCGAGTACGCAGGGACTACTCTCGAGCATGAAGGAGAGTTAAACCAGTCTCACAGTGCGAGTCGACCGATGAGTGACCCCGAGCTTTCACTCACGGTAATCACGTATAATTAACGTAGCGGGAACGTCGGAACTCGCGCACGCAACTTAGCGACTCATGGCGCCAACGGCAGGTACCTGTGAAACTTGTTAACTCTTGAAAAAATTCAAACATGTTTGAGGTTTTCCACGAATCAAATTTACTGTTCAAGTTAAAAATTGAAACATTTAAACTCATTGTAATAACGTAGTGCCCCGTAAGTTTACCTTAGTGACTCGTGAGTCTACCGTGGGCACTCTAACTCAGTGGGCAGGCAGCATCTCAGGAGAGAAGGAATGGGTGACGGGATGACATTTCCAAATTTCTGCTGCGTCTTTGTGTAACTCCAGCACCGTGTGTTTCACTTTTTGTCAACCAGCATCTGCCCTTTCTTGTGTATGACATTATTTGCATCCGTGGCAGTTGATTGTCGCTCCCTTCAGTTTCCCAGGGGGTTGGGACGGGACTGGAGTTGGGAGGGAAAGGGGGGGGTTGGGGTAACTTAGTACAGGAGACAAGTGCACTGACTGTGTGAGCGGACACTTTGGTAGTGATTGCTCATGGGGTTCACTGTAGAGGACTTCATAAATGCAGAGAGCATTATAAACAGTGGAGCGATTAACCCTGGAAAGGGGGAGACTTCTCGGAGTTGGACCCAGTAAAGTGAAGCAGGGATTTTCTTGAGGTTATTAATGACAGATAAATGGATGGGAAGGCTTTAGAGGGCTATGGGCCACATGCAGGCAAATAGGACTACCCCAAGACACCAAATTGGACGGCACGGCCAAGCTGGGTCGTAGGACCTGTTTCCGTGTTGTACAGCACCATGACTAAGGCCTATCCAGTGGGATTGACATATTTTGTATTTTTCCTTTCTAAAGATGCAGTATATTTTGGTGACTATTGCACACTGCAGCCCAGAAGCATTATGGTGGGTGATTGTCACCTGCCCATTGTTTCTGACGCTAAAGCCTTGGGATCGTTGCCCTTTGTGTTGGTGTGGAGGGGAGGGGGCATTGTGGTGTTTGATCTCCCCCTGCTATCCCAGGGACAGGGGGAGACAGTGGCTTTTGAGACTGGTGGGCAATCACTACCAAAGTGTCTGCCCACACAGTCAGTACACCTCTCCTACACTTGTCTTCCGCAAAGAATGATCCCAGCCCAAGAGCCTTTTCACCCCAGGCAGATTAATGACGCCTGCACATCACCCCCCCCCAACCTAAACTCAAGCCTGGGAACCAAAGAAGCTCAGGAGGCAAACCCTGAGCTCCATCTCCCAACAATCTGATGGGCAACTGATGTGAAAGAACAGCGGCTGCGGCCGGCCGGCACGGACTTCTCACACACGAAAAGTGTGAACAAACAAACTTTTCAATTAAAATATAACAAACTCCGCCCGCTGGTCTTCTAACTAAGCGATGCGAGTTTCAAACAAATCATAAGTATAACTGTTCTGGCACTGGACGGTGCGCATTTAACTCAAAGCCGCAGGATGGAGATGTCTTCTTTAACACTTGCTTAAGACAGACCTTAATTCACGGTTCGTTCAAGAGTAACGGGAGAAGAACTTGGAACATCACAGAAATGACATACCCGTGGGAACTCTTGAACATAAACTTGGAATCTCGTACACAACCACGAGTCTGTTTTTTCTTTAACTTGGGGTCACTCGTGGGTGGACTCTCACCGTGAGACAGGGCCATTACAAAGACCTCCTAGGACCAAGTGTCAACCATGCTGTGAGTACGAGACAAGGGCAAACTCACGGATTAGGTCGCCGCAGTGGGACAGCCCCTTTGAAGTTCAGCAAATGTGTATAACAGTTGCCTGCCCGCCAGCTGCCCCATTACAAAAGGCTAATTTTTCTAAACATTATCCAACTGCCACTTACTGACCTTGTGCAAGATATTAGAATCCCTTCCCAGGGTGAAGGGTATTGACTATCTTTGAATTTATATAGTTTTAGTAGTGCACTTCAGACAAGCACCAAAAATCCACTACTGAATCAGTGTTAATGCATGTCACTTTATATGCAAATAAGGAGCAGGCAAAGATTCAACATTGCAATTACAGAACAGGTGTCCAATTTTTGATTTAACAAATACTGCCCAATTGGCAGAAAGATTGAGATAAGAGATTAAATGGAATAGCATTGTTCGCATACAGACTTGGAGTAAGAAAGTTGATGCTAGTTTAAATGAACGTTGGAACATCTAGGACTAAGAAACAGCACAATTTGAATAATCCTTCACAGGATGACAACTGAACCAAAGCTTGATCTTGGTGTGACCATCTCCATGCAATTGGTTAAAAAGCTGCAAGCACCAAACCAGTGTAATGACAGGCAAAGGATTTTAAAGCTTTGGGGTATAGTTTTGAATAGTAGATCTTAAATTGGAGTGTCATGAGAACAGACATTAAGTATGGCCATGAAACAAAATATCTATGATTGGGCATTTACCAGAGATTAAACCTGTGACCAATGCTCTAGTCAAAATAATCAATGTTATGCAGAGTTATGCCAGTTAGGCATAGAGCATGCTAAACTGGAAGTTTAAAGTAGGTTGGAGGACTGTGGCTTCAGCCACCATCTAGTTTAATATAGGGTTTGCTTATAGAAAATAGAACCAAGTGAGTAGCTCAGGTAAGAAATCTGACTGCTTGAAGTCAAATGCAATTATGAAATTTATTGTATTTAGTATTGCTTTCCCCAAACATGGGTAATTCTGTAAACAATCCAGTCAAAAATTTACATTTGGCACAAAAATTCATACAAATCCTGGCAGTTGTGTTTGTCTTGTCCTTCAACCATTTGAAAAAAGTGTTACTGTATATTTGTTATTTACAGAGCTTTCAAATGACTTATTTACAGTTATACAAGCAATTTTAGATTATCTGCATTGTCATGGCCTTGTGCCAGTACTTATAGTTAATCTATACACCTCAACATTGAGGAATTGTACCAAAATCAATGACATTTTACCTTAAATAAATATTTACATGTAGAAAACATTTGCAAACTACTATGTCACCGAGCTGGCGGCTGTTTGAAGGAATTAAAATAAATCTTGAAGATCAAGTTGTATCATCTTCTGTCTTCACAATTGAAATCTAAAAAGTAAAACTGCAGTTACAAATGTGCTCCAAATATACCTACAAAACACCCAAAGATGAGCATGTTACATGTTGGAAGGTAATGGCAATTTCCATTCATATTACAGCATCAGACTAGCTTGCTTCAAAATGTAAACTAATTCAATTGCTTGGATAAGGATTTGTCAAAAGGCTTGCAGGTAGTACCCCGCCTCCAAATTGAGAAAATACTTACTGCAGGATATGTATGGCCAACTGATTGACTTTGTCTGTTAACATCAATGTTCAAGTCATCTTCAGTTGTTTTCAAGTAGACGGGATTATCAAAGTTCATACTTTTGGTGTTCTTGTTCTGCCAGTTACGTAGTCCAATATATCCAGCAAGACCAGCTATTGCCAGAAGCACTGAAATTAAAGCGTTTCAAAATAAACAGTTTAACAATTGGATCAATGCACCAGACTACATTGCTACACGATGTCTCCAAATTGCCACACAAGTCCAAATGACTTGTGATCTAATAATCCAACTACAAATGAAGTCTAGCGGTAGAGGGGAAGAAGCTTTGCTTAAAAATTGGCAACTTTAGACATTCAGCTATTGTCAGGCTAATTGCTTACAATTACCAAATATTTGTGATCTTAATGATTTTCAGAATAAACACTTACAGATTGGAAGGATTATCCAAACAGCTGTTGATCCTTTCGCAAACTGGTTCAATAGGAGTGGAATGCTTTCATTTTTACCTGAAAATACAAAAGGTTAATTCAAATCAAGACTCATCCTTGGATTAGAAAAGCAAATTTATAACATTATGTAGCAATGTTACAAAATGTTGAGATATTAAAAATCAAGTCTGCAATTTATCCCATCAGATAAAGCATAAAAAGTTTAATTTGACACCCAATTCACTTTCATATCTTCAGTATTAAAAAAGTTATGGCCATTTTCATACTCGGAAATTAGCATCTTGTTCCCCATTGCCTTTCCATTGACTTAACACAAAAGTTGTGATCTAGGACAGTCAAAAGCCCATAACTTGCTTAAAAATTAATAGAACTCAATGAAATTTTCAGTTATTATAGATTGAAGCATTCTGAAACAAATATGAAACAATATTACTTTGATGACCTGAAATTAAAGCATATAATTAGTTAGTTACCTTATTGTAGCCAATTACAAAATTCAATTACTAGATCTAAACATCTATCCATTTAAGAAATGATAAACATTTTTAAATTGCCTGTGTCCAAATAACATTCACACAATGATCCACACTATAACATGATTTTTAAATCATATTTTCATGAATTGAGGCAAACTTGAAGGAATTTAGTGTTTAATTCCTGTAAATTAATGGCCATTTAAATCAACTTGCGAGTGGGTTTTAGTGGAACACTGTGGATTGGAACGTTGCGGTTTGCGGTGAATTTGACCCCCAGTCGGCAGGAAAAATACAGCCGGTTCGTATATTTTTTTGTCCCTTTTTGCATGATGAAAATTTGATTAGGCTTCCTAAGAAGCACGTTTTTATGTAAAAATAAACTGTGTACCTTTTATCGCCTACGTTAGGTCTGTTCCGCTGTCGGCATTCAGGGCTTTAGAAGATGATTTTTAAACGATTAATAAATGATCTAGTGTAGTTTAAAAATAGCTTCATGAATGAAATGTCGGAGCGATTTCTCTTTAGAGACGAAATCGCCCGAGATGGATCGATTTGGACTAGGAAAAAACGGCATGTTAAACCCGCCCCCCTCTGAAAGGCGCCAAAGTCGTGCACACGGGGAGCGGCAGAACTGCAGCACTGCTCAAGGTAGATATTGTAACATACCTACATTATGAAAATTTAAAGACTCAAATCAAAGTTCTTTGGAGTAACTACCATTTCAGAAGTTTATATACATTTCAAATTTCCTAGAGGTGGAAACCACAAGTTGATATTGGTGCACTAGATGCACAAATTCTAGAGTAGTTTCAACTTTGTAAAATCAATTCAACTCTTGATGTTTGAAATGCTTTGTTTGTAAATTTTGAAACACTAGAGAAAAACTGCAGATGCTGTTCAGATTACAAAAGAGCACTGGAGTAACCCAGCAGGTCAAGCAGTATCCCTGGACAACATGAATGGGGATGTTTTGCGTTGGGAACGTTCAGAGTAGAAGAATTCTGTTTGGCCTTCATTCCTGCTTGAAGTGCCAACTAATGCTTAGTGATGAATCCCAGTGCAAAAAAAAAAATTGAGCTAAATGTTATATTCAAGTGAACCACAAAAATTAAGTTACCTCTAGAGCCAGGCAAGAGAGCTGGTATTGTTACATGGGGAGAATAAAGTGCCTGAGATGCAGAAGGATGAAAGCGAGCATTTCCAGCAGTTTCAGCTCCTTTAAGAAAAGTACAATTTCAAGACACTCAAGGACATACAACACTTCAGCAATGCAATGTTAGAGTAAGTAATGGCTACCAAGTGCCTGCATTATGGGCAACAATTTCATCCCTCCCAAAAGTAGAGATTACAAGTTAGAGTTGTTCCAGATATTCAGAAGGGCACCAAAATTAGCCCATTTAGTCTCAACTCATCAGTAATTTCGGGGGGGGGGGGGGGGGGGGGGGGGGGGGGGGGGGGGGGGGGGGGGGGAAAACAAAAAAATATAATTGGGTTGGCCCAAAGTCAAATACAAGTGCATTTAGACTTAATAGAAGTGTTCTGTTGACACTCAGGAATTTGACCTTTTGCACATCAAGTTTATGCTGATTTATTCCCATTCTTTCCCCATCCCTCCAACCAAATATTTCTAGTATCTTAATGTCCATCCCAAATTCTACACTAGAAAGTAATTTTAGTGACCAATTAACCCGCCAACCTGCATGTCTTTGGGGTGGAGCAGACAAGCACTGGTGACCTGCAGCTGTAGAGAGAGCATGCAAACTCCACCTTACTTAGGATTAATCTGGGTTAATAAATGCAAGGCTGTAGTACAAAGTATATGGCATTGGTGTAAAGTGCATGCAAGTCCTGTTCAAATACAAGCTAAAGTGGTCAAGTGTCAGGTCATTAGCATCTTTGCTTTCAAATCTAGACAAAAGATGGAAATAAGGGCAAGATTTGCCTCCAGTTATACTTACTCGTCTTGCATTGATGGCCATTTTGTGCTAGCTCCATTGCAGGTGGACACATGCACGTGTATTTTGGAGAGTGGCTGTTAATTTGAGGAGCAGGCAGACACATGTATTCACAGCCTCCATTCTTCAGTTGCCCACTGCACCAGTTTTTCCCTGAAGATTTAAAGTTATGGCATTAGAGTCAATGGTCTGAAAACTAATGTCAAACCCATACTTCTGGGGCAGGGGCTCTAAAGTACAACCAAAATACAAAGTTAAACTTGGGTGCAAAGCTTCTAGTATACATTTCTATTGAGAAATTAGGAAATTGGCATTGCAAAAGGTGCAGATGCTATATAGCTTGTATTTGTTTTTTTGTTTTTTAAATGTAGTAGTCAAATGAGCCAGTGGAGATATTGTCTAAAGTGTAGATTTGAACAGGTCAATTGTGATGCACTCATTGTTCATTGTAAGAAGTCAACCATTGTTGGTATTGCAATGCACTAAAATGCAATGTGCAGTTGCTAAAGGAACTGTGTGCCAAGATTAAAGTTCATACCTGAAGGCTGTACAAGTTCATGAAAGACTATGATGTCCTGAGGTTCATTGAGGTTTGAAGCCAATAGGACCACATCTACTCCTGTAAACTTGTTGGCCGAGTAGATAGCTTCATTCTCTCCATCAGTCCAGAATACACGGTCCTGAAAGGAGTTGCCAGAGTCACTTGCATCAGAACAATCCCTGGAAGTTGTCAGGTTACACGTCTTACTTGGAGACAAGACTGCAGATGCTGCAATTTCAAGTAAAACCTGCTGGAGGAACTCAGTGGATCAGGAGCATCTGAAGAAAATGGACCCCTTCAGTCTGAAGAATCCAAACCCAAAATATTGGGTGTCCACTTCCCTACACAGATGCTGTCCAATCTGCAGAGTTTCTTCAGAAGCTTGTATATACACATCATGTTTGTCCATTTTGACAAGCTATTAACAGACAAGCTATACAAGCTGCTAATCAGTCAATTAAAAATTCAAGCAGCATTGACAGGCACAAGTTAAACGCCGTTCATTTGCTTGGATTAACACTCACATCTGCATCTCCGAATTTAAAGGAGGCCTTTAAAATACAAAATACTTACTTCAAATACAGCAACAGCAAAAGGATGAGCAAGGAATTCTGTTGACAAGAGCACTCTCCTTCTGTCTTGTCCACTTAGGTCCACACTGGACAAGGTGTGCATTTTTGAATCAACCCAATAGAGGCGTTTTTTCACAAGATCTGTGAACAGAGAGAAACAGTCAGGCTGGCTACAAATGGCAAACAAAAGCCAAGGAAGAATGTTGTGATGCATACCAATTGCAATTCCATTTGGCCATTGAATATCTTTGGTAACCAAGAGCTGGCGATCAACACCATTCATTCCTGCTTTCTCTATCTTTGCTGGTTCGCCCCAATCTGACCAATAGACAAATCTGCAGAGAAAGTTTTTGAAATCTTTAGGTTGATGGCAGCTACACATTTGATAATAAAGCAACTTTGTTCAATGTTTAAGACAGAGTATTATAGTTTTAATTCAAGCTCAATAGGAAGGCAGCTTTCAATATTAGTTCTATTGGATGTATCCAATAATACAAAATGAAGTACCCAGCAAGTGGATCAACAGCTATTGAAGCAGGTTCCTTTAGATCAGTGTCAAAGAGTGTTATCTTTTTGGTTCCATTGAAGTTTGCCACAGAAAGAGTTTTGAAACCCAGATCCGTCCAGTAGAAGTTCTTGTAAATCCAGTCCACAGCAATTCCTACAGGGATTTGCACATCATTTATAATTCTGTAATAGCTAGATGAGCTTGGCTGGTCCATTAAAGTGCTGAAAAAGAAATTGGTTTAAATCAATAGAGAAGAAATTCAACCAAAACCCATCTAAACTGATTTATTATATTCACCATATCAAACTAATATTGCCCAAATTCATGGACAGTGCCAGCCTAGCTAGCAATGGCTACCCGATCTCAGTTGTCTGATGAAGCTAGTGTAGTGCTATTTAGGGCGTTAAATATTTAAGGCTTTAAGAGTCAAGCCTCCCATTAGTTGGTCAGGAGCCATCTTCATCCTTTGAGGCTGCACAATCAAAGTTACATATCAATTACTCCAGATGTCTAGCTGGGAGAGAGCAATCAGTTCAGGCCAAAAAGACTTGAACATTCAACACAATTTCCAAATACAACATTGTTCTGCAGCTATTGCTCTTTTCTGGTGTCAAATGATACGAGAATGTGCATCAAAAACTTAATGGTTCTCATTCAAAAGCTGACCATTGTCTTCAACTGGTTGTAGGACTAATGTACGCCTGGATTCTTACTATCAGGTTGGCAACCAGTTCCTTCCATCCTCAGCCCACGGGATGGGCTTGTTGCCCTAGTGCATGTCACTGCAATATCTTTGTCATTTTGGATGCTCCCACAAACATTTTGTATGTTTCCACATCTCATTCACACTTTTGCAAAATCCCTTTAAAATTGTCACTCATCAAGACAACACTCCTGCCCCACTTTTACAGATGCTCCCATGTTGGGATCTGGCATAATAGAGGCCTACATGGATGAAGAGAGCTAGATTGGTGGCTGAAGGCTCACTGACCATGCTACTTGTTGTAGAATTGACAAAAAAGCTAATTATCCATTCACCTAGACTTGTTTATTCCCGTTTTAATCTTTCAACTAATCAACTGAAAAGGCCATCTGAACCACTACTTTAACACATGAACATATTGAAAATATGTCAAGCTTACGCAGGTTCATTCCAATGAACTACAGTTACCTGAAGATTGCCCGCTGGCCCACATCAGCCCAGAAGAGTCTCTGTTCTGCAAAATCAGTATCCAGTGCGATAACATTTCTCAGCTGTTCAGCTACTTGGGTATACTCTTTGTGTTCCAATCCTATTCTTCTGATATCACGGCGATTAGTGAACATTAAGTGAGGCTCTTTACCTAGGTTTAAAATAATTTGCAATTAGCAATGAACTCAACATCCATTTTAAGGTAATTGCATGGCAATATAAAAAATGCTTAATTGAGTAATTGATGCAAGTCTTAAACTTCTTAACTACTTTATCCACGATGCAATCTCAAACATCATTTGTTCAGATAGCAAGCCCGGTCCATAGAATAGAACATGCCCTTCAGCCCACAATGTCTATGCCAAACAGGATGCCAAGTTGCATGCGAACCATACCCATGTGCCAAGCTACAAATCTCTTACAAGCTACTACTACATCTGCAAACCCCAAGAATATTTCAGGCACCCACCACTAAATAACATTTGTCCTGCACACCTTAAAACCTTGTCTTTGTAGGGATATAGATGTAAACTCATACCTTTAAATATGGCTTTATACCGAGCTGATCAATGTTATTGGTATATTCAGTGCTAAAGGTTAGCTTAACTCAAATGCTGGGCAGTCTGACAATTTAAAACATGGTACTGAAATCTAACTTGGACCTTAGATTATACCTCCAACTAGAGAATGTTATTGGGAGGAAACTTGGCTCCAAGTCTCTTACCTATTGCCTTGCAGACTCCATTAGCTGGATCCATTTGATAGCCATTATAACATTCACATTTATAGCCTCCTTTCAGGTTAATACAGATTTGGCTACATATCCCAGGGTTCTGGCATTCATCAACATCTGCAAGGGTGGGAAGGAGGGGACAAATTAGTGATAGTAAAAGTAATAAGATAGTCTTATTACTATCTAACAGAATAGTCACTTACCGCCACATGTTTTTTGGTCGACCAACATGAAGCCAGGAGGGCAATCGCATTCATAGTGAATTACAAGATCTCTACAGATATGAGAGCAGCCTCCGTTGTTCACCAAACATTCATTCAAACCTAAGTAAAAATGAAAACTCTTCATTACTTTAACAGTCATGCATCTTAAATGTTAACATATGATTGATGAGGGCAAAGGTGTTGTTGCTTCAAGAGTTTTAAAGCTATTAATGTGGCATATCAACCAACAGGTTGCAACATGTTCAGTGTTTCAAAGGCCAAGTTAGAAATCAGACTACCAAACATTTCTTCTTCTTGCGTATGGCATGCACAGCCTAAAGTTGTCGGACAACTTGTTCTATTTGATTGTGCACACCAGGTTGATTGCAACCTTCACGTGGTCTGCCCTGTTTCGACAAATGCAATCTCCCACCAATTCCAAACACTGATCAGTTGAAAAAAAAAAAAAATTGTTTCACTTAAAATATATTGCCATAGTTTAGAAAGTCAAATCTTGTGTCAAAATTACCAAGTAGGTTCGACATAAGCAGTGCCACCACAAAATTTAAATAGCAAGTCAAAATGAGGCAGCCCGTGCTAGCCGACCAGTTTAATGGATGTAGTCTTTCAGCAAAATCCTACTGACCTAAAGTTGTCACTTGTTTATTTAATGCAGAGGTTCCCAACCTTCTTCCATCCCGTTTACCCTGACAACTTTAGTAGCACATAACAACATTTCACTTATTTATGAACTAATGATGAACAGATACCAATAGACAAGAACCAAGCACAGTCAGTCAATGAGAAAAATGTACAAATCCAGTCAACAAATTTACCCCCTGGGTAGGTGAAATTTATCCCCGATTACCCCAGGTTGGGAACCCTTGATTTAGTGGATACAACACAAGAATTGCAAGAACATTTATGGATTTGTTCCACAACTCATTGTACCATGGTTTTTCATAGTTTTAAATAAAAACATGGTGACCCAATGCAATTAAAGCCCACAATAACAAGGAACTGCAAAATAGACATTGAAGAATGACCATATCCAGCTCAAAGTAAACAGCCGAGTGAGGAACGGTTAGATCTTTGGAGTTACTTACCACATTCTTTCAGGGGTTCATCACTCCAGTCTATGCAATTCTGCTGTTGATCACACACTTGAATCATGTCAATGCATTCTCCACTGTGGCACTTGAAATTGGTGGGGCCTGTACAATCTGAAACTGTAATGGCAAATATTAAGCTCTATTAAATTTGCCAAATTGGTTATTGTAGTCAAATAAGTCAACTACTTACCATTCCTGCAGTTAAGCTCATCAGTGCCATCAGGACAGTCTCTGAACCCATTACATTGTCTGCTTCCATGGATACAGTTGCCATCACCACATCTGAAGTTGTCTGGTCTGCAAGTGTGAGGAGCTGAAAAACCAAAGTGTACATTGGAGGCAAGAGCACCATTTGCTATTAATGAATCAGTGGAAGCAAACTGGAGGTTGCTTTAATATTTCTGAGTTACAACTAAGATGCTGTCTGTACAGATATTCTGATTTCCGAGTATCTGTAAAGGTTACTCCCGAGATGTTACTCCAGAGATGTAAAGGTTTGTAACTTAATTGTAGGTTTATCTACAAAAGCCAAACCTGAAATGTAGGGGCGCAGTGGTGAGTTGCTGCCTTGGAGCGCCAGGGACCCGAGTTTGATCCAGACTATGGGTGCTGTCTGTTTCGAGTTTGTATGTTCACCAGATGCTCTGGTTCCTTCAACCCTCCAAAGACATACAGGTTTGTAGGTTAATTGGCAATGGTAAAATTGTAAATGATAGTTCCTAGTGTATGGGCAGATGGCTGGCATGGGCTGAAAGGCCCGTTACTGTGCAGTATCTCTGAACTGAAGTGTGGCTAATCTGGGAATATTTAGGGGAGAAAGAGGTTCTTTTGCAAGGTTTCTTACATATAACAATTTCTGCAACATGGACAATTCTGGATTTGGCAGATGGGGAAGAGAAATAGATTGGCCTAATATTAGGACAGGCATCCAGGCAAGTATGGAGTCTTTAGTCAACGTTAATGTATCCTATTTAAACAAATTCCAGTAACCATATGGGGGGGGGGGGGGGGGAGAGAAGATATGAATCCACGCTGCAGCACAATGTGAAGTTTCCTACAATTGGAATTGGTGAAATTATAATTCAAATACCAATTCTAAAATTATACTCACGGCAGTCAGTTTCATCACTTCCATCCCTGCAGTCAGCATCACCATCACAGTACCACCTGCGGTGAATGCATTCACCAGAGTCACACTGGATTTCAGCAGCGGAGCATTTCACGAGGGGAGGAAGAGTACGACCACAGCGTTCTGTAGATTCATCAGAGTGATCAGCACAGTCAACATCACTGTCACACACCCACTGGAAGGGGATACATTCGGAACTATTGCACTGAAACTCATGTGAGCCACAGGTAGGTGGAGCACAATCCCTTTCATCACTTCCATCGCCACAGTCATCTTCACCATTGCACACAAACGTCTTGGAAATGCATCGACCACTGGAGCAAGTAAATTCCTGGACACTGCAAGTCAGAGCACCTGAAAAAGTTAAAATAAACCATCAAAAGCTTGTTTTCAAGTCATGGTTGTCATATAGTAACTTTAAATATGTATTATTTCAAGCAGTATCAAGAGTGAACACTAAGATTAGAGACCAAATTCTTCATGACAATTTAATTTAGACTGCTGTATTTTGTGGATTAGGATCAATTCAATTAACCCATGTGAAAGTTGATCTTTTTGAACAATTAAAAAAGTGCCATAGTAACAAAGTTTGCTGCTGTACACTAGGAGAACCAAGGCTTCCCTTCAACTCTCCCTCCACTTGATGCAACACAAATAGTATCAAATGAATGGCTGATGCAAGCAATTCTTGCTGCCCAGACTAGAGCTGCATTTGAAGGGCCCATTTCACAAGCCTTTGGATCAATGACAAGTCCAATGATATCTGGGTTTTGGGCAACAATAAAGGCTTCCTACTTCAAACGTTTGCCTAATACATTGAGCATTATCATTAATGAAAAGACCTGGATCACATTTCAAGTGGAAGATTCCATAGAAACATAGAACATAGGTGCAGGAGGCCTTTCGGCCCTTCGAAGCCAACACTGCCATTCATTGTGCTCATGGCTGATCATCCCCCCATCAATAACCCGTGCCTGCCTTCACTCCATATCCCTCGACTCCACTAGCCCCTACAGCTCTACCTAACTCCATCTCTGGCAAACATCACCCCTTTTAACTTTATAGGTAAATAAAAGTAAAATGTCATTAGACAATCCAAGAAATAGCCAGTAGAAACCATATATTTGTCTAAGATGTTAACAGCTTCAAATGGAATGCATACAATTGGCATTTGCATCTGGTTTATGCCAGTATCACCACAAGGCACCAATTGGTCAGTACCAACATAAAGGAGATCTCAGACCTTGTTGTGTCCCAAGGGATCCAATCCATTACACCCATTTCCTCGGATTCTGCAACTTATTCTCACATACCCATGAACTCCTCAATTGCATTTGACATTAAGGGTAGGTTACAGTAGCCAATTAATCTACAAGACTGTGGGGCATGGGTGAAATACCACATGGCCGGAGGGGATGTGGAACCTCGACACAAGCATCTGGATCAGGATGACTCCCATTGCTTTGGTTTTTTAGCTTTAGTTTTAGAGATACAGCACGGAAACAGGTCCTTTGGCCAACTGAGTCCACGCATACTAATACTATCCTACACATTAGGGATAATTTAACTAAAGCCAATTAATCTACAAACCTGCAAGTCTTGAGTGTGGGAGGAAATCAGAGCTTCTGGAGAAAATCCACATAGGTTACATGAGAACGCACAAACACTGCATTGATAGCACCCATAGTCAGAATGGAAGATGAATCTCTGGCACTGAGGCAGCATCTCTACTGCTGCACCATGCTGCCCTGTGCAGCAGCAAGGCAACACAAGTTGCTCCACGACCTCAGGCATTTTGACCAAGTGGGCCAATGGTAACTGAACCTACCACAGTTTTCTTCATCTCCACCATTATCACAGTCACGTTCACCATCGCATCTCCAGGTCACAGGGATGCACTGAGCAGATGCAGGGCTGCAGCTGACTTCATTGACACGGCAGGTTCTCATGTCTGGAGGATAAAAAGACAAGTTAAGAAATTTAATGGGAAAGAAAAAATATTAATGCACTACAGAGTTCATTTAAAATAATCTCATTAAAAAAAAAATCTCATTAAAAATAATCTGAACATTGTCAGGTATAATTAAAGGATGTTTGTCATCTCAGGTACAGGATCCTATAGAGCCCATTACAGTTGTCAGCCCATGTCTAGCATCAGGCAGACATTTCTATACTAATCCTACTTCACTTTGTTCTCCACACATTTCTATTCTCTCCCTGGACTGTACACACGAATTCATTGCCACTGACAGCTGTGGAGGCCAAGTCAATGGATAGATTTAAGGTTGAGATTAACAGATTCTTGATTAGGATGGATGTCGGGGGTTATGAGACAGGAGAATGAGTTTGAGGGGGAGGTAGATCAGCCATGAATGAATGAAAGGCAGAGTAGGCTTGATGGGCTGAATGGCCCAATTCTGCTCCTGGCATGAACAATTTAGTGAATAATTAAACTCCCAAATCATATAGAGATTAAGGGAGAAACGTGCTCACATGTTTGTGAGAACTCTGCACAGTGGTCTGACTGATCACTGATTGATAGTTGTGCCACCATCTGATCGGAAAAGGTAACGTCCCATGTGCTGATTGACCTGTTCAGTTTGCAGCTGCAAAGTTTCCATTTTCATTTGCAGTGCTGAAAGTTTTCAGGACTGCAATACAGGGCATTTCCCCATCATGTGGGTGGAAGTAATGTAATGAGATCTGGGTAGTTTATAAACTCAGGATAATAGTATACAGAAGCCAGCCATTAGCCTTGCTGCAGAAGCCCACATCCAACTAATCCAATTGCAAGTTCCCATAAAGATAGATGTGCAAGTAGAAGACATTGCATTGTCAAAACACAGACTACTGCAACAACTAACCAATTATAATGTGGAAATCCAATTTATCAATTAACATTTAATCTCGTCTCAACTTGAAACAGAAATGTCATCTGATGCAGTTCAGATTTCAAAACAAATAGTATGTTGAGCCAACAACAGCTTTGGATTTGATTATCAATACATCCACAGATATATCTTAATAACATTGAGCTCAAACTTAATGATACTTACGACAGACTTCTGGGCTTTCGTCTGAAGCATCTTCACAATCAGCATCTCCATCACATTGCCACCTTCCAGGCAAACAATGACCATCATGGCAAGTAAAGTCACTATCACCACATGTTTTCTGAGCTGAGAAAATAAGTGCTAATTTATTAGATTAGTGCAACACTCTGGGTAGATTAAAATGGCAATTATTTTTCAAGCAATAGTCAAGTTATGCCAAAGTCACTTAGATTTGTACACTAGAAAATCTATTGAAGCTTGGTCAAACTCAATTCTTCAGATCTTGCAAGAAGCTAAAGTCATAAATGTGCTCCTGTTAATCTTTTGTGATTTATATTGACCTGCACATTTATAAATGCACAAATATCTTCACTAGGGAGCATTTCATTAGGTTCCCCTACACAATGTGGAAAGGAGAAATGTGAAGACCAGTAGATAGCTTGAAAATATTTCACTGCAGTCAATTTCCACATTTAAAAACTCCGCTCACTGCAGCCCCATGTGGTAACAATAGGTGACATTCCACCAAAGTATCTCTTGACTAAGTATGGGAAAACCCATAAAGTATGGAACAAGAAAAGTAACTGTGTAGGAAAGAACTGCAGATGCTGGTTTAAATCGAAGACAGACACAAAAAGCTGGACTAACTCAGGCAGCCTCTCTGGAGAGAAGGAATGGATGATGTTTCAAGTCGAGATCAGACTGTCAGGGGAGGGGGCGGTACAGATAAACATAGTTTGATACAGCAAGACTGGTTGGAGAACTGGGAAGGGGATGGAGGGGGGAAGCAAGGGCTACTTGATGTTAGAGAAGTCAACATTCATACCGTTGGGGTGCAAGCTACCCAAGCAAAATATGAGGTGCTGTTCCTCCAATTTGCGCTGGGCCTCATTTCTTCAGTGAAAGAGGCCCAGGACAGAAAGGTCAGTGTGGGAATGGGAGGGGGAGTTAAAGTGTTTAACAACCGGGAGATCAGGTAGGTTTAGGCCGACTGAGCAGAGGTGTTCAGTAAAACAATCGCCGAACCTGCACTTGGTTTTGCCAAAATGCAGGAGTCCACACCTGGAACAGTGGAGACAGTAGATGAGGTTGGAGGAGGTGCAAGTGAACCTCAACCTCACCTGAAAAGAATGTTGGGGTCCTTGGACAGAGTTGAGGGGGAAGGTATAGGGTCATGTGCTGCTTCTCCTGCAGTTGTTGGGGAAAGTACCTGGGGAGGGGGTGGTTTGGGTGGGAAGGGACAAGTTGACCAGGTAGTTGCGGAGGGAATAGTCTCTGTGGAAAGTGGTGGAGATGGGAAGATGTGGCTAGTAGTGGGATCCCGTTGGAGATGGTGAAAATGTTGGAGGATTATGTGGTGTATGCGACAGCTGATGGGGTGGAAGGCGAGGACAATGGGGAGTGTCCTTGTATGAATTGGGGGGGGGGGGGGGGGGGGGGGGGGGAGAGAGTAGAGAGCAGAGCTGCAGAATATTGAGACGACCCTAGTGAGAGCCCCATCTATAATGGAAGAGGGGAACCTCCGTTCCCTAATGAATGAGGACATCTCCAATGACTTGGTATGGAACACCTCATCTTGGATGCAGATGTGGTATAGACAGAGGAATTGGGAGTAGGGTTAGAGTCTTTCCAGGAAGCAGGGGGGAAGACGTGTAGTCTAGATAGCTATGAGAGTCAGTGGGTTTATAATAGATGTCAGTTGATTGTCTGTCTCCTGTGATGAAGATGGTGAGATCTAGAAATGGTAAGATGTCAGAGTTGGTCCAAGTGAATTTGAGTGCAGGGTGGAAATTAGTCATGAAGTTAATGAAGTCAGCGAATTCTGCATGGGTGCAGGAGGTAGCACCGATGCAGTCGTCAACGTAGCAGAGGTAGAGTTCGAGGATAGGGCCAGTGTTCGCCTGGAACAGCGATTGTTTGACGTACCCTACATAGAGGCAGGTATAGCTGGGACTCATTTGGAGGAAGCGAGAGGAATCGAAAGAGAAGTTAAGGGAAAGTAAAAAGTTAAGTAAATTAGTCATTTAGATCTTATTCAAATATGATGTCAGCTCACTAGAACAACATTTAAGGAGAGTTAGTTGCCAACGCAATACAGTTAATTGTCAACAAGTGTCTTAATGAATTGCATCCATCATAAGGCATTATAGTGTTTGGCCAGAAAATTATGCACTGATTTTTGGATCATTACAACCCAAGTTTAACAGACGAGTACTAGCAAGTCATGATGAGTCTGCAATCAAATCACTAATTCTAAATAATCATGGTTGTATTCAAGAGACTAAAGATAAAGTTCTGAAAAGATTGTGTGTGTGTGTGTGGGGGGGGGGGGGGGGGGGGAAGGATTGGAAAATTAACCAGGATTAGATATCCAAACTCAGCAAGTGAAATGAAGCATGGAGAAGTTACTCTAGTTAATACTACGTTTTAGTTCTGCTATACTGGGCAGAGGTAAACGTGGACATGCAGATGGGGCAGTTATAGTAACCAGCATGGACACCAAATTGAAACTGACCAATGTGCTCTCCCTGGTCCACAAACATGGGTCATTTGATCAGTTTGCCACATTTCATGCAATAAAACAATTTTTTTTCTTCTTTTTATTAGAAGAAATATACATTACAGTAGTACAAGCCAAAAACAACATAATACATTTCATGTACCACTTCTTGTTTTAAACTTTAATAATAGGAAAGCAACAGAAAAAGTAAAATAGAGAAAGCTAGACAAGACAGCAAGTGCGTGAAAAGTGAAAAGGAAGAGCCTGTAGAGATGTAGAACGCGAGAAAGAATTTTAAAAAAGGAAAGAGAAAAATAGAAAAAAGAAAATGAGATAAAAAGGGATGCACCTACTTCATATCTTTACACACCCTCACCAGGTCCTGAAACCATTTATTTTCAAAGTTATGTTGCACCCTATGCTTGTAATAAGTTGATAAATGGAGGCCAAGTCTTTTGGAATTGGTCTGGTTTGCCTGCTAGGACGAATCTCATCTCGAGGTGTAACATTTCGGACACATTTGAAATCCACATTTTTACTGTTGGTGTGGGAGTGTTTTTCTAGAATTTAAGTATGTGTTTTTTTGCCATTATTAAGCCATAATTAAGGAAACTCTTTTGGAACGAAGTCAGCTCAAAGACGACTTCCATTGTACCAAAAATAATCAATTTTGCATTCGGTTTCAATTTTATCTTAAATAATTTTGTAAAAAGTTCAAACATTCCAGAATTTTTGAATTTATGCAAAAAACAAAGGAATGTGCTATTGTTGCTTCTTGAGATAAACATTATCACAAATGGGGGAAACATTTAAAAGATTTTACTTATTTTAGTTTTAGAATAATATAATCTGTGTAGGATTTTAAATTGGATTAGAATATGTCTTACAATAAAACAATTTCTACAACTTCATATTATCCTTCACTGTAACAAGTTAGCTTCATCAGTGCAGCGCTATTGTTCATTTTTTATATTTTGAACTTTGTTTATTATGGTGTTTACAGAGAACTATACTTATTACAGTTGTGCTGCTGCAAATTAATATTTCATTATGTTTCAGTACATATGGCAAAAAAACACTCAACTCCATTAGCTTTGGAGACACCTTCAGTTATGGTTGAAATTCACTAACTCCTGGCTGCAGAATCTACATTTTTTAATTATCAGTGCAACCAACCACAAGGTTTAAGATCAAAATTAACAAATATGCAGTACAATCCCATTTGAATTCTGCAAGCAATTCGTTAAGTTAGTATTATAGTAATGAGTCAGTTTACACTTCATTCCATGGGTAAAAATTACAAGAAAGTGATTAAATAACTTTCAAATACTACAAGTTAACTACTAAAATGTGCAACACTACTGCCAGTACTAAACAGTGAACCGCTTGTTCAAAAGACTTACCACAGGAACTTTCATCACTTCCATCAGAACAATCATCATCACCATCACATTTCCACACAGATGGGATGCAACGGCCATTTCTGCACTGAAATTGTGACGCCTCACAAGATACTCTAGAGCCTTGGAAGAAAGAAATGTTGAAATGAAATTTAATAACCAAAGTTGAAAAGTGCTGATCTTGGGATTAATTTGTGTAGCATTCCATTTGATAGCTTCTTTAACTTTCTCAGTCTCCTAGATTGTTTCATAAAAAGTAGATTTGCCAGATTGTGGGTACAAATCTTGTTACAAGAGTTCATTCCCATTTGGGCATGCTGAAGCCAAAATATTCAAATGCAAGCAGGGAAAACAAAATGAGCCCCATGAAATACAGTAGCTGGGTTCAAATGGGCAATGTAGATCAACTGGAGTTTTGATGAAGATTGAGCTAGAACATGCTAATAGCCTCAGTTAATGAGTGCACATATTACACCAGTTATTCAATACATCCAAACTGCAGTTCTGCCAATGGATTCGGCATCAGTTTAGTACACCAAGGGTATAGCAACACTTGCACTCCATTCTTTACCCTGCAGGTCATCCATGATCCATGTCATTAGCAGAGTCTCCATTTGAATGGAATTCAACTTTAAAGCCATTTTTACAAGTAGTAATGAATTTAATTTTAAACCAGTTTCCACTTGTTCCTAATAGCATTGATGTCCTGCATGGGTTAGTGTTAAATCCACTGTTTGTCAACTCAATTGTTACTAATAGCTAACAGAAAAACTGCAGATTATATCAAATATTTTGGTACAGTGGACAGTGAGTACATATATCCAAGTATACAACAGGAGATAGATAATTTCAGAAAACAAGTTGATGTACGGCAAATGGCTTCACCTCTGACTAGAGTTATTGCACTTCGATATGTCAAGCAAGGGCAGGACTTAGTGAATGGTAGAACACTGGAGATTGTTGCAGAACAGATCCAAGTACAGGTGCATGGTTCCCCAACAGCAGCAAGCCTGGTTGACAGGGAACTGCTCCTCTGGTTTCCTAGCTATAGGAAGGATGTCAAGGTGGAAAGGTACAAAAGAGATTCATCAGGATGTTAACTTGACTTGTGGGCTCAAGTCATAGGGAGAAGCACAATACACTGAGACTTCAGTGCAGGTTGCTGAAGTATATAAATTCATGAGGGCATGGATAAAGAAAGTGTTATTTTTTTCTCTATGATACAGAATTAAGACTATAGGGCTAAGGCAAGGGGAGAAATTTAAGTGGGATCTCCAGGGCAACAATTTCTATCAGAAGATAATCTGTAGCTACAATGAGAGCCAGAAAAAACTAGAGTTAGAACTCTCACCAACTTCTACAGATACACTGTAGAAAGCATTTTATCAGGATGCATCACAATATTGAGAGCAGCTCCATCCAAGACCACAAGAAATTGTAGGGAATTATGAAACAGCCAAATTACAAAAGGGAAATCATGCTATACTAATCTTCTGGAATTGTTTGAAGATGTAACTAGGAAAATGGACAAGGGAGAGCCAGTCGTTGTAGTGTACCTGGACTTGCAGAACACATTTAATGAGGTCCCACATAGGAGATTAGTGGGCAAAATTAGAACACATTGTATTGGGGGTAGGGTACTAACATGGATAGAAAATTGGTTGCTAGATGGAAAACAGAGTAGGGATTAACAGGTCCCTTTCAAAATGGCAGGCAGTGACTAGTGGAGTACTGCAAGGCTCGGTACTGGGACCACAGCTATTTACAATATTCATTAATGATTTAGATAAAGGGATTTAAAGTAATATTTGCAAATTTGCAGATGACATAAAGCTGTGTGACAGTGTGAACTGTGAGGAGGATGCTATGAGAATGCAGGGTGACTTGGACAGGTTGGGCAAGTGGGCAATGCAGTTTAATGTGGATAAATGTGAGGTTATCCACTTTAGTGGCAAAAACAGGAAGGCAGGTTATTATCAGAATAGTGTCAGGTTGGGAAAAGGTGAAGTACAATGAGATCTAGGGGCCCTTGTTCATCAGTCACTGAAAGTAAGCATGCAGGTACAGCAGGCAGTGATGAATGCTAATGGCATGTTGGCTTTCATAACAAGAGTTCAGTATAGGAGCAAAGAGGCCCTAGTGAGACCACATCTGTAGTATTGTGTGCGGTCTGTCTCCAAATTTGAGGAAGGACATCCTTGCTATTGACGGAGTGCAGTGTAGGATCACGAGGTTAATGCCCAGGATGTCATATGTTGATAGAATGGAGTGGCTGGGCCTGTATACTGGAATTTAGGATGAGATCTTATTGAAACACAAGATTAAGTGTTTGGACATGCTAGAAACATGGCTCCCGATGTTGGGAGAGTCCAAAACCAGGGGTCACAGTTTAAGAATAAGGGGCAAGCCATTTAGAACAGAACAAGAAAAACTTTTTCCACAGAGGGTTGTGAATCTGTGGAATTCTCTGCCTCTGAAGGCAGTGGAGGCCAATTCTCTGCATGCTTTGAAGAGAGTTGGATAGAGCTCTTAAAGATAGCGGAGTCAGGGGATATGGGGAAAAGGCAGGAACAGGGCATCGAGTGTGGATGATCGGCCATGATCACAGTGATGGCTCAAAGGGTCAAATGGCCTACTCCTGCACTTATTGTCTATAGATTGTCACGCAAACGAACCTTCCTTCGATTGACATCCACACTTCACACTGTCTTGGCAAGGCCTACAGCACAGAAGTTTGAAAATGCACATCACCAGATTCAGAGTTTCTTCCCAGCTGTTATCAGACAACTGAACCATCCCATCACCAACTACAGAACTATCCTGACCTACCATCTCTTGTCATTGGAGACCCTTGGGCTACCTTTTATCTGACTTCATCTTGCAACAAATGTTATTCCCTTTATCCTTTGTCTGTACACTCTGGACAGCTTGATGGTAATCATCTATAGTCTTTCTGCTGACAATGATAGCATGCAAAAAGCTTTTCACTGTACTTCAGTATGTGACAATAACAAACTAAACTGATACAATTACAACTTTCAAAAGACATTTGGACAGATATGGATAGGGAGAGTTGAGAGATGTGACCCAAATGAGACTAGACTAGAATGCCAACTTGGTAAGCATAGAGAAGGCAGACCAGATGACCAGTTTCCATGCTGTATAGCTCTGACTATCAAGACAAATAATGGAAATAGCAAGCCATCAGGACAGTGGGGTTAGTTTGCCATCATTACCAGCTTGGTCATAGCTCACTAGTTACTCAATCTCAAAATTGCTGCATGAGCAAGACTGACAGGGCTTTGCAGCTAGCAGTTCCCAAAGTGTGCCACTGCCAGCATCCTGCAAAAAACATAACATGGCAACAGCCAAGCCCCACATGATCAGGCCAGGCTGCATATAGGTTCCTCGGGTTCAAGCCCTTTATGGTGATGGAAGGACAATTAATTAGTAGATGACTGTTGCAGATTAGTGAAGGTTGTATCAATTATCAGGAGCTACAAAAGAACTAGAAGTCAGAAATTAATACTAGATACTTAAGTTGGGCAATCAGTTGAAAGTGCAGTGGTGCAGCAGTAGAGCTGTTGCCTAATAGCAGAGACCAGAGTTCGAGCAGAGACCAGAGTTCGATACAGACTTCATGTGCTGTCTGTAGGGAGTTTGTATGTGTTCACTACAACTGTGGGCTTGTTTCCTGGAAGATCTGGTTTCCTCCCACATTCCAAAGACATGCAGGTTTGTAGATAAATTGGCTTCCAAATTGTTCCTGGTGTGTAGGATAGAACGAATGTACAAGTGATCATTGGTCAGTGTGGAAAAGGGACCCTTCAGCCCACTATCTCTAAACTAGAAACTATTGCTCCTATCCTAACTTTACATGGGACCATTGGCTCACATTTCCATCTTCAACACTCATGTCTTCCTACTGTCACTCCCACATGCAATCCACCCTTTTACATCTGGCAGGTGAACCAGCATTTCACTTGTATTCCAATATAGTACATGTAAAATCAGATCCTACAAAGTTATTACCCATTTTATCCACAAACAAGGAAAGCATCCATTTGTCTTTTGCTAATCCTTATCCCATTGTCATCGGGCTGTTGGCACGCTCCTTATACCTGCTCTTTATAACAAGCACTGAACTAGGAATGAATGACATGTACTTTACCTCGATTCAACTATGGGCCATTGTATTTTGCAACAAAACTACCAGATTTGTAGTAAAAATGCAAGTATGTTGGAGGGTGATCAACCATCATTGCAATGCAACATTTCCAAGTGCGGTTTGAATGAAGGTGTCCTATGATTAATGGTGTGCCTCAGGGATAATGCTGGGCCCATTGCTGTTTAACATCTATATCAATTTGGATATGTTTAGTAAGTTTGCAGGTGGCAATAAAGTAGGTGGTAGAATACAGTGAAAATGGTTAACAGGAATTAGTGGGGCCTTAGTCAGCTGTGAGTGAGCTGAGATATGGCAAATGGGGTTTAAATTAGAGATGTGTAAGGTGATGCATTCTGGGGAGGTCAAACAGTGGCAGGACCTCCATGGACAGTAGAACATGGGAGGGTTGTAGAGTGCAGGGATGTACAAGTACAGTGTCAAAGGTAAATAAGATAGTAGATGGGTGTTGGCACACCAGCCTTCAGTCAGGGAACAGAGTATAAATGTTGGGAAGTTATGTTACAGTTGCACAGGCATTGACAAGACTGCAGAGTATTGTAAACAATTTAGGTCACCTTGCAACAGGAAAGATGCCATTAAGCTGCCTAGAGTGCAGAAGACACAAGAACCCTATTTGTACAGGGATGATGAACAGGATATTATTTCTTGAAGAGTCTGATGGTGGTTTTAGGGTTGTACAAAATCAAGTGGGGTGAATGCAGGGGTGCAAGGGTAGGATTAAATAACTAGAGGGTATACATTTATCGGGGGGGGGGGGGTTTAATAGGAGCCCAAGGGGTAAGATTTCCCCCCCCCCCCCCCCCGAGGGTGGTGGTAGATGGAACAAGCTACCGGAGGAGGTAGTTGAGGCAGGTGCAATAACATTTAAGACAGCTGAACTGGTACATGGATAGGAAATGTGTTGAGGGACGCGGATAAAAATGAGCAAGGGAGATAAGCATAGATGGTGTATCCTGGTCAGCGTGAACAAGGGAGGCCAAAGGGCCGTGTCCGTGCTGTGCGTTTCCCATGAAAGGCGAAAAATGGTAACGCATATCTGAAATTAACGCGTAGATGCTGGTTCAAATCGTGTCAGTCCCCGGCTCCAGTCTGGAAAAAGAGTCTCGACCCGAAACGTCACCTCTCCAGAGAGGCTGTCCTGACCCGCGGAGTTACTCCAGCTTCGCGTCCATCTGAAGTTAATGCACTGGTCACACTGCAATCAGACTCCCTGGAGGAAGCGCGGCGACGAGGCTTGGCATTGGAGAGTTGGTACAAGCCGCTGACCAATCTCTTGCTGAGGCGGGTCCGTGGTTCAAGGTATCAAATAACAGGAGCAGGACACGAGTCCAACGCTGTAACCTTCACGGTGCAGCGAGCGCTGCCGCCGCCGCCGCCGCTGCCGCCTCCAGCCTTGCGGGCGATGCCATGTTGACCCACATTCAACAAATATGGGGCCTCTGCCCTTTTAAATAGATAGACCCCGCGGACTTGAAACTACCGTGCCAAGGTCAAATACAAGATAAGCTCCAAATTCTGGACAAAATGGTTAAAGTCTAACACCCCAATTGTGCCACTCCCCGAGTCCAGCGACAATCAGTGGCCGAGTCGAGGGCTAAATTAACTTTAAAATAAATCAATTCATTGATTTGCCCCCTATGCTGCAGGTAGATTTAGAACTTGACTAGTAGGAACACTTGCATCTCAAGTTCACTGTCCTTCCAACATGTGGACTGATTCATTCACGTCTTATACCTGCGACTAATTCGGAACTCAATCTATTCATTGGCCATCGCAACGCTGCCGAGGACTTGCATCACGCTGCTCAGTTAATGGAGCAGACACACCTTAGGGGCTGAATGAGTTTCCTGAATTACCAGGATACACAATCCTAGCCCAAATTAAAAGAGAAAATCAAAAGCCAACTGCATACTACCGACAAGTGCACATTTAAATTCGGGCATCTTAAAATTCGCCGACTTCCAGCATTCACTAAAGAGCAATGAGTTTACAAGTTTGTAAAAATAAACATGTAATATTGGCATTTCCAGTGCCTATTTTAATAGGGCAATTTTAAACTGAAGGATTTAGAATCCCATTACCATCCCTCACAATCCCCCCCCCCCCCCAAACACACAATTAACTGCAGCTTTAAAAAGTATCTGCCGACTGCTTGCCAAGAGCGAACGATCACAAGGAAATGAGTACAAGCCCTCAAGATTGTCACAACAAAGCCCATTTCAGACATGCAGTCCGGCACGAATCACAGATCACTCAACGTTACAGCGTCTAAAGGGAGAATAAAACAAAAAAAATAATAGCAGGAAACATCAGCGGCTCAAAGTCACTCGTTTCATGCCAATTTCTAAAGATTGCATTCTTCCCTTCGTCTGTAGATCGTACATTGTCACCTGCTTTTTTTTTACAGTAACCATCAGCTCCGCTCAAGATAATGGAGTCACATTACTAACCATTTACATGTCTGCACCGATAGAAACATGCTGCTAACAGCAACAAGATCACACGGATAGGAATCATCTCGCCGCCTTCCCGCTGGCGAAAGCTAATCCTTGTTCTCGTATCGTTAGGGGGAATATTAGGTGGGCTTTTTTTTTTCCTCTGCCCCTGCTCGCTCTCTCTCTCGCTCTCAGCAAACCGAAGATAGACGGACACGCCAGAATGACGCAGGGACGTGCTCTTATATCAACCCGAATGCATTCCCTCTGCTCTCTGAAACAACTGGTTGGTCGGTGTGTGCCTCCTAATCTAATTACATTGTTAAATAACTGCATGGCAAATCCAGACCTGTCGATACTGCTGCCTGGAAACCGACTAATTATGATTGATTTTGCTGAACACTCCCCCCTTGTTGGTTACTCGCTCTTACTGCCAATTTGTACCGTATTTGCGAAGGGGTTTCAATGTACAGTTTTACCTCACGGTTCTGATTTTCCATAGCGGGCAGGTAGGTGCAAGTGAAAAGTTAATTCGTATTCCAATATTAATAGGTTAGCCCAAGAGGAACCCGTCTCTTTATAATAAGTCAAGGGTAATCCAGGGTGGATCCATCATGAACAAAGCAGTATTGTGTTGTCCATTGTCCATAGTGCGGGTGCAGCTAGGGGTTATGGGGAGAAGGCAGGAGAATGGGGTTGAGAAGGAGAGAGAGATTAGCCATGATTGAATGGTGGAATAGACCTGATGGGCCAAATGGCCTAGTTCTGCTCCTATAACTTATGAATATTGAATTGCGCGAGGGGAGGGAGAAACTCATCTTCTTGATCTGCTGCAGTGTGTGTGTGTGAGATGATGGCCATTCCATAGCAGAAGTCCTGTATTTTGAAACACCGATGATGGAGGAACAGCAATGAATTTCGAAGTCACGATTGTGTGTTACTCAGAAGGGATGTATGAACAAGCTAGAGACTGTGAAATAATGAAGAGTTCTGTTCCTCTTGAGTTTGAGTTTAGTTTAGTTTATTGCCACGTGCGTCGAGGCACAGTGAAAAGCATTTGTTAGGTGCTAACCAGTCAGTGGAAGGACAATATATGTTCACAATCGAGCCATCCACAGTGTACAGATACACGATAAAGGGAATAACGTGAATAATGTTTAATGCAAGATAAAGTCCAAGTAAAGTCCGATCAATGATAGTCCGAGGGTCTCCAATGAGTTAAATAGTAGCTCAGGACTGCTCTCTAGTTGTTGGTAGCATGGTTCGGTTGCCTGATAAAAGTTGTGTAAAAAACTGTCCCTGAATCTGGAGGTGTGGGGTTTCACACTTGTATATGTTTTGCCCAATGGGAGAGGGGAGAAAAGGGAGTCGCCCTCTTATTCTGACCCAGGTGGGTTAATGCGAAGAAACATTAGTGAGTTGTTGGAGACATAAGGAACTGCCAATGCTGGAATTTGGTGATGAACGCAAAGTGCTGGAGTAACTCAGCAGGTCAAGCAGCTTCTCCAAAGAACAACTCTGGAGGACAACGTAACATCGCCTATCCATATCTTCCATGTGTTTTGTGTTCTACATTGCTGAGTTTTTGTAGTCTGTCTTGCAGTATGAATGCTATAGACTGCAATCACTGCTCGCCAGTGATGGTCAATTACAGTAGGAAAACTACTCGAAACAGACTCCTGCATTTAACAAGCAAACTGTGGGAAGTATCAGCATCTCCAAAGTACACATGTTTGTACAAAGTGCAATTGAAAATCATGCATGATCAGCACAAGAAGAAATTGGCAAAGATCCCCATGCAATGCCATTTTGGTGCAGACTTTTAATATCTACAGCAGGGCTCTTGCTTAACTTTTTTTCCCTGTTGCCAGCCGGGCAACCTTGACAGCTTTTTTGGTTGCCAAATGACAGTTTAGGTGGTCATTGAAGACGGTTTGCATGACGCGTGCGATAATGTGCTCGGTCAAAGTGCGTACTTACCAGTCGGAATTATGCTCAATGAAACATTCATATTATGCTCATGAAAGAACTGCAGATGATGGAAAATCAAAGGTAGACAAAAGTGCTGGAGAAACTCAGCGGGTGCAGCAGCATCTATGGAGCAAAGGAAATAGGCAACGTTTCAAGCCGAAACCCATCAGTCTGAAGAAGGGTTTTGGCCCGAAACATTGCCTATTTTCTTCGCTCCATAGATGCTGCCGCATCCGCTGAGTTTCTCGAGCACTTTTGTCTACATTCACATAGTTCTTTCCACTTCCAAACAAAAATGTGGTTGGATTATTCAGCATATGATCAACCTGTGCCAATAAATGCTGGACCATGGTAACATATATCCTTAATCAAACACACTACAGATTGATGCAAGCATGTTGTCTGTGAAGGACCGAAAGTTACCATGACATGGCCATAGCATGGGTCGTTATTGCTATTGACACAGAAACGCTCTAGCTTCCCACATAATTTATCCATAACAAAATATACAGGTTGCAAGGAAAGTTCTAAAGGCATTTTATGATAATAGCTGTTAAAACTGACTATACCCATCTGACTGGTTAAACATTACACTAACTGACAAGAGATGGCCAAATGACATAACTGCAGCAAATGTTCTTTTTGGTAATATGTTTAAAGGTGTCAAAACAAATAATAACATTGGGAATTAAAACACATTTGATTAAATACAAACATAATCAATGTCCGCTCTGAAGACCATGAAGCACAATAGGGTCAGGGGGTGTGTGAATCAGTGCGGGGTGGATAGATGGCAGGAGGGGTTGAGAAGGCAATCGGTGTGGAATGGATGGATTGAGGCAGGTGAATTAGTACGTTGGAGTATGGTTGGAGTATGTAAAACTGTGAGGGGAGAGCAAGGGGGATGCCAGTGGTGTTGAATGGGGGGGATCAGTACGGGATGGATGGGGGGGATCAGTACGGGATGGATGGGGGGGATCAGTATAGGATGAATGGGGGTTCAGTAAAGAATGAATGGGTGTAGACAAATGCTGGAGAAATTCAGTGGGTGAGGCAGCATCGATGGAGCTAAGGAAATAGGCAACGTTTCGGGTCGAGACCCTTCTTCAGACTTTTCCCCCCATTCTTCTTGAATGGGAGGATCAGTACAGGATGGATGGGGGGACGGATCAGTACAGGGTGAATGGAGGGGATTTGTACAGGATGAATGGAGGGGGGTCAGGACAGTGTGGATTGGAGGGTCTATGCAGGATGAATGGGTGATTACTACAGGATGAATGAGGGGATCAGTATAGGATGAATGGGAGATCAGTACGGGATGAATGAGGGGATTAGTACAGGATGCATGAGGGGATCAGTACAGGATGCATGAGGGGATCAGTACTGGGGGAATGGGGGATCAGTTGAAGATAAACGAGATCACTACAGGATGGATGGGGGGATTGGTGCAGAGTAACGGGATGAATGGATGGATCAGTGCAGTATGAGTGGAGGGAGAAGTGCAGGATGAATGGAAACGTGGGGGTCAGTACAGGATGAATTGGGGGGCCAGTGTAAGATGGATGATGGGGGCGGGGGGTGGCGAGAGAATCAATGCGAGGTGGGTAGGATGATGAATAGATTGAGGGGGGGGGGGGGTAGACGGGGAGGGGAGCACAGAGGATGTCAGTACGGACTGAATAGAGGAGGGAATGGGGATCAGTGCGGGATGGAGAGGAGGGGTCCCAGGATAAGAGGGGTGGAGGGGGGCATGAGAGAGAGAGAGAGAGAGAGAGAGAGAGAGAGAGAGAGAGAGAGAGAGAGGAGGTGGGGAGGAAGGAAGGTCAGCGCTCCTCGGACAACATCGCCCCGCTACCTTGGCCGTCCCTGTCCAACCCAAAGTGTCACCGCCAAAGGGGGAGGCAGTTGGGATCTGCTCACAACCACCCCCTCTCCTCCGCCAGCCAACAGCAATGTGCGGGGCCGAGCGGTGCAGCTCAAAGATCCTATAGCTATAGGATCTTTGGTGCAGCTGCTTCAGACGGCGGAAGGAGACCTCCGCCTCTCTCCCTCCCTCCTCCCGGCCTCAGTATGCGAGAGGGGTTGTTTTGAAAGCGCAAGCAGTGGCCGTTATCAGGGCAATAGCGGCCGCTGATGGCAAATCCGCAAAAGGCGCTTTCAAAGCAACCCCTCTCGCACGCCGAAGCTTGGATAGAGAGGGAGAGGGAGGCCTCCTTCAGCTGGGCTGGGGGCGGGAGGTGGAACCGCTGCCACGACTGTTCGGGGCCCGTCATTCGCTCCGACCCTTCGTCACCCTGCACCTAGTATCTTTGCCCTGCAATCAGAGATACTAGAGGAATACAGCCGCCGCCGACACAAAACGTCAGTTCCTATTCGCTAGAGATGCTGCCTGACCCGCGGAGTTACTCCAGTTATTTGCGTCTCCCGGTATAAACCAGTATTTGGGTGCCAAGCCGGGCAAAGTGAGACGGCCTTTAGGTTGCCCAGCGGCACTTTCTGTGGTCAATGGCACCCGGTCAATCACTAGTTTCGAGCCCTGCTACAGGAAATTAGCGGTTGCCCAGGTGCCATTGACCACCCAAAGTGCCGCCGGGCAACCTAAACGCCGAGTCATTTTGCCCGGCTTGGCAAGCAGATACTGGTTTGTACCGATACAAAAAACTGGAGTAACTCCGCGGGTCAGGCAGCATCTCCGGAGAATAGGAACGTGACGTTCGATGGCGGCTGTATTGCGGGGCAAAAATACTAGGTGCGTGGTGACGAAGGGTCGGAGCGAATAACGGGCCCCGAACAGCGGCAGCATTGGCCGCAATAGCGGCTCCACTGCCTCCTCCTCCCGCACCCCGCCTGGCGGAAGGAGGCCTCCCTCTCCCTCCCTCCCTCCTCCCGGCCACGGCATGCGAGAGGGGTTGTTTTGAAAGCGCTGTTGGCGGATTTGCAAGCAGCGGCTGCTTTCGCCCTGATAACGGCCGCTGCTTGCAAATCCGTTACCGGTGCTTTCAAAACAACCCCTCTCGCACGCCGAGGCCAGGAAGAGGAAGGGAGAGAGAGAGGGAGAGGGAGGTCTCCTTCCGTCGTCTGAAGCAGCTGCACCAAAGACCCTATAGCTATAGGATCTTTGAGCTGCACCGCTCGGACCCGCACCTTCCTGTCAGCTGGCGGAGGAGGGGAGGCGGTTGCGAGGAGATCCCAACCGCCACCCCCTTTGGTGGCGGCACTTTGGCGTTGGACAGGGATGGCCAAGGTAGCGGGGCGATGTTGTCCGAGGAGCGCTGACTTCCTTCCTCCCCACCCCCCCCCCCCCATCCATCCTGCACTGAGCCCCCCCATTCAAATAGAATAGGGGGAACAGTCTGAAGAAGGGTCTCGACCCAAAACGTTGCCTAATTCCTTCACTCCATAGATGCCGACTCACCCGCTGAATTTCTCCAACATTTTTGTCTACCCCCATTCATCCTGTACTGATCCTCCCCCCCCCTTCCATCCCGTACTGATCCCCCCATTCAACACACACTGACATCCCCCGTGCTCTCCCCTCACGATTTTACATACTTCAACCAACACGTAATAATTCACCTGCCTCAATCCATCCATTCCACACCGATTGCCTTCTCAACCCCTCCCCCCCCCCCCCCGCCATCTATCCACCCCGCACTGATTCACACCCCCCTGACCCTATTGTGCTTCATGGTCTTCAGAGCGACCATTGACTATGTTTGATAACGGAATGCAATCAAATGTGTTTTAATTACCAGAGTGTATGCCAGAGTGTTTCTGTGCCAATAGCAATAACGACCCATGCTATGGCCATGTCATGGTAATTTTCGGTCCTTCACAGAAAACATGCTTGCATCAATCTGTAGTGTGCATGGTTAAGCATGTATGTTATCATGGTCCATGATTTATTGACACAAGTTGATCATCCGCTGAACTAGCACATTTTTGTTTGGAAGTGGAAAGAAATAATAGAAATTGCAATGTGTAAAAAGAGTAGAGATACTGTATTATCATTTTGCTGCATGTCATTGTGGTATATATCATGCCTTGATTGGTGAATATGTTTATTTTGTGACTTTATTAATAATATGTGAATGCTTCATTGAGCATAATTCCGACTGGTAACTACAGACTTCGTCCAAGCACATTATCGCATGTGTCATGCAAGCCATCTTAAATGACCACCTAAGCTGTCATTTGGCAACCTAAAAAGCTGCCAAGGTTGCCCGGCTATCAACAGGGGAAAAAAAGTTAAGCGAGAGCCCTGATACCGAAGTTCTGGTGTGCAACCTCTATAAAATCTGGTGTAATACACTTAATTTTGAAGACTTAAAAACCCTTCACGAAGAGGCATAAAACTTCAAGACTGTAATAAATAATTTATAATTTGTTATGGCAGCAGTTCTTCAGCCAGATTTCATGATATCTGGATATATCTTGCAAGCTGTGATTGTTGATGTAGTGAAGAAAGACTTCATGGTAATATCCCTAAATATACTTCATGTTCATTGGGTGAAATATTCCAAATTTATTTTATCCACTCTCTTGAAGAGCTCATGGATCTCATAATATCATCCATCTCCTTTCCAAATAGAAAGGCTTAGGTTTTGATAGTATTTCTTAAGAACACACATCATGAATACAGCATTGTGACTTCTGTTCATATTGTCTCCCATGCTCAAATGTGTCACGCAATGACTGTGGAATGATGCATTTCTATGTACGTTTATCTCAGTTCTGTTAAATTATAACTGAAATGCACAAGAAAGTACAGGTGCTGGACATCTGAACTAAAAGCACCAAATGCTGGAAATACTCAGCAGGTCAGGTGTTGTCCGTGGATAGAGAAATGGGGTTAACCTCTCATGTTGGTGGCATTTCAAGAGAAATATGTTTTAAGTTCCAATGAGAGGGAGGGGTAAAGAGAACACAAGAAATGTCTCTGACATGATGTGGACCAGGTGAAATAGAATAATGTACACAGTGGTAGTCATGGCTGAGAGAGAGTGGTGAAGGCATATTATCAACAGGTGGCTTGTCCAGGAGAAGCTGTAAATAGAAGGAAATTAATGATGGAGGGATATTACAGAAATAAAATGTAGGAAATGTGAGATACAAAACAGCATTTGCTGAAAACCTGAAATAAAGCAGAATATTGGAAATACCCACAGGGTCAGGCACCCCATCTGTCTGGTTTCCTCAATAAAGTGGATCTTGCGTTGTGAGCACTGAGTGCTGTACTCAAAACTGGAATAAGTAAGTGAATGGCTGATTCAACTGGAAAGATATTTGGGTGCCCATACATTGGGAATGGTAGGTGTTGCTTCCCCTGTCAGAAGGTGCTGTGAGAAGGGAAGTGGTTGGTGAAGAAGGAGGGCAAAAGAGAAGACATGTCAGCCGACAGAATCACTATGAACTTGGTAGAAATTGTGGAGAATAATTTATTGAATATGCAGCTGGTGGGATTGAATGCAAAGATAATTGTAAGCCGATTCTTGTTCTGTGTGTGAGAAGGAACGTGAGAGCAGAGGTGTTCTCTTTACCCAATGTAAAGCATATTTTCCACGCAGTATTGATTCTATTTTCCATTGAAAGGTATTATAAATGTACACACTCGATGTTGTCCAATCCATGAAAACTAAGAACATAGCAGCTTATATCCTCTTTAGCAATTACATTAGATCTTTTTCCTCTAGTTATTAACCACCTGCCGCTGGAAATATTTTTTTCATCAATGCCCTATCAAAACTATTCAGATGTTTAAATGCCATACATTTCTTATCTCCTCTATTCTAACCACGCCAACCACTCCAAGTAACAATTCATCATTGTTACCATTACATTAAATCAAATCATGCCAACACTTTCCAAAGGGTTTGAAACATTTTTAAAGTACAGAATCCACCTTATTCCAGCAAAAAAAAATGGTTAGCAACCTTGTTTGTTTATTTTGCATTTCACTGAACAAAGGAATCTTTCACACTAATTTTCTAATTTTGTATCTTTGTGAGTTTCGGTATTAAGATCACAATATTAGAAACAGTACTCTATATCTCTTAGATGGACACAAAATGCTGGAGTAACTCAGCGGGACAGGCAGCATCTCTGGAGAGAATGAATGGGTGACATTTCGGGTCGAGACCCTTCTTCAGACTAGAGTCAGGGAAAAGGGAAACCAGAGATTTGGACAGTGACGTAGAGAGATATAGAACAAATTAATGAAAGATATGCAAAAAAGTAATGGTGATTAAGGAAACAGGCCATTGTCAGCTGTTTGCAATGTGTCTGTGTCTAGAACACATTACAAAACTTCAAATGAAGATGACTGGGTCTCCATAGCACAATAACTTCCTGATCCATGCATTTTCCCTGACACAAGCAAATATTTTATTAGCTGTTTGATTGTATTTGTAATCAGTCTGGTGGCTTTTAATGATTAGTATACCACAGGAAAGATGTTGTGGCGGAAGAAAGAATGCTGAGGAGATTTGCCAGTACAAAGCCTGGAATGGAGGGCTTTACTTATAAAGACAGACTTGATCGACCTGGTTTATTCTCACCGGTATGCTGGAGGCTGACCTTATGAAAGGCATTGATATGGTATAGATAGTGAGGATCTTTTTCCTAGTGTAGGGGTGTCTAAAACTAGAGGGCACAGGTTTAAGGTGAGAGGGAGAAATTTAAAGGTGATCTGAGGGGCAAGTGGTCCATACAGGGGTGGTCATTATATAGCAATGCTGCCAGAAGAAGCGGTAGAGACAGTGTTTAAAAGGCATTTGGACTGGCAGTTAGGAAATAAATGTGTCAAGGGTTAGGTCCTAATATGATAGGCATCGTGATTGGCATGTACAAGTTGGGCCAAAGGACCTGTTTCTGTGGAGTGCAACTCTGTGAGTTAAGCGTATCCATCTACTAAGGTAAAACTACAAATATGAATTTGGTATTTGTGGGACTTCTGCTGACCAGAACTTTGGAAGTTTACATCGGAAAAGAAAGCTATTCATCTCCCTTGCCTGCCTTATATATGCGCTCTGCAAAGAATGGAGAAAATATTGGAGATTTCTATCACTGGTCCCTACTCATACCAAAACCCTGCAGAGGAAGGTGGGGGTTAATATGAAAGAGAGCACACAAATCCACTGGCTTGGAAATCCTACATGCATTCCTGTACTTTGTGTTGTCCTGATCTTGCAATTGGATGCCTGTAACAACTGGTGTCCCACATGGTTCGGTGCTGGGACCCTTGCTATTTGTAAATTACACCATTAACTTGGATGTCGATGTAGGAGGCAAGATCAATAAGTTCGCAGATGACAAAAGAGAGGCGGAGTTATTGGTGGTAAGGTGATACATTTTTGTATTGCAATTGGTTTATTATTGTGATGTGTAGCAAGATACAGTGAAACGTTTGTTTGCATGGTATCCAGTGAAAACATACTAAACATGAGCATAATCGAGCCATAATTACCAGAGGGTAGAATATAGTCTTACAGAATTATAGAGTTACAGTTACAGAGAAAAAGTGCAATGTCTGCACCGAGGTAGGTTGGAAGATCGGAACACCCTAGCTTTTGGGAGGTCTGTTTAGTAGTCAGATAAAAGCAGGGAAAAAGCTGTTCCTGAATCTGGCAGTATGTGCTTTCAAGCTTTGTACCTTCTGCCCGTCATGCTAGGGGAGAAGAAATAATGACTGGGGTGAAAAAGATCCTTGATTATGTTGGCTGCTTTCCCAATGCAGTGTGATGAGTAGAATGGGTCGATGGTGGGGAGGCTGGTATGTATGATGGATTGAGCTACATCAACAACCTTTTGCAATTTCTTGCAGACCTGGGCAAAGCTGTTGCCAAACCAAAGAGTGATGCATCCTGATAGCATGCTTTCTACAGTACATCTGTAGAAGTTGGAGATATGCTAAACCTTCTTTGTCTTCTGAGGACGGAGAGGCATTGGTTTGCTTTCTTGCCTGCAGTTTCAATGTGATTGGTCCAGGACAAATTGTTCATGATACTTACACTGAGGAACTTTGGCACCATGGATGCTCATCGGGGCATGTTCACCTCGCTCCCTGAAGTCGGTAACTAACTCCTTCATCTTGCTCACATTGAAGGAGAGGCTATTGTCTTGATATCATGTCACTAAGCTCTTTATATCCTTCCTTTACTTTGTCTCATCCTTGTTTGAAATCTGACCCACTACAATGGTGTTAGCTGCAAACATGTAAATGGAATTAGAGCAGAATTTGGCTGCATAGTGATGAGTGTATAAATACAGTAAGGAGCTGAGAATGTATCCATATGGGCCATCAATGTTGAGAATTATCATGGAGGATGTTGTGCCGCCCGTTCTCATTGATTGTTGTCTATGGATCAGAAAATCGATCCAGTGGCAGAAGCGAGTGCTGACTCGTAGGTCCAGGATTTTGGAGATGAGTTTGGTTGGGATTTTGATGTTGAAGGTGGACCTTTAGTCAAGAGGTAAGATGCTGATGGAAGTGTGCTTGCTATGTAGACGATCCAGTGATGAGTGTAGCACCAGGAAGATGATGTCTGCTTGGATCTGTTGCGGCAATAGGCAAACTGCAGTGGATCAAGGCTGTTTGGGAGGCTGGAAATGTGAGTCATGACCAGCCTCTTGATGCACATCATGAGGATGAGAGCCACTGGAGGGTGGTCATTGAGGCACGCTACCTTGTTTCTTTTTGGCATGGGGATGAAAGTGGTCTTCTTAAAGCAGATGGAAAGTTCAGAAAGGAGTAGTGAGAGAAAGATATCTGTGGTTTCCACAGTCTGTCAGTGCACACAGGTTGTGAAGACACAGCCAGGGACTCTGTCCAGACCAGTTCCTTTCCACAGGTTCACTCTCAGGAAGGCTGATCTGACATCTGCGACAGTAACCATGGGTTGAGGGATCTGCAATTTTGAGAGCACTAATGAAGCTAGGACATACACCATGAACAACTCTCATGCTTTGAGCGTGAGAATCACGCATTTTAACAAATTCTCACGCCCTCGCGCTGATCAGAAATCTCTCACGCTCTGTGGTGAGAAATTCTGTGATCAACGAAAATTTCAAAACTTAGATAAACTGCATGGTCCGCGGGTGTTGGAGCCAGGGCTGAGGGAGGGATGGAAGCACAAGCAGCAGCGGAGACAGACGTGGACGGGGATCCAGGGCTGGCGAGTGTTTGCCGGGGACAGATGCCGGGAACGGGGCTGGCGAGTGTTTGCGGGGCTGGTGAGTGTTTGCCGGGCCGGTGAGTGTTTGCGGGGCTGGCGAGTGTTTGCCGGGCCGGTGAGTGTTTGCGGGGCTGGTGAGTGTTTGCCGGGGACAGATGCAGGGAACGGGGCTGGCGAGTGTTTGCGGGGCTGGTGAGTGTTTGCGTGGCTGGCGAGTGTTTGCGGGGCTGGCGAGTGTTTGCCGGGCCGGTGAGTGTTTGCGTGGCTGGCGAGTCGCTCGCTGCAGCTCCGGCCATGGAGCAGTGCAAGAGTCCCGGGCCGTCGGAGGAGTCGGAAGCGTTGCGCCGTTGCTGTAAGAGTTTCTGTGCCGAAGGGACAAAGGGAGGTGGAGAGAGAGAGGGGAAGGAGACAGGGAGACGAGGGGGGGGGGGGGGGGGGGGGGGGGGGGAAGAGAGGGAGTGAGAGGAGACAGAGAGAGAATGGGGAGAGGGAACGAGGGAGAGGGGGGGTGAGAGAGGTAGGGGTAGAGAGAGGGTGAGAGTGAGGTGGGAGAGGGGGGAAGAGAGAGAGAGGGGTGAGGGAAGAAAGAGAGAGAGGGGGAAGAGAGGGTAGTAGAGAATGGAAGAGAGAGGGGTGATAAAAAGAGAGAGGGGGAAAGAGAGAAACGGGGGAAAGAGAGAGGAGATGGGGGCAAAGAGAAAGAGATAGAGACAGGAGAAAGAGAGAGGGGAGAGAGAGCAAGGGGGAGTGAGGTGGGAGGAAGAAATGGGGGAGAGAGGGGGAGAGAGAGATAGAGAGAGAAAGAGAGAGGGGAAGAGAGATGAAAGAGAGTATGGAGGGGAGAGAGCGGGGGGAAAGGGTAGATGAGGGAGGGAGGGGGAGAGAGAGAGGGAGAGGGGGAGCGAGGGGGAGAGAGAGAGTGGGAGAGGGGGCGAGAAGAAAGAGGAGGTGAAAGAGAAGAAAGATGAGGGGGTGAGAGAGGGTGGGAGAAGAGAGAGGGGAAGAGTGGAGGAGGGAGAGAGAGAGGGGATGAGAGTGGGGGTGAGGTGGGAAGAGGGAGCAAGAGGAGGGGGAGAGAGAGGGGAGAGAGAAACGGGAGAGAGAGACAGAGGAAGAGAGGGAGAGAGAGAGTGGAGAGAGAAGAGAGAGGGAAGGGGGAGAGAGGGGAAGACAAAGAGAGAGGGGAGTGAGAGGAGAGAGGAGAGACAAAGGGAGAGAGAGGGGGAGAGGGGGTGAGAGGAGAGAGTGGAAGCGAGGGGGAGAGAGAGGGAGGAGAGTGAGGTGGGAGGGAGAGATAGAGGGGAGAGAAAGAGAGGTGGTGGATGAGAGAGGGAGGGAGAGAGGAGAGGGAAACAGAGATTCTTCTAGAGGAGAGAGAGAGTTTTCCCGGGAGCGAGAGGGGCTCGCTCTTCTTTTTCCCCCTTTTATATCTCTCTCTTGAGAGGCAGGGCTGCTCAACTCTCTTTCTTTCTCCTCTCTCTCTTTTCCTCTATGCATTGAGCGTGAGAATCTCACATTTTGCCAAATTTTCACGCTGATCACAAATTTCTCACGCTCTGTCGAGTATATTGAAGATTCAACGTTTAATATAGTAATTGTGCTGATACTGACCCCAACCAACCACGTAATGAATATCATCCATTCTGGAGGTTTTACTTTTATGATGCCATTTAAACTTCACTTGGACTTTAATCACTTCAATGTAAAAGTAATTGGGAATGGGTAGCATTGGAACAAAGATTTGCCCTCGGTACATATTAACTGTAATGGTAGGTGAAATCAAAACAAAGATCTTTTTATCATTGTTGTGTTATGAATACCACAGAAAATATTATGTACTCTCAAGATCACAGTTAATAGAATACTATTGCTTAAATATATAGTTATCGGAGTTTGCATTTTGGAAAAGTCCCAGCTGAGAGGAAGACAACAAAATACTGAAAATTTTGGGGGTGAAAATGACTTCAAGCTCAAGTGAGTTTATTGTCATGTGTCCCTGATAGGACAATGAAATTCTTGCTTTGCTTCAGCACACAGAACATAGTAGGCATTTACTACAGAACAGATGAGTGTGTCCATATATCATTATATAAATACATACACACATGAATAAATAAACTGATAAAGTGCAAATAACAGATAATGGGTTATTAATGATCAGAGAGCATTATTGACTGGGCAGTGTTTACTACTTTTTGAAGTATTTTCCTGTCCAGGGCTCTCAAGTTGCCGAACAAAGCCACGATGCAACCGGTCAGCATGCTCTCTACCGTGCACCTGTAGAAGATAGAGAGAGTCCTCTTTGACAAACCGACTCGCCATAATCTTCTCAGGAAGTAGAGGCGCTGATGTGCTTTCTTGATAATTGCATTAGTGTTCTTGGACCAGGAAAGATCTTCAGAGATGTGCATGCCTAGGAATTTGAAGCTCTTGACCGTTTCAACAATCGACCCGTTGATATAAACGGGACTGTGGGTCCCCATTCTACTCCTTCCAAAGTCCACAATCAGTTCCTTGGTTTTGCTGGTGTTGAGGGCCAGGTTATTGTGCTGGCACAATATGGACAGTTGCTCGATCTCTCTTCGATATTCTGATTCATTCCCATCAGTGATACGTCCCACAACAGTGGTGTCATCAGTGAATTTGATGAAGGAGTTTGCACTGTGACTGGCTACGCAGTCATGAGTATAGAGTGAGTACAGCAGGGGGCTGAGCACGCAGCCTTGAGGTGGTCCCGTGCTGATTGTTATCGAGGCTGACACATTTCCACCAATATGAACGGACTGTGGTCTGTGAATGCGGAAGTCGAGGATAAAATTGCAGAGGGATGCGCAGAGATCCAGTTCTGCGGGTTTGGTAACCAGCTTGGAGGGCAGTTTGTTACGAAAATGAAAGAAATTGTATCAGAATACTTATACAGCTGAGTGAGTTTAATTTTATGGATGGGAATTGTGTTCAACCAATTGATGACTTCTTTGACAAAGTAACTAGCATGTTAGATAACAAGGAAGCCAATGAATGTAGCAAATGTTGTTATCCATAATTTGGTCTGTGAAGTGCCCCATAAAGCATTACTGCATTAGATAAGCAGCTATGGACATGAACGTAATAGGTTAAGTCCAGGGGGTAAGATATGGGGCTTTATGTGTGGGCCAGATATATTGTCAGTGCAAAGGGGCTAGGAGCAAGGCCAAGTTTGCATCCAGAGTCAAGGTCTGGAATAGTACTAGGTGTGCAGTCGAAGCTGGGACCAAGTGTGTGTTCAGCATGGGAACTTAAGCAGGTAAGCAGCTATGATCAGGGTAGAATAGGGGGCCAGGTGTAAGGCTGGACTTGGGGACAGGAATGAGAGAAGGTATACAACTGGAGTCAGGGCCAGCAGTAGTACCAGGTGTGCAGTGAGACCCAGGTTGTTCAACATGGGCCAAGTGCTTGATTATAAATCTGATTTCCATACATCAATACACTAAGATCATTCATGTGCTGCACCTGTTGATCAGAGCCTGGGCTCTACTGTGGAATGTAATTAGGAATGTAATTTAGCCTAACCTTATTCATAGCTAATCCAATTTAAAGCATATATATTGCATTCGAGTGTAAGTTAAAAGACCAGCTACAGTATGCACCATATTGCACAATGTCAAGCTGAAAAATGCAAAAGGTCCGTACCAATGGGAGGGGGGACACCCTCCTCCCACACCACCCCCACTCCACAGTTGCTACGCTCCCTCAGGCTTGGTCTTTCACAATTTCTCACTCCCAACTCTCACCCAATGTTGGCAGCCCTGTGAATGGGAGAGTCTTAATGAGTACGGTGGAACCGAACGTTCTTGGGGTATAAGTCCATTGATCATTGAAGTTGGCAACACAGGTTGATAACATGACTAAGAAGGGATATGGGGTACTGGCTATTTTTAGTCAGGCCACAAAATACAGAAAGATGGAAGTGATGTTCCAACTTTATAAAATCTTATTAAGACTTCAGCTGGAGAACTGCATGCAGTTCTGGTCACCTTGCTCTGGGAAGGATGTGATCATGCTGGAGCATGTACAAAGGAAATTTGCCAAGATGTTTTTTGTGATGGAGAACTTTAGTAATGCGGAGAGATTGGTGAGGCTAGTGTCTATTCTCCTTGGACCAGAGGCGGATATGAGGTGACATGATTAATGTATATAAAATTATGAAGTATATCGGTAGAGTAGTCTGCAGGAAACTTTCCCATCCCTTAGACAACTGCACCTGCAGAAATTGTGTCCAGGTGCAGCTCCTGAATGAACGTGTTGGGGAACTGGAGCAGCAGCTGGATGAGCTCAGGACCTTCCGGGAAAATGAGTGTTTCCTGGACAGGACCAACAGTGAGGTTGTCACACCAAGGACACCGGAAGAGTAAAGGTGGGTGACTATGAGAAAGAGGAGTGAATGTGGAGTGCAGGAGACCCCGGAGGTTGTACCTAATGAAAACAGGTACATCCTCTTTTCTCAGAAAGTCATTATTTTCACCTTTTTATTCACATTCACTCACGGGTAAGTTTTAAACTGTCTTTCTAATAATCGTCGAGAGATGTTTGTATCATTGGATATCAGCACCAAAGGTCTAATGCATACAGGACAAGCCCCAGTGTAAACCTGCTAAATTCATTTGGACTGATTTCACAGAAGGTCAATGATAACGCAGCTTTGAAACCAATTCAAGGTTAGCTATTGGCATTGCACTGCGTACATAAAATGCAAATTCATTTGTCAGTGGAGGCAACAGGAGGATCAACAGCAACCAGTGGAGACTTTTTGGCCAAGTTTTCCAGTTGTTGAGTTTACTTTAAGTCAGATATCGCATGCTTATTGTAAATTGTCTGAACTACTTCTTTCTGGGTATTCAGGACTAAAATCGACAGAAACAAAAATTGGAAAGAAAAAACAAGGAATGGTTGAAAGCATAGAGTCAATTTAACACCAGCACTTTTACCTCTCGGCTCCAGATTTGTTCTTGAGATTTCTGAATGGGTGCGTAATTGTATCATAAGCCTGTCCTCTATGTGGCATTCTATTATGAAAGCATCACGTGAATAATCCCGCAGCTATGCTAAAGTTAGAACAGAGCACATTCCTACAGGCCCACAAATAGCAGTCAAAGCTGTCCATCCTAACTATTTTGCGATAATTTGTCTCAATATTTGAGTTGTGTGTTGAGCCGTGGCCTTTTATTTAGGCATTGGGACAATTTGTTTCATTTTCAGTTCAGTTTAGTTTAGTTTATTGTCACGTGTACCGAGGTACAGTGAAAAGCTTTTGTTGCATGCTAACCAGTCAGCAGAAAGACAATACATGATAACAATCGAGCCTTTTACAAGGTATAAATGCATGATAAGGGAATATCGTTTAGTGCAAGGTAAAGCCAGCAATGTCCGATCAAGGATAGTCCGAGGGTCACCAAAGAGGTGCTCTCAGGATGTAGTAGGATGATTCAGCTGTCCCTGAATCTGGATGTGTGGGGTTACACACTTCTATACCTTTTGCCTGAGGGGAGAAGAGGGAGTGGCCGGGGGCAACTCATCCTTGATTATGCAGATGGCCTTGCCGAGGAAACGTGAGGTATAAATGGTTTTGACCTTGATCTTCATGTTCCAATGAACTAACTTGCCAGAGGCTGTGCCCTTTAACAGCTCTATAACATCTCAGTAGAGAATCTTGCAGTTACATCAGTGCAGTAAAAGCTTGCAACCCAGCAAGGAATACTGTCCAGTTCTGAGGAACTGCTTCTTCATAACTATATTTGTCGACAGGAAAGTCGACACCCACAACCTGTTTGCTCTGACCACAGGATGCATGTCACTCTGGTGATATGAAAGTTTCTTCTTAAAGCAAATGGGAATCTCAGAAAGAAGAAGCGAGCGGTTAATAATGTTTGTGGTGTGGTGGTCCCTGGGGATTAGGCCACTCCGTGGGTCATTCCCCTCGGCTCTTGATCGTGTTCGTGACGCATCGTGATGGAAAACAACGCTGTTGCGCTGAAGCTCCCGACTTTGTGGACCGAAGAGCCTGATATCTGGTTCCAGCAGGCAGAGGCACAGTTTGCTCTGCGAGGGGTGACCGTAGTTGAAACTAAGTATTTTTACGTGGTCAGCGCTCTTGAGCAGGCGACTGCGAGGCGAGTTAAACCTTACCTCAGCGCCCCCCCCCCCGGCAGCTAACAAAAATGAGTGCCGCAAGACCCTGCTCGTCAGGAGATCTGGCCTTAACGAGTCTGAGCAGGCAGCTCAGATTCTCCGAATGGACGGCCTTGGTGGCCATCGGCCCTCCTGTCCGTTTCGTGCCTCCGGTTCTTTGGGGGGGGGGGGGACCTGTGGTGGTCCCTGGGGATTAGGCCACTCCTTGGGTCATTCCCCTCAGCTCTTGAGGGACAGGGACGATTGTCTGCCCACGGGGTTTCCCGGTAGCTACCAAGGGGCGTTCTGTGTGTTTGCGTGGATCTGTTAAACGACTTCTGAACCTGCCTGGCGTCTGGCCTTTTCCTAACCTCATCCAGGCCACTACAGTGGATACCACAGCCAGCTGGTCCACACAGGTCATGAGGACACGACCAGGAACTCCATCCGGACCAGCTGCTTTCCACAGGTTCTCTCTCGGGAAGGCCGATCTGGCATCTGCAACAGTAACTGTTGGCATAGACCCACCGGATGCTGAGGGAGCTTCCATTTTGGGAGCACTAATGAGGCTAGGACTTGCACCACAAATGAGAGAGATGACGGGTTGGATAAATGGGAACGCTTTCAAAACCAAGCTGTTCAATTATTGTAGAGACAACCCAAAACTATCCTCATATTTTGACTCAGGTTGTAATAACTTTTAAACTGGGTGGAAGAAAAGGCTGCAGATTTGGACTGAATAAACAGAGGAAATGCAGCGTTGGTTTCGGTATAGTAGCAGTGCTTGTGAATCAGGTGCTGCCATGGCTGCAGATGTGGATGTGTGGGGGAGGCTGGTGGTAACGTAGCAAGTAATACTTATACCATAAGCTAGCAATAAATTTCAGGGAGAGGGTTGCTCTGTCAGCCAAACAGAAACTGAGCATCAAGAATATCACCAGTCTATTTATATTTATAAGGACTTCTGAGACTAAACTATTGACAAATGGATAGAAAATCTGGCAGCACATGCCTGTATTTTCTTACTAGTCCAAATGCCCATTAAGCATAAACATGACAGGCAAAACCTGATTTGCACCTCTCAATGAGATTGTCTTCTTTAAACTCAAGAATGTTTCAGCCCAGTTTCCGTAATCTCTCTTTATTTAACAAAGTCACCATCCCAGGACGTAATCTGGCAAATCCATGCTGCGGCCTCTCTCCCGTCAGTAGACCACAGCTTGGGGATTTAGGGAGTTGGTCACCAAGAGATCAAGACTCCAAGAGATCAGATGGTGGGAGCCATTGGGGAATCATTAAAGGAACTGGAGGGTGATGATGAGGAAAGGATTAGAGATGGGTGCCATCATTGGAGAGTAGGACTTTCGGTGACCTGAATAATGTGAGATGTGAGATAGGATCTATCATAACTGTACGTGCAAACAAGACTTCCAGTTGTTTCATAGCCATGTAATTGTTTGTTGTTATCTGACCACCGGAAAGAACTGGGCTGTAGAATCAACACTACCCTTGAAGTGACTGGGCTGATCATGGCTAAGCCAAAGAACAAGACACAACTTTGGAAGGAGAAGAATCTTAAACCCTTTGGGCTATAATGCACTGAAGAATTGATTGTGTAGCCAATTTGTTTAGTAATGTTGCTTCAATTGATAGGTGGGAGCTGCTTGCTATTTGCAGGATCATGGAATACTATGTATGAAATAGTTATACATGGGTATGAAAGTGGTAACAGGAATTCAAGTTCAAGTGTTCAAGTGAGTTTATTGTCATGTGTCCCTGATAGGACAATGAAATTCTTGCTTTGATTCAGCACACAGAACATAGTAGGCATTTACTACAAAACAAATCAGTGTGTCCATATACCATAATATAAATATATACACACATGAATAAATAAACTGATAAAGTGCAAATAACAGATAATGCGTTATTAATAATCAGTGTTTTGTCCGAGCCAGGTTTAATAGCCTGATGGCTGTGGGGAAGTATCTATTGCTGAACCTTGTATGTTGCAGTCTTCGGGCTCCTGTACCTTCTACCTGAAGGTAGCAAGGAGATGAGTGTGTGGCCAGGATGGTGTGGGTCTTTGATGATACTGCCAGCCTTTTTGAGGCAGCGACTGCGATAAATCCCCTCGATGGAAGGAAGGTCAGAGCCGATGATGGACTGGGCAGTGTTTACTACTTTTTGTAGTCTTTTCCTCTCCTGGGCGCTCAAGTTGCCGAACCAAGCCACGATGCAACCGGTCAGCATGCTCTCTACTGTGCACCTGTAGAAGTTAGAGAGAGTCCTCCTTGACAAACCGACTCTCCGTAATCTTCTCAGGAAGTAGAGGCGCTGATGTGCTTTCTTGATAATTGCATTAGTGTTCTTGGACCAGGAAAGATCTTCAGAGATAAGCACGCCCCGGAATTTGAAGCTCTTGACCCTTTCAACCATTGACCTGTTGATATAAACAGGACTGTGGGTCCCCATCCTACTCTTTCCAAAGTCCACAATCAGTTCCTTGGTTTTGCTGGTGTTGAGGGCCAGGTTATTGTGCTGGCACCATATGGACAGTCGCTCGATCTCTCTCTATACTCTTACTCATCCCCATCAGTGATACATCCCACAACAGTGGTGTAATCAGCGAACTTGATGATGGAGTTTTGCACTGTGACCGGAGACTATGCAGTCATGAGTATAGTCCAGTGAGTAAGGGGGAATCAGCTGGGGGCTGAGCACACAGTCTTGAGGTGCTCCCATGCTGATTGTTATCGAGGCTGACACATTTCCACCAATACGAACAGACTGTGGTCTGTGAATGTGGAAGTCGAGGATCCAATTGCAGAGGGATGCGCAGAGACCCAGTTCTGCAAGTTTGGTAACCAGCTTGGAGGGGATGATTGTGTTAAATGCCGAACTGTAATCGATGAATAACAGCCTGGCATATGAGTTTTTGTTGTCCAAGTGGTCCAGAGCGGAGTGGAGGGCCAGCAAGATCGTATCCACCATTGATCTGTTGTGGCGGTAAGCGAACTGCAGTGGGTCCAGGTTTTTGTCGAGGTAGGAGTTGATTTTCTCCATGATCAACCTCTCAAAGCACTTGATCACCACAGGCGTTAGTGCCACTGGTCGATAGTCATTGAGGCACGTCACCTTACTCATCTTGGACACTGGGTATAATTGATGCCCTTTTAAAGCAGGTGGGGACCTCAGACCTCAGAAGTGAGAGGTTGAAAATGTCCGTAAAAACTCCAGCCAGTTGGTCCGCACAGGTTTTTAGAACACGACCGGGTATACCATCAGGTCCAGGCGCTTTTCGAGGGTTCACCCCTCTGAAGGATTTCCTGACGTCGGCCTCTGTGACTGAGACTGAAATACCATCACAGCGAATGGGGGCTCGGGAACGCACATCAGTATTCTCCCTATCAAAGCGTGCGTAAAACGCATTGAGCTCGTCAGGGAGTGATGTTTCGCCTTGTCGGAGGTGATTGCATTCAGGCTCCGCCACAGCTGCCGAACATCTCTCATCCTCTAGTTTGGAGCAGAAGTCCCTTTTGTTCTTTTTGATGGCCTTACCAAGGTCGTATCTGGACTTCTTGTAGACCACTGTATCACCGGACATGAATGCCCGGTGTATGGACTTCAGCAGAGTGCGGATCTCAAAGATCATCCAATGTTTCTGATTGGGAAACACTCGGAAGGTTTTTGTAGGGATGCAGTCCTCCACACGTTTCTTTAAGAGGTCTGTAACGACTGTGGCGTATTCGTTCAAGTCCATTGCCGAGTAATTGAACATTGCCCAGTCTACAGACTCCAAACAGCCCTGGAGTTGTTCCTCTGCCCCCCCCCCCAGCAACCCCCCCCCCCCCCCCCGACTAGCTCTGTACTGTCCTCACCTCTGGGGGTGCGTTCTTTAATTACTGCCTGTAGGCAGGAAGAAGCAGCACTGCGGTATGGTCCGATTTACTGAAGTGAGGGCGAGGGATGGAACGATGGGCATTCTTGATGGTGGTGTAGCAGTGGTCGAGGATGTTTGGTCCTCTGGTGCAGCAGGTGGAGGTTAGGGAGTGATTTCTTGAGGTTTGCCTTATTGAAGTCCCCAGCTATGGTGGAAAATGCCTCGGGGTAAGACATCTGGTGTTTGTTGACCATGGCGTGCAGCTCCTCCAGTGCCAGATGGACGTCTGTCTGTGGTGGGATGTAGATGCGGTCAGGATGATGGAGGTGAATTCCCTTGGGAGGTAGAAGGGACGGCATTTCACCGCCAGATGTTCCAGGTGTGGAAAGCAGGAGTTGGACAGGACTGCAACGTCTGAGCACCACGCAGAGTTGACCACGAGGCAGACGCCCCCTCCTCTCCCTTTCCCACACGCCAGTGTATGGTCCAAACGGTGGATGGAGAACCCTTCAGGCTGGACCGCTGAGTCTGGGGAGCTGGGGGTGAGCCATGTCTCCGTGAAACAGAACACAGAGCATTCCCTCAGCTCCCTTTGATAAAGCAGTCTTGCCCTTAAGTCCTCCACTTTATTTTCAAGGGACTGTACATTGGCCAGTAGGATAGTAGGGAGAGGGGGCCAAAGTCTCCTGTGCTGCAGTCTGACCTGAAGTCCTGCCCGCCGGCTACATTTCCGGACACAATGGAGGCTTCCCCTTTGTTTCCAGGTATTGAGTTTACTGTACCTGCTGTTTCTGCGACCTGCGCTGGAACGGGAATTCCCTCACAGACGGCAGCTCCAGCTCCGTAACGAACAGGGGTTCCACCAAAGTCAGCAGCTCCAGCTTCATTGTTTCTGGGAGATCCAGCCCGTCGGCTCTGGAGGTCATCCCGGGGTTTAGCAAGTCTTAGGGCATTTGAGACAGAAGTCAATACATTAGCAAATGGAAAAATCAGTTTAAAGTAATAAATTATGGCATGGAGAGTTTGACAAGGTAAATTGTAGGGCAAACAAAAATGAGGATTACATGAAGGGTAGTAAAGGAAACAATAAGGAGAATAATGATGAATATGACACTGCCTATGTTCCAATGTATTTCATTAATGGTTTCATTAATATAGATGTCCATAAGTCTGATTTTATCCAGAAGTTGGAAAATGGTCTTGGGGATTGACAGAAATCAATAATAATACCTGCACAATTTTGTAATGAAAGGCATCAACATCACATAAGACTGATAAGAAGGAGCAGTTACTATAAGAAGAAACTAGTTCTGCTGTTCATAGGAACAAACGTGTACATGCAGCAGACCTTTGAATCTAATAATATTATGAGAGGTCATTCATATTTAGAGGTTTTCATGGAAGGTGTTTATAACTCCGAAACAAGCTGACAATCTAGGATTCTGCTCTAAACCATAACGCACGGACTGGAAGGGCCGAGAGGGCCTGTTTCCGTGCTGTAATTGTTATATGGTTATAACTATGCAGAACCGGGAACCAAAGTAGACCTGAGAGCCTGATTCCAGCAGTGCTTGCAGCTTGGAATTAGTATCCTTGGCATCATTAGATTTGGCTCCCAAATGGTACATACGTTGTAACAGTGAGCCATAAACCCCCTTTGGTCCACATGCCTGCTGGTGTACTCTATCGAGCATGATAAGCTGGCACTGCTCAATATATTCATAGCAGAATGAGTGGGAGCGGTGGGAGCACTCATGGAAGCGTGCCAGCCCTGCCTTCTTCTGTCAGAGTGGAAGAGACATCATCTACACTTGGCACAGCTCCAATGTGGTTGACGTACAGTCAATGTGGATAGAACATTGTAAGGGCAAAAAGACCCTAATGGGCGTTATCTACAGGCTCCCAAACAGTAGTTGCATCAGGAGTTAAAATTGACAAAAGTAATGCTACGGTGGTTAATGTGCAGGTAGACTGGGACAATCAGGTTGGTAATGGACCCCAAGAAAGGGAGTTTGCAGAGAGCCTCCGAGATGGATTCTTAGAGCAGCTTATACTGGAGCCTACCAGGGGAACGCAATTCTGGATTTAGTGTTGAGTAATGAACTGGATTTGATATGGGAACTCAAGGTAAAGGAACCATTAGGAGGTAGTGACCATAATATGATGTTGTAGTCTGCAATTTGAGAGGGAGAAGGTAAAATCAGAAGTGTCAGTATTGCGGTTCAACAAAGGGGACTATGGAGGCATGAGGGAGGAGCTGGCCAAAGTTGACTGGAAAGGGACCCTAGCAGGGATGATGGTGGAGCAACAATGCAGGAATTTCTGGGAATAATCCAGAAGATGCAGGATCATTTCATTCCAAAAATGAGGAAAACCTAAGTACACTAAGTGGAGTAAGAGGCATGTATGGCTGACATGGGAAGTCAAGGACGGTATAAAACTAAAAGAGAAGAAGTACAATGTAGCAAAGATGAGCGGGAAGCAAGAGGATTGGGAAAGAACAACGGAAGGTAACTAAAAAGGCAAATCAGAATCAGAATCACACTTTATTCGCCAAGTATGTGAGGCATTTCATTGGCCAGGTCAGTCATACAATTAAAAGCAACAAATCACTCAAAAACACATTTGAACATGAAAATCCACCACAGTGACTCCTACACATTCCTCACTGTGATGGAAGGCAAAATAAAGTTTGAGTCCTTCCTTTTGTTCTTCCTCGGTCGGGGGCCTCGAGCCCTCTGTGATGGGACGGGTCTTGACTCTTGTAGCTGGCAGCGTTCGGGCCCTCCGCATTGAGACGATCTGCTCCCCCATTGGGGGAATGTCAGCTCCACTGTGCCAGGCGATCGAACCTCATGTCGGGGCTGGTTGAGCCTTCCGCGATGTTGCAACTCCTGACTTGCCTCTCCCGAGACTGCGAGCCCTAGATGGTAAGTCCACGGGGTCGCGGTGGGTGCGATCCCAGGCAAGGGATCCATCGATGGTAGGCCGCAGACCCCGGAGAATGTGATCCGAAAATAATCGCATCTTCGGCAAGGTAAGAACTTGAAAAAAAAAGTTTCCCCCAATCCCCCCAGATAAAACATATCGAAGAACATTCAAACAAACTTTTAATGCACTAAAAAATAACAAAAAGAAAGAAAAAACGAACAGACTGTCGGCAGGGCTGCCATCTCCCTGGAGCCCCTGGTGTTCTTGGGGAGAAAAGATGAAGTACGAAGGTAAGCTAGCCAAGAATATAAAGGAGGATAGTAAAAGCTTCTTTAGGTATGTGAAAAGAAAAAGATTAGTTAAGACAAATGTGGGTCCCTTGAAGACAGAAACAGGTGAATTTATTATGGAGAACAAGGAAATGGCAGATGAGTTGAACAGGTACTTTGGTTCTGTCTTCACTGAGGAAGGCAGAAAAAATCTCCCAGGTGTCCTAGGGAACAGATGATCTAGGGTGATGGAAGCACTGAAGAAAACTCACATTAGTTACTAAATGGTGTTGGGTAGATTGATGGGATTGAAGGCTGATAAACCCCCAGGGCCTGATGGTCTGCATCTCAGGGTACTCAAGGAGGTGGCTCTAGAAATCGTGGACGCATTAGTGATCATTTTCCAATGTTCTATAGGTTCTGGATCAGTTCCTGTGGAGTGGAGGATAGCTACTGTTATTCCCACTTTTTAAGAAATGAGGGAGAGAGAAAGCAAGGAATTATAGACCAGTTAGCCTGACATTGGTGATGGGGAAGATGCTGGAGTCAATTATTAAACATGTAATAGTGGCGCATTTGGATAGCAGTAACAGGATCAGTCCAAGTCAGCATGGATTTACAAAAGGGAAATTTTGCTTGACTAACCTTCTGGAATTATTTGAGGATGTAACAAGTAGATAAGGGAAAGCCAGTGGATGTTGTGGATCTGGACTTTCAGAAAGTCTTTGATAAGGTCCCACACAGGAGATTACTGGGCAAAATTAGAGCACATGGTATTGGGGGTAGGGCATTGACATGGATAGAAAATTGGTTGGCATACAGGAAACAAAGAGTAGGACTTAACGGGTCCCTTTCAGAATGGCAGGAAGTGGGATGCTGCAAAGCTCGGTGCTGGGACTGGAGCTATTTACAATATAAATTATTTAGATGAAAGTATTAAAAGTAACATTAGCAAATTTGCAGATGACACAAAGCTGGGTGGCAGTGTGAACTGTGAAGAGGATGCTTTGAGGATGCAGGGTGACTTGGATAGGTTGGGTTAGTGGACAGATGCAGGGAAGATGCAGTATAATGTGGATAAATGTGAGGTTATCCACTTTGGTGGCAAGAACAGGAAGGCAGATTATTATCTGAATGGTGTCAGGTTAGGTAAAGGGGAAGTGCAACAAGACCTGGGTGTCCTTGTACATCAATCACTGAAAGTGAGCATGCAGGTACAACAGGCAGTGAAGAAAGCTAATGGCATGTTGGCCTTCATAACAAGAGAATTTGAGTATAGGAGTAAAGAGAGCCTTCTGCAGTTGTACAGGGCCCTGGTGAGACCACACCTAGAGTATTGTGTGCAGTTTTGGTCGCCTAATTTGAGGAAGGACTTTCTTGCTATTGAGGGAGTGCAGTGTAGGTTCACCAGGTTAATTCCCGGGATGGAGGGACTGTCATATGATAAAAGAATGGAACGACTGGACTTGTATTCACTGGAATTTAGAAGAATGAGAGGGGATCTTATAGAAACATACAACATTATTAAGGGATTGGACATGGTAGATGCAGGAAACATGTTCCCGATGTTGGGGGAGACCAGAACCAGGGGCCACAGTTTAAGAATAAATGATAGGCCATTTACAACTGAGATGAGGAAAAACTTTCTCACTCAGAGATTTGTGAATGTGTGGAATTCTCTGCCTCACTGGATGCATTTAAAAGAGAGTTAGATAGAGCTCTTAGGACTAGCGAAATCAAGGGATATGGTGAGAAGGCAGGAACGGGGTTCTCTGGATGCTTTCAAGAGAGAGCTAGAAAGGGCTCTTAAAATTAGCGGAGTCAGGGGATATAGGGAGACGGCAGGAACGGGGTACTGATTGTGGATGATCAGCCACGATCAAATTGAATGGCGGTGCTGGCTCGAAGGGCTGAATGGCCTGCTCATATACCTATTTTCTATGTATCTATGGATCAGCTACCCCTGTAAACAACAATGCAAATAATATAGTTTTGCATTTACATAGATCCTTCAATGTTAGAATATATCCTGCACATGACCAAATCCACTGCCCCATCCACTCCTGCCTCCCCTCCCCCCCCCCCCCCCCCCCTCCATTCCTTCACACAGGACAAGAAACATGTGGTCATGTGGATTTGCAATGCCTAGTTCCGTAAAAGTTTCACCTCATCTTTCGTCCCTTTTATCCGCGTATGTACTAAATTAAGATGTTAAAGACATTTAGCAACTAGAGAAATAAATAATGCTGAACCACGACAATAAATGCATCCTCGTTATTATGGACCTCTTTACAATGGATCTCAGTTATAGCAGATGAACCTACTGACCACTGGCCAACGACGGCCTGCACTTCCACCCCGGCTGCTTCCAGGCCCTGCCTGCCATCACCATCCCCGACCTTTGCCTGCACTCTGGCCGCCCGTGGGCAGCAACCAGTGACTGAGCCGATCCTCACTTCTTCCCGGGCTATCAGCAGGCCGGGCCGTCAACTGACCTGGATTCCAGCCCCAGGTATGGACCAAGAGTCTGAAAAAGAGTCATGAACCAGAACAGCACTTATCCATGGTCTCCAGAGATGCTGCCTGACCTGCTTAGTTACTCCAGCACTTTGTGTCCTTTTGTGTATTAACCAGCATCTGCATTTCTTTATTTCAATAGACAATAGGTGCAGGAGTAGGCTATTCGGCCCTTCGAACCAGCACCGCCATTCAATGTGATCATGGCTGATCATTCGCAATCAGTACCCCGTTCCTGCCGTCTCCCCATATCCCCTGACTCCGCTATTTTTAAGAGCCCTTTCTAGCTCTCTCTTGAAAGCATCCAGAGAACCTGCTACCCTGCCTTCTGAGGCAGAGAATTTCACAGACTCACCACTCTGTGAGAAAAAGTGTTTCCTCATCTCCGTTCTAAATGGCTTACTCCTTATTCTTATACTGTGGCCCCCGGTTCTAGACTCCCACAACGTCGGGAACATGTTTCCTGCCTCTAGCGTGTCCAAACCCTTAACAATCTTATATGTTTCAATGAGATTTCCCGCTCATCCTTCTAAACTCCAGAGTGTACATTTCCACTACTTATACAATGATACTCTATTACTCTGTAATCCCTAATACACGGTTAGAGCGGGCAATCAACAATAATGGATACTATTTCCCCTCCTCCCCCCCCCCCCCCCCCATGGTCAGTTATAACAAGAGTTTACTGTCTTAAATTAGCATGTTTAGTGCTACTGTACAAGATAACAATTTAAAAAATAGACTACATTTGAACAAATCCTGTTGATAACATAACTTTGTACTGATTATTTGTGTTATGTTATTTTCCACTATATTTAAGGTCTGATGATTTATGGACCATCCCAATAATATAGCCACTTGATACTGAGTTGCATTTAAAGAGATGTTGTGTTTAAAGATTTATTTGAGTGAACGTAAATGTTTCGCCTCAGATGATGTCCTGGTGGCAGCAATGATATCAATTGGAACAACCTTTTATCTGCTGGCTGTGAACTTGTTGGACCATGGACAAAGAATAAGGAGAGAAGTCTGAGTTTATTGGTCGCAACAAAGAACTCTCACAGACGTAATGGACTGAATTTCCCTCTTTGCTGATAGATTCAATGATTTTATGACATGCAATTGAATGCCAGATCACTCACTGGAAACCAGCCAGAAAAGTGCCGTGTATTAGACAAACAGCTGTTTATTTTATTACTTAGAGCAGTGATTCTTAACCATTTTGGCATATGTACGAGCATACACAAACAAAATGCTGTATGTGGTATGTACCTTTGTTAGGTTCCTAAACATGGGCTCAACAAATGGATATGTTATTTATGACCCCTTCATGTCCCCCGGTAAAGCCACAAATGACCCCCAGGTTAAGAACCACTGACTTAGAGCATACAACCAACAGACCAATTTACTGGTGTTCAGCTTACTTTATTATTTTTGCGTGTACCGAGGTGCAGTGAAAAGAGTTTGCGTGTTTTCCAGTCAGAGAGAAGTACATACATGAATACAATCAAGCCGTCAACAGAGCAAAGGGTATAGAATTCAGTGCAAGATGTAACATTGAAGTCCGATAACGTTCAAATATAGTTCAAAGCCATGATCATATTGAATGGCGGTGCTGGCTCGAAGGGCCGAATGGCCACCTCCTGCACCTATTTTCTATGTTTCTAAAGGTCTCCAATGAAGTAGATGGGAGGGCAGGACCACACTTAATTAGAGGACTTTGGTTGCTTGCTAAGAGCTGGGAAGAAACTGTTCCTGAATCTGGAGGGATGCGTTTTCAAACTTATGTCGCAACTTTGATGCCCACATGTTTGCACATAAGTTACCAGGATACCATTTACCTCTCACTTGACAGAGCAACAACTGGCATGGAAAATTCTTGCTATCTCATCAGAACACTAAAAAAAATATCATTGGATTATTAATTACAAATATGTAATCAAAAGATAGAACTTTGTAGCAAGTGAAGTAATGACCAACATGCTTTTGTTCCCATGCCTGCTAGTCACCTCACACAGTTGCTTAAAAGTTTGATTACACAACACCATGTTTTTGTGTGCTATGTGACCCACTTTAAATAAAAAGTAAAACATTAATGGAAATCAAGGACTTACTGCTGAGATTGTGAAGTTAGCAAATATTTTCCTAGCGCCCTCCATGCATCCTATAAGTAAATCATGGAGGATTCCAGATATGTCGACTGACTGCTGACAGGCAGTCTGTGCCTGGATACCATCTGTGGGTTTGTTGCAGTAAGTATGTGAGTAGCATGGTTCACAGATCACTTGTATAGTAGCAAGATTCCAGTGTCTCTTTAAGTCCTGCTACTGTGCAAGTTAAAGCAGACCTCCCTGAGAAGGTTTCATGATAGCGGTGGCAACCTGATTCAGGAGCGGACCCCTTTTGGCAGTTTGATTCCCCGACTCTCCTCTGGGAACCTAGCCCAAAGGCCAGTTCTCTGCAGTAGTCAGCCAGAAACCCCAAAGCGCACAAATCAGATCTGACCACCCATCCACCAACCCGCACATTTTCTGAACCAATCTAGTCCATGCCTCTTTTAACCTCAAAGTGGCCACGTTTCCCACAATCCCCTTAAAATCATTAGGGCCCCATTACCGTGCACCCTTGAAATGTACCCATCCCCTATTTCCAACAATCACCTGAGACTTATCAGTGCCCATTTTCTCATTCTTCCTTTAAACTGACAGGGTTCACTGGAACATTTACTATACTACAGTAGAATTTCTTTAAAACAAAAATCCCAGGTGTGTTTGGATTTTACCTTCCAATAATCCTTAAAATTTACCAGTCTGGCACCATCAAAGTCATGTAATTGCTGCATTAGCAGTATTTTACTATGGGTACATTAATACAATGTGTTCTGTCTGCCATTCATTCCATTGAGGGCAATAGAATTGATACAGTTAGAGTTCATGGCATTGACATTATATTAGCATGTTTAGTGCTACGGACAGGAGATTAATTTCTGGGCAGTTAGCTATTATAATTAGGACCTTACAATCCAAAAGCAAAAACTAACGATGAATCCATACAAACATTGGTTAGTATAATAATAGGTCTGTCCCACTTAGGCGACTTATTCGGTGACTGCAGGAGACTGTGCGGTTGCCACATGGTCGCCACATGTTCGTGGGTGGTTGCCGGGGAGTTGCCTTCATGGTCGTGAATAGTTTTTCGCATTCTGCGAACTACCCGCAGCTTCATTCTGGTCGCCGCTAATTTTTCAACATGTTGCTAAATTAGCGGCGAGCAGAATTAAGCTGCCTTGGAGAGTAGCGAGAATTCTCGTGCCATAGGTGCAGAGGTAGTGGGTCGCCAGGAGGTCGTAGGTTCTCGTAGGTTGTCGCCGGTGCTGACCGGTGAATTTCATTGGCTCATTGGGAAAATAAACGTAAACAGTAGTTTTCAGAACCAAGGATAACCGACCAATAATGTTAATGCCTGCAGAGATTCACAGCTGTGTATCTCTGGCTTCTTAAAAGTTGTCTCCACTCCTTCTCCCCACCCCGTCTCCCCCTTCTCTCCCCTCTCCCCCCTCTTTTAAAGAACTTAAGTGACCCTTCCTGTACACTGTGCTTTCACCATCTTAATTACAGCGCCAACCTTCCTGTTCCTCGTGGTGTGTGTCTGTATCACATTGACTTTGCACCATGTGAATTTCACTGAGACAGCGCTCCTCCCGCCTGTCTTGTCCCCCGCCTGCATAATGGGCTGGCGAAGGAAGCGATGTGTGTGTTCCACTCTGTCAGAAGCCGTTCCAGTCGCCTGAAAAATTGCCTAAGTGGGACAGGCCCATAAGGGTTTGTGTTGTGGCGTTTTATTACAGAAAATAAATTAAAGCCTTAAGAGTTTCAGTTTTAGGTTCACAAAGTTGTCACCAAGGATAATTGCAAGAGATGCTTGAGATATTGGGACTATTACGAAGGCTATAGAGAGTTAGTGGAGTTGGCGGATGTTAAACTGGGAAAGATTTGATAGAGTGACGAAGGAAATACTATTTCCTCTGGTGGAGGAACTTGAAATGATTAGTTATTATTAATTTAAAACATTCACTTGGACAGTGAGGAGACTTTTTGGATGAATTTTCTTTGCCCAGAAGAATGCTTACTTTGCCTCAGGGACTGGACGAGGAAGAGGTCACTACAAAGAACAAATTAGGAGAAAACAATCCAATGTCTCATTAAAAATTTTACTGCCTTGGAATATAAAATACATCCAGTGAAAAGTGTTTATTCTTTCTGTTTGTTTGTCATTGGTATTTAATAACAGTGTGTGAAAAGAGTCTTGTTACAATTTCTGTCATAGGTCATTTGAACGTATTGTGTAAACTAGTGGAAAGCATTCCCATCAGTGAAACAACTATGATATTCTCATATTCTCAGCTGACCAGCTCTAAAAATAATAATCGGCAATCAAGTCACATAACCCCACGTTTGTGAAAGGTTGGTCTTAAAATGAATGTTTGACTTGGGCAAATAAAAGACATTCCTGAAGATTGGTAACTTCAGCTCTTTGTGCAACAGCCCATTCACTTTCTGAGAGTTGGAACCTACGATCTGCAAAGTCAACTGTTGTTTTCAAAAGCCAAATAATACAAATATGTTTTCAATATTTTAATTAACTGTTTCATCATTGAGTGTAGCACTGTATTGGATACAGTCTGTCATTTTTTAAATTATTGCAGTTGTTGCCATTCTAAAAGTTATCCTTATTGATATTATTTGATGATGTTCACGATAATGGTGTGTACATGACAGCATCTAAAATGTTAAATCTTGTCAGAGTGATAGCATGGTTGTTCTGTAAAGCTAAGTTGTTTACTGTGGCCTGGACCTTTGAAGTTGGTATTTAGTAGGTATTAATAGTTCCTGGTTTTATTTATCCTCGTGAGTCCTTTGGTCTGCAGGCTTTTGTTAGTTGCATACTGCTGTTCAGACTCAAGCCAGCCCATGATCATTTCTTTAATTTTCTTTTTTTTAGGTAGATTTTTAACACTAACTAGACCAAGTGCAGACCCGTTGGGTCTGTTCCCCGAACGTGCGGTTGAGGGGGGGGAGAGGGAGGAAGGGGGGAGAGGGAGGGAGGGGGGAGGGAGGGAGGGGGGAGAGAGGGGGGGGGAGGGTGGAGCGTGCGGGCATGATGCCGAGTGAGCCTGCGGACCAGGCATACGCCGTTGAGACGCTGCGTATGACATCCAGATGCTGCGTACGCCCTCAATTCGCCTGCGGGTTTATAACCTGAATTTATCATGTCAGAAGTGAACAAAAACAGTGCGTGCGGGAGAATCGTATAGCCTCTGCGACTGGAGAGCAAGCAGGCATGGGAAGAGTCACTGAGTGAGCGAGTGGGTCTGCTCAACGCTCCCAGCTCTGCTCAGCTTGACCCAGCCTTCGATAGTTGTGTAGGAAGGAACGGCAGATGCTGGTTTACAAGATAGATACAAAAATTCTGGAGTAACTCAGCGGATCAGACAGCATCTCTGGAGAAAAGCAATAGGTAACATTTAGGGTTGAAACCTTTCTTCAGACTGAGAGTCTGGGAATGGGAATGGGAAGGGGATCCCACACTGATCATTCTGATCTCCATCTCCACCACTGTCAGGGTGAAGCCACACGCAACTTGGAGCACAGCACCTCATATTTCGCAGGGGCAGCTTACAACCCAATGGTATGACTGTTGATTTCTCTAATTTCAAATGACCCTTGCATTCCCCCTCTATCTGTCCTATCCCCATCCTAGTCATCCTGCCAGTTCCACTGTTCGCATCTATATATCCCTTCTTTATCACCTCTTCCACAACCAACAATGGACCATTGTGGGCTGCATTGCTCCTTGGTCATCGGTGATGGCTCTGATTCTTTCTGAACCTATTCAGACCTTCAGTTTCCCTCCCCCCTGACTTTCAGCCTGAAGAAGGGTTTCAACCCGAAATGTCACATATTCCTTTTCTCCAGAGATACTGCCTGACCCACAAAATTAGTCCAGCATTTTGTGTCTTTCTCCGATTGCTGTGGCTTGATCATATGTTCGGTTGCTCATAAGCAGGGTGTCTGTAACTTGGGAAGGCACGTATTTAAATACTATGTAAAATAACTTCAAAATGCTACACTTGTATGAGGCACAGTGGCGCAGCGGTAGGGTTGCTACTTTACAGTGCTAGGGACCTGGGTTTGATCTTGCCTACGGGTGCCGTCTGCACGGAGTTTGTACGTTCTCCCTGTACTCCGATTTTCTCCCACATTCCAAAGATGTACAGTTTGTAAGTTAATTGGCTTTGGTAAAATGTCCATAATGTGTAAGATAGCACTAGTGTAATAATTGTGATCATTAATAGTGATTATTGGTGGTTGCAGATTTGGAGTGCCAAAAGGCCTGTTTCCAGGTGGTATCTCTAAACTAATGTAAAGGGTACAGGTGCAGATTTTAATAGTACCATAATCACTGCTGTGAAAATGTTTTGGCCTTAAATCTTTTTTTTTTTATGTGTTTAGATCCTGATTAACTTTTTAATGTTTAACTTTGATATTTCAATTTCTACCTTAACCTGTTCACTGCCAAGTTTGCTTTCACTATTGCCCATGACCCGAGTATACTCGAGGGTGGCAGTGAACAGGTTGCTCATATAGCCGCTGGTTGAGCTGCTGCCTCACGACGCCAGAGACCTGAGTTTGATCCTGAACTCGTGTGCAGTTTGTGGGAAGTTTGCACGTGACTGGTGGTACGGTGACGCAGCGGTAGAGTTGCTGCCTTACAGCGCTTGCAGCACCGGAGACCAGGGTTCCATCCCGACTACAGGTGCTGTCTGTACAGAGTTTTACGTTCTCCCCGTGACCTGCGTGGGGTTTCTCCGAGATCTTCGGTTTCCTCCCACGCTCCAAAGACGTACAGGTTTGTAGGTTAATTGACTTGGTACATGTAAAAATTGTCCCTCGTGTGTGTAGGATAGTGTTAATGTGCGGGGATGGCTGGTCGACGTGGACCAGTGGGCCTGTTTCCGCTCTGTATCTCTAAACTAAACTAATCTGGACTGCGAGGGTTTCTTCCAGGTGCTTTATTTTGCACTGCAACATGCCTAAAATATTAGCTAAAAATTGTGCCTTCACCTTGATCTGCTCTCTGACTATCTTTGAATATGATATGGTGCTCAGGCAGCTGATGTCATCACTGTGCTGGATGCTGAGGATCCCATTGAACTGCCATCAGAAAAGAGGAAAACCCACCCGAGTCCTCTTGCTATTTTCATCGTTTGTATTCCTTCGTTATCACCTCATCCCTAGCCAACAATGGACCATTGTGGGCTCCACCTTTCCTGAGTCATCGAAGCAGGCTCTGCTTTATTCTGTACCTTCCATTACCTTTAGTTTGCCTTCCCTGACTCTCAATCTGATGAAGGGTCTCGACCTGAAATCTCACCTATTGCTTTTTTCCAGAGATGCTGCCTGACGCGCTGAGTTTTTGTGCCTTATCTTCCAGAGAAAATTAATTACAGATGCCTTTGAAGGCTCGTGTACAACTTTCTTCAAGGTCAATGGTGTGTGCTCACTTGAAATTCCCCTCAAAATACAGGAATACAAAATACAATTTTTTACTAATTACATGCAATCTTGTTCCTCATGAACCACATTTCTTGAAGGAGGCTTTGAGCGTTTCCTTGTAACTGATCTTCAGGAACTTATTATTGTGCAAATCTCACAGGAATTAAATAGAACAAATGCAGAAAGGCCTTTCAAGGACTTTACTTAGTGTTTTCGAGCCTTAGTTTTCCCATCCAGATGGTTCTTCTGGATGTGATGGGTATCTTTTTGCCATTATTCTCTTGATGAATGAATTGAAAGGTACAGCATGGAAACTTTGACTCTTTGGCTCACCAAGTCCAAGCCATCCATCGATCACCCGTTTGCACTAGTTTTATGTTATCCCACTTTTGCATCCACTCCCTGCACACTAGGGGCAATTTCCAAAGGCTAATTAATCTGCAAACCCACACATCCTTAGGATGTGGGAGGAAGCCAGAGCACCCGGAGGAAACCCTCAAGTTCACAGGGAGAACGTGCAAACTCCACACAGGCAGCAGCCGAGGTCAGGATCGAACGTGAGTTTCTGACTCTGTCAGGCAGCAGTTCAACCAATCGGTGCCACTGTGCAACCCTCTTGTGTAATTTGCTGAACCAGGTCACACCAGCATCACGTTAGTATGTGCAGGACAGATAGTGCCAATTGGGAAGGTATTCATGGAAAGGTATTGTCATGAACAAGCTTCCATTGCAGCCAAGGATGTCAGTGCACTCATCCACAGAAAGGGCAAGGATTGCAATGGGCCTGATCAGATTCAGATTAGTTTTGTGTCTTATACACCAAGATGAAATTAAATTACTTGACCACACAAAGCTCACAGAGTAAACAGTACACATGCAGTAATAATAAATATAATAATAAACACAATGACAAGTGTAAAAACTGCAGATTGTAGTGCAAAATCAGAGTGGTTTAAGAAACGTTATAGTACCATAATGGATTAATTGTACTCTAACTCATAACGAATGAGGTAAGTATAAAGACATGTGGCAACAGCTCCGGGGAGAGGTTGTCAGAGAGCGCATTGGTTCTGCAACGGTAAAGATGCCATTCTTAAACCTGGATGTTTCAGCTTTCGAGCTCCTGAATCTTCTCTCAGAACGCAGAAGAGAGAAAAAGGACTGGCCAAGGCCATAGGCATCCTTGACGATACTTCGAGCCTTCCTGATGCAACCTATTATTCCCTTGCTTGAATTGTATGGCGTCTAGATTGTCAGGAAGACTGGTGTAAATGTTGGCCATTCAGTCCCTCAAAGCAATTCATTATGGTGGACATAACAGATACGATGTTAAATGTAAACTTACAAACCAACCCACCTATATTCACATCCAAGTTTATATATATATATATATATATATATATATATATATATATATATATATATATATATGTGTGTGTGTGTGTGTGTGTGTGTGTGTGCGAGTATATATCAAAATCACAAACAACCGAGGTCCCAGCACAGACCTCCAGCCAGAATAATCCCCTTCCACCTGTTGTCTATGTCAAAGCCAGTCTGACTGAATTCAATCTATCAAATTGGGGGTGGGGGTGGGGGGGGGGTTGAAACAAAGGGGGACCTGGCGCGGGATACTTTGTAACTACGTCGCCGCCCTGTACGTGGCAACTATTACACACCTTGGGTTTGCAAAACAAAGAATTTCACTGTGACTTGTAACATGTGATTATAAAGTATTCAATTCAAATCGATTCAATTCAATCACATGCAGCGTAATCTTCTGGATCTGCCGACCATGAGGGACTTTAACAAGTGTCTTACAAAAATCCATGTGGACAACATGCTCATCAATCACCATCTAATTTCTCAAATATCTCAATCAAGTTAGTAGCGCACGATGGCGCAGCGGTAGAATTACTAGCTAACAGCACTTGCGGCGCCAGAGATCCGGGTTCGACCCCAACTATGGGTGCTGTCTGTACGGAGTTTGTACGTTGTCCCCGTGACCGTGTTTCCTCCCACACTCCAAAGATGTACTGGTTTGTAGGTTAATTGGCTTGAGTTTGTATACTTGGTATGTGGAAATTGTTCCTAGTGTGTCTGTAAGGTAATGTTAATGTGCGGGGATCGCTCGTCGGTGTGGACACGGTGGGCCGAAGGGCCTGTTTCCACAATGTATCTCTAAAATAAACTAAATTAAAGTAGAGGACGACTGACTGTGGGGGAAATCATTCTAACATCCTAGCCCCAATAATCCTCTTCAGTATTTTATCTGGTGAGCATGAGGGTCACTGGCCTATAATTCCCTGGATTATCTCTGCTTCCCCTCTTAACTAAGCAACAATAGACAATACGCAATAAACAACAGGTGCAGGAGTAGGCCATTCAGCCCTTCGAGCCAGCACCGCCATTCAATAGGATCATGGCTGATCATCCACAATCATATCCCCTGACTCTGCTACTTTTAAGAGCTCTATCTAACTTTCTCTTGAAAGCATCCCGAGAATTGGCCTCCACTGTCTTCTGAGGCAGAGAATTCCCCAGATTCCCAACTCTCTGGGTGAAAACGTTTTCCGCATCTCCGTTCCAAATGGCCTACCCCTTATTCTTAAACTGTGGCCCCTGGCTCTGGACTCCCCCAACATCGGGAACGTCCTCCAGGACCTCGCCAATTGCTAGAGTGGATGCAAAGTTCTTTGTTCTTATAGTGCCAGAGGCCCGGGTGCACAATCCTGACCACAAATGCTGTCTGTATGGAGTTTGCACATTCTCCCTGTGCCCACGTAGGTTTTCTCCGGGTACTTTGATTTCCTAGCACATTCTAAAGATGTGTCGGTTTGTAAGTTATTTGGCTTCTGCAAATTATCTTTAGTGTGTGGGATAGTATGAACAGGTGTTTGCTGGTCGGTGTGGACGGTAGGCCGAAGGGCCTGTTTCCATGCTGTATCTTTAACCTAACCCTTGGTGCTTTTCAAGAGACTCAATACCATCTCCTTCTTGATCTCAAACTGCATATTTATTTTCCCCACGCACACACAAAGTGTTATAGTTATAAGTATAAATTAAAAGTCTTGGGATTTTCTTTAATCTGTTTTGTCAATGACATTTCCTAGCTACTTTTGGCTAGATCTGTCTAGTTCAGTTCTCTCTTGCTTGCTTTATATTCCTCTTAGTCCCTTTCTGATTTAATCTTCCTGAGCCTTACATATACGGCTATTTTCTTTTTGACCAAATTTACAACCACTCTGGTTGTAATTTGACCAGTGCTATCCAGGACATTTTGGAAATTAGCTCCCAGTGGGCATTGAATCAAATGAAAAGAATGGTGAGAAAGAGGTTAATGAGGAAATCTAATTTGTTGCTTGAATGGGGTATTGAATAGTGCGCCGGCTTTAAAATGGCACCATGAAAGTCAGACCATTTAGAACATGCCTTGAGAGACAATTACAAAATGAGATCAAAGAAATGAACGTCAGACTGATTGATATAAACTACTGTGGAGCATTGAGCAACTGTGCTAACATATAAAGGTTTGTCAAAGCATGGCTTCCATAAACCACATTTATTAAATTCAAACAGTTTGCTGTGCACTTTAAAACACTGCTGGTACGTGAATATTTCTGAAACTGAATAGACCTAATGCTAATAGTAAAGGAGTGTGTTAAATGCACCAGAATTTCCTATTACCTAACCTTGATCAAAAAATCTGTAGGACTGTCAGAGATAGTTACTGCCTGCAAGTTTATAATGATTTCTTTACATATTTTCAAGGAAACTAAGAGTGATTATCCCAATAAAAAATGCCTTCCCAAGCTTTCTTTAGTCTCTCATTTTTTTATGCAGCTGCAAAAGTCTGTAAGGAAAGGAATTTTGAAGCATGTATGAGCATTGTTCTACAGGGAGAAGACACTTCCTTTAATGTAACTGTTGAGAGAATCAAGAAAGGCTTGCACTGACTTACTTGTCTATTTCCAGTCCCTTGTTGGTCTTTAACCAATGCTCAATCAATAGATTTCTTTGATATTTGTATTCATTATGATATCAGCATGTTGTCCTAGCTGCATGAACTGGGAAAAATCACTTTGCAATTGTTTTAGTGGTAATTATCTGCATATCATGCTAGTCTATTGATCAAGTCAGCAAGATGAAAGATTTTCTAAAGAACATACATTGCATGTATGCAAGTTCAATATTGAACCGTATGGACCAGTTAAGGGATTTGGAGAGGAATTTTAAAGAATTCAGTTTTCTTTATTCATAATTTGTTTAGTTTCTTTTACCTTTCTTGACAGATCGGCATAGTGGCACAGCAGTAGAGATGCCGCTTCACAGCGCCAGAGACCCGGTTTCGATCCTAACTACAGGTGCTGTCTGTACAGAGTTTACACATTCTCCCTATGACAGCTTGGGTTTTCTCCAGGTGCTCCGGTTTCCTCCTGCATTCCAAAGATGTGCATTTTTGTAGGTTAATTGGTTTCTGTAAATTGTCCCTAGAACTAGCGCATGGGTGTTGCTGGTTGTTGTGGACTCGGTGGGCCGATAGGTCTGTTTCCATGCTCTACCTCTAAAACTAAAAACTAAATGAAATACTAAGGTGTGACGAAAGAATAAAGTGAAGCTACATGGAGAAAGGAGGAGCCCAGGCATTAAGATGCCCAGATATGATAACTCAATAGGCTTGATGACCCATGTAACCCATTTTTCACTGTTACTTCTGTAGGTGCAGAAGTTACATTGTAAAATTGTTTATTTGTACGGTCCTATAGTCTCTCTTGCCAGGGACTCAAGTTTCCTCCTCCTGCTGGATTGATGGGCTAAATTAAATCCTATTTTTATACGTTGGAATTCAAAATTCTGTCTATTAGGGGTGCTTTTGTTCTGCATTTTCATACCATGGTGAGCAATGAAATTCAGGCAAATGTGTTAAAAATGCTCACATATTTCTATATAGCCCCTATACCAACAGTAAATATGTGGATTTCAACTATGTTTGAAACACCATATCTGGAAGATATGAGACTCCGCCTGGCAGGAAAATCAGATTGTTTCTATCAGACGTGGTCTGCATTTATAGAATTGCTACCAAGATAGGGTGCAAGAGTACCTTGGGTCTTAGTAAATGGGGATGAAAAACTATCTGTTTCATTCTAGGGTCTATGTCTTAATCCCCTTTCTCTAACTCCAAGGGTTTTTTTTTTCTCCCCTTTGGCACGCTCTTTCACTTCCACAACTCTTTTCACCTACTTCACTCTCTCTGTTTCTATTATTTTTCTTTAAAAGCCATAAAATTATGGGATACAATGATTGTAACAATATATATGTGATGTACACTGATATATTTACCTCTATTAAATAAAAATATATTTAAAAAAATATATATTCTATATTGCTCCAAAATTCAGCGAGAAGAGAAAAAGTCCGAAGAAGGGGTCGCGACCCGAATCTAAAAAAAAAAAAGAGAAAAAATCACCCAGTCTTTCTTCAGAGTATGTTGCCTGTCCTCGCCGAGTTGCTCCAGCAATTTGTGTTCGGTATCTATAGTAGAATTTTGAAAAAGGTGTGAGCATGCTTCTTACAGGGGTAGACACTCCTTTAATGTTGATGAAGGGGTCTCAGGACCCGAACCGATGAAGTATGACCACCTTGAGTTGGCTCCAGAATTTTGTCTTTTGTGTCTATCTTCATTATACATCACTAGCATCTGCCGTTTCTTCTTACACCTTCTTTAATGAAACTGACTAAAGGTCCAAGAAAGACTTGGCTTCACTTACTTTGCCATTTTCCCTCCATCTTGCTGGATTGCTATTCAGCGTAGTTAAAATAATTTTGGATTGCTCACTTGATAAGTGTCCATCTTTGCACAATGGGACATTTGCAGAGCTTGAGGACAGCAATACATTCTCCAGCTGTTCATTACATTCCTGATCTTGTAGAAGTTCTATAATTGGTTTACCATTTGCCAAAAACAACCTATTTTGTGCACTATGCCATTGATAATGAGTTTTGTTGGTAACATGACATTAGCTTCTGCTAACAACTTATGTTAGACATTTTAACTGATGATAGCAATGCTCCAATGTTAACGTACTTAGAAATACAGCAGGGAAAAAGGCCCTTCAGCCAACCAAGTCCACCCTGACCATCGATCACCTGTTCACACTAGTTCTATATTATCCCACTTTCGCATCCACTTGTTACACACCCAGGGCAATTTACAGAAGTCAATAAACCTACAAATTTGCATGTCTTTGGGATGTGGGAGGAAACCCATGCGGTCACAGGGAGAACTTGCAAACTCCACACCTGAGATCAGGATCGAACCCGAGTTTCCACCGCTGTGTGACAGCAGCACTGTCAGCTGCACCTCTATGCTGCCTTTAAAGATGTGCTGAAAGATATAATGTGTTTTCTAAACAGTCCACAAGTGAGCGATGCCCTGTAATAATTTCAAATAATATAATCACCTAGATCAAATAGGTTGGTGTGGTGAAGAAGCTGACCTTCATCAGCCAGGAAAATGGGTATAGCAATTGGTACATTTTGTTACAGTTGTACAAGACATTGGTGAGGGGTGCACTTAGAGTATTGTATTCAGTTTTGGTCACCCAGCTTTTGGAAAGATGCCATAAAGTTGGAAAGAGTGCGGAGAAGATTTACGGGGATATTACCACGACTCAAGGGCTTGAGCCATAGGGAGACATTATGTAGGCTAGGACTTTAGGAGTGCAGGAGGCTGATGGCTGATCGTATGAGGGTGAATAAAATCATGAGAAGAAAATACATTAATTCTGTCTCTCTGGGTATTCCCAGTATTTTGGGTTTTCATTTAAAAAAGCTCAGGCTTGATATTATGGCAGGCATGGAACAGTGAGAATGCCCCTCAATGGTGGCAGATTTTACATCCCCCAGGCTGGCACTGAATATACAGCAGTACAAGCCGGCGTGCAGTGCTGCCGGAGCTCACCGGAGCGCCGCTCTGGCACGTCTGAAAAAAAATCTGCTAGAATTTTAACTGGCGGGTGTGTGGTTGGGGTTACCTGGTTGAAAGAGTGGGAAGGGAAAACTTATCACTACTGATGTTCCCTGTAGGAGGGGGGGGAGCAGTAGGACCCAGCAGAGTCAGACCACGTGCTGTCTGCATCGTGGAGATTGTGGGTCTGGTGCTGAACCTGGAACTCTGGTGATGTAACGCTGGTGACCGGTGGAGAGGCGAGGGCTGGCAGAATCGCTGGTGGGGGCCCGAGGGGGGCTGGAGTAGAGATACAGGTCGGCGGCAGCAGCATCGGTGGCCCCGGGGAGACAATGAAGGTCAGCGACAGTGGCGGTGGCCCCAGGGAGACGGTGGGAGTCGGCAGTTTCGGTGCTCCGGGCCTGGGTTCAGCCAGGAAGGCGGTGAGGGTCGGAGAAGCGGCGGATGTTATTGCTGCTCCTTGTGGTGACCATCTCGGCCTCATGGTGGTCGGGCAGGCGGCCCCGCGGTCCAGCGGTGGAGCTCCGGGCCTGTGGGACGCGGTCGCTTTGAGGAGTGTCGGTGGAGGGACCGGTCTGGAGGCGGGCAAGCTTGTAATCCTTGGTAGAGGCAAGATAGGTGAGGAAGCATTTGTTGAGGTTGTGGATCTGGCGTCGAATGAAGTAGAGTTGTGGTCCATTGCAGGTGTGAGTGGGTGAGTGGGTATGTGAGTGAGTGGGTGTGAGTGAGTGTGTGCGTGTGAGTGTGTGTGGGTATGGTGTGCGTGAGTGTGCATGTGTGTGTGTGAAGGCCCAGAGCTGCGGGAGAGTCAGGGCGAGTTGATGCCGAGCCAGCACCTCTGTAAAAATACATGATTACTATATTTTTCTTACTTGATAATTATATTTCATGACTAGACTAAGTGGGACCTGTTGGGTCCCAGCATCACACGGGCGGGCTGGCCCCCCAACGCAATATTCCACCTCTCCACCAATTCCAATATTGGTGGCCTGTGGGCAGAGGGGGGCTTTCTGGAGCGCTAGTATGGGTGTTTTGGGCTGAAGTGACTGGTTTCCAGAGGGCTAGTATGGACATTGTGGACCAAATGGATTCTTGTGCTGGTGGCTCAGTCATTCAAGCCTGTTGTGCTGGCAGCTCACTCACTCATAACTGGTGGGCTGGCAGTTGACTCACGGCTATTCCTTGAAATTCCACTTCAAGCAGGGTGCATGGCCACCAAATTCAAGTGCAGTTTCATACCATTTCAAGCAGGGTGCAATGCCACTAAAGACAGCGAGTCGTGACCTCTCCCTCCTCCATCTTGCAGAGACGGTGCCACGCCCACACTTCTGGGTTTTATAGTCCCTACCCCCCTCCCAGCAGAAGAGGCGTGGCCTTCATGGTGTGATTGACAGGAGAGAGAATCCAACATTTTTCAAATAAACTCTTTTATTTTTCATCAATGCAAAAAATCCTCGGCACCTGATGCGTGGAGGGGGACTGAGTAAGATGGCCAAAAGTTACAGCCGTACGTGGAAGCGTTTTTTCTAAAATCAATATAAAGCGCAACTAGGAAGTGGTCAAGATTAGACTTTTAATTATATAGAAGGCAAAGCAACTTTAATTAGGCAAGGCAACTTTAATTAGGCAAGGCAACTTTAATTAGGCAACACAGCTTTAGCATTTCCAAACCAAAGGCAACACAGCTTTAATATTTACAAACTATATTTTCAAACCACATTAAGGGCACTGATAGGTCAGTAAAACCACTCACAATTTAGTAGACATGTGTTCAGTGTTATTCACAGCTCAGACTGAGAGACGTGACCCTCTCGCTCCCCCATCTTGCATAGACTGACTGAGGCACTCAACACATCTGGGTTTTATAGTCCCTCCAGAAGGGGCGTAGCCTTCAGGAGAGAGAATCTCAACATTTTTTAAACACTAATAACTCTTTTAGCTTTCATCGATGGGAAAAATCCTCTTGTCCTGCGCAGCGGAAGGGGACTCCGAGTAAGATGGCCAAAAATCACAGCTGTAAGTGGCAGCGTTTTTTCTAAAATCATTATACAGAATAACAGGAAGTGGTCAAGATCAGACTTTTAGCAATATAGATGATTAGTAAGTGCAACCGTGCAAATAAGTGCAACCGTGCAATATTTTGTCAAATTATTAAATTAAATATTATATATTTTATTGTATTAGTTATACACTGGGATGTAGTGAAAGGCTATAATCTTGTTTGACCCTCTTGGGAGACTAGCTTGCACCCCCCCCCCCCCAAGCAAACCCTGAAATTACACCCCTGTTTGCCAGCTCTGGCACCTAAGAAATTAGCACTGCAACACTGAGTCCAAGGTGCCCACTGTCTTCTCAATAAGAAGAGCTAATGTGACCTAAACAAACAATCTCATCATAAACAAGCAGTTTGTTGAAGTTTGGAATATTCCTATTGGAGGAAGGAATGAATAGAAAGGCAGAATCAAGCAATTTAATATCTTACTTATATAATATAATTCTAAATATAGAAACACCAACGACAGAGGCAATTAGAAGAGACTGGGAACAAGAGTTATTGATAAAAATTCCGAACGATAGGTGGGATAAAAATTTATTATATGTAAACAAATGTTCAATGAATATAAGACATAACCTAATTCAATTTTAAATTTTACATAGATTATATTATTCGAAAACAAGACTGAATAAAATATTTTCAAATGTTTCCCCCATCTGCGACAAATGTCTAACTCAAAATGCCACTATAGCACATTCCTTTGTCTCTTGTACAAAACTGTATACATTTTGGAATGAAATTTTTGGAATTTTTTACAAAAACTATTTAACACAAAATTGAACCCCAATATCGAATTGATTATCTTTGGATCAATGGAAGAGGGAAGTAAACTAACTATATTCCAAGAAGCTTTTCTTAATTATGGTCTAATAACAGCGAAAAAACTTATACTTAAATTTTGGAAAAAACGCACCTACGCCAACATTCAAAATATGGATCTCAAACATGTCTGAAACGATACATCTTGAAGAAATGAGATTCCTCTTACTAGGCAAAGTAGACCAATTCTTAAAGATTTGGTCTCCGTTTATCAACTTTTTACAAGCATATGGTGCAACATAACATAACCTTAGAAATTAAATGGTTTAGAACTGGGTGACGGATGGGTAAAAATATGAGATAGGTAGATCTCCTAATCTCTCTTTTATTTACTTTTTCCTTTTCTTTCAATCTTTTTTCTCATCTCTGTCCTTTATTTCTTTTGTTTTCTGTTTCTACTCGCTTGTCTATCTATTCCGACACTCTTTATTTCTTTTTTCTCTCACTGTTCATTTATTATTGAACCAAAAGTATTACGTTGTACAAGAATGAAAATATGTATTTATGTATTAGGTACTTAAGTACCAGACTACTGTACTTACTTCTAACAAAAATAAACAAACAAAAAAAAAAGAAGTTTGGAATATTCTTCTTTGGGGTTATCGGAACGATTGGAGTGTGATCTACTTCCATCCAGGCAGATGAACAAAGAATACCTTTTATATTAATCCTAAATGACAATGTAACGTATTGTATTTGAGCTCTATGAGATACACAGGAGAGATTGCTGTATTTTTATTATTAACTTTTACATCAACTTCCTGAAAATTGTAATCACCACAAAAAATCCAAAATTAAGGGGCTGCTTTGCTGGGATTTTAAGTTTATGAAGTAAAACCATTTGATGACAGAACCTTTTTATATATATCCAGCCTCTATGGTTGGCTAGCCACTCACAGTAGTCAACAGCACATGAAATCTACTGGTTGAGGTATAAAAATAATAGTGTGTAAGCTGCTTTTGAAGAGCTATAATTTAGTCTTGGGAGGGTGACGGGAAGTTAACTGAACCGCTCGACCTTCAGCCATCCATTACCAGTGTGGAAATGAAACTGGCTATTTTTAACTGGAGCAGTAAATGAAGGGAGTATAGAAAAGATTCACCAAGATGGAAGCAGACACTATTCGTAGGGGTGTAGCCTTCTTGTCCTTCTGGAGGTATTAGTTTAGCTGTGCTTGGACAAAGAAGTATTGTCTAAGCACTTTTTTTTAAAAAGCAGACTAAACTAAAATTGGCAGTTAGCCAAAGTGCTCAGAGTCAGGTTCAGACTTTAGGATCAAGTTCATCTTTGTCATGAATTGCCCAGTTGCCTGCAAAACCGCCTTGACTGTAATAGTTACAGGAAAACTGAGGTAAAAGTCAAATTATTGACTTATTAAAAGATTGATATGCCTTTTCACAATAACGTGATTTAAAAAAAAAGATTTAGAGATCCATACCATGTAATTCAAAACAGAAGCTCAGATCAGATCTGTGAAAGGGTGTACAATTTCTACTCCTGTCACCTGTACTTTACTAATATACTAAACAAACCTGCCACTTTTGATTTTACGTTTTCTATAACCTTATTATGCCAACTATCGATTTCTGATACTAATACGACAGAACTGGTACAGTGTTAGTTTTGTAGTGTGTTAACAGTGTTTTAAACATAGCTTGCCAAACTCTGTAATGCATGCTAGGACTTTGATGCTACCTCTATTCAGAACCAGGCACCAGTCAGTTTTGCCACAGTGCGATCTAATGGAATACCCATCATCTATTGCACTTTACCTTCTACTGCAGAGATATTACATCCCTTCTGTATCAAGAACCATATGCTGTCTAATTTGTTCCTTGTCCATACATATATTTTGTTGCAGATTTTACAATAAACAGCTGCATTGTCTTATGCCTGCAAAGTACTTTAAATCACTTTTTTTTAACTGAAATAAAACTAGAACATTTTCCAAATTCTGCAAACACATAGCTATGTGAAGAGCAAAACTTAGTGATGTTTTAATTGAGTAATCCTTCAACCAATTTTTCTTTATTATGGATGCTGCCAACTCATCTTCAGTATATTTTCAGTTTTTTTCTGCTCGACTTTCAGATTTTGAGCATATTTTCTGTTCATTTGTGTTACAAAAAGAACATACTGTGCCCATTAGACCATTCTAATGATAGGCCATCAATCAAATAGATGAACTTTCTTATTTTCTCTCCATAAATGCTGCTTGCATTTTCATAGACATAAATCTCAGAGGACCTCGAAGTATTAGTAACCCTAACATAAATCGCTTTAAATCATAATTGTTAATGTATACAGAGTAAAAGGCAAATGCTGGATGAACTCAGCTGGTCAAGTAGCTTCTGTGGATGGAAAAGGACAGTTCATATTTCTGGTTGAGAGCCTTTCTCAGTCCAGAAGAAGGGTCTCAGCCTGAAACATCAACTACATTTCCCTCCACAGATACTGCCTGACCTGCTGAGTTCCTCCAGCAGTTTGTTTTTTGCTCCAGATGACAGCATTTGCAGTCATAAAAGACAATGCATGTCGGGTAACAGAACTAGTTGTTCCTGATTCAAGCAGGTTTACATTTTCTTCCATATTCAGCGAGAAAGGTTATAAAATCAGAGGCAAGGGACAGAGAGAGGGTTTATATCCATTTCAGGAGAAGTGATGTGCACTCATACATATCCTTACTTCAATCCAGAATGTTGTTGGTAATGTAAAAATAAATCAGCAGAGGAGCAGATATTAGGATTTTAAAACAAGATGCTTAGCTGTTCCTGGAATCAAGTGTCAACAGCTACCACAAGAGCTGGAAAATATGTGTATTATTAGTTGTAATTAAGTTATTAGTTGTAATTAACCAGGTGACACTAAGAACTGTAATTAATTGAATGGCTCATCATTGATATTCAGAGGATGGGAGAAAAAATGGCGAACAATACTGGTAGCTTTATTATTCCATGAAGTATTGATTTTGCCTTTGTTCATTTTGTCTTTTTATTTAATACATTTGCAGCATGTTAAATGGAGATGATGTGTTTGTGAACTTATGTTTAACTTTTAATTTATGGGCAGATGTGAATCATCAGTAGGACAAATGAAATACAATTATAAAAATGAGTGCAAATTGGAGGCTATGCAAACATATTTGGAATCCAAGTAAGGGCATAATTTGTAACGTTGCATGCTAAAACTACCAATGCGATGCACATGATATATGATTAGACATCTGAGGTTTTCCAGGTCAATACTTTTACCTTCAGTATAATGGAATCCATACAAAACTATCCTCGAGACAAGTTTTCTTTGGTGATTTTGGAGGATGTTTTACCCTAACGGGTTTAAAGTGAGTGGTACTGTTAAAGCCAATTAAAGCAATAGTCTCATCAAACTCACCGTGTTTCACTGCAGAATACTGGGCTGTGTGTAAACCCTCAGGAGAAGCATATTGGAAATTATGTTAATGACTGCTAAAGCAGTATGACAAATGCATCGTCTTAACCTGTCGACCATGGGTTTCACAGTCTTGCTGATGCTGGATAGCAAAAACTTGGATATAAACATGGACCGATTGACTGGGTTAATTGATCACAGGAAAATAGCAACAAAGTATTGACAGTTGATACACATAACTGGGAAAGAATATTTGTAGAGAATGTCGCTGATGGTTGACTTTTCACATCCAGGAGATGTGATCTATCAAAGATAAAGTGCTGGCGTCTGAAGTGGCTGAAGAAGGGCCACGACCCAAAACGTCACCTATCCTTTTTCTCTGCCTGAACTGCTAAGTTATTCCAGTACATTGTAGAAACATAGAAACATAGAAACTAGGTGCAGGAGTAGGCCAATCGGCCCTTCGAGCCTGCACAGCCATTCAATATGATCATAACTGATCATTCAACTCAGTATCCTATACCTGCCTTCTCTCCATACCCCCGATCCCTTTAGCCACAAGGGCCACATCTAACTCCCTCTTAAATATAGCCAATGAATTGGCCTCGACTACCTTCTGTGGCAGAGAATTCCAGAGACTCACCACTCTCTGTGTGAAAAATGTTTTCCTCATCTCGGTCCTAAAGGAATTCCCCCTTATCCTTAAACTGTGATCCCTTGTTCTGGACCTCCCCAACATCGGGAACAATCTTCCTGCATTTAGCCTGTCCAACCCCTTAAGAATTCTGTAAGTTTCTATAAGATCCCCCCTCAATCTTCTAAATTCTAGCGAGTACAAGCCGAGTCTATCCAGTCTTTCCTCATATGAAAATCCTGACATCCCAGGAATCAGTCTGGTGACCCTTCTCTGTACCCCTCTATGGCAAGAATGTCTTTCCTCAGATTTGTAAACCAAAACTGTACGCAATACTCCAATAAGATTCGTCAGACATGATTTACCTTTCGTAAATCCATGCTGACTTTGTCGAAAGATTTCACCACTTTCCAAATGTGCTGCCATCCCACCTTTAATAACTGACTCTAGCAGTTTCCTCACTACCGATGTTAGACTAACTGGTCTGTAATTCCCCGTTTTCTCTCTCCCTCCTTTTTTAAAAAGTGGGGTTACATTAGCTACCCTCCAATCCTCAGGAACTACTCCAGAATCTAAAGTTTTGAAAAATTATCACTAATGCATCCACTATTTCTGTGGCTACTTCCTTGAGTACTCTGGGATGCAGCCTATCTGGCCCTGGGGATTTATCTTCCATTCAATTTACCCAACACCACTTCCCGGCTAACCTGGATTTCACTCAGTTCCTCCATCCTATTTGACCCTCGGTCCCCTGCTATTTCCGGCAGATTATTTACATCTTCCTTAGTGAAGACAGAACCAAAGTAGTTATTCAATTGGTCTGCCATGTCCTTGTTCCCCATGATCCATTCACCTGTTTCTGACTGCAAGGGACCTACATTTGTTTTAATTAATCTTTTTCTCTTCACATATCTATAAAAACTTTTGCAGTCAGTTTTGATGTTCCCTGCCAGTTTTCTTTCATAATCTATTTTCCCTTTCCTAATTAAGCCCTTTGTCCTCCTCTGCTGGACTTTGAATTTCTCCCAGTCCTCTGGTAGGTTGCTTTTTCTGGCTAATTTGTATGCTTCATCTTTTTTTGTTGATACTATCCCTGATTTCCCTTGTTATCCACAGATGCACTACCTTCCCTGATTTATTCTTTTGCCAAATTGAGTACATTTGATTGTGTCTATCATAGAAACATAGAAACATAGAAATTAGGTGCAGGAGTAGGCCATTCAGCCCTTCGAGCCTGCACCGCCATTCAATATGATCATGGCTGATCATCCAACTCAGTATCCCGTACCTGCCTTCTCTCCATACCCTCTGATCCCCTTAGCCACAAGGGCCACATCCAACTCACTCTTAAATATAGCCAATGAACTGGCCTCAACTACCCTCTGTGGCAGAGAGTTCCAGAGACTCACCACTCTCTGTGTGAAAAAAGTCTTTCTCATCTCGATCTTAAAGGATTTCCCCCTTATCCTTAAGCTGTGACCCCTTGTCCTGGACTTCCCCAACATCGGGAACAATCTTCCTGCATCTAGCCTGTCCAACCCCTTAAGAATTTTGTAAGTTTCTATAAGATCCCCTCTTAATCTCCTAAATTCCAGAGAGTATAAACCGAGTCTATCCAGTCTTTCTTCATAAGACAGTCCTGACATCCCAGGAATCAGTCTGGTGAACCTTCTCTGCACTCCCTCTATGGCAATAATGTCCTTCCTCAGATTTGGAGACCAAAACTGCACGCAATACTCCAGGTGTGGTCTCACCAAGACCCTGTACAACTGAAGTAGAACCTCCCTGCTCCTGTACTCAAATCCTTTTGCTATGAAAGCTAACATACCATTCGCTTTTTTCACTGCCTGCTGCACCTGCACGCCTACTTTCAATGACTGGTGTACCATGACACCCAGGTCTCGCTGCATCTCCCCTTTTCCTAATCGGCCACCATTTAAATAATAGTCTGCTTTCCTGTTTTTGCCACCAAAGTGGATAACCTCACATTTATCCACATTATACTGCATCTGCCAAACATTTGCCCACTCACCCAGCCTATCCAAGTCACCTTGCAGTCTCCTAGCATCCTCCTCACAGCGAACACTGCCCCCCAGCTTAGTGTCATCCGCAAACTTGGAGATATTGCCTTCAATTCCCTCATCCAGATCATTAATATATATTGTAAATAGCTGGGGTCCCAGCACTGAGCCCTGCGGTACCCCACTAGTTACTGCCTGCCATTGTGAAAAGGACCCGTTTACTCCTACTCTTTGCTTCCTGTTTGCCAGCCAGTTCTCTATCCACACCAATACTGAACCCCTAATACCGTATGCTTTAAGTTTGTATACTAATCTCTTATGTGGGACCTTGTCGAAAGCCTTCTGGAAGTCCAGATATACCACATCCACTGGTTCTCCCTTATCCACGCTACTAGTTACATCCTCGAAAAATTCCACAAGATTCGTCAGACATGATTTACCTTTTGTAAATCCATGCTGACTTTGTCCAATGATTTCACCACTTTCCAAATGTGCTGCTATCCCATCTTTAATAACTGACTCTAGCAGTTTCCCCACTACCGATGTTAGACTAACTGGTCTGTAATTCCCGTTTTCTCTCTCCCTCCCTTCTTAAAAAGAGGGGTTACATTTGCTACCCGCCAATCCTCAGGAACTACTCCAGAATCTAAAGAGTTTTGAAAGATTATCACTAATGCATCCACTGTTTCCTGAGCTACTTCCTTAAGTACTCTGGGATGCAGCCTATCTGGCCCTGGGGATTTATCGACCTTTAATCTATTCAATTTACCCAACACCACTTCCCGACTGACCTGGATTTCACTCAATTCCTCCTTTGACCCACAGTCCCCTGCTATTTCAGGCAGATTATTTATGTCTTCCTTAGTGAAGACGGAACCAAAGTAGTTATTCAATTGGTCCGCCATATCCTTGTTCCCCATGATCAACTCACCTGTTTCTGACTGCAAGGGACCTACATTTGTTTTAACTAACCTCTTTCTCTTCACATATCTATAAAAACTTTTGCAGTCAGTTTTCATGTTCCCTGCCAGTTTTCTTTCATAATCTATTTTTCCTTTCCTAATTAAGCCCTTTGTCCTCCTCTGCTGGTCTCTGAATTTCTCCCAGTCCTCTGGTATGCTGCTTTTTCTGGCTACTTTGTACGCATCATCCTTTGCTTTGATACTATCCCTGATTTCCCTTGTTATCCACGGATGCACTACCTTCCCCGATTTATTCTTTTGCCAAACTGGGATGAACAATTTTTGTAGTTCATCCATGCAGTCTTTAAATGTCTTCCATTGTATATCCACCGTCAACCCTTTTAGAATTAATTGCCAGTCAATCTTGGCCAATTCACGTCTCATACCCTCAAAGTTACCTTTCTTTAAGTTCAGAACCATTGTTTCTGAATTAACAATGTCACTCTCCATCCTAATGTCACTCTCCATCCTAATGTCACTCTCCATCCTATCTTTGGTATAAACCAACATCTGCAGTTCTTGTGACATCAGACATGATTCGTCAGACATGTGATCTATCTGTTCAGTTTGATTACTTTGGATATACCTCCATTGAGGACGTAAATATCCAGAAACTAAAGACCTGAAGCGATGATATTGAGCAGCAGATGGCAGGGAGAAAGTGGCATGGGAAGGGAGAAGCAGAGTGACAGGAAATCAGGGGTTTACCAGCTTGTTGAATATGTCATGATTGTGGCAGTGCCTCTAGCTCGGCTCATCTCATGGTTTGGTGCAGACCACCTGCAAAGTTTAATGCAGGTGTGTGGGGCAAGTATTTTTACACCGAGGGTGGTGAGTGCCTGGAACGTGCTGCCAGGCAGGGTGGTGGAGGCATATACGATAACGGCATTTAAGAGACCTTTAGACTGGATGTGCAGGAAATGGAGGAATATGGATTATGTTGCAGGCAGACAAGAGTTGGTCTTGGCATCATCTTTAGCACAGATGTGGGTGAAGGGCCTATTCCTGTGCTGATCTATGTTCATGAAACTCTGTTGGAACAAGACCAGCTGCCATTCAGTACGTACGATTGTCCTGGTCATTTCCGACCAGCTTTGATGCCTCATTATCTCAATGGGGTTAGTTTAGGTACGGGGGAGGTGCAGTGAGACCTGAGCAGGCAGTGAAGAAAGCTAATGGAATGTTGGCCTTCATAAGAAGAGGATTTCAGTATAGGAGTAAAGATGTTCTTCTGCAGTTGTATAGGGCTCTGGTAAGACCACATCTGGAGTATTGTGTACAGTTTTGGTCTCCTAATTTGAGGAAGGACATCCTTGTGATTGAGGCAGTGCAGCGTAGGTTCACAAGATTGATCCCTGGGATGGCGGGACTGTCATATGAGAAAGATTGAAAAGACGAGGCTTGTATTCACTGGAGTTTAGAAGGATGAGGGGGATCTTATAGAAACATATAAAGTTATAAAAGGACTGGACAAGCTAGATGCAGGAAAAATGTTCCCAATGTTGGGTGAGTCCAGAACCAGGGGCCACAGTCTTAGAATAAAGGGGAGGTCATTTAAGACTGAGGTGAGAAAAAACGTTTTCATCCAGAGAGTTGTGAATTTATGGAATTCCCTGCCACAGAGGGCAGTGGAGGCCACATCACTGGATGGATTTAAGAGAGAGTTAGATAGAGCTCTAGGGGCTAGTGGAGTCAAAGGATGTGGGGAGAAGGCAGGCACGGGTTATTATCAGCCATGATCACAATGAATGGCGGTGCTGGCTCGAAGGGCCGAATGGCCTCCTCCTGCACCTATTTTCTATGTCTTAGGAAGCAGTTACAATGTTTTACTCTTTCATTAGTCCAAACGCCCTGATGTGCCCACATTAGAGAGCAGAGTAACCAGAATATGCCCCTCTCAAACTTGGCTGATGCCATCATATTGGTGCATGAGCAGGGACACCCAGGACTAGTCCAACCTAACCATATCAGTACCAGTCGTGTGACATTGAGCAACCACTTAGCTTGCTGAAGGTGCTTTTCTGACAGTGATGAGCAGGTGTGGTGCACCTATGACTTAAGACATATGTTCGATATACACTACAGTGAGAGTTCAGACTCTGTGTGGCACATCGTTGAACAGCTGTGAGGTTAAACCCAGCAAGAGAAACAAATTATATCTCAGCACCTCATTTATCTCCATTCATTTACACCTCCTGCAGGTGGACATTAACAAGCCTTCATCACTTTCTCAAATGGCACCACCACCGATCATATCATCAGTTTTTCCTGGTCTTCACAGACATTCCCTTTGCCCTCTCCACCCGGCCCGAGTTTTCTGCAACTTGCCTTCTAACATTTCCTAGTTCTGATGAAAGGTTGTTCACTGATATGGTAATCTATTTCTCTTGAGCCTGAACCATTGCACAATTCCTGATTTTCTCAGATATTCTTGAGCAAATCCTTGTGAACCCACAAAACTCTTCAAACGCAAACTATTGCAGTTATTGGGATTAATCAAAAGTTCAGGCAGTACTTGTGGAGAGACAAACACAATGAGATTTCAGGTTTAATTTTGATGAAAGCTTATTGAGCTGAAAACTGTTTCTCTCATCACAGATGCTCAGTTTTATTACAACACCGTTCTCTCCCATCTTGTCCTATATTAACAGGACAAGAGGGTATTGTCAAGGGTTCTGAAGGAGGACGGTATAGTGTCAAAAGGGGAAGTGCTTTGAACTGTTGAAGAAAATGTCTTCTGTGACCTTTACAGCCCATGGAAAGTGAGATATAAAAATGATGAAGGAGCATTGGCTTGGCTCACATTTTTTTAGCTTCTCATTATGCATAGGATAATTGTTCTGACATGCATAATTGTAAGTTATCCAACAGTTAGTTGATATTTAATTGTGCAATCGGGTAGGCCTAACGAAAAAAAAAGTCTATCCTTGTGCATTATATTTCGAGAATCAGTTTGCTAAATAGTAACAATGGCACACTGATCCATTAAAAATCCACTTGGATCTCCTGCTAAAATTCATAGCATACTCAAGGTGTCTGAAAATACCTTAAGTTCACATAAGTGCAATAGATTTTTTTGTATTCATTAGAAATGGCTGCAAATAACACAGCCTGGGGAAGTGTTACATGGACTTCGATTAACCCCATGTACGCACAAAAATTCCTTAGATTTAGTCAGTGTTATAACAGCTTTGCTGTCATTTCTACTGCAAAATATATAGCTTTAATATCTGGGAAATAGCAGAACAGGTCTGGTTGTCAAAATATTTACCTACAGTACCTACTTAAATGAACCATATGATTTTAATTAGATTTATTGAATAAATCAGCAAACTAATGGTCCACAAGGATCATTCTGTAATAATCACAGTGGTTAGTCAACACATTTTATTTTACCATTGATGTTATTAGCAGCCAGAATTTTGATAATTAGTTGTCAATTTTCTCAACATCGAGTTCTGCAGACCAATGCAATATCTCTGTAAAGTGTGAATTGACAAATGTAATGCCGTGCTTTAATTCTGCACAGTAATAAGATTAGTATAGATGGACAGCCTCTTTGGCCCACTAAGTCCATGCTGACTATCGATCACCTGTTCACACCATTCCTATGTTATCCCACCTTCTCATCCAGTCCCTACATTTTTTGGGGCAAGTTTTACTGAGACCGATTAACCTAAAAATCCGCACGTCTTTGGGATGAGGGAGGAAACCCATCCCATGGAGAATATGAAAACTCAGACAGGGAGAATATGAAAACTCAGACAGCACTCAAAGTCGGGATTTGATCTGGGTCTCTGGCGCTGTGAGGTACTATCTCCACTAGCTATGCCACTCTGCGCCATCCACAACCATTCTTCATTCATTTTTCTGTTAAAAAATAATATTTGTCCATTGCTACATTAAATTTTGCCCACACCAGTGCTGTCCATGTCTAGTTCGCACCCGGCCTTCATTGTAACATTGAGTTAATCCAAAACTTCACAGCCATTTCCCAACATGAAACGATTTCCATTCCCCCATCATCATGGCCACTGATCTAACTTGGTTCCCACTCCTGGAGTGAATTAACTTCAAAATTATTGTCCTGCCTTACAAATCCTTCCAGGGAATAGAAGAAAAGAAGAGTAATAATAAGAGAAAGTCAAAGTCAAAATAGTTTATTGTCATGTGTCCCTGACAGGACAATGAAATTCTTTCTTTGCATAGCACAACAGAACATAGTAGGCATTGACTACAATTATATACTTAAATACACACATTAATTAATAAATTAATAAAGTGCAAATAACAGATGGAGGGCTATTAATGTTCAGAGTTTTGTCCGAGCCAGGTTTAATAGCCTGATGGCTGTGGGGAAGTAGCTATTCCTGAACTGGGTCGTTGCAGTTCTCACTGAAGGTAGCAGGGAGATGAGTGTGTGGCCAGGGTGGTGTGGGTCCTTGATGATGCTGCCAGCCTTTTTGAGGTAGCGACTGTGGTAGATCCCCTCGATGGAAGGAAGGTCAGAGCCGATGATGGAGGAATTATATTATGAATATAATTATGGATATATTATGGAGAATGAATTATATTTGGAATTCAGGGGGAAGAACGAAGCATCTTCAGTTCAGCTCCATAAGCAAGCTTCACCCAGAAACAACAATTTGACTTTGGATGTGCGCTGGCACAGAAGGTCAACTAATCCCAGGAAGAAGAAGGGGGTTACACAAAAAGCTGGAGAAACGCAGCGGGTGCAGCAGCATCTAAGGAGCGAAGGAGATAGGCGACGTTTCGGGTCGAGACCCTTCTTCAGACTGGTCAGGGATCAGGGAAACCAGAGATATAGATGGTGATGTGGAGAGATAAGGAACAATGAGTGAAAGATATGCAAAAAAGTATCGATGATAAAGGGAACAAGCGATTGTAAGCTGTTTGTGGTGTGAAAATGAGAAGCTGGTGCGACTGGGGTGGGGGAGGGAGATAGAGATAGAGGGAATGCCAGGGCCCGAGGGCTGAGGGAGAGGTAGGAAGGGGAGGAGACCGCGAGGGTTAACAGAATTGAGAAAATTCAATGTTCAAGCCCAAAGGATGCAGACACCCCAAGCGGAATATGAGGTGCTGTACCAGGAAGAAGAACATGCCTTGCTTTTCTACTAATTCCAAACAACGCGAGGAACAAAACCTGCCATTTCATAAGAAATAGGAGAAACAGGATTTAAAACCAAATTTTGGATTGAAGTTATAAACTTATACAAAAGGTTGAAATGTATGAGTTAAACAGACAGTGTCAGTACCATTTTATACAGACATAGAGTTGTCAGCTAAATTTACAGCACCACATGTCAAGCCTTAGCTGGGAAAACAATTGGATGTTTTGTAAGGATGCTTAGGCTAACTTAGGACCTGTAAACCACGAGGCATCTTGCAAGGTCACCAAGATATATTTTTTTCCTTTCCCAGAATCATCAGAGACTCGCTCGGCTTCTGATATGACAAATAAATCATGATTTTGGCACAAAGGAGGATAGAGCAGTCACGTATTAAGCATAGTCACTTATTGTTCTTAGATTAAGGGTAAAAACAAAGCGTATTTTGTCATGTAAGTGCATGCTTTGACCAAGCTGTTTGAAACTTCACCTTCAGGGAGAGAGAAAGAAGGACCTCACCTTTGGAGAGAGAGAGACAGGAGCGAGCTTGGACCATGGTGTGTGTCGGTGTCAGGACTCTCGAGGTCTTCAGGCCAGCCATCACGTTCTGGAGACTCGGATGTGCAAAGGGGCGTGAGACTTGTTACTTTATTTATAATTTTCCAGTATTTTGTTTTAATAAATATAGTTGTTTGTACTGTTCAAAATGTTAATTCTTCAGTCAATGATCCGAATCCTTGAAACCTGCTTATATTTTGATACATTATGGCGTAGCCAACAGGATTCGGTGAAAACATGGAGAAAGAGGATTGAAGAAAGACAACCTGAGACCTTTTGGATGCTGTGATAGATAGATAATTCTGAAGCTTATGGTAGTTTGGCCAATGTGTTAACTGAATGGGGATTTCTTAAGTATTGGGGGAGAGAGTTAAAAGATAAACCAGCAAAACTACCATACTTTTTTTTAAAAGAAGGAACTGCAGATGCTGGAGAATCGAGGGTACACAAAAAGCTGGAGAAACTCAGCGGGTGCAGCAGCATCTAAGGAGCGAAGGAGATAGGCGACGTTTCGGGTCGAGACCCTTCTTCAGACTGGTCAGGGATCAGGGAAACGAGAGATATAGACGGTGATGTGGAGACATAAGGAACAATGAGTGAAAGATATGCAAAAAAGTATCGGTGATAAAGGGAACAAGCCATTGTAAGCTGTTTGTGGTGTGAAAATGAGAAGCTGGTGCGACTGGGGTGGGGGAGGGAGATAGAGATAGAGGGAATGCCAGGGCCCGAGGGCTGAGGGAGAGGTGGGAAGGGGAGGAGACAGCAAGGGTTAACAGAATTGAGAAAATTCAATATTCAAGCCCAAAGGATGCAGACTCCCCAAGCGGAATATGAGGTGCTGTTCCTCCAGCTTGCGGTGTTGCTCACTCTGGCCGTGGAGGAGGCCCAGGACCGAGAGGTCGGATGTGGAATGGGAGGGGGAGTTGAAGTGCTGAGCGACCGGGAGGTCGGGTTGGTTATTGCGGACCGAGCGGAGGTGTTCGGCGAAGCGATCGCCAAGCCTCCGCTTGGTCTCACCGATATAGATCATCTGGCATCTGGAGCAGCGGATGCAGTAGATGAGGTTGGAGGAGGTGCAGGTGAACCTCTGTCGGACCTGGAAGGACTGCTTGGGTCCCTGAAAGGAGTGGAGGGGGGAGGTGAAGGGACAAGTGTTGCATTTCTTGCGGTTGCAAGGGAAAGTGCCCGGGGAAGGGGTAGAGTGGGAGGGGAGGGAAGAATTGACAAGGGAGTTGCGGAGGGAGCGGTCTTTGCGGAAGGCAGACAGGGGGGGAGATGGGAAGATGTGGCGGGTGGAGGGGTCACGTTGGAGGTGGCGAAACTGGCGGAGGACTATATGTTGTATTTGCCGGCTTGATTATTAAATGTTTGGAGAGAATAGATTTGCCCAAAAAGAAAGAGGATCTCCCACAATTGGAATAGCAGCAGAGTGTCGTAATTGGAAAAATATGAAATTGAAAGAAGGAAAGAGTTAGTTGCCTTGGAAAGACACTGCTTGACCTTGACTGAGACAGCAAAGACTGCACAGGAATGGGCAGAGAAGGTGGAATTGAAACAAATTGATGCCACCAGTAAATTAGCAATGGTTAAACAGCAAAATCAATTAAATAAGGAGTGGTGAGTGGGAGCAGCAAAATTGCATGCTGTGTTATCACAAGATGACTGGGATCCTGACAACAGGGGCAGGGATGGATGGCCACACAGATGAGTCACACAGAGAATGGACAGAGGGGGAAGAAGAGGACAATACACTGATAGTACGAGCCAGATCTCCAGTCCAAACCAAAGTTAAGGCTGAACGGAGGGAAAATAAGCAACTGGATCCAGAGGTTGAAACCACATTAACTACTGTCGGGAATTATAGTGCCACAGAATTACAAGTGTTCTGAGCCAAGATGAAACAGCAATCCAATGAGCATCTGGCTACTTGGCTCCCCCGGCTGTGGGATCAGGGTGTTGGCCAGATGCATTTAAATGAGACTGCAGTAAGATGCATGGGTACATGAAGTACAGATCCACTTATTGTGGCAGCAATGCCGGTGCAGAGCCACATCATCTGTCATACTGGATCACCCAGGCCCTGAAGGACCTCTATCCCATGGACTGGGAATCAGAACGCCAGCCTGGCGCACAGCTCGAGAAGCGATTTCTATGTTACAGGACATGGCTTCTCAAAGGGCAGCATTTTGCAGGTCCCGAGGCTGAAAGGTTCACCAGCGGCACGTGTAGCCGTCTGGTTAGAACAGGGCCTGCCCATCTGCGTGGCATTTTGTTGGTTATGCTTGGGCCGGCAAAAGGGACAACTGTAGCAGAGGTTGCTAGTATGCTTGCAGAACTGGAGGAAGTAGAGGTGAAGCAGGTTAAACCTATAGCAGCCAAGGTAAATCTGGGACAACACGTGACTGCTAGTAAAGGAAACATGGGGACAAAGAAGAATAAGCAGAGGCTTACGAGGACAGAAATGTTTACATCTTTGTTAAAAGCCGGGATGGAAATAAACGAGATTGACGGTCTTCCCACTGTGTTACTCTATGACCTTTGGAGACAGCATTGTGAGAGAAGGCAAACACAGGCAGGAAACCCACAGAGGAGGAGGGGGTGGAGGAAGAGGCAGTGAAATCCTTTGTGCCTCCCATGATACAGCTTGATTCTGACCTGGAACAGCTTCTTCAATCATGGTGTCTCAGCTGCCCATTAGACTGGTGGGGGGGTTAATCTAGAGCTCCAGGGCTCACTATCACCTGGAGACCTGAGGCTACATGAACCGAAAACCTTATTGGAAAGGGGGAAATGTTCAGAGGGAAATGACATTGATAGATACAAGGGAAGAAGCCCTTGGGGGAGATGCTCATTCATGCAATATGGACAGTTATTAGATTGTCAATTGATAACAGTGCTCCACAGACTGTCTCTGTTTTAATCTCAGATGTACCTGAAAATATTCTGGGCTTGGATCTGTTAAAGGGATCCACTACACAGACCACTTTGGTAAAATTCTCTTGTGGAATACGGAACCTGACAGTGGTGGTGGGCAATGCTAAACGTCCTGGTCCTAACTCACATTGTGTCATGTGCTTAAAGCAATATTCCACACTGAGTGGTCAGAAAGAAATTGGAGAAACTACAGACTGCCTAATAGAGGCAGGGATCATCTAACCTGTTGTTTCTGCGATAATAACCCAGTCTGAGCAGTTATGAAATCTGATAGTCGATTGTCATTCACCAACCTACTATTTGCAGTTGAATAAACAAGCACCATTTCTATCAACTGCAGTGCCCAATGTTGTTAAATGGAAATGGTATATTGCTGAAAGACCTGCCCAAGGCATGAACGGTATCAGCAAATGACATGAGCTGGTTTCTGAAACTGCCTACCTTGCCAGTTTTGCCTATTACATTGGGGGTGCTACTGAGCAGACTATCGACTGCTTAGCAAGGACATGCATGCTTCATGGATTTCTCTGCTGTGTACAAGAGCGGAAGGCAATGCTGGAAGGCAGCAGCTTTTAACCCTGATACTCAGACTATTATACAGCAAAAGGGCTCTGAAGGAGCCAGCCAATGTGCAGAAATGGCCACAGTCCAACTGGTACTGAGAGAAGATGCTCATATCTACACTGATGTCTGGGCTGTTGCCAAGAGCATGGCTGTTTGGCTAGCGCAGTGGAAGAGAATTACATGAACATTGCAGGAAAGCCCATTCGGGGCAAAACCATCAATGAAGAACAGACCCCCCTCCCCCTTCTTGTGTAAGGGCAGATGACATCCAGATATTTAGGTATTCAAGATACTGTAGAATGGGCTCAACACCACTCTCTTTTTGCCAGATTTAAAGTGTGTGTGCCATTCGTGGACACAAATGAGTGTGTGTGTATTTACATGACATCTGGCCCACATTAAGCGAGGGAGCAGCCCTGCACAGTTTTGTCAGATTGACTACATTGGTCCACTTCCCCTGCAGCAAAGTAACCAATATCGTTTAACAAAGGTCGCCACTTACTGGGCTTTTGATGGTTATTTCTTCTGTCAAGGCTGACCGGGACAATACAGCAGCTTTTATCTGACCATGAGAGACCTTCTTGAAATACAGTGCGATAACGGATCCCACTTGTTAAGACAGAAGGTGCGAGGATGGGTGTCTGGCAATGGTGCGCATTGGCTGTTACACATCCCCTACTAACCACAAGCATCAGGCTTGATTGAGAGGGAGAATGACCTGATTAAGGAACAGATTAAGCTTCTTACACCTACGCTACCTAAACATTTGAACGATGACTGTTTTGCCTCAGGTTTTTTTACTACCTGAACAATCACCCCAATCGGCAGATCAGTGATACAGAAGATGATGAACACCAACAACAACAACTTCCCGCCTACTCCCGCTCATGCCCCAGCTTCCAAAATATCAAGGGGTGTGAGGTTTTGGGTACACTACCCAAATTACCCTCAGCAAATTGCTGACAATTTTGCAGATGGGCAAGATAATGCATTTTGAGTTTTAATATAGGGCCAGTCAGTATCAGTTTGTTTAGAATCAGTAAAACATACACAATGCAAGTAAAATATGTTTTACTGAGTATAAGAGCAGTTGCTACTTTGTTTTACAGATAAACCATGGATGTTAGACTGTGGACATCAGAGTGAAGAAGGGTCTCGAACCGAAACATCACCCATTAATTCTCTCCAGATGGTGCCTGTCCCACTGAATTACTCCAGCATTTTGTATCTATCTTTGGTTTAAACCAGCATCTGCAGTTCCTTCCTACACGTGTTTGTGACTGTTCTGGAGTGGCAACTGAATCAGATGACTGAACCAGGACAAGATTGTAGAGAAGATCAACACACAAAGACTATCAATCTTCTGGAATGGACATATTTCTCCGTCACTGATGGGAATTTTGATGGATTTGTAGTGAACTTCCAACTATTCCTGCTTGTACTTGTATACTCAGTAACATGTTGCTAGACAAAAGCTTTAGGCCGACAACTTCAAGGGGTGGAATATAATGCAAGGGTTAAACAGACTGTGTCAGCTAAAAGGAGTTGCCAGCTATATTGACAGCACCACTTGTCAAGCCTTAGCTAGGTAAACAATTAGATGTTTTGGAAAGATGCTTAGGCTAACTTAAAGGACCGGTAATTCATGAGGGCACCTGCAAGATAAGATTTGCCTTCTCAGAGACAAGCTCAGCATGTGATACGACAATTATCTTACTTTTTTCCCCACTAAGGAAGATAGCTAGTTTGAAAACATAATCACTTATTTTTCTTAGATTAAGGTAGAAATGCAAGCTTATGCTATTATATAAGTGCATGCTTCAACCAAGCTGTTTGGAACTTTACCTTTGGGGAGAGACAGAAGGACTGTGCTGGGGGATGGGGCGAGCTTGGACCATGGTGTGTGCCACTGTCAGGACACTCAATGTCTCCAGGCCAGTGATTGTAGACAGGAGCCTCAGATGCACAGAGGGATGTGCAATGTCACTTTACTGATAATCTTTCAGTATTTTGACAATAAATATAGTTAGTTGTTTGTACTCTAGTTTGTACTATAGTTAGTTAAATCTTGTTTCTCCAGTCATTCTTCCGAATCCTTGAAATTTGCTTATATTTCGTAACAAAGGTAATATAACAGATCAAGTTTAGTAGGGCGATCCATCCAAATTTGGACCTAGATTTAGGCGGTCACATAAAACTTTAATTGGTCAGGTTTATCATTTATACTGTATGCTTTAGTTTCAGGTTAATTCAGGGTCTTGAAACTTAAACTAATGGATTGATTCAAAATTATTCCTGTGAGACAGACAAAACAAACTAGATGCCCAGCCTGATAAACAGGTCTTCATATAACCTTAGTTTTGAACCATGACAACTTATTCAATTCAGTTCAATTAACATAATAGATATTAGGATATTTTGGGTGGAGATGACCAAAAGCTTGAGGAGAGCTAGTCACCTATTTTTCATAGATTAACTTCATATTGTTTTAGTCTTTTGTACAGATGTATTTTTAGTCTTTTTGTACAGATATATTAAAGCAGGAAGGAAAGATAGTGAGGAGGAGAGGTTTAGGGAAAGAGTTCAGAACTTTGGGCATTGACATTTGAAGGCAGTGGTTTTAATCTAAGATTCATCTTTATTTTAATTTGAGCAATAATGTAAGTGACAATGTCACAAGAGGGAAAAAGATTTTCCAATTTGTTCACATGAAATGATTTGATTTTTAAAAATGGAATAATGAAATTCCACCTCTGTTTTGTTCTGAACGTTATAAAACTGTTCCCAGTAGACACAGTTCTCAATTAGGCAAGAGCCATATCCTATAGAATCTGGACTATGTCAGGCCAGCTCTGGAGCTTAGAACAAAGTTGAATCTGGTTTAGTTTCCTTTATTGCCAAAGAAAATACTGTCAAGTATTGCTTACATTGGCATCTTGGCATCTTGTTTGGCATGGACAAGTTGCACCAAAGGGCATGTTTCTGTAGTGTATAACTGAGTATTTACACAGGAAGACGATTACAGGATGAACAGCCTCCTTCAATAACAATTCTCTTTCTTTTTACTTGAGAAACAGTCAGATCTAAATTTAAATTTAATGAAAAATGGGACTGAGGAGTGGGGAAGGCTATATTACAAATCTAAATTGGATAGGAACAGTTTGACAAGTGAAACATTATGAGATAACTAGACTTAATGCTAAGTGTAATTAAATGATTAAATAGCATAATCATGTCCAGCATTATCAAAATTACTGTTCTAACATACTGTATCTTTGCAATGTGCAACATTGGACTACAGTATATTAGACTATAGTAGAAGGTATCCAAAGTTGGGTTAGAAACAAAGGAGAGAAAAATTTAGATTGACCTGTATATTTTTCCAACACATCATGGAAACAGACACATAGAAAAATAGGTGCAGGAGTAGGCCATTCAGCCCCATCGAGCCAGCACATCCATTCAACATCCATGGCTGATCATCTAAAATCAGTACCCTGTTCCTGCTTTCCCCCCCCATATCCCTCGATTCATTTAGCCCTAAGAGCTGAAGCTAACTCTCTCTTGAAACATTACCTTTTATAAATTTGAAAGATGCCCAAGAAAGCTATAAATTCGATGTTTTGCATAAGTAACGTTGTCCTAGAATACCAACTCGGCATTTGAAAACTGAATGCTCTGCCTGAATCAACAAAGAGAACAAATGATAGCAAAGTGCTATCTGAGAAACCTTTCTAGCAAGTTTAAGCCTTAAAAGTAATTCATTTTATCCATCATTATTATCCTCTGCCTTTACCCTACGGCTCTGACAGCGGAACTGAGATCATGATCAGTACTCCATTTAGTAAATCAAATTAAGAATTTAATGTTGGCAAGTTAAAATACATTGGGTACAAGTAACTCTGCACTAAGCAGTGATGGGACCAGGGTGTTTGTTATAGATTACTATATAAATCCACCATAACTATAGCCAGTAATTATTTTAAATATTCAAAAATATGCTTCCTTGATAAAGCTTTGTTGATGATTAAGCACTTTGAACGGTCATATGATATACAGTACACATAGTCCGCCAATTACTGATGAAACATTTAAATTCTGCTTATATATTTAGTTAGTTTTTGGGATGTGCGAGTTACTGGCAAGGCCAATATTTATTCCTGCCCCGACCGTCCTTGATAAAGCAATGGCCAGCCACGTTTCAACCGCTGCACTCCTACTGTGAAGATACTCCTACTACATTGGGTTGGGACCACTCAAAGTCGCACCCAGCCATGAAGAAACAACAACAAAATATATCGCCATTACAGGATTGTGCGCAAATTGAGGAGGGCCCATAGATGGTGATGATGTCCTAATACAGCTGCTGTTCTTGAACACTTAATGAAAATTATGGGTTAGGACAGAGTTGAGAGAGTAACTTAAGCAAGGCATTTCAGTGCATTTTATGGACAAGATAACATGATGTGTGAGTGGAGGAAACTAATGGGGCGTGCATGAAGATGGCTGCCATGTCCCCGCCTTTGGAGATGCACTCATACACTGTTGAGTTCTTTTGATGGTGGAAATGCCTTGTAGGACCAGGGATCATCCCCTGGTTTGATGGTAAAGATAGAGTGAGGATATAAATGGCAGGGTTACAAATTATGGAGATGCACATTTCTGTAGCTGCTACTGGTCAGTTATAGCACATGGGTGCCCAGTTTTAAGCCGTCAGATCTGCTCCGAGTCGACTGTTTCAGAATGATGAAGGCTAGCCCCTGGGTAAGGACAGGGCATGGCTGGCATTCTTATGAATACTGTTATTGATAGATGCATCTGGAAAGGTCGATTGGTAAGAAAGTTGCTAAATAGGTTTATCCCACATGCACAATCGCTCAATAATTGCAATAAAGTGAATTTGGGGGCTTTGGCCTTCAGGAATTGCTCAATGAATGTTTTGCCACATGGATATGTTTGAGATATCTGTCAGCAGATATTGCAAATACATAAATTATACAATTGGATTGATGGGTGGCGATTGTTGATGATGAATGCCACCACCTTATGTAAATGCTTTCAATATTGTTTAGCTCTTGTATTTTTCATTAATGATGAATTCACTCCTGAGCATAATATAAAGCAATGTCTAAAAATATTCATACATCAGGCATCGTCTGTAGAACAAGATGACATTTGTCTTCAGAGATCCTTCAACAGAACTGGGAAGGTAAGAAAACAAATTTATTTTACTTTGCAGAGGATGGGGGAAGTGAGAGAGAATAAAAGGACAATGTCAGGGCTGCTGTTTCACTGTTTACAGAGCTGTCTATTTGATTGATCAATAGCGAGAGAGAGAGAGAGAGAGAGAGAGAGAGAGAGAGAGAGAGAGAGAGAGAGAGAGAGAGAGAAAGAAGAAAAGCACATGATAAACATCAAATGCAGGTTAGAGCTGTTGATGAAACTTGAAATCAAATGGAGAATGCTAGAAAAGGCCCAGCAGATCACCATGTTGACGGGTTGGGCTGAAGGGTCTGTTGCTATGTTGTATGGCTCTGACAAGTGGAAAACTGAAATAATATTACAGATTGGTAACCTTACTGAGCGCATCTGATACAAAGAAAACATAATATCTGCAATTGTTTGAGTTGATATTGAGTCCCAAAGGCTGCAAATCAACTGTGTTCTCATTTCCCCAGTTCTAATGCAAAATTTTAAACATGAAATACCAACTCTTTCTACAGATTTTGCAATGCAAATATCGGCTGTTTACAGCATCTTTTCTTTTGTACTTCAGATCTCCGGCAACCAATTTTTTTTTGGACTTTCAGAAAACAATGACTGATTTATTGTTGGAGCTGAAATGTAGGGCATGCACAGATAAATACATGCTGTTCTCAAAAAAGGAAGCAAGTAACATGATGTAATGAAATGATACTATAAATAGCACAATTTTACAGATGAATATACATTGTACTTAAAAAGAAATTTACCAAAACACAATAACTACAACACTATAAATAGCACAATCTCCCAGTTTCCTTTCAGACATCTCAAGTTTAATTGAAGGCTTACTAGTGAAATTTGAGGGGGGGGGGGGGGGGGGGGGGGGGGAGAGAGAAGAGTGAAAACATGAAAATAAAGCGAATACATGAAGTCATAAAATTGTGAGGCTGATCAGCTTTCTAGATAATCTGCATTTCTAAAAATATTGTGCAAAATATCACAGTCATGTCCACTGACCCAAGATAGTTGTATAAATTACATTCCTTAGCATGCTGTGGATTTGTTAAAGCTGATTTAATGCTTTTCCTGTGGGAAAATAGATCAAAATATTGCCTCAATTATTCCACAATTTGTTGAAGCACATTAGAGAGTAATTTGCATTGCTTTTTAAGAAGATAAAGGCTGAAATCATGAAGTTTTCTTTAAAAACATGTTTTGCTTTATTTGAACTCTAATTCAACCTTTAAAGTTGATAAAGTTGGTGGATGCCCAGATAAGGTAGATCTTAATTTTTTTCAATAAAATACTATAGGTCTTTAAGAAATACTATACTATTCTATATAGCTATGAATATAATAAATATCAGGGAGTTCATTTCATTCGTGAACGATACAAGAGGTTTCATGTTACATAGTTTTGAGAGTTAAAGATCCCAGATAAAATCCCATGCAAAAGACGTTCCAAGTTTGAGAAAAACTCAAATTTTACACACATGACATATCTTGATTCTTTAGGTCTAAAATCAGTCATGAGGCATACCCTGAATATTAATCATAATGTTTTCCTGATTGTTGCCAAATAGGATGATATACTGTAAATCAAAGAACTGCTAACAAATTGAATAAGGTCAATAATATTTGAAGGAGAAACATTATAGTGAAAACAATGCTTTAGAAATTGATATTTTGTTCAGAAGATTGGCACAGTTTGGATCAGTTAAATCTAACCCACTGCTTACTAAAGGCCCAACACTAATGCTGTGGCCACACCTGCTGTGTCGGACATGCATGTGTTGCTCCTGAACTTGAGTGGCCTGTGTGGCAACTTGATCTCAGGCAGCAGAATCCAACACTGATCCGACCAGTACCTGCATGGACCTTGACTGCTCATTGCTATCAAAGGGGCTTATCATCATTATATTCAGAGATGTTTAAAACATTTTAAACAGGCCAGAATTTAAATAAATGAAAAAAATGCTGGAAATCTAAAGAGATAAAATAATGAATGCTGTTAAAAACATGGTATGATTTCAATTAGAAGCAAAGAATGAAAATAACAAATTTTAGTTTAGTTCAGATACACCTCTGGCACCTGTACTAATCAAAAATCAATTTATCTCAGCGTGGAACCAGGCCCTTCAGCTCACCACGTCCGGGCTGACCAGCGATGCTCGTACATACACCAGGGAAAATTTACAATCTTTACCAAAGCCAATTTAACAATCTTTACCAAATTTACATACACCAGGGAAAATTTACAATCTTTACCAAAGCCAATTAACCTACAAACCTGTACGTCTTTGGAGTGTGGGCGGAAACCAGAGCACCCGGGGAAAAAACACGTGGCCTCAGGGAGAACATACAAACTATGTACAGACATCACCCATGGCCAGGATCGAACCCAGGTCTCTGGCACTAAGGCAGCAACCCTTCTGTTGCATCATCCTGCGGCCTGTTTAAAAAAAGGGCCATAAACTACAAAATTGTTGCTTTGTAACAGTTGGTGACCCATTTCTAAAGAATAGGATTTATTGCTGTGAGGGGCCGAATGGTCTACTCCCGCACCTATTCTCCATTGCTTGATCCCCAGTCATGACTGCTGTAAAATTGAGGACTCCGTTTTGGAGCTGTGGTGAAACACAGTAGCAAGTTCCATGATCAAGCAGGCACCTGACCATCTAAGGTCCCTCTTACATCTGCTCTGCACAGACACCAGGCGCAAAGATACACTGCAATGTGGAATCAGTGCATACACACAATGAAGCATGCCTGCAGGCTCGTGCAGCTTCCTCTTCTGATAAAAGGTGTGCAAGACATAATTTCAATGAAGATAATTTTGTGCTTACGAAAGTTTTCCTGAGGTTCAATAAGAAAAGCTTTCAGAGCTTCAATACAAATGGTATATGCAGTGATAATAATTGATCTACAATAGTGTGTACAAAGCATAAATACAGTGTGCTCCATCTAGTACAGAGTGTTCCATCAGTACAGAAATCCAATGACTCAATATGTGAAATATGTTAATAAGAACATATCTTGTAATTGGTGATTTCTAACACCAAAATATTGGAAATGGACAGAAATGAGTAAAGTGTCTGTGGCGTTGGGAAACACCCTTTACTTAGAAAATAGAATAGTACTTTTGGCCCTGAAGAATTGAATGATACCAAGTTGAACTGATCTGCCTGTACATGATCCAGAGATGCCAACCCTAAATTTAGTTCACAGTAACATTTAACCCATTTGTCCGTAACAAATGGGGTTAAATGCATTTCTCTCCGTAACATACTCACCTGGGGTTGTTGCCGGCGGCTATGCGCCTGCGCACTGGTGCAGATCAGCGGCTGCCGGCGGGCGGGTGCGGCACATGCGCACTTGGCAAGGTTGCCGGCGGGTCTGCGCCTGCGCACTGGGTGGGGGTGGGGGGGAGGCCCGGTGATGGGGCTGTCGCGAGCGGCCGGTGGCGGCAAGAAAGTGCCGCTGATCGCGCGGGCCGGCGCTGCCCGGGCTCTGGGCCGGGCGTGGCGTGGCTCGAAATGGCCACTGGGGCCCGGCAACCCTCCCCACTGCGCACGCGCGGCCACTGGGGCCCCGGCAACCCTCCCCCACTGCGCACGCGCGGCCACTGGGGCCCGGCAAAGTGCCGCTGATCGCGCGGGCTGGCAAACCGGGGACACATGGCGCCGGGTTCACCACGGGAGGAACACCGGCGCGGCGGTGTTCCGTAACAGCATGTTTGGCTGCCGGAACACCGTAAAAAGTTTATTTCGCCGGGATAAAATACGGCGAGTCCGGGACACTTGGCATCTCTGCATAATCCATATCCCTCTATTCCCAACATTTCCATGTGCCTATCCAAAAGCCTCTTAAATGTCACTATTGAATCTGCCTCCACCACCACCTCTGGCAGTGCATTTCAGGCCCCCACATTACTCTGTAAAAAACTTGCCCCACACATCTTCATTAAACTTTCCCCCTCTTACCTTATAACCATGCACTTTAGAACATAGAGAATATAAAACCGTACAATATAGGAAAAGACCACCTGTTCGGCATGTCAGCACTGACCATGATACCAAACGAATTAATCCAGTTTGCCTGCACCCATCTTGGATTGTAGATACTACAATCTGGAGTAACAAACAATTAAGCATCATCTGTGGTAGAAAAGAATGGTCAATGCTTTGGTCAAAATCATGCACCACTTACTAACACTACAGTCGCAGCCATACAATTGCTTCATAAAGGCCCATCATTTTCTGCTGGTCGAAAGTCTAGGATCCACGTTTCAACCACTTAACCCATTCTTTCACTTTCAATGGCTTCACCAAGGTCTGCTGCTACTTTCAAACCTCATTGTCAAATGTCTTGAGCAAACTGCAGGTTATTTGTATTTCACATTTCCATTCACACACATTGAGCATTCTAATCAATTAGAAATTGATAAAACATCCTATTTTACCATGCAAATATATTGAGGAATTAACAGCCAAGACTCAGCTGTTAGTTATTACTGTGGAATCTTGATGACTTATGACATTTTTATCCTAGTAAATGTTACCAAGGTCTTCTCATCAGCTAGATTATAGTTCTGATCATGTACATCACTTACTCATTACTTGATCTACCTCATTGGAGATCTTTAAAATGTACTAGGATAAAAATGTCAAAATGTATATCTTTTAAATATTGTACCATTATCCTTTCAGTGCACTGAACTACTTGATTATATTCATGCATAATATTTTCTTTATCGGGATAGCACGCAAAATGTTTTTCACTGTACCTTGGCACACGTGACAATACTAACCTAAATGGCATTTAGTGATTGCAATCTTGCCAGTACAAATTCCCATAAATAGCAACCATTTTCCTAACATCGGGTTACCACCTAACCCCTTAAAAGCTTTAATGTTTTGTTCAAGTCCCCTGGCAGCAGGTGCACAAGGCCATGCAAGGAACAGTTCTGGAATTGGTCCAAGCACTGTAGCGGCAGATGGCAGGTGAGCAAGAAATCATGCTGTATCCATATGTAGACTTGGTTAGGGTTTATGCAATGTCAAGTGTTAATGATTGAACAAATTGGTCAATACCCCAAGGATTCAAACCAAAGAAACACTTGCATACAACGTACAATGCAGTTCACAATCCACCCAGTGTGAGATGTGCAGAATCACCCACAGTTAAGAAAGTTGTGCCAATCCATTTTTATTACTTGCTTTGTACAAATCAATTACGTTGAAAGACTGGATTCTCGAAATGGGTGTATTTTATATTCTTCTTTTGCCACTTGTGCCATGTAAGATAGCCAACAACGCCAGCAATTACCAGAAGTGCTGTAAGGATAGACAATGAAGCATTAGAATCGATATTCTCACTCACCATAAAAATCAAATAAAGTTAGCACCTCATTTAGTTAATAAATGCAGTATGGGAAAAAACAGCCCATATCATTGGTCACCTGTTCACACTAGCTCTATATTATCCCACTTTCTCATCCAATCCCCACATATTAGAGGCAATTTACAGAAGCCAATTAACCAACAAACCCACATGTCTTTGGGATGTGGGAGGAAACTATATTTGGCTTTCCTCTAAAATAACTCAAGGAAATCCACGCTGTCACAGAGAGAACATGCAAAGTCTAGACACAACACTCAAGGTCAGGGTTAGACAATAGACAATAGACGCAGGAGTAGGCCATTTGGCCCTTCGAGCCAGCACCGCCATTCAATATGATCATGGCTGATCATCCCAAATCAGTACCCCGTTCCTGCCTTCTCCCCATATCCCCTGACTCTGCTATTTTTAAGAGCCCTATCCAGCTCTCTCTTGAAAGCGTCCAGAGAACCTGCCTCCATCGCCCTCCGAGGCAGAGAATTCCACAGACTCACCACTCTGTGACAAAAAGTGTTCCCTTGTCTCCTGCACACGTTTCCTGCCTCTGGTGTGTCCAAGTCCTTAAAAATCTTATATGTTTTAATGAGAATCCCTCTCATCCTTCTAAACCGCAGAGTGTACAAGCCCAGTTGTTCCATTCTCTCAACATATGACAGTCCCGCCATCCCAGGAATTAACCTTGTAAAACCTACGCTGCACTCCCTCAATAGCAAGAATGTCCTTCCTCAAATTAGGGGACCAAAACTGCACATAATACTCCAGGTGTGGTCTCACTAGGGCTCTGTACAACTGCAGAAGGAACTCTTTGCTCCTATATTTGATTCCTCTTGTTATAAAGGCCAACATGCTATTCACTTTCTTCACTGCCTGCTGTACCTGCATGCTTGCTTTCATAGACTGATGTACAAGGACCCCAGATCCTGGTGTACTTCCCCTTTTCACAACTTGACACCATTTAGATAGTAATCTGCCTTCCTGTTTTTGCTACCAAAGTGGATAACCTCACATTAAACTTCATCAGCCATGCATATGTCCACTCCCCCTGCCTGTCCAAGTCACCCTGCATTCTCATAGCATCTTCCTCACAGTTCACACTGCCACCCAGCTTTGTGTCATCTGCAAATGTATTTATTTTTTGAACCCATGTCTCTGGTGCTGCAGGCAGTAGCTCTTGCAGTTGGACCACTGTCACCCTGGTTGGTGGCACCCAGCACCCATTGAGAAATGTACCCACAATTTTAATAGGCACATGCACATTTAGCAATAGCTTGGCATAATTATTCTTCAGCAATGAAATAAGTTGTCTTACAAATGGTAATGATGACCCAAATAGTTGTAGATCCTTCATTTAACTTTTCAAGTGAAGTATTCAAATTTGCACCTATAAAATTGAAAGCAAAATTGACAATCCCATATGAAATTAAAAAAAAAAAGTTTAGTTCTAGATACTTCACGATTACATTTCTAAAGGAGGTAGTGACTGACTTCAGGAAGCAAAGCCGTACACATACCCATACACATACAATGACAGCGCCAAAGTAGAGATGTTTGAAGACTTAAAATTCCTAGGAGTAAATATCACCAGCAACTGGTCCTGCATTTGCCACATCAAAACAATGGCCAGGAAAGCACTCCAACACCTCTGCTTCATTAGGTTTAGGAAGTTTGGCATGTTCCAAACAACTCTCACCAACTTCTACAGATGTGCTGTAGAAAGCATTTTATCAGGGTGCATCACAACATTCTTTGGGAACAACTCCGTCCAAGACCGCAAGAAATTGCAGAGAATTGTGGACACATCCCAGACTATCATGCAAACCAACTTTCCCTTCCATTAACTCCAACTATACTTCACACTGTCTTGGCCAGGCCACCAGCATAATCAAGGACAAGTCTCACTCTGGATGCTCATCATCCCATCAGGCAAGAAGCACAGCAGTCTTAAAACACATACCTCCAGATTCAGGGACGGTTTTTTCCCCAGCTGTTTCAGGCAACCAAACCATCCCATCACCAACTAGAGAGTAGACCCTTGGACTATCTTTATTCAAATTTTACCTTCCCTTTATCCTGTGTATGTACACTGCGGATGGCTTGATTATAATCGTGTAAAGTCTTTCTGCTGACTGAATGCAACAAAGCTTTTCACTGTACCTCAGTACATGTGACAATAAACTAAACTAACTAAATAAAGTAAAATCATAAAGCTGTATTTGTGCACAAAGCAGATTTCATTTGGTATCTCAAATTATTGCTTCAGATTTAAAACAGATTTTATGCAGCTTGATCGTGGTTGCGTTAAACACAATTTAAAGATTAAAATAACTCCAGTCAATGGGGTAAATTGACATCTTGTACAATGTTTTTAGTATTTCTATAAATGGGGTTTCAATTCACATTTGTTTACGTACCAAATATACCCACCAATATCAAAGCCCAATATGAAAGTCAGCATTAAAAATATGCTCAAATGAAGGCTAACAGAACAATTTATGCACCCAGTTATTGTATTACCTCTGGGATTAGCCAAAACTGTTGGCATCATGGTATACAATCTGGAAGATTCTTCTGAAAAACCTGCAGTCATTGCAGATATCCCTTTTGGAGTTACATGTTCATTTACTGTAAGGGAACGTAGAGTTATTAACATTAGCAATTTGTAAAAGCATTTTTAAACAATTATCATTTTGTCACTTTAATGAGTCCTTAAGTTCTTGGTAATTAGCAATAAAACCACTCGCTTTGTGGCAATGTTCAACACCATTTAGTGTTAGAGCATCAAATCCAATTGGGGGGGGGGGGGGGGTGAGGAGAAAGTGGGAAAGATGAGGATTTACTTTTAATTATTAGATTCATGTCCAGCAAGTTTTACATTGTCCAAGAGTTGGTCCACTTAATGATCAAAGGGCTTGGATTTTGATTTGAATGCTTGAACAAAGAGTTCCTGAAGGATAACAAAAAGATTAGAGTCCTGCATGTATCTGAGATGTCCCATTTACACAAACCCCATTTAAATTATTTTAAACTTTTGAAAGCTTGTTCATTTGTTTTGACATCAACAGCAAATTTACAGGAATGTTGTGAAGGTCATAAGTGATAATAGTAGAATTAGGCCATTTGGCCCATCAAGTCTACACCATTCCATCATGGCTGTTCCATCTTCCTAGCCCCATTCTCCTGCCTTCTCCCCATAACCTCTGGCACCTGCACTAATCAAAAATCAATTTATCTCAGCCTTAAAAATATCCAATGACTTGGCCTCTACAGCCTTCTGTGGCAAAGAATTTCACAGATTCACCACAGAAGGACCATGCAATATCAATAAAGGCAGATACAATGTTGGAACAAGGAAAATACAAGGTGATACAAATGCTCACAACCAGACTTCATGGGAGATGTGCATAGGATAAAATATTCCCACCCCAAGATATTTTAAATCTTTTTGGTGCACCTTAAATCTGAGAGATGGGCTCAGTCAATTAGATCCAAACTACACAAACAGCATGGTTGATGAGGACCACGTACATGTCATTAACCCGAGTAAGAACTGGACCTTGACACTACCTTTATGACAACGCTGCTCATCATTGTTCAGCACCATTCCAGTTGGACATACACAAGTATACTTCGGAGATCGACTGTTAATTTGAGGAGCAGGGAGACACAAGTGCTCACATGCTCCAAATTCTTCACACCAGTTTTTCCCTAGAAGACACCAAATTAAAGTACAAGCATCAGCTTTGATACTTTACAAGCATTCATGATTTCCCCCATGTCACCTGGTTATGGGCAGCATGTGCAAGTCAGCAAATCATGCAGAACATTAAACAAAACGATGGCTGACAATACATTCAGCATTTAGGAAATAAATGTGTTTTTTCCAATTGAAATGTGATTTGAAGAGCAAGAGGAAATCAAAGTGGTTTAACGCCTTTGCTAAAGAACGCAATCCTACATCGTATCAGAAAGCACGGGAGGGGTTGAATCATCCCCCAGTCTCGACCATCTCCCTTCACACCACTCCCGCTGCTCCTCCCCTTCCCAACCTGGCTCCATCAGCTCCGGCTCTGACAGCTCCCGTGTATGCTCCTACCCGTCATCCACCTGGCCATCTCCCTCCACCCATCACCCTTCCTTAGCAGACCCAGTATTACTGGTCAAACGCCACATAGAAAAATAGGTTGAGGAGGCCATTCGGCCCTTCGAGCCAGCACCGCCATTCATTGTGATCATGGCTGATCATCCGCTATCAATAACCCGTGCCTGCCTTCTCCCCATATCCCTTGATTCCATTAGCCCCTAGAGCTCTATCCAACTCTTTCTTAAATCCATCCAGTGATTTGGCCTCCACTGCCCTCTGTGGCAGGGAATTCCATAAATTCACAACTCTCTGGGTAAAAAAGTTTTTTCTCACCGTAGTCTTAAATGACCTCCCCTTTATTCTAAGACTGGCCCCTGGTTCTGGACTCACCCAACATTGGGAACATTTTTCCTGCATCTAGCTTGCCCAGTCCTTTTATAATTTTATATGTTTCTATAAGATCCTCCCTCATCCTTCTAAACCCCAGTGAATACAAGCCTAGTCTTTTCAATCTTTCCTCATATGACAGTCCCGCCATCCCAGGGATCAATCTCATGAACCTACGCTGCACTGCCTCAATCACAAGATTAGATTAGAATGCTTTATTGTCATTGCATGTGTCACACGCAACGAGATTACTGTGTCGCTCCATTTAAAAGAACTTCAAACATTCACATACTCATACTTTTTACACTCCCTCCCCCCCAAAACCCACCCATGGATTCACATTTACATAAATTAACACTGTCTCCCACCCCACCCCCCCCTTCCCCATAACCCACTCCCGAGTTCCAAGGTTGCTGATGGGTAAAAGCTGTTATTGAATCTGGCAGTGCACGAGTTTAACGACCTGTACCTTTTTCCTGAGGGCAGCAGTGTGAAAAGGTGGCGACAAGGATGTGTAATGTCTTTCACGATATTACAGGTCCTGCTGCGGCATCTGGAGTGGTAAATGTCAGACAGATGGGCCTTCCTCAGTGTTCTGAGGAAGTAAAGTTTCTGTTGCGCCTTTTTTACAACTACAGCAGAGTTCACAGACCATTTAAGATCCTCACTGATTTTGATCCCCAGAAATTTAAAACTAGGCACCCTCTCCACCTCCTCGCCCCCTATCTCCAGTGGCCTGAACTCCGCTCTATGTCACCTGAAATCAGTGATGATCTCCTTTGTCTTTTTAGTGTTCAGAGAGAGATTGTTGTGAGCACACCACTCAGAAAGTCTGTGCACCTCCTCTCTATAGGCGACCTCGTTCCCATTTGAGATGAGCCCCACCACAGTTGTATCGTCCGCAAATTTTACGATCCTATTTGCGGGGTGATGGGGCAAGCAGTCATGTGTGTATAGGGCGTAGAGGAGCGGACTGAGCACACAGCCCTGCGGTGCTCCTGCGCTGAGGGTCAGCGATGTCGAGGTGTAGGGTCCAAGTCTCACCGTCTGTGGGCGTTCACTGAGAAAGTCCAATATCCACCGACACAGTTGACTGCTGAGGCCAAGGTCTAGCATTTTTGTGATCAGCTTGCTGGGTATGATTGTATTAAAAGCTGAGCTGTAATCAACAAAAAGCATCCTGACATATGACCCCTTCTCCTCTAGGTGTTGTAATGCAGCATGGAGGACAGTGTTTATGGCATCCTCTGTAGATCTATTAGCCCTATATGCATACTGGTGTGGGTCGAGTGAGGGGGGGGGGGGGGGGGGGGGGGGGGGGGGGGGTGAGAGAGATAATTTAAGGTGACCTAGGACCAGCCTTTCAAAGCACTTGGAGACTACAGATGTAAGAGCAACGGGCCTGTAGTCATTGAGGGAGTTGATGTTTGTCTGCTTGGGCACCGGGATGATAGTGGTGGTTTTCAGGCACGTTGGCACGGAGGAGTGTGCTAGGGAAAGGTTAAAAACAAGGATGTCCTTCCTCAAATTAGGAGACCAAAACTACACAATACTCCAGATGTCTCACCAGAGCCCCATGCAACTGCAGAAGAACCTCTTTACTCCTATACTGAAATCCTCTTGTTATGAAGGCCAACATTCCATTAGCTTTCTACACTGCCTGCTGTACCTGCATGCCAACTTTCAGTGACCGGTGTACAAGGACACCCAGGTCTCGCTGCACCTCACCTAACCCAACCCCATTGAGATAATAATTTGCCCCCTTGTTTTTGCCGCCAAAGTGGATAACCTCACATTTATCTATATTATACTGCATCTGCTACGCATCTGCCCACTCACTCAACCTGTCCAGGTCCCCCTGCAACCTCCTAACATCCTCTTCACAGTTCACACTGCCACCCAGCTTTGTGTCATCCGCAAACTTGCTAGTGTTGCTCCTAATTCCCTCTTCCAAATCATTAATATATATGGTAAACAGTTGCGGCCCCAACACCGAGCCTTGCGGTACTCCACTCGCCACTGCCTGCCATTCTGAAAAGGACCCGTTCACTCCTACTCTTTGCTTCCGGTCTGCCAACCAATTTTCTATCCATGTCAACACCCTACCCCCAATACCATGTGCTCTAATTTTAGTCTCCCGTGCGGGACCTTATCAAAGGCTTTCTGAAAGTCTAGATACACTGCATCCACTGGCACCCCTTCATCCATTTTACTTGTCACATCCTCAAAAAATTCCAGAAGATTAGTCAAGCATGATTTCCCTTTCATAAATCCATGTTGACTTGGACTAATCCTTTTACTGCTATCCAAATGCCCCAATATTACCTCTTTAATAATTGACACCAGCATCTTTCCCACCACCGAAGTCAGGCTAACTGGTCTGTAATTCCCCGTTCTCTCTCACACTCCTTTCTTGAAAAGTGGGATAACATTAGCTATCCTCCAATCCACAGGAACTGATCCTGAATCTATTGAACATTGGAAAATGATCACCAATGCGTCCACTATTTCTAGAGCCACCTCCCCGAGGATCCTGAGATGCAGACCATCAGGCCCAGTGGATTTAGCATCCTTCAGTCCCATTAGCCTACCTAATACTATTTCTCACCTAATGAAAATTGTTTTCAGTTCCTCTACCCCCTTAGATCCTCTGTCCTCCAGTACATCTGGGAGATTGTGTCCTCCTTAGTGAAGACAGATCCGAAGTACCTATTCAACTCTTCTGCCATTTCCCTGTCGTCCATAATAATTTCATCCGTGTCTGCCTTCAAGGGACCCACATTTGACTTTGCTACTCTTTTTCTCTTGACATATCTAAAGAAGTTTTTACTGTCCTTTATATTCCTGGCCAGCTTCCCCTCATACTTCATCTTTTCAGCCCGTATTGCCCGTTTTGTTTCCTTCTGTTGTCCTACGATAGTTTCCCAATCCTCTGGCTTCCGGCTACTCTTTGCTGTGTTATACATCTTTTCTTTTAGTTTTATTCTATCCCTAACTTCTCTTGTCAGCCACGGTTGCCTCCTACTCCCCTTAGAATCTTTCTTCCATTTTGGAATGAAATGATCCTGCGACTTCCGGATTATGCCCAGAAATTCCTGGCATTGCTGTTCCCAAGGTGCTGCTTGCTTGACATGCCTTGTTCCTCCAGTAGTTTCCCTTCCATATTACAGCATTTGCAGTGAATCGTCTGTACTGAATCTGGCAAGGTAACTAACGACAAAACCCACAATTAAACAATGAACATCGTAATCTTACTAATCTGCAGTTAACAACCCTGTAATCAAGGAAAATATGATAAGGGACATTCCGCAGCTGTTTTATTACAAAATATCAGCAGGAACCAAGTCGCATTTACACATTGCAATGTAGCAGGAGGCTATAGATTTCTTACCAGATGTCTGTATTAGCTCATGATAAATTACGATGTCTCCAGGTTCAACATTTGAGGCTAAAAGCTTCACATTATCTCCAGTATACTTGTTGGCTTCATAGATTACTTTTTCATCAGCCCAATAGACATGATCCTTGTAATACAATTTTCAGAAAAATGTATTGCTTAGAGTTTGACCATTCCTTTTATGTAGGACACTAATTAAATTGCTCAAAATAATTTTAAAGATAACCTTTTAACCAAAATCAATCTTAGTCATCACAATCATTAATTCTACCCAATGAACCTTTGAACCACCTTTTATTTACACACTCTTCAATATCCATTTGTTTATTAATTTTATAGCACAAAAACTTTTGCCAGAATTACTTCATGCTATACTTAACTTCATTGCTGACGAGGTGGAAAACAAGCAATTCAGGAATTCCAGCTTGGATATCTCACAACCCCACACCATGAGCACAGAATGATCTAAATCAGTAAACAGCCACTATTTTTCTCTTTAATCCCCCTATCCTGTGACCATTCACCCCACCCCAGTGTGCACCCATCTCTACCACAATCCCCCAACTTCCACCACCTGTTCCCTTCCACCTATATCCCTCTTAAGGTCATAAGGAATAGGAGTAGGGTGAAGCCATTTGCCCCATCAAGTCTATTCTGTCATGGATGATCCATCCCTTCCCGCTAACCCCATTCTCCTGCCTTCTCCCCATAACCTCTGCCACCTGCACTAAACAAGAATCTATCTGTGCGTTGAAAATATCCACTCCCTCTGGCATTACATTTCACTCTCTCCTTATCGGAGAACGTTGTCTCTTTTCATCTCTAGCTTTTGTGCATCCACCTGGCAATCAAACTCGCATCCACCTCTCACTTTCCATGCTATGCTCTATCTCAATACTTTGCTAGCCCTCTTTCCTACTATGAACAGTCTGAAGAGTACCAACCCAAAACATCTTTCCACATCCTCCAGAGATGCTGCCTGACCCACTACTCCAGCACCTTGTGTTCGAAGATTCCAGCATCTGCAGTTCTAGGTTTACTCAGAACATTTTAATATTAGAATTAACTATTTACTTCAAAACCAATTAAATATTACCTCAAATAGGGCCACAGCAGAAGGGCGAGCAAGCATTTTGTGTGATTGCAAAACCGTTCTTCTGTCCTGACCATTGAGATCTATACTTGACAATGTGTGCAACTTTGCATCGATCCAATACAAGCGCTCTTTCATATGATCTGTGGGAAAAATCAAAGCTATATTGACAAAGCCCAAATAAACAAAAGGGTGCACCATTCAAAGACATCTTACTTACCAAGTGCAATGCCTTTTGGTCGCTCAATGTTGACAGAAAGTAAAAGTTGCCGGTTAACACCATTCATTCCCGCTTTCTCAATCTTTGCTGGAGTACCACAGTCAGACCAGTAAATAAATCTTAAAGAAAAGGATCACATTTTCAAACCCAGTCTCCTTGTATATGTCTAGAGAACTGCAACCACTACAGCAGTAAAGAACAATCTTTGAATGAGACTTTATGCAAAGCTACTGAACATTAAGCTGCACAATGTTTTAAAAATAATGTTCCTGCAATTTAAAGTGAATATCCTGGAACAAAATGTTCACTTGCTCACGAAACAAGTACAAGTGTGAATAAAGTGTTAGATTATCATTAAGCCTACATTGGCTCTTGTGATCTGTTAGATACTTCTATTGCAAAATACTGCAACTATTTGTTTAATCTACATTGAATTACTTTTATCTTTTACAAATTGCCTCAAGCTAATTTATGCATTTGGCTGTAAAATTATTTCTGTGATTGTTGGGAGTGGCACAGCAGTAGAGCCATACAGCGCCCAAGACCCAGGTTCGATACCATCCTGGTGCAGTCTGTACAGAGTTTCGTCCCATGATCGCATGGGTCTTCTTTGGGTGTTCCAGTTTCCTCCCACACTCCAAAGATGTACAAGTTTGTAGGTTAATTGGCTTTGATAAAGATTGTAAATTGTCCCTAGTGTGGGATAGTGCTGGTGTACGAGCATCACTGGTCAGTGCGGACTCGGGGGACTGAAGGGCTCATTTCCGCATTGTATTTCTAAACTAAACTTTGACCAGATATCACTTTGAAAAGAACGATGAATGGACAGCATGGCAATTCTAAAGGTTGAAAACACTGGATCAAAAATGTGCAATTTTAATTGACAAAACTGCTAGAGCTTACCCTGATAGTGGATCAACCACAACAGAAGCTGGTTCCTTTAGATTTGTATCAAAAAGAATCTTCCTTTTCGTTCCATCAAAGTTAGCCACAGAGAGTGTTTTAGCACCACGATCAGTCCAGTAAATTAGTCTGTAGATCCAGTCCACAGCAATTCCTTCAGGGATTTGCAGGTCATTAATTATGGACGTTGCAGCTGCATTCTTTCTTTTATTCAGCATCATACTACAACAGAAATAGAAAGCAATTAGATGCAAATAAACTTTGCAGATAGGTCATTACTGCCAAACGCAAAAGATTGGATTTTGCAAATGAATCATGCAATAGCACTCAGTAATAATGTTGAAGTTGTTCAAGTTTCAGTTTGTGCTTCCATCAATTACACCATCAAAATATTAACTTCATTCTTCCATTAAAAGTGAAGCAATAGCTAGTGGTGGATGTTTATGTTAAAATGTATTTTGTGTTCTGTTGCTTTTTATTGGTATGACTATGGCAAATAAAATTCCTCGTATGTTGCAAAACATACTTGGCTAATAAAGTATGATTATGATTAGCTCATACAACATGGGACTGAGGAGCAGAATTAGGGGAAGTTGGTGTCTTGGTTTTGCTGCAGTGTTGGAAAGGGTCTCACCTAGAAATAATGGTTCTCTGTAAATCTCCAAGTTGAGCAGCACCCGAATTGTGTCCATCATGAAATGGTGAGCAATTATGGTCATAACCAGAACTTTTATAGTTAATTAAATTTAAGATAATAGTACCCATTACCTGAAGATTGCCTGCTGACTCGCATCAGCCCAGAAGACTCTCCCTTCCGCCATATGAGCATCCAGTGCTACAGCGTTTCTCAGCTGCACTGCAATCTGGGTGTACGCCTGGTGATGTAACCCAAGCTTCCTGATTTCATGGCGATTTGTGAAAATCAAATAAGGCTCTTTTCCTGAAATTTACAAAATCATATTGTCAACTCAATTCTGAAAATGTTTCTTTTATAGTTTGGTTTGACAGACAAAATTCAGTTGCACACCATTAATACTTGTATTTCTTTGGCCAATTTCTACAAATTTAAAGCAAGCTTGCCGTAATCTAGTCCAAAGTATTCATTTTATAAAAGTTTACTTTCAAGATTTAAATCAACACGACCAACTCAAAATGTTTTCTCCTTATTAATTCAAGTTAGTGTAATTAGAAGCGAATAGGACAGACTTTAAATCTTGAAAATATGTTAATGAATGATTGTTAGAACTACCATAAGTAGATTTTGGATTCAAGTTTGAGTGAAAAACTCAAGGTCTAATAGAATGTCACACTGATGGATGGATGGATGGATACAAGAGCGAGTATCCCAGAAGCATCTTAAGAAAATGTTCCAAAATAAAGGCAGAATTTCAAATCTATTTAAAGTAGATTCAAATTAATATAATTTTAGAAATACTTCAGATACAAAGTCTGGATTCAAGGAGGAATTCGGATTTGAAAAACAGAATACCCATCCAACTGCAAAACATTAAGCAATTCCTATGTGGAAAGGTTGACCAGGATTGTATTCATTGCTTTTTTTCATGCTCCATGTAGTAAATAACCATTGCACAGCTTTACAGCAAAGCTACAAGGAGCATCAAAATGCCTTGCTGGAAGCTATTGAATATTACACGTGCAGATAAAGTTTATAACTTGCCTATTGCCTTGCAAGCTCCACTAGCTGGATCCATAAGATAACCCGAATGACATTCACATTTGTAGCTTCCATCGGTATTAACACAAACTTGACTGCAGGATCCAGGATTGCGACACTCATTAATATCTAAAAAGAAAATGTAGAAACCTTTGGTGACTCTTCCAATTGAGACACGCAAGAACAGCCTCCAAAACAACCATTCTTTATAGTCCCAAACCAAATATTCTTTATAGAACTCACCCAACTAATAGCAGCTGAAGCTGTATACTGAAAGTCGTACCACAAGTTTTGTGTTTACTCACATCCACCACTTAATCTCCAAGTACAATTATAAGTAAAATCCAGTAAGCCATTATCTGATTGTTCATTTGGCTGCTTGGTTTTCTATGCTTCCTTTAAACTTACCACATTCAGTGAACAATTACAATGTGACTTGATTGTAAAACCTGATTAGTAAAACATTATTAGGAGAAATATCAAATAGCCTGGAAATTTTGCCATTGGCATCAATGTCCCTAAGGGTCCAAATTGCAGTTTTTATTGCAGTCCTTAATCTTGCAACAGTATGGTCAAGGTACTTGCCTCCACAGGTCATCTTGTTGAGCAATTCATAACCAGCTGGGCATTCACATTCATAGCCAATGACGAGATCCTGGCATATGTGGGAACAGCCACCATTCTTTTTTAAACATTCATTCTTGTCTGCAGAAAACATACCAAGGTATCAAAATTCAAAATATTACCACTTTACTGAATACCCTCAAGCAGAACTTTGTATACCAAGGAAATTTTGTATCCCGATAATTTGGATAACTTGGATAATTTCATAGAAATTGATAGTACCCAATACATTGTGGAGAGCAACTGGTAAATTTAGTAGTGGTATTGGAATCAACATTAGAAAGAATGAGTACCATTTGGGATATAACCATTTTATTACACCCATATTAGGTTTAAATTGATCAAGCAGTTCTAATTTCATTCTCCCAAATTTATTCCACAGGTTAACACTTCAGACGCAATAGTCATAACGACTAAGATTTTATTGTGCACTTCCAGCACAATTGAGATTCAAATTTGCACGTTCAAACTACGTGTAGACAAATTTCACTTACTACATTCACTGAGAATTTCATCACTCCAGTCTTTGCAGTCCTGCTTAGTATCACATACTTGGGTAATGTTTATGCATTCTCCACTGTGACATTTAAAATTAGTTTGTCCCATGCATTCTGAAACCAAGCAGAAAATAAATATTGCAAATAAAGATCAGAAATTGTTCCAAGCAATCTTTGGGATTAAAGACATTGCAGGTCACCATATAGGACTTGTGCAAGTGAAAGAACAAACTTTGAAGTGCTCACTATAGCATTGCCATGTTTCTGCTTGTTAAATTAGAATTGGTTTTAGTATGATATTCCTCTATGGCCATGTTGAAAACAATTGGACCTCTTAACTATCAACTCAGCAGCCAAGATTTCAGAAGCTAGTTCAGAAAGGGATACACCTACAAATATAGCAGTAGATATGATAAGTTAAGGGCCTGTCCCACTTTACCTGACATTATTTACACGTGACAAGGATTTTGGGATGTTCAAAATCTTCACGTGCCATCTGCGTGATGCGCAAATGACACCCAAGTGGGACCGGCCCTTTATGAAGCGTGGGCAACCTCTAATGTAATGAGGGACAGATCTGGCAGGTCAGCTGCCACAGCTTAGACTCACAATGAAAAAACAAGTTACTGAAGAGTTGAGGGCCACAGGCAAATTAGCCCAGACATGCCAATGAGGTGACGTTTGAGCTTTTGGATCTAGAGAAGTGAAGTTTTCATGGTGGCCTTTCAAACAGCATAGCTTCAATGGAAAATAGTGGTTAGCAAAATGTCATTGCTCTGTAAGAAACCATCAGAACTGGTTGAAAATAACCAAGGAAAATGTTACTTATTGTACTGTTGTGGAGGTAACAATTCTCCTAAATTAAATGTGATTGAACAATGAAAGCGAGCCAAGTTTCACACGCGGAACAACAAATATATACAAAATTACTAGGTTAATCTTCATTTTTACCAGCACAGTATATTCTTAAGTGGAGAGAATTTCTAGCCCCATTTTACTGAAAAAGGCATACTCACTTTCCTGGCAATCAACTTCATCAACACCATCATTACAGTCTCGGAACTGATCACATCGCTTTATCCCAGGGACACAAGTGCCATCATTACACTGGAAGTGATCAGGTCGGCACGTGCGAGGAGCTAAAATTTAGGATTGGGATGACATTTATAGGTGGTGTTCAGAGTTAAATACATTGTCCTAAATCACGGTCTGCAAACGAGTGCCAAATTTGATAAATTGCATTTGGCAAATAAGTCAGTTATATTAAAAATAGGTCGTTTTTGAAACAAGCAAAATTGAATCATCTATATAGAAACCTTTATTTCTTGCTTCTTAGATCAAGTGTACATGCAGTTTCAATTAAATAATTGTTCAATCAAGGTGTTGAACCAGAGTTGGACATTTTAATTTGCAAGCTCCAACTTACAGATGCTATTTCCACAGTAAATCTCCAAATGGTATTGTAGATAGTGTAGGGGAGTGTTATTAAAAAAATGCAACAGGATCTTGATCAGTTGGGCTGGTGGGCTCAGGAATGGTTAATGGAGTTTTATACAGATAAATGAGAGGCAATGTATTTTGGGAAGTCAAACCGGGGCAGTGCCTTCACGGTGAATGGGAGGGCTCTGGGGAGTGCTGTAGAGCAGAAGGATCAAGCATTACAGGTACATAGTTCATTGAAAGTGGCATCACAGGTTAAGATGGCTTTTGGCAAATTGACCTTCATCAGTCAGAGTATAGAGTATAGAAATTGGGAGGTCATGTTAGTTGTAAAAGACATTGGTGAGGCCACATTTGGAGTATTGTGCTCAGTTTTGGACACCCTGTTGTAGGAAAGTTGTTATTAAGCTAGAAGGGGTGCAGCGAAGATTTACGAGGATGTTGCCTTAACTTGACAGCCTGAACTATACGGAGAGGTTGAGCAAGTTAGGACTTTATTCCTTGGAGTGCAGGAGGATAAGGGGTGATCTTAGAGGTATACAAGATCATGAGGAGAGTAGATAGGGTAAATGCACAGAGTCTTTTATCCAGAGTTAGGGAATCACAAATCAGAGGACATAGGTTTAAGGAGAGGGGGGAAATTTAATAGGAACCAGAGGTGTAACTTTAACTACACAAAGGGTAATGGGTATATGAAACAAGCTGCAGGAGAAGGTAATATCGCAACATTTAAAAGACATTTGGACGTGTACATGGATAGAATAGATTTAGAAGGATACGTGTCAATTGCAGGCAGCTGGGACTAGTGTAGATGGGGCATGTAGGCGTAGGCAAGTGGTGCCAAAGGGCACGTTTCCATGCTGTACAACTCAAAACAAATCCTGATGCATTCTACAAATTCCATAATACACTTTCCAATTTGTTTTATCTAATGAATATTCAAATGTGGAACTAGGGAGAAAGACTTACGGCAATTAGTTTCATCACTTCCGTCTTTGCAGTCTGCATCACCATCACAGTGCCAGCGATGGTGGATGCATTCTCCCGAAGCACACTGGAACTCACTAGAAGGGCAGGCCGAAGGAGGAAGAGTACGTCCACAACGGTCGGCAGATTCATCCGATTTATCAGCACAATCCACACTGTTATCACACACCCAGTTTAAAGGGATGCACTCCAAGCTGTCGCATCGAAACTCATGAGTGCCACAGTTAGAAGCAGCACAAACCTTTTCATCACTTCCATCGCCACAGTCATCCATACCATTGCAGGCAAATGTCTTTGCAATGCATCTTCCACTGGAGCAAGCAAATTCCAAAGGATCACAAGTAATTTTACCTGGGGGAGGGGGAAATATGGGGCTTACAACATAAATACTGCAGGTAGACCATGTACTCTTCTCCCAATGAGATTTGTTACACAAATTCAAAAAGCACACCAATATGCTATACATAGGAAAGTTAAACATGGGTATGACGGCAAATTAAAGTAGCCACTTATTTTGAATTGAAATCATCCCATCCATTTCATAACAATTGTGGATTTAAAATCAACACGATAACTAGAGTTTGTACCTGTCCACAATGTTATGAGCTCATAGAATAAAATTTTGCCCAGCAAACTGTCCCCATGTTGTATTAAATTACTTTTAGCAAATGTGGCCAAAAGTTTTATATCGCAGGTTAATTCCCAGGATGGCAGGACTGACATATGATGAAAGAATGGGTCAACTGGGCTTGTATACATTGGAATTTGGAAAGATGAGAGGTGATCTTATAGAAACATAACATTCTTAAAGGATGCTAGGTGCAGGAAAAATGTTCCTGATGTTGGGGGAGTCCAGAACCAGTGGTCAGTTTATGAATAAGGGGTAGGCCATTTAGGACTGAGAAGAGGAAAAACTGCTTCACCCAGAGTGTTGTGAATCTGTGGAATTTCCTGCCACAGAAGGCAGTGGAGGCCAATTCACTGGATATTTTCAATAGAGAGTTAGATTTAGCTCTTATGGCTAATAGAATCAAGGGATATGGGGAAAAAGCAGGAACGGGGTACTGCTTTTAGATGATCAGCCATGATCATATTGAATGGTGGTGCTGGCTTGAGGGGCCAAATGACCTACTCCTGAACCTTTTTTTTTTAATATGCTTTATGTTTCTACTCCAAACTAAATGAAAAACTTCAGATTCACCAGAATTAAAATAGTTATTAAAATACTAAAGTTTGGCACGGCGACAATTAAACATGTTTAAGAGGCTACTATAAGTATTCTAGAGTCAAGAGTGTTTTATTGTCATATGTCCCAGATAGGACAATCAAATTCTTACTTGCTGCCGCACAACAGAATATGTAAACATAGTACGTAACGGGAGAGGAAAAAAAAGTTCAGTGTGTGTATGTGTGTATATATACACACATATATACATATACACATATATATTACACACACTCAATAAATAACAAATATAGTGCAATAATAACAATAGTCTGTTGGAGCTTATTTGTTGTCGTGTTTAATAGCCTGTAGGGAAGAAGCTGTTCCTGAAGCTGGACGTTAGTTTTCAGGCTCCTGTACCTTCTTCCCGATGACAATGGTGAAATGAGTGTGGGCCTTTGATGATATTGGCTGCCTTTGAGGCAGCGACTACGATAGATCCCCTCGATGGTGGGGAGGTCAGAACCGGCGGACTGGGCAGTGGTCACAACTTTTGGCAGTCTTTTCCGCTCATGGACGTTCAAGCTGCAGAACCAGGCCACAATGCAACCAGTCAGTATGCTCTCTACTGTGCACATGTGGAAGTTCAGGAGAGTCCTGTTTGACATGCCGCATCTCCGTAATCTTTTCAGGAAATGGAATCGCTGATGTGCCTTCTTTATAATTGCATAAGGACTAGAGGTAGAAACTCAAATACAATGAGGATTGGGTACCAGGAGAAAGGATAGCTCAATTTTCCAAACACAAATACCAACATGAATCAAGTTGGCAATGTACTCAATTAGCTACAATTTACTTTTGTTAACTCAAATTGAAGTCATGAAAACACCTTAATATCCATACTATTTGACAAGAGGCAAATTGGGCTCAGTTACACACTTTGTTTAAAATATATCAACGTCAGCCAAGATTGTTACCAGCTTGGAGATAAGTCAACCTACCACAATCAGCCTCATCGGCACCATTATTGCAGTCCCTCTCTCCATCACACTTCCATGCGGCATGAATGCACTGCAGGGATCCAGGCCCACAGCTGATTTCATGGCCAAGACATGTTTTTTGATCTGGGAAAAACAAAATGAATCCTCATACTGAATCTGCATTTCAATGAAAGTAATATGTAGTAACTCACGGGATAGGCAACTGCACCTCCAACAAGTGTTCTGTGTGCTCAGAACACTTTACAAAAGTTCTGCAGTAGTACTAGAGAGGGTAGTGGTACAAGCTGTCAAATGTTACAATGTTTTATATATTAGAACAGTTTAACTTCTTAAATGTTCCAGAAATGCATTTAAGAACGGTTGTTGTTTATGACAGGGCCACCAAATGTGGATTTGACATTTAGAATGTTGAAGTTATAAATTGGAGAACATTTTAAAGCTATACTACAGCCTTGACAGCAAGTTTAATCACATGCCAAAAATCAGATTACAGCCTTCCTTGTTAAAACAAATTACTAATTTTACAGAATCTGGTGAAGTAAATGAATGGCAAGATAGTATCTCATTGGGATCGTACTAATATGCAAGTGGTACTCACGACAAACGTCTGTACTTTCATCAGATCCATCTTCACAGTCAGATTTGCCATCGCACAACCACCTTCTAGGTACGCATTGTTTATTGCTGCACACAAAGTCAGATGCTCCACACGTATTAACTACGGAAAGACAAACATTAAACTATTGCACTTCAAGTACACATACAGCCTCTTTTAAGGACCATTACTAAAATGAAATGTGTTCCTATTGTAGGGGATATCCATTATTACACTGGATGGACCAGACCTACATTAATGTAGACATTAAGAGGTCCTTCATAATTTTCTCCTTTCATGGCAGTATCCAGCTGGTTTTGTTCAAGGAGCAGCTCTGGTTCCAATTTCGGTGCATGACAAATTATTAACATTTGGTTCCCAAATCTCATTACATTCAGAAAGTTAACCTTGTGTTATTATTTAGACTGCCAAGTGGTAATGTCTTAAATCAATACCTTTCTCCTGAAACTCTCGGTTTGATCAAAGATAGACACAAAATGCTCGAGTAACTCAGCATATTGTGTCTATCGTCGGTTTAAACCAGCATCTGCAGTTCCTTTCTACAAATCTAGGTTAGATCAAGTGGATAAAGGGGAAACTCACATATACCCATCCTGCAGTTTTGCCCGTCCTCATCCAGCTCCAACCCAGACGGACACACACAGGTATATTTGGGAGATTGTCTGTCAGTTTGTGGAGCTGGAAGACACATGTATTCACACCTTCCAGTCTTCAGATTCTCACACCAGTTGATGCCTGCGGATAAATAAATCCCATTTGCAATTGATTTCAACCGCCAGACCAGTTATATTATATTTATATTATATATCGAACTAAAATCCAGTAAACCAAATTATCTACTCCAGTAAGAAATTGGTAGCAAACCTTTTCCCAAACATCTTGTTGCTGGCAGGCAATGGCAAAGTTTTATTATCTCTGTCAAGCTATTGACAAAAATTGCAGAGGAACTGCGGACAAATATTAAAGAAACCTTAAAATATGGGCCTTTCAAAAGCAAGGTCAAAAACAAAATGTTGGTCGAATCATGAACATATTCTTAAGCCCTTAAAATAAATGACAATGCAAATAGTGCATAGGTAGTGTTGGTCATGTTCACAGGAGAAAAGCTGCCAAGTAGTCTGGTTGTTCATGGGTGAGGAGGAAGTAGCCTAGGTCATCTCAAATGAAGATCAAAAATATAAAGCTTCACAGTCAAGATATGGACACCATGTTGGAACATTTGAAATATACACAAAGACAAGAACTGAACAAAACCAATTACAACTTTATGCACTTTACGAGTTCAGAAAAGCAGCCAACATAAAAGACTCATCATTCCTTCACACTGCTCCCATCCAGCAGAGGGTACAGAAGCATGAAAGCTTGTGCCAGAGTCTGGAACAGCTTCTTCCCATCTGTAATCAGGCTTCTTCCATAAGCTAGCGTACTGGCTCTACCCATTAGGCGTTATCTATGGATCTGATGCGCTACAATGCTGAGAACTATATTCTGCATTCTTTCTTTCCCCTTTATCTATTGTACTCTAGTTTGCCTAGATTGTATCATGTATGGAATATCTGACCCATTTGGATAGCATGTAGAACAAAGCTCTTCACTTGTATCTTGGTACATGCAATAATAAACTCAAACCCAGTTACTTCAAGGACAATTATATCAAGTAAAAAAGTGTCAAAGTTTACCTGATGGTTGAGTCAGCTTATGATATGCAACAAGGTCACGTGGGTCCTGAAGGTTCGAGGCCAAAAGCCTTGTATCAGAACCTGTAAATTTGTTGGCTCCATAAAGTGATTTTCTTTCTCCATCAACCCAGAACACATTATCCTGAAATAAGACAGCAAGATCAAAATTGTTAACATAAATAAATGCATGGCAGTTTCCCCATTTTAAAACATAGAAATGGCAATCACTTAATGCACAACATGGGCAGCGCAGCAGTAGAGTTGCTGCCTTACAGCTCTAGTACAGTTATGTAGGTTAATTGGCTCGGTGTGTGTAAATTGTCCTTACTGGGTGTAGGGTAGTGTTAATGTGCGGGGATTGCTGGTCAGTGCGGACTCGAAGGGCCTGTTTCCGCACTGTATTTCTAAACTAAACTGCAACTATTGTTATCAATTCAAGACCTCTGCAACTAAGACAAAGTAGTGACCTACAATTTGATCAGTCAGCACTAACTTCAAATGAGTAGCTAAAGGTTGATCTCACCAACACCTGCTGTTAAAGTTAATTATGCATCTTCCTTGAGAAGCCGTAATCCTAATCAATTTCACTTATTCATTCCATGTTCTTTTGCAAACACCAAGCTTTTCCTCCCTAATTGTCCAGAGAATATTATAGTTTACATTGAGCAGAAAGCAAAACATTGATATGGGTGGAATTCTAGACTATGTTTTAAATAGCTAATATTTGAAATGCAGCCTTTCACATTGAAAGTTTCTGCTTGCTGTATGTTGTTCAGAAGAGGGGGTCTTCAAATACTAACAATGGAAATGATGAGGTCTAGCCTGGGAGATGACAGCTTTGGTTTGATGCGTGGGTGGAGGGAAGAAAGAGACTAGAAGCACTAGTTAAAGTATTTGACCATAATCATTAGACAATAGACAATAGGTGCAGGAGTAGGCCATTTGGCCCTTCAAGCCAGCACTGCCATTCAATATGATCATGGCCGTTCCAGCCTTCTCCCCATATCCCCTGACTCTGCTATCTTTAAGAGCCCTATCTAGCTCTCTCTTGAAAGCATCCAGAAAACCTGCCTCCACCGCCCTCCGAGGCAGAGAATTCCACAGACCCTGGGAATATGGGACAGAATCTTCACAGGAATTAAGTTAGGAAATTACTATAGGGAAGTTGGAAATTCAGGGGCTTTAATCAACACGTTACTGGACTAATTTTGGATGTAGAGCAGAGAAGCAAGTCAGACAAATGCATTAACAGATAGGCAAGATGCACCTAAACCTGCCTCAAATATGGTAATTGCAAGGGCGTGAGCCAGGAGTTCCTTTGACACCAAGACAATTCTTCTGTCTTCACCATTCAAGTCCACACTTGATAATGTGTAGAGTTTTGAGTCAACCCAATAGAGACGACCTTTCACCAGATCTGCAAGGGTGAAAAATGTTCAATATTACACAATAAAATTAGTATTTTCATGAGTCTAGTTACAATTGTCAGCCTACTTACCAAGAGCAATGCCATGTGGCCATTCAATGTTTTTAGAAACCAGAAGGCTACGGTCATAACCATTCATTCCTGCTTTTTCAATCTTTGCTGGCTCACCCCAGTCCGACCAGTAAACAAACCTTGAAACATAGAATAGTAATTTAAATACCTCAGAATGGTAACCCAAAATTAATAATGTTGGAGTCAAGCTTTCACTGAAGTCCAGTAATTTTAATGACAATTGGAAGGTCAAAATATGTTCACTCCACGCAAAGTGGTTATTTACACATCTCAGCATTTCTGAGATTACAAGTATATTCCCCAATTTAAGATGGAACTGCAGATGCTGGAAAAATTGAAAGGTAGATAAAAATGCTGAAGAAACTCAGGGTCAGATTGGATGTTTCTAGCCTAAGGCCGAGGGATAACAAACACTAATCCCAAGGACTAGTCTCACCTAAAATATCAACTCCCTTGCCACCCCCCCAAAAAACAGGTACTCTCCCTGCCAAATTCCCCCAGCAGAATCAGGGGTGTTTATTCAAATCTAATTCATTTCAACACCGATTTAATCCCACATCCTCAATCTGATTTAAAAAAAACTTAACATTTCCAAATAAAGTTCACATTTTAAAATGTAAGCTCTTTAATAATTTCACATCACCATCCTCTGTAAATACTTAACGCCAAACTAGTTTCCCCAATTGTGACAGAACTTAAGATCATTTGGGAATGGGCAAAAGATTACTATGGATCGCAATTTAAAAAATGAAGCCAAAATGATCGCACTTAGTTCAAAACAATTTTCTAGTCATCAATGATGAGTAATGTACAGCAAATTAAATAATTACCCAGCGAGTGGATTAACAGCTATGGAAGTTGGTTCCTTTAGGTCCGCATCAAAGAGGATTTTTCTTTTTGTTCCATCAAACTTCACAACAGAGATTGTCTTTGTACCACAATCAGTCCAGTAAAGATGCTTATAGATCCAGTCCACAGCAATACCTTCAGGAACTCCTAGATCTTTGACTATGTTGGACTTACGCACAGATTTTGCATTTTTATCCATGGACGCACTATTGTGAGTTAAAATATGCCAATTAGAGCTTGTCTATTGCTTATCATAGGCAAGTACATCCTTCTGCCCAACTTGCCTATGCCATCCAAAATTCTCCATTTACACTGGCCAGCCTGTGTTTGGCCCATATCCCTACAAACCTTTCCTACCCACATATCAGTGGAAATACCTTTTAAATGTTACCAGAGTACTTTCCTCAACTGGCAGCTTGCTCCATACAGACATCATCCTCGGAAAAGAATTGCCCCTTAGGATCCCATTAAATCTTTCCTCTCATCCCCGAAACCTATGCCCTCTGGTGCTCGATTTTCCTATTCTGGGTAAAAGACTCTGCATTTTCCCGATCTATTCCCCACGTGATTTTATACACCCAAGATCACCCATAATCCTCCAGTGTTCCCATGGAATAAAGTCCTAGCCTGCCCAACCTCTTCCCTATAGTTCAGGCCCTCAAGTCCTGGCAACATCCTTGTACTTCTTCCCTGCACTCTTTCCAGTTTTACATCCTTCCTATAATAGGGCAACCTAAACGGAACACTCCAATTGCAGCCTCATGAATATCTTGTACAATTGTAACCCAACATTTAAATGCTACATTTAAAGAGCTTCCAAGTCAAATCGATGCAGTGGAGGACTGTCGGCTTTCTCAGCTGTGGGCATTAAAAGCAGGACTGGAGTCAAATCATTGGCTTGCAACTTCTAGGCACAAAAGTCAAGCGCTTCTAAAGTTCATGCGTTAGAATTAGTGTTCGTGATATTGAACAAAACCGCATCATTTTACTGATATTGACTTAAAATTGACCCGGGGGGCCGAGCTCAGAAGAGAATTCAGGTTAAAAAGGCAAGTGCTGTTCTAGGATCAGTCAAGATTACTTGTCCAAAACTGAGAAGATTGGCTTCAACTTAAAAACTTCACACAAATTAACTTCATATTGAACAAATCCATTAGTTATAATATACAACATCTGAATATTACCACAATGAAATCACTTCAAACGTACAATCCTAAACCTTGCCCATTTCAATAGGAAGACATGCAGAATATGTCTATCTTTATTTAAAGGAACGTTTAGTGCCAATGAAACAAAAGCATCTAAAATAATGTGTTCACTTTGGGACAAAGATGTCAAGTAATTTGAAACCAGTGTTTATGGAATATTGAAAAATTGCATCCAGGGCATCAAATCTACCAGGAGCAAGGTTTCTACAAGGTCCCACATGGCAGGCTGTTTAATGTAATCCAAGAGACAAAGGCAGTCTGGATCCTGTCAGCAACAGACAGCAAAAAGTAATGACTGTTAATTTTGTGACTGGGCCCATTACTAATGGAAGAACAAAGCTCAGTCCCTTTGCTTTATGAATATTAATGATATTAATCCATATGGGCATGATAGTTCAAATGATAAAAATATTTGTGGTCTGCTTTGAGGAAAGCTGACGTGGATCTAACCATGAGCCGAATGAGAAATGCAACTTAATCTAATGAAGTGTACTGCATTTGGGAGATTCAACGAGAAAACTACAAATAAAAGGATGGATGGCGTGGATCAAAGGATTCTGACTGCAACCTAAAGATCTTAACAAGGTAGAAAAGAGCATACAGATTACAACTGGAAGAGTCTTAGAATACAAGATTAGAATTTATAATGGAAAGGTTTATTTTTTATTTTTTATTAGACCACATTACATGATAGAATTTTTTTTAGATACAGTTAGATACAGCTGTTAGGGCTAATGGAATCAAGGGATATGGGGAGAAAGCAGGAACGGGGTACTGATTCTGGATGATCAGCCATGATCATATTGAATGGCAGTGCTGGGTCGAAGGGCTGAATGGCCTACTCCTGCACCTATTTTCTATGTTTCTAGAATATATTGCACTAGAGGGAGGATGGAAAATTATAGTTACTGGTATATATTTAAAATAAATCATGCCATAGTGTGCATATTTGAATCCAGGCATAAGAGAACTAAGGTATTACAATTTACAGGGTTACCAAAATGCAGCAGATACTCAGCACGCATGTGGAGATAGTCAAATTTTCAGATCAAATTTGACTAAATGCTGCCCAAGTTCTAGCATGTGCAAAACCTTGCTCTAAATATATACCCATCGATTTTAAAGCAGCAAAAAGTGAAAAAGAACATTGTTGTATGTCTAGAACATTGCGTGGGGGACTTGGGTGATTGAGGCCGAACCCTCACATGCAAGTACTTTAAGATATCAGCGCTGTCACGTGCACAAGTTGGATAAAGCAAGGTGACACTGCTCCCTTCCCACCATCTCTCTTCCCCTACTCCTCTCACAGTCTCTCCCTTTCCCCCCCCCCCCAGAAAAAAATCTGGATAATGGGCTGAATGATGAAATGTCATAATTTTCCAATTCTAGAATAAATTGAAACACTTTTAATCAAGCATTGTGGTATAATGGATCTGGACACCAAATCAATACAAGTCTACTTCTAGATAAAAGGAAGGCGTCTCAATACATTATTTGTCAGCCATATTGTGATCACTGTTAAGTCTTGAAAGGGTTCACGTTTAAACGCAGAAACATACCTAAAGATCGCTTGCTGTGTCAAGTCAGTCCAGAACATGGTCTGCGTTGCAACATCAGCATCAACTGCTGCAGCATTTCGCAATTGCCACTCTATCTCAGTGTACTCCATTTTGTGCAATCCAATTTTCCTAATATCATGATGATTAGTGAAAACTAAATAAGGCTCTTCCCCTACAAAAAGTTAAGTTTTGAAGTCAAAGCAGGGAAAAACATTAACTTTTCCAAATTACAAAAGCAAGCTCAACAACAAATAATAATTCATTAAAAGCTTGGCAAACCAGTAACTACTCAAGAGTACTCCATTTAAAATAGACCCCATTCCCAGAAGACCACTGTATACATACCAACTACAATTGTAAACAGTTTTGCCCAAGACAGTCAAGCTTTCTAAGTAAATCTGTAACAATGGTGCCTAATTGTTGACGAAAAGGTAGTGTTTAACATAATTAATTTTTACTCGAGCAGTACCTTAAAAAAAGTTTTAAAAATAAGTTTGAATAACTGTTCTTCTTACCCTTTGCCTTACAATTCCCCTTCACTGGATCCATGCGATACCCTTTGTGACATAGGCATTCATAACTTCCCACATTGTTGATGCAAGTTTGGCTGCAGGCAGCAGGATTTTGACATTCGTCAATATCTAGAGACAGATAACCAATATTCATGGTTATTGGTGTTAAAAAGGAAATAAGGTCTGCAACTCACATCTGTGCCAACTATTAAATACCCATCTACATTAACTTCCCTTGTGTCGCTATCAATGCACCCCACGCCAACCTACATTAGGGAATTTATAATTGCCAATTAACCCATCAATCTCAACATCAGAGGCTTTAAGCATTATAATTAAAATAGGGTGAAAATTTACCTCTGCAGAATCTCTCATCATGCAGCTCAAAACCAGGAAGGCATTCACATTTGTAGCCAATGATGAGATCATTGCAAATGTGCAAACATCCACCATTCTTCAATAGACATTCATTCACATCTGCAAAAATGTAGCATGATCATTTGAAGCCACAAAATCAACATGAAACTGCACACATTCTAATCAATCTCTAGTAATCAGGATATTGTGGGCTTGTTTTAGTAGTTCTACTGAAGATTTAAATTATAAAATATTGCTTGTAAAGGAATAAAACAAAATATATAGGATAGGAGCAAAGAGGTCCTTCTGCAGTTGAACAGGGCCCTAGTGAGACCATACCTGGAGCATTGAGTGCAGTTTTGGTCTCCAAATTTGAGGAAGGACATTCTTGCTATTGAGGGAGTGCAGCGTAGGTTCACAAGGTTAATTCCCAGGATGGCGGGACTGTCATATGCTGAGAGAATGGAGCAGCTGGGCTTGTTTACTCAGGAATTTGGAAGGATGAGAGGGAATCTTTTTGAAACGTAAGATTATTCAGGGTTTGGACTCGCTAGATGCAGGAAATATGTTCCTGATGTTGGGGGAGTTCAGAACCAGGGGCACAGTTTAAGAATAAGGAGTAAGCCATTTCAAACGGGGATGAGGAAACACTTTTTCACACAGAGAGTTGTGAGTCTGGAATTCTCTGCCTCAGAGGGTGGTGGAGGCCAGTTCTCTGGATACTTTCAAGAGAAAGCTAGATAGGGCTCTTGAAGATAGCGGAGTCAGGGGATATGGGGAGAATGCATGAACGGGGTACTGATTGTGAATGATCAGCAATGATCGCATTGAATGGCGGTGCTGTCTTGAAAGGCCGAATGGCCTACTCCTGCACCTATTGTCTATTGTCTCCTATTGAGGGACAGCGATTAGATATCGAAACACATGCCTGTATTTCAAAGTGTAGAAATTACAGGAGGACCCATCCACTGCTACGTTATTACAGGGGAACAACTTCAGTAAGCGATGCACTTAGTCAAGTTTCCAAATGAAAATCAGCGACTCCTAGCTAGAAATCCAATTAGTTATACTGGCAATGCATAATTAACCAGAATATTTTGTAATGATGTTGTGCAGTGATCCAATTAGTGCAACTTCACTATCTCACTTAAGCACCATGGAAAGCAGTTTTTGTGGAGTGGGGTGGCTGTTGGTGGCACCACACAACGTGGATTAAGCAATGGTTAAAGAAAATTTATTACTTTGTACATTTTGTAGATCTAGATTAGCAGATATGTGCGTAACAAATTTGGATTTTCCACAACCTGCCATAAGTAATGAGCTGAACACAACTTGTAAGGATTCTAGAAGTGCTATAAACAAGTGCCAAGGCTGCATTTAAAATCCTGCCTGGGGAAATAGCAAAGCATCCATGGTTTGACAAGTGGGAAAGTAGTGAATGAAAATGTTACAAGAGCATGTGGACAAATTAGTAAAGATATATTGAAGATGGACAACATTGTTTCAATAAGAAAAAAATAAACCAACAAGCTGACAAGATATTTTTTGATGCGATTGTAAGTTTAATTACACTTTTTTTTAAAAGACCAATTACCTTTTTTAATCTCTTCATTTAAAATGTGCACATCTAAGTAACAAGAAAATAAATGCACATCTTTTTAAAGGGACATCTTAAAACAGGGTATAGGAAATTCAGCTTAAAGCAACTTAAGTATAAGAGCACAAAGTGCAAAAGGAGTTTATATAAAACGTGGGTGCCGGAATCTATGATCATGTAGCAGTTTCAGGCAACACATGATCAGGAAGTGGCAGGCCCACTAGTGTATTCCCTGCGTTCTAATATTCTCATATTTTTGTACAATGGCCAGAACTATAGTTTAGTAAACAATTTAATCGTCTAAATATTGATATTAAAAAATGTAAACATGATTTATTGCCTCGAGCTCTTTAGAATTTAAATTGCACGGAATTTTGAGGTGCCACTGGTCAATTTAAAACTAATTACTAAATTACTCACTGGAAAGGATATTGTTTGTTCTTTACTTTGGGCTCTCATGATACATTGCTGCAGCTAAGTTGAGAACAGTAGTTAACCATTAACATTCCCATCTTATACAATCCCAGTTTGTCACTTACTGCATTCAGAAGGTTCATCACTCTGATCCGCACAGTCCTGATGGTGGTTACAGACTCTGATGATGTCTATGCATTCACCACTTTGGCATCTGAAGTGCGATGGCATGGTACACACTGAACCTGCAAGAGTAATTGTAAAGTGCATCTATTGCCTAGAAAACCACATCTGTTGCATGCTCAGAGGTGTAATACATGGAAGTCACCACCCTAGTCAGATTCCCCAGTTCAGGAAAAAGCAAAGTGTTTAAAATACCCAATGCTGGCAGCATCCATGGGGATCATAGAATTAAACTAGAAACATAGAATATAGAAACATAGAAAAATAGGTGCAGAAGTAGGCCATTCAACCCTTCGATCCAGCACCACCATTCAATATGATCATGGCTGATCATCTAAAATCAGTACCCCGTTCCTGCTTTTTTCCCCCCAATATCCCTTGATTCCTTTAACCCCAACAGCTAAATCTAACTCTCTTGAAAACATCGAATGAATTGGCCTCCACTGCCTTCTGTGGCAGAGAATTCCACAGATTCACAACTCTCTGGTTGAAGAAGTTTTTCCTCATCTCAGTCCCAAATGGCCTACCCCTTATTCTTAAACTGTGACCCCTGGTTCTGGACTCCCCCAACATCAGGAACATTCTAGCCTGTAGTGATCTAGTGCTTTAGTGATCTCTACAGAACTACTTAATAAAAATCCATTGACCATGGACATCAATTCTGGTTTTATAGATGATGCACAAATATTTCTATCATTTTAATTTGCAGTATTTGCATTTTACTTTTCAACTTTCAGTTGAGAACATCCAATAAATAATAGTCCCTCAACTTGACTATAAAAGCCTATTCACTGTTAGGAATGTACAGCCATTAGTCTGTTTTACTAGGGAAAACATTTGCCTATTCCAACTGTTCATAATGGAGTCTGGGATCCAAGGAGAACAAAGTCTTACAGTGACGCACGAGTTGCTAGTTTTACAGAACAAACAATACAAAATTTCAACTTTAATGCTCTGTCCTCCAGCAGCATCTTTTAGATTAATTTCCCCTACAAAAGCTAACAACGTATACCAATAGTTTACACAAGAGTATCACCCACAAAACTAGACAATGTAACCTTCATTCCTGTCAAAAATTTACATCAAGTAAACAATTCCCTTCAAATAGTACCAGATTCAAGGCATTCTTTACTTTCCATTCTTTAGGCTAGGGTCTCTGCTTTCATTCCTTCATTATACAAGTTATCCCATCTTATCCCAATCTTGATCACTGTCCACTTGATCAAATTCGCCCATTTGAGGCAAAGGAAATTTGATCAGAACATTAAGCTAGTATTACTCCAAGCAGATCAAGCATTTGTTTAATGTGCTAATTAATCTATATTCACAGGATGATGTAGCTGAAATATTCATGTTTATCCACTGAAACAAACAGTGTTCCAGATTCCTGTTCATCCAGCAATTCAAATATAGCATATCTATTATATTCCTGCATTTTTGTGAACTAGTGGGGGAAGTGCCCACAGCTTAACCAATAGTCAAACACTAGGGCATGTTGCATGCCTTTTTCCTGCCATTAGTGAAAAACATCGACACCAGACAATGGACAAAAAGTTTCACAATTACAAATCCTCTTCTAGCCATACTAAAAGTCGTTACATGCTTACCATTTTTACAATTAATTTCATCACTGCCATCGGTACAGTCATTGTATCCATTACATTTACGGCCTCCACGGATACAGGAGCCATCACCACATCTGAAATAATCTGGTCGACAGGTTTGAGGAGCTTAAAAAGACAATTGGTATTGTGAAGAAAAGTTTTTTCTAGTGTGCAATTTTTGCTTAGAAAGTGTCTCACCTTAAACTAAGAACAATAAAAAAATCTAAATTTAATTCAAAGCTAATACACATTCCAATGTCCAAGTGTTAACCAATTTTCCCACCAAAAAATGTCAGTGCATTTCTGCAAATGCAACATTGGAGTTATTGATTACCCAAACAAAGCCAAAGTAAATAGTTTTCACTTACGACAGTTGATTTCGTCACTTCCATCCTTGCAGTCACTATCTCCATCACAGTACCATTGCCGATGGATGCATTCCCTCGAATTGCAGAGGATCTCATTGGAAGAGCAGGTAGAAGGAACAGAAGGAAGCGCGCGGCCACAGAGTTCTATTGATTCATCAGATTTATCTGTGCAGTCAATGTTGTTGTCACACAACCAACTTGAGGGGATACACTCCAAGCTACTGCACTGAAACTCATGTAATCCACAGATTGATTGAGTGCAGCCTCTTTCATCAGTTCCATCACCGCAATCATCTTGACCATTACAAACAAAGGATTGAGAAATGCACCTGCCACTTGAGCAAGTAAATTCCAGAATATTACAAGTAGAAGTGCCTGAGGAGAACAACGTGCTATGAATTGTTTGCTCTTGGAGAGTCATCAGGACTCATTCAGAATTGATAATTACAGTGTAGTTTCATTGAAGCTGCAGCCTTGTGGAACTTTTCCCAGAAAAAAAGCCTTCACTGCAATTTGAATGAATTAATGATTATTGGCCATGTATGTACACATACAAGGAATTTGCCTTAGTGCTCCGCTCGGAAGAAACACGGCATACAGTAACAATGACACAAAAAACATCAGTTTCATAAGGAATCTCCAATTTCCAAGTCAATAGAACATAATCATTAAAAATTGAGAGATAGGATTCAATTAGCAAAAGGTTTGCAAATCCATAATGACATTAAGAATTGGAAACAATTTTTGGATTTGCTTGCTTACTAAACTAAATCAAATGGTGCATGACAACATTGGTGCTAGACTTAAAAATCTTAAAAAGTCATGGAGCCATAGAATGATACAGTGTGGAAACGGACCCTTCGACCCAATTTGCCCACGGCCAACATGTTCCAGCTACACTACATAGAAAATAGGTGCAGGAGGACGCCATTCGGCCCTTCGAGCCAGCACCACCATTCATTGTCATCATGGCTGATCGTCCGCTATCAATAACCCGTGCCTGCCTTCTCCCCATATCCCTCGACTCCACTAGCCCCTAGAGCTCTATCTAACTCTCTCTTAAATCCATCCAGCGATTTGGCCTCCACTGCCCTCTGTGGCAGGGAATTCCATAAATTCACAACTCTCTGGGTAAAAAAGTTTTTTTTCAGCTCAATCTTAGATGACCTCCCCTTTATTCCAAGACTGTAGCCCCTGGTTCTGGACTCTCCCAACATTGGGAACATTTTTCCTGCATCTAGCTTGCCCAGTCCTTTTATAATTTTATATGTTTCTATAAGATACCCCCTCATCCTTCTAAACCCCAGTGAATACAAGCCTAGTCTTTTCAATCTTTCCTCATATGACAGCCCCGCCGTCCCAGGGATCAATCTCGTGAACCTACGCTGCACTGCCTCAATCACAAGGATGTCCTTCCTCAAATTAGGAGACCAAAACTGTACACAATACTCCAGATGTGGTCTCATCAGAGCCCTATACAACTGCAGAAGTACCTCTTTACTTCTGTACCAGAAATCCTCTTGTTATGAAGGCCAACATTCCATTAGCTTTCTTCACTGCCTGCTGTACCTGCACGCCAACTTTCAGTGCCTGGTGTACAAGGACACCCAGGTCTCGCTGTACCTCCCCCTTACGAAACCCAACCCCATTGAGATAATAATCTGCTCCCTTCTTTTTGCCACCAAAGTGGATAACCTCACATTTATCTATATTATACTGCATCTGCCCACTCACTCAACCTGTCCAGGTCCCCCTGCAACCTCCTAACATCCTCTTCACAGTTCACACTGCCACCTAGCTTTGTGTCATCCGCAAACTTGCTAGTGTTGCTCCCAATTCCCTCTTCCACATCATTAATATATATGGTAAACATTTGCGGCCCCAACACCGAGCCTTGCGACACTCCACTTGCCACTGCCTGCCATTCTGAAAAGGACCCGTTCACTCCTACTCTTTGCTTCCGGTCTGCCAACCAATTTTCTATCCACGTCAACACCCTACCCCAAATACCATGTGCTCTCATTTTAGTCACCAGTCTCCTGTGCGAGACCTTATCAAAGGCTTTCTGAAAGTCTAGATACACTACATCCACTGGCACCCCTTCATCCATTTTACTTGTCACATCCTCAAAAAATTCCAGAAGATTAGTCAAGCATGATTTCCCTTTCATAAATCCATGTTGAATTGAACTAATCCTTTTACTGCTATCCAAATGCTCCATTATTACCTCTTTAATAATTGACTCCAGCATCTTTCCCACCACCGAAGTCAGGCTAACTGGTCTCTAATTCCCCGTTTTCTCTCACTCCTTTCTTGAAAAGTGGGATAACATTAGCTATCCTCCAATTCACAGGAACTGATCCTGAATCTATTGAACATTGGAAAATGATCACCAATGCGTCCACTATTTCTAGAGCCACCTCCATGAGGACCCTGGGATGCAGACCATCAGGCCCAGGGAATTTATCATCCTTCAGTCCCATTAGCCAACCAATACTATTTCTTGGCTAATGAAAATTTATTTCAGTCTCTCTACCCCCTTAGATCTTCTGTCCTCCAGTACATCTGGGAGATTGTTTGTGCCCTTCTTAGTGAAGACAGATCCAAAGTACCTATTCAACTCTTCTGCCATTTCCTTGTTGCCCATAATTATTTCACCCGTGTCTGCCTTCAAGTGGCCCAGATTTGACTTTGCTACTCTTTTTCCCTTAACATATCTAAAGAAGCTTTTACTGTCCTTCTTTATATTCCTGGCCAGCTTCCCCTCGTACTTCAACTTTTCAGCCCGTATTGCCCGTTTTGTTTCCTTCTGTTGTCCTATGAAAGTTTCCCAATCCTCTGGCTACCCTTTGCTGTGCTATACATCTTTTCTTTTAGTTTTATTCTATCCCTAACTTCTCTTGTCAGCCACAGTTGCCTCCTACTCCCCTTAGAATATTTCTTCCTTTTTGGAATGAAATGATCCTGCGTCTTCCGGATTATGTTCAGAAATTCCTGCCATTGCTGTTCCACCGTCATTCCTGCTAGGATCCCTTTCCAGTCTACTTTGGCCAGCTCCCCTCTCATGCCTTCATAGTCCCCTTTGTTCAACTGCATCACTGCCACTTCCGATTTAACGTTCTCCTTCTCAAATTGCAGATTAAAACTAATCATATTATGATCACTACCACCATCCTTTACCTCGAGTTCTCTTATCATATATGGTTCATTGGACAACACTAAATCCAGAATTGCCTTTTCTCTGGTCGGCTCCATTACAAGCTGCTCTAAGAATCCCTCTGAGGCATTCTACAAACTCTCTTTCTTGGGGTCCTGAAACAACCTGATTTTCCCAGTCTACCTGCATATTGAAATACCCCATCACCACAGTGGCATTACCTTTGTTACATGCCAGTTTTAACTCCTGCTACAACTTGCATCCTACTTCCAGGCTACTATTTGGGGGTCTGTAAATAACACCAATTAGTGTCTTCTTGCCTTTACAATTCCTCAACTCAATCCACAGTGACTCTACCGCATCAGTCCGTATGTCTTCTCACAAGGGACTGAATTCCATCCCTCACCAGCAGAGCTACCCCCCCCCCCCCCCCACCCCCTCCTCTGCCCACCTGCCTCTCCTTTCTAGAGGATATATAACCCTGAATATTAAGTTCCCAGGCCCGATCCTCCTGCAGTCAAGTCTCAGTAATCCCCACAATGTCATATCTACCCACCTCTAACTGAGCCTCAAGCTCATCTACTTTACTTATACTTCGCGCATTTATATACAATACTTTTAATTCCTTACGCATACCACCTTTCACATCGATCCCTATTACACTTGGTCATACTCTCCTATCCCTTTGTGAGCTTCCTTTCCCGTTAATTCTGGGGTCATTAACCATCCCTTTACTCTTTCCCTTTAGCTCCATCCTCGACTATCTCATTTGACACCCCACCCCCCTTATTCAGTTTAAAACCACCTGTGTAGCAGTGCAAACCTGCCTGCCAGAATGCTGGTCCCCCACCAGTTAAGATGCAATCCGTCCCTTTTGTACAGTTTCCCCTTACTCCAAAACAGATCCCAGTGATCTAAGAATCTAAATCCCTTTTACAACTAGTCCCACCTGTCCATGTTTGGTCCATATCCCTCCAAACCTAACCTACCCATGTACCTGTCTAATAGTTTCTTAAATATTCGGATAGTTCCTGCCTCAACTACCTCCTCTGGCAGCTTGTTCCATACACCCACCACCCTTTGTGAGAAAAAGTTATCCTTTAGATTACGATTAAATCTTTTCACCTTAAACCTACATCCTTTGGTCCTCGATTCACCGACTCTAGGCAAGAGACTCTGTGCATCCACCCAATCTATTCCTCTCATGATTTTATATACCACAATAAGATCACCCCACATCCTCCTGCACTCCAAGAAATAGAGTCCCAGCCTCCGCAACCTCACTATAACTCAGACCCTCTATCTCTGGCAACATCCTTGTATATCCTCTCTGTACCCTTTCCAGCTTGACAACATCTTTCCTATAACGCAATGTCCAGAACTCTGCACAATACTCTAATGCGGCCTCACCAACGTCTTATACAACTGCAACAAGACTTCACAACTTCTAGACTGTGCCAACATTTAGTATTGTGACTGGAGTACACATCAACTTAAAATTGGGGATATAATTTTTTTCATAGATGATTACTTACAGTAAAATTGCAGAATGATCTTAATGCAATACGAGCAGATAAGATGCAAATCCCTCTAATCACTTACCACAGTTCTCCTCGTCACCACCATTTGCACAGTCCTTTTCACCATCACATTTCCATGAGACAGGAATGCATTGAAGAGATCCTAAGCCACAGCTGATCTCATGAAATTCACATGCTGTTATGTCTGTAGGATGTACAGTTGCCCCAAAGCACAATTTTCAGTATTTTTAAACACTAAAGGTTAGCATTAAAAGCATGCAATTAAAGTCAGCCAAAAGCTTCATTTTACAACTTCAATTTGTAGAATTTTCTGCTTTTGTGATTCAGTGAAACAGACTATGCATTTCTACAGTACTCATTGCTACTCAATGCATTCAATAAATATCTATTCAAAATCACTAAGCATAAGAGTTACCAGAGACTTAGATTTGTTTTATATTGCCTTGACAAATAAATCACTGAAATCCGATTCAGAATTGCAACAAGATAGCAATTTAAAAATGATTGCCAAATTAAAAATGAATTACCTATTCGACACCGTTGCCCATTCTCCACGTTCATTCCCGATGGACACACACAAGAATACTTTGGAGAGGAACTATCTGTCTGAGGTGCAGGGAGACACATGTATTCACAACCACCATCCAATGATTCATTGCACCAATTCTTACCTGCAAAATAAAGTGTCCAGATGCAATTTGTTAGGTATAATAATCTACTGCAATAAGTAGATCAAGTTTATTACGTGCCAGTTAACTTTACAATCAAATGTCCTGCAACAAATGTCCCAAAATCCTCAGACAGATTTGCAGACACGCCTCTATCCACGATCTATTAAAGGTATCACAGTGGCGCAATTGGTAGAGCCTCACAGCGCCAGAGCCCAGGTTCGGTCCTGACCTCACATGCTATCTGTGTTGAGTTTGCATGCTCTCTCTGTAACACAGGTTATTGGGGAGTGGATGAGAAAGTGGGATAACATAGAACTAGTGTGAATGGGTGATCAGTGGTCAGCAGGAACTCTGTAGGCTGAAGGACCTGGGTGGAATCAGGATCCCGACAGTCCTTTCAGGTTAGACAGAGGTTCACATGTACCTCCTTTCACCTCATCAACTGCATCCGTTGTCCCGATGTGGGCTCCGGTATATTGACAAGACCAAACGTAGACTCCCAGCCAACAATGGACCTACCAGGCACCGCCTTGCCAGAGGTCATTTGTGGCTGGTCTTGATTGGTCTTTTCTCACATCCAGCTCTTCCCAACCCAAAACATCACCCATCCTTTTTCTCCAGAGAAGCTGCCTGGCCTGCTGAGTTACTTCAGCACTTTGTGTCTTTCTTTGATATGAACCAGCATTTGCATTCCTTGCATCCACACTAGTTCTACGTTATTCCACTTTCTCATCCATTCCCTACACAAAGGCAATTTACAAAAGCAACAACCTTCAAACCTGTATGTTTTGGAGGAAAATCAAGCTCCTGGAGGAAATCCACATGGTCACAGGGATAATGTGCAAACTCCACATAGAGTGTACCAGTGGTCAGGATCAAACCCGGGGTCTCTGGCACTGAGGCAGCAGCTCTACCAGCAGCACCCCACCAATATGGTCCCGAATTTGGCAGCCACATTTATTCATCTTATCCATTAAACCCCCAAAACACTGTTCCGCGGAATGCTCGATTCTCCAAAGAAGACATTGGAAACAATGCAAGTTTAACAATATTACAGTTTTTGATAAGGCTTGCGACAAGGAAGTAGTCAACCATCTCAAATATGCACTGTAGCAGTACCATACATTGGCACTTTAGAAGGATAGAATGAGACAAAAACCAAACGCTGGTAGTTCAAGGATAACTCATTAGATCCAACTGCTTACCCGTAGGCTGCATCAACCCGTGATAAATTAGGAGATTGGGAGATTTCTGAAGATGAGAAATCAAAGTCTGAAGATCTGCTCCTGTGAACTTATTAGCTCCATAGATAGTTTCAGTGTCTTCATCGGACCAGAAAATACGATCCTGGAATAAAATAGAATCTGCAGATGAATAAAGTATCTATCATGTATATGTGTATGTGTGTAAACATTTAATCATGTATAATGTCTAATGCACCATATGAAATCCACAGTAAAGGATAACATTTAAAATCAAATTCCTCACAACAAGCTTATGGACAATATTCCTTTAAATGGTGCCTGACCTGCTGAGAAATGAAAGACTATTTCAGGTAAATTAACAAGGACCAATAATCTGATGTCTCTAACTGCTAAATATGTTTTGACATTTCCTTCTCAGGAAGTAAAAAAGCTTCAGGTCCCACATTTAATGGAAATTGAAGTGGGCAAATTCAAAAAAACTCCAAGGAGTTAAAACAATGCCAAGCTAAGAGATAAAAGTGTGTTGTTTTAAAACCTAATTTAAAGAGACAAGGACTTAAGACTTTTGCCTTCCATCGCAGTGAGGAGGTGCCTGGAGGACTCACTGTGGTGGATGTTAAATCTGTGTTTGTGTGTTTTGTTATTTTATTCTATGGTATGAATGCAAGGCACGAAATTTCGTTTAGACTGAAAAGTCTGAATGACAATAAAGGATACTTGATACTTAAGTTAAGGGGCACATAATACAAGTTTCACAGAATAAACCACATCACCCCTCCAAGATTTATGTTGCCGTGACATCTCTGGGCTGGCTGTCTCCCCACTATCAACCCGAGGACAATACCAGCAGCCCCTTATTTAATAGTGAGGAGAAACCAGATTGCTTATATCAGATTTTTATGTATTCAAAACAATTTAGTCAAATGTTTAAGAGTAGAATGGAATTGTCATATGTACCAACAAAGTAATGTAATTCTTACTTGTTGCAACTCAACAGGCTTAAATCAATACATATAAACAGCACAAAAACGTAATAACAGGCAAGCATAATAGTGCAAAAACCAAAGATCATGGTGAGGTTACGGTCAGTGTGTTATGTTGAAGAAGCTGATGGTTGCTAGGAAGCCATTCTTGAACTGGTCATGGTTTTCAGGATACTGTACCTCCTTCCCAATAGTAGCAACACAAAAGCACGGCCAGGGGTGGTGGAGGTCTAATATTGGCTGCCTTTGAGGCAGCTCCTTCAGTTAATTTATTTCTGTGGCAGGGATGTCAGCCTCAGTGATGGACCAGGTAGGGTATGTTACTAATCTCCTTTGGAGTACAGACAGGTGGCCCCATGTTCCCAAGTGAGGGATATGGATCTTTGGTGGTGGTGTAGCAATGGTCAAGTGTATTTGATCCCCTGGTATTGCAGGAAATGGGCTAGTGGTGGTTTGGAAATTTCTTCCAATTAGCCTTGACGTTCCTGGCTATGATGGACAATACATTGCATGTACATTGGCATTAGTTGCCTACGATGTGCAGCTCCAGTGCTAGCCAAACATCTGCCTGGCTTAGGATGTGGAACACTCATGGAGGCGGATTTTTGGTAGGTAGAAGGGACGGAACTTCACTGCTAGAGGTTCCATGTTTTGGAAGCAGGAGTTGGACAACACTGCAGAGCACTACATTAAGTACCTGTAGTCACGTTCATTGAAATTCCCTCATTCACTTTAACTTTGTCACTTGCAAGCTTTGAGCAATTTGTGATGAGGTTTTATGAGTACTGACAAAAGAAAAATTGCATGAATCCATATTAAGGGTACAGTGCAATTCTGTGAATAGCTCTGGATCCTTATTTGGAATGGAGTTTGTGAATAAATATGGGAGGCAGATCATTGACAGCTGGAACAAAATATTTCAAAAGTCTTACCTCAAATACTGCAATGCTGTAAGGTCGAGAAAGGAAATCTGGTGACGAAAGCACAGTTCTTCTATCCTGTCCATTCAGGCCTATACTTGACAATGTGTGCAACTTGGAGTCAACCCAATAGAGACAACTTTTCACAGTATCTGGGGGGGAAAACTAGTGTCAATCTGAGCTTACAAGTACAGGTGGTGCTCAAAAAAGTAAGAATCTTACCAAGTGCAATGCCTTTTGGCCACTGAATGTCCACGTCAACCAGGATCTGTCGACCAACACCATTCATTCCTGCTTTCTCTATCTTTGCTGGTTCACCCCAATCAGACCAGTAAATAAATCTAAAAATGTAAAATTATTCTTACTTGGACAAAATTTGAAATAAACAATTGACAAAGAAAGCGAATGAGAAAAGATCAACCTGCAGACAGGCTTACAAGACACAATTGAATTCAAATGCAACCAGTCAAATTACAGTTAATGGATAGGTGCCGCTACGAGCAAAGTCACATAAAACACATTCCTCTTTACTCATCTACCCATTATTTGAAAATCTTCACCCCATTTCATTTTGTTCAATCATATGCAAGATTATTATTTTTCTTAATCTCTCCCTTTCAATCAGAAAATGCACTGATAATTAATATTAGATGGTTTTACTCCCCATTCTCCTGGAGTTGATCACAATGTTGCTAGACGGATGGACGTCATTTTAATTGAAGTTGAAATCCCACATCTTCGAAGGGTTAGTGTGAAAAATTAATCAGAACTATTATGCTTTTGTTTCCAATAAGGCAAGAGAAAAATATACCCTGATAATGGATCAACTGCTACAGAGGCTGGTTTTGTCATGTTGTCATCAAAAAGTGTTTTCCATTTAGATCCATCCATTGTAGCCACAGATATTGCTTTAGCACTGAGATCAGTCCAGTAGATATGCTTGTGGATCCAATCCACTGCAATTCCCGTGGGAAAGCTCAAATTCTTAACAAGTAAAGAATGACCAGGAATACCCCGGTATTTATTCATGGACATGCTGTGAAAAGCAAAGGCAAATAAGTGGCAGCCTGCAAATTTAATACATTTACCATTGTCAAAATAAACATAATGCAGTTCTGTAGTGTGGAACTGTGACATGACAATTAAAAATGCACTATTACATACAAAGAATATCACAGAACTTGGCCCTTATGACCACATGTTTGTGCCAAACACATTGCCACGACTAATACTTATCTGTCTGCACATTATCCATATCACTCCATTCCTGCATGTCCATGCACTTATCCAAAAGTCCCTTGTGCCACTATCATATCTGCCTCCACCACCAGCCTAGCAGTGTTCCAGACACTCACCACCCTGCAAAAAAAACTTGGCCAACATATCTCTTTTAAATTTTGCTCTCCTCAACCTAATGCTATGCCCTCTAGTCTTCAATATTTTCATCCTGGAAAAAAGATTGACCATCCCTATCTTTGCCTCAATTAAATATATATATTTACAGAGGTGTACATATATACACCTCTGGTCTGCCTACAACCTCCAGTGTTCCAGAGAAAACAATTCAAGTATGTCCCATCTCTCACTGTAGCCACAGCCTCTACTCCAGGCATAATTTGGATAAACCAGGCACCATTCTGGCATTTAAGTCAGTCTCTCATACAATTTGCAATAGAAGGAATTTATAATAGATATAGATTTTCCGATTACTCCAGGAAAACCAGAGTAGAGCATTAACTAGGTACTGCGTGCAAGGCTTTGTAATATAACTAGTAAGATAAGATACATTTGTTTGTCACATGTGCCAATTGGCACAGCAAAATTAAATCACCAGACAGCCATACATTAAAAATAAAGAACACAATATGGAGTAGATAGATTTCAACATAAAACATCCCCCCACAGCAGGATCAAAATGTCCCACTGTGAGGGAAGGTACCAAAGTCAGTCTCTTCCCCTGATGTTCCCCACTGTTCCCCCCATAGTCGGGGCCTCCCCGAGCCCCCTGCAGTCGCTGCTACGGGCGGCCCAATGCTCAGGCCCCCTCGCCGGGGTGATGCAAGTCCGACGTCGGGGTTGGGGGATGTCCTCAGCGGCCTGGACCCCGAGTCGGCCCCCTCCTACCGGAGTCCGCGCCTCCCAAGTCCACAGGCCGCGCCGGGTGGAGACACAACGGTCCCATTTTAGTTGAGGGAAAACAAATACAATTTGCTCAGCATTGACTTCTCATGGAGCTTGCATTTGGTCCAAGGATACATGTCAGCAGAAGTAATGACCACATTTTAAATAATATGTCGAACCATCTTCTGTCCATTTTCCTATTCTGCTTACCTGAAAATGGCCTGACGTGTCAAGTCAGCCCAGAATATTCTTTCCTTTGCAACATCAGCTGCCAGTGCTACAGGATTTCTCAGCCTCATGGCTACCTGGGTGTACTCGAGATGATGCAGTCCAAGCTTGCGAATATCATGGCCATTTGTAAAGATCAAGTAAGGCTCTTTGCCTGAAGAAAGACAAATACAGCTTCTGGGTATTTATGCAAATTCTAAACAGTTAAAACACATTGCTATCCAAAAGAGCTTTCATCACAACTTCAATGGCTCACAACATTTGAGTGATTCAGTCAAAATTAGCATTCGAACAACATTGAGGCTTAATGGATTCTATAGGCGAATCCTGGCAATACAATGTAGCTGATGGCACTTTGGTCCATCAAGTGGTCTTTTGGCTATTGTTTAGGACTGCATCAGACGTCAGTCTCAGACCTTTTTCGTAGATCAAAAAAAAGTGGAAGAGGTGGTGTGGTTGCCCAAGTTTTCTTTAAATCTATCATTATTGCAATTTAATCTCAGCTTCTCTGAAACTTCATAGCTGGTCATCTGAATACAGTATTTGACTTGTACGTACCTACAGCCTTGCATGTGCCATCAGCTGGATCCATGTGATACCCTTCATGGCATTCACATTTAAAACTTCCTTTTAAATTGATGCAAATCTGGCTGCAGGATGCAGAATTCAGGCATTCATTCATATCTGCAGGAGAAAGGAGTATTATCCCCACATTCACAGGCCAGGAGATATAAATGCTGGGAGGGAGTTGTGCCTGCTTACTTACCATCACAGGTTCTCTCATCAACTAGCTCAAAGCCAGCAAGGCAATCACATTCAAAATCAATAGGAAGATCCCGGCAAATATGAGAGCAACCACCATTGTTCACCAAGCACTCATTTATTCCTATTGAAAAGAGGTGGATGGGAAGGCAAGGAGTTTATCATTTTTTCCATATATACTTCAGTTAATGTTTTCAATGGAATGGAATCTATTAAGCACTATTAGTCAATCTGATCTTTTCATAACAACATCTTGACTGAACTTGACTAACCTTGAAAGAATGAGTTCAATCATCTGATTGTATTACAGCCAATCTCAAAGTTTTAAATGGTTCCCTTGCAACAACTGCTTAAAACTTTTGGGCTCACACACATCCAGCTTAATTTACAAATAATGATTTGTTAATTTAAAAAACCCAACAGATTGGTCACTGTCAACACAAACACTCTACATCCTGGGAAATTAAACGACGAGCGTATCATGAACAAACAATATTTTTGTACAATCAACACTGGCAATAGCCACAAGGCGAGACCAATCAACAAATCCAAAAGTTAATAACCTTTACTCTTTGGTCATTTGTTGGTGTAGTAGAACTGAGGACCATAGGTTAATATACATTGAGTGCCTCAAATCATTGGGTAACAAAACTAGTTATAGCAGGAACCTGTCAGTTCAAGACCAACAGGCTGCATCTGAACAAGTGCACCTTGCCATAGGCAGGCCAACTGGCATCGTAGCTAAGGGTTTAAACCAATTCAACCGTAGCTAAGGGTAATGCCCCTGTCCCACTTAGGAAACCTGAATGGAAACCTCTGGAGACTTTGCGCCCCACCCAAGGTTTCCGTGCGGTTCCCGGAGGTTTTTGTCAGTGGAAAGTGGTTTCCGTTTTAAAAATAGTTCATTTTTTAGTCGAAGCCGTTTGCGATGCTAGTTGAAGGTGGTTGCCAGAGGACAAAAAACCTCCAGGAACCTTGGGTGGGGCGCAAAGTCTCCAGAGGTTTCCGTTCAGGTTTCCTAAGTGGGACAGGGGCATAAGGGTAAACAAGTCAGAAAGTTGGAAGACAGAATTTATCAAGCAATAAAAGTCCAAGTGGGATTGGATGCTTTGCTTCCCAACTCAAATTCCCTTTATCCAGGAAGGGACACATGTACAGTTTGGATCCAGGAGTAAAAGGATTTCAGTCCTAGATTCTTGTGAAATGAGGCACAACACATGCAGTGGGAACATGCAAACTCCACACAGTCAGCACACAAGGTCATAAATGAACCCAAAACTCTGATGCCGTGAGGCAGCAGATCTACTAGCTGCACCACTGAATTGCTGAGTAAAAAGCAGGATTTCAGAACTTTGGATGATTTGGATAGAAGTCTCGGGGACAGTTTTTTCCCCAGCTGTTATCAGGTAACTGAACCATCCTATCAACAACTAGAGATATATCCTGAGCTACCTCTTTGGAGACCCTTTGACTATCTTTAATCGGACTTTACCTTGCACTAAAGATTATTCCCTTTATCCTGTATCTGTACACTATGAATGGTCCGATTGTAAACATGTATAGTCTTTCCGCTCAACATTGTGGGCCAAAAGGCCTGATCCTGTGCTGTACTGTTCTGTTCCGGATTCTGAGTGGGACATTAGCCTATTGCAAAAATCACCATATTTACTATATTCAAGTTATTTGGCATGAGATTACAACTCTGACAATCACTATGCTGTCTTGCTTCGCATCTCCCTCAAAGAACATCAAGTTATGAGTCTCTGCAGGTGAAATACTGCAATGTTCTCTTCCTATTCCCTCTCAGTTGCATATTCTTGGACTTTAAGCTTTCAAAAATCTGTAAACAATAGGAAAAAGATAAAGCAGATAGTTTTCCTGTCTACATTCACAGAAGATAAGGAAAAAACATTTGGCAAGGCAGCAAACTTCCACTTACGGCATTCGAAAGGCTCATCACTCCGATCTCTGCAGTCCCATTTGTGGTTACAGAGTTTAGTTATGGGTATACATTCTCCATTTTGGCATTTGAATTCATTTGAATTATTGCACTCTAAATTAAGAAAAAAAAAATTCAAATCCAATACAAGAGTTACAAATTTGTTTGAACAGATATGGTCTCCATATACAGAATATTTGAAGGGGTAGCTGTTCTTGGCATCACAACTCAATGGGTACCCGGCAGGATTAGATGAAAATAACTCTTTGTTTCTCTTTTTGATTTGTATACATGTCTCCATTAATATTGTATTTGAAATTGTTATTCACTATTAAGATGTATAGTATAATCTCTCTCTTTTTCTATATAATACTTTATTTTAATTAAATACAAATAACAAGAATATATACATATATATATTTTTTCTCCTCTTTTTTTCTTTTTCTCTTTTTTTATAATCAAAATTATTATTTAATCACCACTTTTATTGATTAAAATCTATTCTTTTCTTTTTCTACTTTAAAAAAAAATAGAAGTTTATAAGTACTATTCGTAACATTCGTATACTTATTAAAATAAGTTGGCTGTGTATTTGAAAAGTTGTAATACCGTTGTTATGATGGATTCCTTTTATAAAAATATAAATTACAAAGAGTTACAAATTTGTATAGAGATAAAATTGTATAGAGATATTAACTATGCACCTACCATTTTTGCAGTGAATTTCATCGATAGCATCAGGACAGTCTGTAATTCCATTACATATTTTGGTTCTAGGGATGCAACTACCATCACCACAGCTGAAATGGTCTGGTCTACATGTTCGAGGAGCTTAAGGCAAATAAAGATGTTAGTCTACTAAGATAATATATTTACAAAACCTTGTAATTAACCTTTTCTATGGATTTTTTTGTGCCAAACTTATATTACATTATTGCAAAAAAAAAGTCTCAAGATTAAAACTTAACATTTCAAAAACTTGATTTGATTTTTTTTTTAAACTTACATTAAAATGCAATACTTATGTTATTTGAAATGGGATGTTTAGGTTTGGACAACATTTTGGTTGTTAAACATAATTTTTAAAGAAAACTGTCCATGCTCATTGTTTAGTAGAGAAATTGAAATTGCAAGCTAATACCATTTGAGCCATACACAAAAAGCTGGAGTAACTCAGCGGGTCAGGCAGCTTCTCTGGAGAAAAGGAATGCGACGTTTTGGATCGAGACCCATCTTCAGACTGAGAGTCGGGGAAAGGGAACGAGATTCTCTCCCTCTCTCTGTCTGCAGGGTCTCAACCGGAAATGTCACCTATTCCTTTTCTCCAGAGATGCTGCCTGACCCATTGAGATACTCCTGCTTTTTGTGTCTGTCTTCGGTTTAAACCAGCATCTGCAGTTCCTCCCTATACATCCAGCCGTAATGTCTCCAAGTTACTTACGGCAATTAACTTCATCACTTCCATCTTTACAGTCACCATCTCCATCACAGTGAAAATGTTGATTGATGCATTCACCAGAAGTACATACAAAGTCACCGGGAGAGCAGGTTGAATGAATAGTATTCCCACAACGTTCTGGAGATTCGTCAGATTGGTCAGCACAATCAACATTGTTGTCACAGACCCAACCCAGGGAGATGCATTCAGAATTATTGCACTGAAACTCGTGACGGCCACAGGATTGGGGAACACAGCCTTTTTCATCACTTCCATCACCACAGTCATCTTCGCCATTGCAGATAAATGTCTTGGAAATGCATCTGCCACTGGAACAAGTAAACTCAAAAATACTGCAATTAAAAGAGCCTGAAAAGACATTAGAATTGGCTTTACTAGCCATAATCATCATGGGAATACAACGAATCCTTAGCCATAGTGATTCATGTTACCCAGATAAACAAACAACTGGTAAAATTTGTATTCAGCTGCAATTGCTCTATGTGGAATTTCCACACGTGGTCGCTTGAGCCGTACGGCCGTGCGGGGCCGGTCCCGACATCATACTCACCAATCAGCTGGGCAGGAGGAGGGCCGACTGAATTTGGACGTCGGGCGGTGACGTCATCACGCAACAGCACACCGGGCGGTGACGCCATGCGCTAGGCGTACGCCATCAAGACGCTGCGTACGCCCGTCGAGACGCTGTGCACGCCCGACTAGACGCCTGCGGGCCAACAGACCTTTGGCGTGCGGGATTTTTGGACAGTGTCAGTTTTTTGGAGCCCCGCATGATGTCGGGACCAGCCACACACAACTCCATACACCTCCGTCAATCGAAGTGGGACCGGCCCCGCGAGGCCGTACGCCTCAAGCAACCACGTTTGGTCGTGCTAGACGCATGCAATCGCATGCTGGTGGGACAGGCCCTTTACAGTGCAAAATCTTTAGGCCTATTACACCTCTTCGGCATATAATTAAAGTGCTTGTTTTGCATTCATTGTCATGCTCCTTCATTTCAAGTCAAACTCGCGCTAAAAGGTCACTGGTAAATTTGCATAACTATAAAAGTGTTAAATGGATTAATTTGCAAGGTAGTCTTCAAAAAGTGAGCAAGAATATGCCAATATTCCTTGTTTTGCAATAGGCCAGTCTGTCGTGAGCCACTAGAATCTAGTGTTATATATTCTGCATGGGAAGCAGTATAAATAGATCTCATCGGTCTGTTAAAAACAGAAGCTACGACGTACCACAGTTCTCTTCATCACTGCCATTCTCACAGTCCCTTCCACCATCACATTTCCAGGAAGCAGGAATACACCGAGTAGTGCCAGGACCACAGCTGATTTCATGCAGGTGACATCTTCTCATGTCTGGAAAACAGCTTTGTGGTTAATCAGACCATCTGCAGCAGATCAGAGACCCCTCACATACTCGAGACAAAACTTTAGATTGTTGCAAGTAATAAGGACAAACAATAATCATAGATGCATAATATTCCAATTCTTGCCCAGAATCTGCACAGTTATGTAGTGTCACAAAATTATAACAATACATCATAGGCAAGGAATGGCTTAATCAAATCTTAGACTTTGTTTTACGGATTTGGGTATCCTGAACAGTGTACACTGATCAGTACACTGTACATACAAGTACAGCCAGCAATTGGTAAAATCAAAGCACAAAATTATCTTAATTGCAAGAGGATTTCGAGAAGAGTGAGGATTTGAGTACAAGAGCAGGGAAGTTCTACTGCAGTTGTACAGGGTCTTGGTGAGGCCACACCCGGAGTATTGCGTACAGTTTTGGTCTCCTAATCTGAGGAAAGACATTCTTGCCATAGAGGGAGTACAGAGAAGGTTCACCAGACTGATTCCTGGGATGACACGACTTCCATATGAAGAAAGACTGGATAGACTTAGCTTGTACTTGCTGGAATTTAGAAGATTGAGGGGTGATCTCATAGAGACTTACAAAATTCTTAAGTGGTTGGACAGGCTAGATGCAGGAAGATTGTTCCCAATGTTGGGGAAGTCCAGGACAAGGGGTCACAGTTTAAGGATAAGGGGGAAGTCTTTTAGGACCAAGATGAGAAAATCGTTTTTCACACAGAGAGTGGTGAATCTGTGGAATTCTCTGCCTCAGAAGGTAGTTGAGGCCAGTTCGTTGGCCATATTTAAGAGGGAGTTGGATGTGGCCCTTGTGGCTGAAGGGATCAGGGGGTATGGAGAGAAGGCAGGTACAGGATACTGAGTTGGATGATCAGCCATGATCATATTGAATGGCGGTGCAGGCTCAAAGGGCCGAATGGCCTGCTCCTGCACCTAATTTCTATGTTTCTATTTGTTGCTCTATATGACTCTGGTGAAACTATATCTACAAAATACAGTTCTGGTATCTTCCCCCCCCCCCCCCCCCCATATGGTGGGTGGGTGCGTGGAGAACAAAGGAGGACCCGGAGTGGAGGGGGAGAGAGGGGCGAGGAGAACAAAGGAGGAGCCGGTGTGGTACTTTGTAACTTTGTCAGTGCCGTATATGCCGACTTTTTGTAAAGAATTTCACTGTGCCTTGTCACATGTGACAATAAAGTATTCCATTCCATTAAAAATATTCATGCAAATGTGGGGAAAGGCTGCAGATTGATTGGTGGATGGTGGATTTGTCATGTAAGGAAGTGACCCGTAATGGAGTTTGATAGTAGGTGGGATATCTAGAACCAGGTTCAACATTTCAGAATAAAGAGTCACCCATTTAAGATAGATAAGAAATCTTCCACAGTAGGTAGTGAATGTTGGAATTTTTTTACTTTCAGACAAGTGAAGGATGATTTTTGAAAAATTCAGAACCCCGAGGGGAAGCGACAGGGGAGACGCAAAAACATCTCAAATTGGAGTGTCTTAGATAGGGGGTTGTTATGACAAGATAGGGAACCCAGAGTCTCAAATACATTTTTTGTAAAGGGCGTAAATCCCTTGAATTATGTGTGGGAGAGAACTGCAGATCAACGCAACTTCAAATTGAAGATAGACATAAAATGCTGGAATAACTCAGCAGGACAGGCAGCATCTCTGGAGAGAAGGAATGGGTGACGGTTCGGTTCGAGACCTTTGAATTATCTATTCCAGAGAGCACGAGTCTAGGTCATTCAAAGCATCGTGGAAGAGGATAATTTGAAAGATCAGGGGATTGAGGGGTATAGGTGGAGCCAAGGCCTGGGATAGATCAGCTGAGACAATTGAATAGTGGGTCATGCTTGAGGGGCCAGGGCTAGCAAAGTCAAAGTCAAAAGAGTTTATTGTCAAGTGTCCCTGACCGGACAATGAAATTCTTTCTTTGCATAGCACAACAGATCCCACTTCCATTTTCAGATTGTGTTCAACAAGAGCAAGAAAGCTTCATTTCAGCCAAGTATTACACTCACGGCAGATTTCTGGACTTTCGTCTGACCCATCTTCACAATCAAGTGCACCATCACATTGCCATTTGCTTGGCAGACAATGTCCACTACGGCATACAAAGTCAGAAGTTCCACAAGTGGCCTGAGCTGTGAAAGAATATGGTGTATCATTGAAATAGTTGAAATAGCAAGATAACCATTCTAATGCATCAATCATTTCTCCACACAACCACCCAAATCAACATTCTACAGCATTTTAGCTGCATTCGCTCATTAAAAAGTGAGAACTCCCAATAATACTGTTGTTTGATCTAAATTTACAAAATTTCACCTTACAGTTTCAATTATGTGAAGACTTTAGCTTCAAGTTTTAAATATTGTGTGTTTCATTATTTCAAAATGTCATACTGAAGTAGGACAAAGGACCCAATAGACATTTGGACAGGTACATGGAGAGGAAATGTTTAGAGGGCCAAAGGGCAGGTGGGACTAGTGTAGATGGGGCATCATGGTCGGCATGGGCAAGTTAGAACCCACTATAGCATCGACTCCACAGTCAAAAAAGCACAACAGAGGATGGACTTCCTGCGGCAGCTGAGGAAGCACAATCTGCCACAGGCAATGATGCTCCAATTCTACACGGCCATCGTAGAGTCCGTCCTCACCTTCTCCAACATGGTCTGGTTTGGCTCAGCCACCAAGCACGGCACCTGGAGGCTGCAGCGAATCATCCGATCAGCAGAGAAAATTATTGGCTGCAACCTTCCCTCCATTGATGAACTGTACACTGCAAGGGTCAGGAAGCGAGCGGGCAAGATCATCTCTGACCCCTCTCACCCTGGCCACAAACTCTTTGAATCACTTCCCTCTGGAAGGCGACTCCGGACTGTCAAAGCTGCCACAGCCAGACATAAAAACAGCATTTATCCACGAGTAGTTGCTCTACTCAACAGCCAAAAATCTGTGCCTCCCTTTGATCTGGTATTTTGTTGGTTCACATGCTTAATCAAAGGTGTTTATCATTAATGTTTTATTATTATTAATGTTTAGTGTTTTCTGAGTCATTCGTAACTGTCACTGCATGTCATGTTGTTACTTGCGGGCGGAGCACCAAGGCAAATTCCTTGTATGTGAATACTTAGCCAATAAACTTACTTCCATGCTGTACAACTCTAAAAAATACATAGAACAATACAGCACATGAACATGCGTTTCAGCCCACATCTATTATGCATGCAATAAATCAAACTTCAGTCGCTTCTTTTAGACTACATAATGCTACACACATCACTACAAGTGCTTTTCAAACGGATGGTTTATTCAAATTAAAATATCAGATCATCATTCTAGAATACATTTAGCATCTAGATCAGCTGTCTCACAAAAGCAAGTTTAAATCTTAAATAGCTCACTTCCAATTAGATGTTGCTTTAAGTTACTTGCTAAGAGTTCGCTATTTTTGCAAATGACCTCTCATCTGCTGCACTTCTGAGCAGCCTCCACACATGTTACATGCCCAGGATTACTAAGGTTCTACATTTGCTTTCTATTACATTTCCTTGCCCATTAACCAAGGTCATTGAATTGTAAAGATCAATGTTAAAAAGGGGCTGCCACAGACAGCTGTGGAGCACAGGGAAACTCTTAAGGCAGAGATTGACATATTCTTGATAAGTAAGGGTGCCAGGTGTTATGGGGCAAAGGCAGGAGAATGGGGTTCAAAGAGAATAATAGATCAGCCATGATTGAATGGCAGAGTAGACTTCATGGGCTGAGTGGCCTATTTCTGCTTCTAGAACTTATGAACTTTCTGCTTCTAGAACTTATGAACTTTCATTTCTGCTCATTACGTGTTCCGTTTCACCTCCCCCAATTATGTTCAAGTTTGGGTACATTAATTCACAGATGATCCTGCTGCAAATTACTTACAACAACCCATTTCATCACTTCCATCAGTACAGTCATCATCACCATCACATTTCCACAGTAATGGTATACAGCGCCCATTTCTGCATTGAAACTGTGATGCATTGCAGGAAGCAGTTGAACCTTAAGCAAAAGCAAGAAAATGAGTTATGCATGCTGATTTAGGATTCATTACACAAAAGCATACTTAGTAATGAATAGCAAACAATGACTTTAACTCAGAGTTAAGACAAAATACTTCAGAGGGATTAATAGACAATAGGTGCAGAAGTAGGCCATTCGGCCCTTCGAGCCGGCACTGCCATTCAATGTGATCATGGCTGATCATCCCCAATCAGTACCCCATTCCTATCTTCTCCCCATTTTCCCTGACTCTGCTATCTTTAAGAGTCCTATCCAACTCTCTCTTGAAAGTATCCAGAGAACCAGCCTCTGAGGCAGAGAATTCCACAGACTCACAACTCTGTGTAAAAACGTGTTTCCTCATCTCTGTTCTAAACGGCTTGCACCTTATTCTTAAAATGTGGCTCCTGGTTCTGGACTCCCCCAACCTCGGGAACATGTTTCCTGCCTCCAACATGTCCAAACCCTTAATAATCTTATATGTTTCAACAAGATCCCCTCTCATCCAAAACTCCAGAGTATTCAAGCCCAGCCGCTCCATTCTCTCAGCATATGACAGTCCCTCCATCCCGGGAATTATCCTTGTGAACCTATGCTGCACTCCCTCAATAGCAAGAATGTCCTTCCTCAAATTAGGGGACCAAAACTGCGCACAATACTCCAGGTGTGGTCTCACTAGGGCTCTATACAACTGCAGAAGGACATCTTTGCTCCTATACTCAACTCCTCTTGTTATGTAGGCCAACATGCCACACACTTGTTTTACTGCCTGCTGTATCTGCATGCTTACTTTCATTGACTGATGACCCAGATCCTGTTGTACTTCGCCTTTACCCAATTTGACACTATTTAGATAATAATCTGCCTTCCTGTTTTTGCTACCAAAGTGGATAACCTCACATTTATCCACATTAAACTGCATATTCTCACTCATCCAACCTGTCCAAGTCACCCTGCATCCTCCTCACAGTTCACACTGCCACCCAGCTTTGTGTCATCTGCAAATTTGCTAATGTTACTTTGAATTCCTTCAGAAGTAAGGAAGCCCATTACACCAAGGCAGTGTCTGAGCCTACCCACTCGGCTGCTTCATGAAGTTGAAGGGAAGTTATTAACATTGAGGAAAATTTCAAGTTGCATTTTGACGTATAAAAAGAGTGTTGCAACCTTCAAAATGGGGTTAAACATCTCAGGAAGATAGTAAAGCATTCCCTTGGTAGCATCGGGCGTGTTTAGATAGTCATAGAAAAACGTCAAACAAATCCCCTTGATCATGGGAATTGAACCAAATGAAGCAGAATTGCTCACGTTTCTACAGATCCAGGGAGAGCTAAACCAGTTACTTTTTTGCATATATTTCACTCATTGTTCCTTATCTCTCCACATCACCGTCTATATCTCTCGTTTCCCTGATCCCTGACCAGTCTGAAGAAGGGTCTCGACCCGAAACGTCGCCTATCTCCTTCGCTCCTTAGATGCTGCTGCACCCGCTGAGTTTCTCCAGCTTTTTGTAGATCCAGGGAGAGCTAAACCAGTGATGCATCAGGTCAAGCATAGGGAAAATATTACTTAATTTCACCTAATCATTGGATAGCACATTAAAAATATATATTCTCCCGTCCACGAATCATGGATAGCACCTGCTATTCTGAGTTGAAGATGATGGAAATCCTAAACAACTCAAAGACAGATTAAAGCCGTTCTAGAAAATGTGTACAGCAGAAGTGGAAACAAAGACTGCCCGCAAGCTAAAGCATTCAACTTGTTCAGAAAGGAAAACAGTATACATGCACTGCGTATATGGGCCACGTAAAAAAGTAATCGAAGTCTTGGTTATTCAAAAACTTTCACAGGTGGAAACAGGAAAAGGAAATGTTCTTGTGGTAAACCTATTTCTCGAATGTCTTCTGTTTAAGAAAGAACTGCGGATGCTGGAAAAATCGAAGGTGGACAGAAAAGCTGGAGATACTTAGCGGGTGAGGCATCATCTATGTCTTTAGCGAGTTAGGTTTTCAAATACAAAAAAAAAACAGCTGAGTTCATTGCGACTCCCTAAATGCAGCTGCTTCATGTGGCTGTTGAATATACCACGGAGCAGAGGAAAAGATTTGGGATGTGTGGAAAGGGAAGGTGGGATCCTAGAAACGCAGCTTGCAATAACAAGTGCTTTAATCCGGCATTTAAACATTCAATACAACTTTTAAAGCGTTTGTTCTCCTCTCTTGGATACCAGAACACCAAAACGGTACTGACGTTTTCTTCGCCTCCACTGAATTGAACATTATATAATCCGCATACCCCTTGAAGCAGGTCTCCCACAAATTAATACTCATTTCACAAACTAAAAATAGCTTACTCACCATTCATAAACCTGGCTGTATTTAAAGTTGCTAGGAGATGCAGCAACAACATTAAACGAAAAGGAATCATCACTGCTTTGGTTAAAAGCAGGAACCCAAAGTCCGCTCAATATCGTTGTTTTTTTCTCCCCCCCTTCCCGGCCTAACTGTACTGAAGAAAGTGAATAGACAAACGTGGACAACTACTGCAGCGATTTACTCTTATCCCTGTTTCCTTTATTACTCCGAGCAACCGATTGGCTGATTGATTCCGACCTAATCATCTCAGTTAAACAAATCCCGACCTTCCGCTGCCTTCACATGGCGGCTTGAAAGTGAATTGATGATGACTGTGAACCTGAATATTGTTATTTCTTTCTCGTGGGCAAAGCAACCTTGCTAATTACCTACCAGTGCACGGTGCAGGCGTTCTCACAGACGTGGTTCAACTCTGGAAACATCAGACCCATGCTCCCCACTATTAGTAATCTCACAGGATTGGAGGAAAACTCTCACTTGGATGGATTACTCTGGTTGCGGTTGTTCTGAGGGAGTGGTGATCGCCAACTCTATCACCAACTCGGTCTCAGTTGACAGACAGCACTTTGTCTCCAAGTCATGAAGGTGTGTTTTATTTTAATGGAGACACAACAAAAAACTGCAGACGTTGGAATTTTGTTCAAAACTAAAAGTATTGGAGGAACTCGACAGATCCCGAGCATCTGGCAACGGTTGATCCCGGACCCCAAACGTCACCTGTACATTCCTTCCCAGATGCTGCCTGGCCCGTTGAATTTCTCCAGCACTTTGTGTTGTGCTTCATTTTAATGTGATATTGAAGTTGCGTTCAAATGTCTAGTTTTAATTTTAACAAAACTAACTAACCTCACTGAATGTTTAAGGTCATGTTCGTGACTATGAAAATATTTTGAAAAGCATGCCCCATCTACATTAGTTCCACTTGCCTGTGTTTGGCCTATGGATGGGCGACAAAAGAATGCGATTGCTAAAGGCACGATGAGCAGTAAATTAGTAATGAACCTATACAAAAACAAAAAATATCAGAAACATAGAGAATAGGTGCAGGAATAGACCCTTCGAGCCAGCACCGTCATTCACTATGATCATGGCTGATCATCCAAAATCAGTACCCCATTCTGGCTTTTCCCCTATATTCACTGATTCCCTTAGCCCTAAGAGCTAAAAAAAAATCTAACTCTCTTGAAAACATTGTGTTTGAATGTGACACTAGAGAGTGACAGCTGAATGTTTTAATTAGAGTTAGAATATAACGACTGTTTTAAGTTGTAGCACCAAAAAAAAAGCTATTTTGTATTATTGTGTATATATGACTGGGTAGGTTCTAGTCTTACTGAGGTTTGAATATAAAGATTACGAGTTGATGTCACATGGTGCCCAATTCAAAATCAAACCTGAAATGGAGAAAACATACACTTAAAACATTTTTTAAAATGTAGATAAAGCCAGGCCATCATCTCTTCCTGTCGTAAAATTGATACATTGCAGGTAGTGTGAATACTAATAAGCTAATTACATGAATGATTATTCTGCACTATCTTACACATGGGTTGAGAACTGCTTCAGAGAACAAGTACTTTTGCAACAGTCCACCTGCTGATGAGACAGATGTGTTCATTTTATTTGCTATCCATAAAAAGGAAACATGCTCAATCTCATCACCAACTCCAGTTCATTTTATTTTTCTCTGTGCTCCAAATTAACTCATTTTATCGGGGGTGGGAGATTGCAACCTTCACGTGGTCCACCCCGTTTCGACTAATGCAACCCGACTTGCACAAACAAATAGATCAAATAGAACAAGTTGACCTTCAACTTTAGGTTGTGCACGCCCTACGGAAGAAGACTTATTTTACCATCAGTTGTTCACAGCACTTCTCTCTTAACATTGTCTATGGAATTAGACATATTAACATAAATGAGTCAGGTTGTTAATCTTTGGAAACTTTTTCTTTCCGCAATAGTTGACATTTGTGCGTTGCACAAATTTGGCCATCTTCCTCCTCTGAACTTCCTTCATCTTGCCTCTTTTGAAAATGTAGCTGTAACCTTGAAACCTATTTAGTATTTAAATTGAAGATTCTCTTGTGCAAAATTGTTTACAAATTATATTCCGGTAATTAGTACTCTTTGTAGGATTCTCCCAAAGATAACCAAATGCTGTCATACCTAGCTACATATTTACATAGCAGCAGATTATCAGAACATTGTGATCCACACATTGTGAGCCAAGGGTGTTTTAAAAACATTCCTTTCATTTTATGGCCAGGTGGTTAAATCCAGTGAATATTTTTTAATTGGCTTCATAATCTAGATTTACCTATTTATCAACTCTAGCAATTAAAAGACAGTATTTAATATTTTGAAATGTTATGTTTTTCTGCCACTAGTGAGGTTGTGTCTGTGCACATTGTGTGGACTACAGCATGCAGCCTGTCCTTTTGGTAATTGTGAGGATCATTGCATTGACCATTGAAACTATTCTCCACAAATCTGAAGAGGCAATACACTATTCCTTCTGGCCTCCAGTCACGCATCTTATGGTTAAGATATTCACAGGGATGGGGCTTTGAAGCAGGAAGAGCAGTGCTGATCTGGAAACCTGGTGGACAAGATGTTTGTGGGTTGTTTATATTCTTGACAGCTGGCACACTTGACATTTAGCACAATTTGATTCCATGGCTTGGCTGCCTATCTGGCAGCAAACGAAATGTGCAGGAAGGAACGGCAGATGCTGGTTTAAACCGAAGATGACACAAAAAGTTGGAGTAACTCAGCGGGATAGTTAGCATCTCTGGAGAGAGGGAATGGGTGATGTTTCGGTTGGAGACCCTTCTTCAGACTGAAGAAGGGTCTCAACCCGAAACATCATCAATTCCTTCTCTCCAGACATGCTGTCTGTCCCACGGCGTTACTCCAGCTTTTTGTATCTATGCCTGGTGCCAAAGTTCTCTCAGAAGGATACAGCTGAGAATTAGGTAGATTCTGTAGTGTGAAGACAGTGGTGGCACCACACTCTCAATTATCTGTGGTCAATTTCTTGTTGTCCTCCAACTTCTCTTAACACATCCATGGCTGCCATCAACATTCAGGTACAGGAATTAAAGGTTGCTGCTGTCTATTGGTATGGTCAATGTCATCTGGCTATGCAACCCCTTCCTTTATTGCAATGTTAATTGCAGAAATACTCATCCCATAATGGCCGTCTCACCAGCAGTCTGTCTTGCTCCTTCTCGGTTTTTATTATTTTAAGTATGTCTTGATTGTTTTAATGTCTCTTTGTATGTTTTATGTGGGGGGTGCGGGCTGGGAGAGAGAATCGGGGAAAACTTTTTCAGTCACTTGACGAAGATGCACCTCTGCCTGCCCCCCCCCCCCCCCCCCTCTCTCTTGTGGCCTACAACATGGAGTGGTGCGGCCTTTCCTAGAGGCCAGCCCAGTGCTTCAAGCTGCGCTAGCGGTGCGAACTTTTGCCGAGGATCGCCAGTGTTGGAGCTCCGACCATTAACACCATGAAGCAGTGATCTCCGGTATGAAGCAGCCGCATGAGAGTTTAAATCTATGCCGCAGAGTGTTCCGACGCCGAAGTTTCGATCATCCTGATGAGAGGGCTTGAACAGCAGACTATGAGCAAAGGCCCCAATCACAGGTGAACCAAGGAGGAAGATAACTGAGCTTTATTGCCTTCCATCAGTGAGGAATGTTGATTCCACTGTGGTGGATGTTTATGTTAAACTTTATTTTATGTGCTGTGTGTATCTTTGCTTTTTACTTAGTATGGCAACTCAAATTTTACTGCACCTTAATTGGTAAACGTGACAATGAAATTGAATCTTGAATCTTCAAGGCAAATAAACTACATTTCAATACTGCAGTTCAGAGAGCCCCAGAAATATGGTTAAAGTTAAACAACCCAAGTCAGATATCAATTTGATCTGGTACAAAGTCATTGATGCTGTGGCCAAGGAGGTAATGTCTACCCCATTAAAAGACTAAGGAAACTTGTCAATTTCTACAAATGCACCAGAGTATCCTATTGGGATTCTGAGCCCAAGACTAAGAAAAAGCAGTTGTGGATCCAGACCAGTCCATTACACAAACCTACCTTTTCTTCCCACAACACAATGAAATCCATGTTTACTTTGTGGTTTAGGAAAGTAGCCAACATAATCAAGTGCTCTGTTTATTTTCATTTCTCTTTGTCTGCTGTTGAGCAGAAGTTAAAGCTTGAAAGCATGTACCACCACCTTCTATAGATAAAATGCTGGAGTAACTCAGCGGGTCAGGCAGCATCTCTGGAGAGAAGAAATAGGTGACATTTCAGGTCAAGACCCTTCTTCAAACTGACTCAGTGGGACAGCGATAAGGAAGTGTAAGGTATGAAAAACGAGACACCAAAGGGGGTGGAAATCAAGGAAAATGTAGAATAGATCATTGTTAGCTAAGAGAAGGTAAAGCAAACAAAGAGATAAAATATAATCAGGCGTTTGAACGGACCTGCACAGTAAGGATGCATTCTTTAATCTTCCAATCTAACTCATTGTAACCCTTGTTTAAAATTTGTTCTCTATAGCTGTAACACTATTCTGCGCCATTCTCTAATTTTCCACTCCCTGTGGTACGATTGTGCTCAATGTATGGTATGATCTGCCTTGACTCAGTTTTTACACAGTATCTCAGTCATGGTGGCACAGCGGTAGAGTTGCTGCCTTACAGTGAATGCAGCGCTGGAGATCCGGTTTCGATCCCGACTACAGGTGCTGTCTGTATGGAGTTTGTACATTCTCCCCGTGATCTGCGTGGGTTTTCGCCGAAATCTTCGGTTTTCTCCCACACTCCAAAGACGTACAGGCTTGTAGGTTAATTGGCTTGGAAAATGTAAACAATGTCCCTAGTGGGTATAGGACACTTCCAGTATAGTCCATGGTGGACTTTTTGGGAGTGATGAGTTACATTTCTATTGCAACTATAAAAACATTCAGATGCGCAGGTATTTTGTGTGGACTAGTATTTAGCATATAGTTAGTACATGTCACTTGCACAAGGTTTTTGCAATTACTGCATTGCCGTGTTCCTTTGTAATTCTTTTAGGTTTAACTGGGAAATAACCATATAATATAACCATATAACAATTACAGCACGGAAACAGGCCCTCTCGGCCCTTCCAGTCCGTAGGGAAACCACTTCCAATGTAGTGGTTTAGCCTACAATTTAGCAACAATATGACAAAAAACATTATTGGTAAAGAGCAAGCAAATTAGTAGCCAATTTCTAAATATTCTCATCAAAATTTGGCAAAATATTGCTACCCAGCATCAAACTTGGGTAGATACTGACAAAAAGTGTGTATTGGCATTGTAGCATTCAGAAACATTGGTACAGATCCAATCTAAGATAACTTGTGTCAAATAAGTTAAACATTCTTTGCTAGCATTAAATGCCAGAGTTTGGTGCTCAAACTGTTGAAGAAACAATGTGAAAAAGGGAATACGAGATATTATTTTCAAAAACAAGTTAGTTTTGAAGGAACAGAAGATCATAGGACTGGAGGTCATTTACAAGTAGAGCAACAAATCATGGAGAAAATCAAACAAAATGTGAAATTAAAAAGGACTCCACTGCAAGTTAAACTATGCATTAAATATTTTAATCATACAAAATGGATCTAAAATTCGACAAGCACCTGACATTCTTTAAGTGAACACAACATATTAGAGAGAAACCCAATACCTGCATTGATATCCTGGCAAATGTGCACCGGGGACGTCATTAACTGAAAGTTCCTCAATTCATCACATTTTATTGAACCGATTGAGGCCATTCAAACCATTCCACTAGCTCTTGCATTTCAGAATTACCCTTTTTCCAAAAAAACTCATCACTTAAACTTAATTTGCCTCCAACAATGCAACCTCCACTTGTGACCATAAGAGTGCCATTCAAAGTGAAGCATTCTCCAAAAAGATATATTGTACATCTGATTGGAATCAGTTCAGTTTTTCCTTCCTCTACTTGGGATAAAGGAATAGTCAGTGGGAATGGAAGAGAAATGATAAACGTTGAGGCACCTATAATTTTATTCTGTTTGGAAATATTAGTCAGCGCAATTTGTATGATTTGGTAGGATCATTGTCTTCGCGATTTTTAAACTGAAAACATGTACTGCTTTCAAAATTACCTACTGCTTTCAAAATCAGTTTTGAAGATTCAACCTAGTGGAATAAGAACCCAAGTTTGCACTTAAAAAATCCATACTATGTTTCACCACCCTTTCAGCAAGTAAACACGGACAAAACATGTAAAAAAAAATTTTTTTATTTGCCATGTGCAATCAATCACGTTCAAAGGCTGGATTCTCAAAATTCATACTTTGCTGAGACTTCCTTTGCCATTCCTGCCATTTAATGTAGCCAGCTGCAACAAACATAGTCACAAGCACTGAAAAATAGAGGCGCAGTATTAGTGAAAGAATAGCTTCATAGACTGAGATTGTTAAACATATAGCTCAAGAATTATGGGTGGATTTGAACTTTTTAGGATGTAGTCTTCCTCTTTTAGAGTCAGCAATACATGTAAAAAGGCACTTAAACCCAACTTATCCATGCCAACCAAAATGCCAATCTCATTTGTCTATATTTGACCCATATCACTCTAAACCTTTCCCATTCATGCACCTGTCCAGTAATCTTTCAAATATACTGTACCTGCCTCACTGACAGCTTGTTCCATATACCAATCAACCTAATAAAAAAAATTACCCCTCCGGTTCCTATTAAATCTTTCCCCTTACTCAAACCCATGCCTCTAGTGCCCAATTCTCCTATCCCGGGTAAAAGACAACACATTCACCTTATCTATGGCCATCGTGATTTTATATACATCGGCAAGATCTGCATGGTCTTCCATGATCCAAAGAATAATTCTAGCCTTCAACTTCTCTATAACTCAGTTCTTTGAGATCATCCTCAAATCTTTTCTGCACTTTCTAGCTTCATGGCATCTTTCCTGTAGCAGGACACTACTTCAAATGGGGCCACACCACCATCTTCCACAATTGTAACACAACATCCCAATGTATGTACTATCTTTACTGCTGTCGGCCAACATGCCAGAAGCTTTCTTTCACCACCCTTTCTACCCACGATGGCACTTTCAGTGACCTGTGTACTTGTACCCCTAGGTCCTTCTGTTCTACAACATTTACCAGGGCCCCACTGTTTACTGTGAAGACCCTGCCCTGGGTTGACTTCACAAAATACAACACCTAGCACTTATCTGTATTAACATCCATTTGTCATGCCTTAGCCCACTTTCCCTGCTGATCAAAATCCCATTGTAATCTTTATTTGCTTCAGTCTATGCTTCCACCTATTATAGTGTCATCTCAAGGCTTATTAGCCATGTCTTGTACATTCTCATCCAAATCATTGATAGATAACAAACAGGCCCAGCACCAACCCAAGGCACATTACTAATCATGGGCCTCCCGTTTGAAGGACAACGTTCCTGCATCACCCTCTTCTTCGTACCATCAAGTAGATTGTGCCCAATTACAGAGCACTCCCTAGATCCCATATGATCTAGCCTTCGAGATCAGCCAACCATGCAGTATCTTAAAGACCTTGCTCAATATATATTCATGGTGACTTTTAAAATATATTTGAGACATGATCTCCCAGATACAAAACCATGCTGACCACCCCAATCTACCCTTTTTCCAAATACAGATATATCCTTAAAGGCACATAGCCACCCTCCATTCTGCCAACACCCCACCCGTGGCCAATAATGATGCACACATCTCAGTCAGGGTACTTGCAATTTCTCTAGTTTCCCAGCGTTCTCAGATATACCCAATCAGGCCCTCAAGATTTACCCATCTTCACGTTTTAAGATGCACAGCACTTCTGGTGTAATGTGGATAAACCCCACAGTGGTCAAAATCAAGTGTTAAAATGAATTGTATTCCCCATTTTGAAATACTTACTAATAGCAAGTGCAATCCAACCAATTTCAGAGCCATTCATGGGTTTGTGTTCTTCATCAAGGACAACACTTGCATTTTTACCTGTTATGAACAGAGAACAATTGTAAGTTTGATAATTCATTAAACTATAACATAATAGCATCAGCTAGAGTGAAATATCTGAATAACACAATTATTCTGCTAAAACTGGAGTAACATACAGCAATAACTTTAAACAATGTAGCAAAGGCCCCGATCAGTGCTTCCCATTGCAAATTCAATTAAAAACAGATTCATTTTCATTACCTTCAGTTAATGTAATTGTTGTATGAAAGTTAGAAGGCAGTTGTTTAGAAGTAGAAGTTAAGGTAGACACCAAGGTTGTTGTTTCTGCAGCACTTTTATATTGCTTTGCTGTAAAGAAATAAATATTAAAACATCATCCAAATCCATTAGTACACAAAGGCATAACTAGGCATAACATTTAAGTTAAAGGCACACATGGTTGAGAAAATCAACTAGAAAATATTCAGGCAGCTTGACAGCACCTGGGGCAGGCCAAGTAAATTAATTCCATCAATGACTTAAGATGATGGAAAAGTTGGAAATAAGCAAATTAAGGCACGAGTGAGAGGGGAAGGACAGAGAACATGTCTTTGAAGGAGAAACTGATGCAAGTATGGCTCGTGAGAGACTCCATCTGAGATGGAGTTAAAGGGAAAAGAGACTCGTCAGAAGCCTGGTGCAGAAGGTGCCTTCAGAAGGTAGAGAAACTAGGAAATAAATGAGATTCTAGTAAAAGGCAGGTGGCCATTGTTGTGAGATCCTGCTCGTTGTGGACACTGGTCTCTATCCAAAATGGAAAGGGAAGAGCTAGAGCAGGCGTTGCATCTCCTTCGTGTGAGAGGCGGAAGTGAAAGGGTGGAAATTGGCAACAAAGGTAACAAAATAAAGTTCTGTCTGAGAGCTGCAGAGGATGTGGGAGAGTTGAATCATTGTCAACTGTACTCAACAGCAAATAATATTCCCTTGCCTTCCACCCTGCACATTCATAACCAAGTTCCCTCCAGCTGCAGAGTGATGCTACTATAAGACATCATTCCCTCTACTTCCATCATTCTGAAGGGAACAATCCTCCTACTCTTCCATCTTGACCGACACCTCTCCTCTTTTATCAGAGGCATAGGAGCAACACCTGCTCTTTACTTTCCTCTACTTTGGAGAAACAAAAACATTGAAGGTATCCTACTTTCTAGATCACCAACATTCAGTCAGCATGGTATTTAAATCAATATTTAATTTCCTTTCCCCAGACAGAAAATTTGGAAGGATGTTGCCAGGACTCGAGGGCTTGAGCTAGCAGAAGAGATTCGGTAAACTAGGACTTTATTCTTTGGGGCACAAGAGGCAAGGCATGATCTTATGGAAATGTATAAAATCAATGAGGGGAATAGACAGGGTGAATGGACAGTGTATTTTACCCAGGGCAGGTGGACTCAAGAACCAGAGGGCATATGTTTAAGGAGAGGGGATAGATTTAATAGGAATCAGAGGGGCAACTTTTTCACTTGGAGAGTGATGGGGATATGGAATGAGCTGCCAGAATTGGTAGTTGAGGCAGGTACTACAGCAACATTTAAAAGCACTTAGGCAGGTATATGGATAGTTTAGAGACATATGGGCCAAGTTTATATGGGGGTATCTTGTTTGGCATGGATGAGTTGGGCTGAAGGACCCGTTTGAACTGTACGACTTGAGATCAGCTACAATTAATAAAACTTCACCACAGTCTGGCAGACTGCCTGAGCACCATCATAACTTTTTTTCCCTCCCTCCATCTTCCCTACAAGAAGAAACATCTCCTGGTTAACATAGAAACATAGAAAATAGGTGCAGGAGTTGGCCATTCGGCCCTTCGAGTCTGCACCACCATTGAATATGATCATGGCTGATCATCCAACTCAGTATCCTGTACCTGCCTTCTCTCCATACCCCCTGATCCCTTTAGCCACAAGGGCCACATCTAACCTCCTCTTAAATATAGCCAATGAACTGGCCTCAACTAACTTCTGCGGCAGAGAATGCCAGAGACTCACCACTTTCTGTGTGAAAAATGTTTTCCTCATCTCGGTCCTAAAGGAATTCCCCCTTATCCTTAAACTGTGACCCCTTGTTCTGGACCTCCCCAACATCGGGAACAATCTTCCTGCATCTAGCCTGTCCAACCCCTTAAGAATTTTGTAAGTTTCTATAAGATCCCCCCTCAATCTCCAAAATCTAGCGAGTACAAGCAGAGTCTATCCAACAAGCCAAGCCTATCCAGCGAAAAGTTCTAGTGAAAGGTGGTTCTAGTGAAAGGCCACAGATTGTTCATTTACTCTGCATTGTCCACCCAACCAGCGTTATTTTGATAGTAGATTTCCAGCATCTGTAATTTTTATATTTATTCCCAGTGATTTTGGGCCAACCTCATGCCTGACATGGTGTAATCCATGCTCTTGTGAAATTCTTCAAAAGGAATTAAAACTAGGTACAATTTGTTCACTTTAGAAGTAGCAAGCATTTTTCGCAATGTCAAATTACATGGATCTAGCCTTCGGAGTCTTCACATGCACATGCTAATTAGAAAAAAGCTTAATTGCTGTGATTAAAAAAAACCTTGGTATATATATATGCTAGCATCCAATCCATAAATTATTTGATTGCCATATTTAATAAACACTCAAACTGCAAATATCAAGCAACATTGCAAGTCATAACTATAACCCTATCTATAACCAAAGTTCAATTATTTTTGTGAATAGATCCTCAAAATATGCAAACAATGTTGGCCTTGACTTTGATAAATTGCTTCAGGTGGCTACGTGCACAGAAATGCACTTCCAGATATTATTCTACTATTAGAAGAATGTCGGATAACATCCTCATTCAAAGGCATCAAAACGTTTGTATCAGTGTCATATCTAGATACTATACTCTGCAATGCATGTCCACTTCAGCCTTTAAATGTCTTAAGGCCCAGTGCTGACGTGGATCTTGGAGGAGCAGCAATCAAAGAGAAGCAGGGAGAAGAGCTTATTAGCTGAAACCTGTGCGAAAGGCGAGTCGGAGAGGAAAAACAGTTTAAAACTGAGGAATTTGATGTGTAAAGCGGGAAATTAGGCAATTTATCAGCCAACATAAGCAAGGCTGCTCTAGTGGTGCGGCAGTGGGCAAGTGGCCTTGTGAGTAAAGTGTGAGTTTTTGGCTTGAGAGTCTTCGGGGAGGAGACTACGCAAAATGCTGGAGAGGACGGGGATGCGGTGAACACATGATGGGTAACATGAGACCGTGTGATGCTTGCAGGATGTGGGAGCCCAGGGACATGGATGGAGACTCTGGCTGCTACAACTGTGGCAAATGCGTCCAGGTTCAGCTCCTGAAGGACCGTGTTGGGCCACTGGAGAAGCAACTGAATGACCTCAGGGCCATCCGGGAAAGTAATAGGTTCCTGGACAAGACCTATAGTCAGGTTGTCACGCTGAGGATAAGGGAAGAACAAAGGTGTGTGACTGAGAGAAAGGGTGGTAACCGTGGTGTGCAGAAGACCCAGGTGACAGTGCCTAACGAAAACAGGTACGCCATCTTGGGAACTGTCGGGGGAGATGACGCTTCCAGTCCGAGTGACGGGCACGTCGGTGGCTCCAATCCTAGAGATAGGACTCGACCGGCGAGACCGACGTCGGGCAGAGTCATAGTGGTGGGTGACTCCATTGTCCGAGGTGCGAACAGGAGATTCTGTGGTGGCAGACGAGACGCAAGGATGGTCTGTTGCCTCCCTGGTGCCAGGGTTCAAGATGTCACGAGCCGAATTCAGAACATTCTCGAGAGGGAAGGTGAACAGCCGGCAGTAGTTGTGCACGTAGGCACAAACGACATCGGGAAGAAGAGGAAAGAGGTTCTGCAAAGCGAGTTCAGAGAGTTGGGAAGAAGACTGAAATGCCGGACTTCTAGGGTGGTTATCTCTGGATTGCTTCCAGTACCACGTGCTAGTGAGGATAGGAACAGGGAGATAGGGGATCTGAATGTGTGGCTGAGGGGCTGGTGCAGGGAGCAAGGATTTAGATTTATGGACCACTGGGATCACTTCTGGGGTAGGGGTGACCTGTACAAAAGGGACGGTTACACCTTAACCAGAGGAGGACAGACGTTCTGGCAGGCAGGTTTGCTAGGGCTACACGTGAGTTTAAACAAAATAGTGGGGGGGGGGGGGGAGGGATTGATAAATTAGGAGTATAAAGATGGAGTTGAAGGGGAAGTGAGTACAGGAAAAGTTACAAAATACTCCCAAATTAATGGGAAGGATAGTTCGAGAAGGGATAAGAGAGCAAGGTCAGGGCCAATTGCGAGAGGGGAGATGAATACCTAGGTCTAAGCGTTGTATATGAATGCGCGAAGTATAAGAAATAAAGTGGATGAGGAATGAAATTCAGTCCCTTGCAAGGGGTGACATTGAAACAGGAGATGTGGAGTCAGTATGGATAGAACTAAGGAATTGTAAGGGTAAAAAAGACCCTAATGGGACTAATCTATAGGCCCCCAAACAGTAGCCAGGATATAGGGTGCACGTTGAATCAGGAATTAAAATTGGCATGTAGTAAAGGTTATGCTCTGGTTGTTCTGGGAAATTTCAACATGCAGGTTGACTGGGAAAATCAGGTTGGTACTGGACCCTAAGAAAGGGAGTTTGTGGAGTGCTTCCGTGATGGATTCTTAGAGCAGCTTGTATTGGAGCCTACCAGGGAGAAGGCAATTCTGGATTTAGTCTTATGTAATGAACCATATTTGATAAAGGAACTTCAGGTTAAGGAGCCATTAGGAGGTAGTGACCATAATATGGTCAAGTTAAATCTACAATTGAAGAGGGAGAAGGGCAAATCGGAGGTGTCAGTGTTACAGTTGAATAAAAAGGACTATGGAGCCATGAGGGCGGAGTTGGCCAAAGTTGACTGGAAAGATACCCCAGCAGGGATGACAGTGGAACAACAATGGCAGGTATTTCTGGGAATAATACAGAATGTGCAGGATCAGTTCATTCCAAAGAGGAAGAAAGATTCCAAGGGAAGTAAGGGGTGACCGTGGCTGACAAGGGACATCAGGGACAATATAAAAGTACAACGTAACAAAGATAACCGGGAAGCAAGAGCATTGGATAATGTTTAAAGAACAACAGAAGATAACCAAAAAGACAATACGGGGAGAAAAGATGAGGTACGAAGGTAAGCTAGCCAAGAATATAAAGCAGGACAGTAAAAGCTTCTTTAGGTATGTGAAGAGGAAAAAATTAGTTAAGACCAAAGTTGGACCCTTGAGGACCGAAAAAAGGTGAATTTATTATGGGAACAAGGAAATGGTAGATGAGTTGAACAGGTACTTTGTTTATGTCCGCCTTAATGAAGACAGATCCAATCTTCCTGATAGAGTACTGGCCAGAGGATCTGCGGTGACAGAGGAACTGAAGGAAATCCACATTAGGCAGGAAATGGTGTTGGATAGACTGATGGGACTGAAGGCTGATAAATCCCCAGGGTCTGATGGTCTGCATCCCAGGGTACTTAAGGAAGTGGCTCTAGAAATCATGGATGCATTGGTGATAATTTTCCAATGTTCTATAGATTCAGGATCATTTCCTGTGGATTGGAGGGTAGCTAATGTTATCCCGCTTTTTAAGAAACGCAGGAGAGAGAAACCAGGGAATTATAAACCAGTTAACCTGATGGTGGGGAAGATGCTGGAGTCAATTTTAAAAGATGAAATAGCGGCACATTTGGATAACAGTAACAGGGTCGGTCTGAGTCAGCATGGATTTACGAAGGGGAAATCATGCTTGAATAATCTTCTGGAAATTTTTGAGGATGTAACTAGGAAAATGGACAAGGGAGAGCCTATGGATGTAGTGTACCTGGACCTTCAGAAAGCATTTGATAGGTTACGAGATTAGTGTGCAAAATTAGGGCACATGGTATTGAGGGTAGAGTGCTGACATGGATAGAAAATTGGTTGGCTGACAGGAAACAAAGAGTAGGGATTAACGGGTCCCTTTCAGAATGGCAGGCAGTGGCTAGTGGAGTGCTGCAAGGCTCGGTGCTGGGACCGCAGCTATTTACAATATACATCAATGATTTAGATGAAGGGATTCAAAGTAATATTAGCAAATTTTCAGATGACAAAAAGCTGGGAGGCAGTGTGAACTGCATGGAGGATGCTATGAGAATGCAGGGTGACTTGGACAGGTAGGGTGAGTGGGCAGATAACCATATAACCATTACAGCACGGAAACAGGCCCTCTCGGCCCTTCCAGTCCGTGCCGACCATTTGTTTTCCCCTATTCCCATCTACCTGCACTCAGACCATACCCCTCCATTCCCTTCCATATACCTATCCACTTTACTTTTAAATGTTAAAATCGATCCTGCCTCCACCACTTCTGCTGGAAGCTCATTCCACACAGCCACCACCCTCTGAGTAAAGAAGTTCCCCCTCACGTTACCACGTTTTGACGTGGATAAGCTTTTCCCATTGAGGGTAGGGAAGATTCAAACAAGAGGGCATGACATGAGAATTAAGGGACAGAAGTTTAGGGGTAACGTGAGGGGGAACTTCTTTACTCAGAGGGTGGTGGCTGTGTGGAATGAGCTTCCAGCAGAAGTGGTGGAGGCAGGATCGATTTTAACATTTAAAAGTAAAGTGGATAGGTATATGGACGGGAAGGGAATGGAGGGGTATAGTCTGAGTGCAGGTAGATGGGACTAGGGGAAACCAAAGGGTCGGCACGGACTGGAATGGCCGAGAGGGCCTGTTTCCGTGCTGTAATTGTTATATGGTTATATGGTTACCCATAAACTTCTGTCCCTTAATTCTCATGTCATGCCCTCTTGTTTGAATCTTCGCTACCCTCAATGGGAAAAGCTGATCCACGTCTATCCCTTTCATCATTTTAAAGACCTCAATCAAGTCCCCCCTTAACCTTCTGTGCTCCAAAGAATAAAGACCGAACTTGTTCAACCTTTCTCTGTAACATAGTTGCTGGAACCCAGGCAACATTCCAGTAAATCTCCTCTGTACTCTCTCTATTTTGTTGACATCCTTCCTATAATTAGGCGACCAAAATTGTACACCATACTCCAGAATTGGTCTTACCAATGCCTTGTACAATTTTAACATTACTTCCCTACTCCTATATTCAATGCTCTGATTTATAAAGGCCAGCACACCAAAGGCTTTCTTTACCACTCTATCTATATGCGATTCCACCTTCAGGGAACTATGCACAGTTATTCCTAGATCTCTCTGTTCCACAGCATTCCTCAATTCCCTACCATTTACCATGTACGTCCTATTTTGATTTGTCCTGCCAAGATGTAGCACTTCACACTTATCAGCATTAAACTCCATCTGCCATCTTTCAGCCCACTTTTCCAAACGGCCCAAATCTCTCTGTAGACTTTGAAAATCTACTTCATTATCCACAACACCACCTATCTTAGTATCATCTGCATACTTACTTATCCAATTTTCCACCCCATCATCCAGATCATTGATGTACATGACAAACAACAGTGGACCCAACACAGATCCCTGAGGCACCCCACTGGTCACCGGCTTCCAACCTGACAAACAGCCATCCACCATTACTCTCTGGCATCTCCCATTCAGCCACTGTTGAATCCATCTTGTTACTCCGCCATTAACACCCAAAGATTGAACTTTCTTAACCAACCTTCCATGGGGAACCTTGTCAAAGGCCTTACTGAAATCCATATAGACAACATCCACTGCTTTACCCCTCATCAATTTCCCTAGTAACCGCTTCAAAAAAATTCAAGAAGGTTTGTCAAACATGACCTTCCAGGCACAAATCCATGTTGACTGTTCCTGATCAGACCCTGTTTATCCAGATGCTTATATAAATTATCTCTAAGTATCCTTTCCATTAATTTGCCCACCACTGACGTCAAACTAACAGGTCTATAATTGCTAGGTTTATTCTTTGAACCCTTTTTAAACAATGGAACAACATGCGCAGTATGCCAATCCTCCGGCACTATTCCTGTTTCTAATGACATTTGAAATATTTCTGTCATAGCTCCTGCTATTTCTACACTAACTTCCCTCAATGTCCTAGGGAATATCCTGTCAGGATCTGTCAGACTTATCCTGTCAGACTTATCCACTTTTATATTTTTCAAAAGTGTCAGTACTTCCTCCTCTTTGAATCTCATAGTTTCCATAGCTATACTTTTTTCCCTTACCTCAGAGTTCAATATCCTTCTCATTGGTGAATACCGAAGAAAAGAAATTGTTCAATATCTCCCCCATCTCTTTTGGCTCTATAGATAGCTGTCCATTCTGGCTCTCTAATGGTCCAATTTTATCCCTCGTTGTCCTTTTGCTATTAATATAGCTGTAGAAATCATTTGGATTTACCTTTCTTGCCAAAGCAACCTCATATCTTCTTTTAGCCTTCCTAATTTCTTTCTTAAGATTCTTTTTACATTTATACTCCTCTAGCACCACATTTACTCCATGCCTCCTATAATTATTGTAGATATCTCTCTTTTTTCGAAACAAGTGTCCAATTTCCCTTAAACCATGGCTCTTTCCAATTTTTACTATTTCCTTTCAACCTAACAGGGACATAAAGATTCTGTACTCTTACAATTTCCCCTTTAAATGTCCTCCATTTCTCTTCTACATCCTTCCCATAAAACAAAATGTCCCAATTCACTCCTTTTAAATCCTTATGCATTCCCTCAAAGTTAGCCTTTCTCCAATCAAAAATCTCCATCCTAGGTCCAGTTCTGACTCTCTCCATAATTATATTGAAACTAATGGTATTGTGATCACTGGTCCCGAAGTGCTCACCAACGCATACCTCCGTCACCTGACCTGCCTCATTTCCTAACAGGAGGTCCAGCACTGCCCCTTCTCTGGTCATTACCTCTATGTACTGCTGCAAAAAACTATCCTGCACACATTTTACAAACTCCAAACCATCCAGCCCATTTACAGAATGTGTTTCCCAGTCTATTTTTGGAAAATTGAAATCTCCCACAATCACTACCTTGTGCTTACTACTAATATCTGTTATCTCCTTACATATTTGCTCTTTCCAATTCTCGCTCCCCCATTTGGCGGTCTATAATACACCCCTAAAAGTGTTGTTACACCGTTCCCACTTCTCAGTTCCACCCAAATAGCCTCCCTAGACGAGCCCTCTAATCTATCCCGCCAAAGCACTGCTGTAATATCCTCTCTGACAAGTAATGCAAGACCTCCACCTCTGGTCCCTCCAATTCTATCACACCTGAAGCAACGAAATCCTGGAATATTTAGTTTCCAATCACAGCCCTCCTGCAACCATGTTCCACTGATTGCCACAACATCTTATTTCCAGGTGTCAATCCAGGCTCTAAGTTCATCCACCTTTCTTACAATGCTCCTAGCATTAAAATATACACATTTTAGAAACCCACCATCCCTTATTCTCTGTCTATTATCTTTTCCTCTTTCTCCTCGCCTACATTTTGGGTCCGAGTGCTTCCCTTCTCTGCCTCTTGTCCCACACCCTGTCCCCTAGCCCCCTCTACCCGAGTCCCTTCCCCCAGCCTTTCTAGTTTAAAGTCTCCCCAGTAGCCTTTGCAAATCTCCCTGCCAGGATATTGGTCCCCCCTTGGGTTCAAGTGCAACCCGTCCTTTTTGTACAGATCATGCCTTCCCCAAAAGAGATCCCAGTGATCAAGAAACTTGAATCCCTGCCCACGGCACCAGTCCCTCAGCCAGGCATTTATCCTCCACCTCATTCCATTCCTACTCTCACTGTCACGCGGCACAGGCAGTAATCCTGAAATCATTACCCTTTTGGTCGTTCTCCTTTAACTTTCCCCCCCCCCCCCCCCCCCCCCCCCCACCACTCCCTAAATTCTCCCTTCAGGACCTTGTCTCTTTTTCTGCCTATGTCATATGTCTATGTCATTAGATGCATGGCAGATGCAGTTTAATGTGAATAAATGTGAGGTTAGCAAAAGCAAGGCGGCAGATTATTATCTAAATGGTGTCAAGTTGAGAAAAGGGGAAGTACAACGGGATCTGGGGGTCCTTGTTCAACAGCCAATTAAAGTAAGCATTCAGGTACTGCAGCCAGTGAAGAAAGCGAATGGCGTGTTGGCCTATATAACAAGAGGAGTTGAGTATAGGAGCAAAGAGGTCCTTCTGCCGTTGTATAGGGCCCTAGTGAGACAACACCTGGAGTAGTGTGTGCAGTTTTGTTCTCCTAATTTGAGGAAGGACATTCTTGCTATTGAGGGAGTGCTGCATAGGTTTACAAGGTTAATACCCGGGATGTCGGGACTGTCATGTGCTCAGAGAATGGAGCGGCTGGGCTTGTATACTCTGGAGTTTATAAGGATGAGAGGGGATCTTCTTGAAATATTTAAGATTAAGGGTTTGGACATGCTAGAGGCAGGAAACATGTTCCCGATGTTGGGGGAGTCCAGAACCAGGGGCCACAGTTTAAGCATAAGGGGTAAGCCATTTAGAACAGTGATGAGGGAACAGCCTTTTTCCTCCACAGAGTTGTGAGTGTGTGGAATTCTCAGATGGCGGTGGAGGCCAGTTCTCTGGATACCTTCAAGAGAGAGCTAGATAGGGCTCTTAAAGATAGCGGAGTCAGGGGATATGGGGAGAAGGCAGGAACGGGGTACTGATTGGGGATGATCAGCCATGATCACATTAAATGGCTGTGCTGGCTCGAAGGGTCGAATGGCCTACTCCTGCACCTATTGTCTATTATTTTAGTTTAGAGCTACAGCTCGGAAACATGCCCCGAGGCCCTCCAACCACATCTTAATTTTGCCAAAGTTATTGGACAAATACAAACTTTCAATTGGATTTTTGCTGATTTAAACTTTTACTATTGAATTCCTCTCTTCACATGTTCTAATTGCACATAACTTCAATTTTACTTCACTTGCTTCATTTAATCTATTCAGTAACATTTTCCTAGTGTAATTTCACTGAAAGAACAATTTAATAAATGGCAGACACTAATTTCCGATCCATTTTATATCAACATCTTGAACTTGAGCACTGACCACAGGCTTCAAGAGAAATAAATATGAATCAAAGTTTAGAGATTAAATATATTTCATACCCATTCTACACTGCTGCCCATTTGGCTCCAGCTCCTTTCCAAGTGGACACACACAGGTATATTTCAACGACTTTGTGTTAGGCAATGAGGAAGGCAGGCACATGAATTCGCAGCCCCCATTCCTATGTTTGCCGCACCAATTTTTACCTGAGCACAAAAAGGAAAAAAAAATCTATAGGTACAAAATGAACTATGCATTTGCAGCACATTTGCCATCAGATCACCGGCTAGTACAATGCTTTAGAAACATGGGTCAAACCATGCCATCTTTTACGACGTTCCATTTGGTGCCACTGCTTCAGCTGTCGGCAGCCACTGACTTCCACGTGCGCATGGTCTAGACAATTAATCAAATTGAGCCCTATGTCAAGCTATACCGTTGCAGGATTGCTGATTTTATTGGGCATTACTTCAAGAAGGTAAAAGTTGTTCCTGCCCAAGTGTCAGTTAACCATTAAAATCAGTTAATATTAACAACTGGCATCACCTCAAATTCAACTAACAGGGATGTTTTGGGGGAAGGCATCCAGGCAATGTTAGGCTCAGAGTCTAGACCTAATTTCCAGAGACCCAGACTGGTTATCCCCAACCAGACCATGGAATTGAAAGCTTCCAATGAAGGGAGAGCACATCATGAACCAGCTCACATTTTTTTTCTAAAGTTCACTATCTTTCAAAATTTGTAACACTTGAAAGCTAAAGTTTCAAATGTTCAATTTTTATACCAAATTAGGATGAATTTATACAATCCAATATCAAAACTTATGGCAAAGGTGGTGCAAAGGAAGTAAAGATTATTACAGGCAACACGTCAATGTTACAGCGAGTTTGATTAACAGGATGGTGGACTACACTTGCTGAAAGTTTCAACTCAAAGATTTGATTACCCAATTCATATTCTAACAGCTAGCTATTTTGATGCCGTAGCAAGTTCATTGGATGGTCAACACCAATATCTTGGGTGTGATTTTATAACCAGCTAATAATTGGTCAAAATAATGAATTTGCAGCAGAAAATAAGCCACATTATGGCTTTGGAATGGAATGGGAGGTTCAACAGCAATCTTACCAATTGGTAGATTAGGTTTGGGCCAAAGACTAAGTCTTTATTTTCACAATTCCATAATTCAATTGGCAAGTAGCTGACTGAAATGAATTCAGGTACACAAAGCCATGATAAAAGGTAAACCATACCAAGTGGTTGTAACAGTTCATTGTAAACTATAATGTCCCGAGGTTCATGAAGGTTGGAGGCCAATACTATCACATCATTTCCTCCATATTTATCAATTTCATGAACTTTTTTGGTCCGCTCATCAGTCCAGAAGACAGTATCCTAAAACAAAATAATTTGTACTTTGAAAAGGGACCAAGCTTTTATCAGATCATTGCACACACACAGAATATCCATTGATTTTATTCAGGTTGCAAATGTAGAATTTAAAGTTAGCATTCTCTTGTCAAAGGGTCGTAGATTTAAAAATTGAAATTACATTAATATGCCCAAAAATTGAAATTACATTAATATGCATTCAAATCTTACTTAGACAAATCAATCTACATTGGAAGTTTGTAAATAAATTCTAAAGGTGGGAAGTTTTACCTCAAATGCAGCAACTGCAGAAGGATGAAGGAGGAATTCCAGTGACCACAGCACGGTTCTTCTATCCTGACCGTTTAGGTCTACACTTGATAACATGTGCATCTTTGAATCAACCCAATACAAACGACTTTTTACAAGATCTGTGGGAAAATGTTCAATGACCATACCATTCTAATGCAGGGAGAAACGTTTCCTAAAAGAAATATGTTCTTACCAAGTGTAATGCCAGTTGGATACTCAATCTCTCTGCTAACAACTTGCTGGCGGTCAGCACCATTCATTCCTGCTTTTTCAATGAGGGCCGGTTCACCACAGTCCGACCAGTAAACAAACCTTGAGAAAGAAAACAAATTAAATGGCTACAACTGACCGTCAGATTCAACTATTCATTAATACCAACTACATCCAGTTCTGCAAAACCATTGGAAATTTTCATCAAACATTTCCCATGAAATATAGAAAATCTGTGTTAACAGATTTGTAAATAATTGCAAACTGAAACCCACATGGGATAGTTGTAGATTGTCATTTAATTTTCTAAAATCCCCGTTTTCTCCCAAAATTGTTAATGATACCCCATTGGCAGAATAAACAGAGATCCCCATTTCCTCAGAACCAATTAATTGAACAGCCAAGGCAATATTCAGCCATTAATAACTCATCATACAGCCAAAAAAAGCATGATTATTGTACAGTAGAAATACTGCAGTCATTCATGCTGAACTACAATGGAAGCTCAAGTAGTCTCTCCAGCCCTGAATGCTTCCTTTGCCATTTAATAAGACATGCCATTTTACCTCAGTGTCATTTTTCTGCAAAAAAAAAAAAAATCCATTCCCACATACACCAGTGCACAAAAAAACAAAACAGTACCCAGTTATTGGATCAACTGCTATAGATGATGGCTCCCGCAAGTCTGTGTCAAAAAGAACCTTCCTTTTGGTTCCATCAAAAGTGGCCACAGATATTGTCCTTTCACCGCGATCAGTCCAATAGATATGCTTGTAGATCCAATCCACTGCAATTCCTGCAGGGAAGCCTGGAACCTTAATTCTGGAGGTCAGAGTTGGGTGTTCCCATTTATCAAAGGTCACACTGCACAAACATAATGTAAATTGGAGACTTATTCATTTGTAGGTGCTTCTCGTTACTTTGAAATGCAGAAAACAATCTTGTAGAATTACAGACATGCCAGATTAGTGACACTAGTTTAAGGTATGAATAATTGCATGACAAAGTGTTTTCAATATACATGGTGTCACAGGTGGAGAGGACAGTGAAGGCAGCATTTGATAAACTTGCCCTCATGATCAAGGCATTGAGTTCAGGAATTGGGATGTTATATTACAACTGCACAAGTAGTTGGTGACTCAAAAGTATTGTTCGGTTCTGGTCATCCAGCTGCAGGAAGGATATCATTAAGCAGTAAAAAGGCGTGGACAAATTCACCAGAATGACTTGGGACTGCAGGACCCAAATTATGAGTGGTTGGATAGGCTCCCCTAGCAGGTGGAGGGAGAGGGCTGAACTTTGACGTACACAAAATCAAGACAAATGACTGCAGATGCTGAAATCTTGAGTAGATAAACTGTTGGAGGAACAGCAAGTCAGGCTGCATCTGTGGAGGGAAGCGGACAATGTTTTATGTAAGGACCCTTCAAGATTGGTGTCATTGGGCGATAGCTGGTCAAAAGTGGGGCAAGAGTTGGAAAGCAGTAGGTGAATTCAGTGAGAGGTTGATTATCTATCTCCATTCTACAATGTTTAAAATGCATTCAGAGAGGTACATGGATACAAAAGGTAGAGTGTGATATGGACCTAATACAGGGAAATGGGACTAACGTGATTGGACATCCTGGTCAGCAGTGACAAGATAGGCCAGAGGGCCTCATTTCTGAGCTGTGTAAACAGACTATGATACATCCGTTTCAACTAAAGTAGTGTGGAATGGCAATCCACATTTTCGTTAACACATGATATATACCAGCTGGAAAGATTACTACATCATGGACTGGAGAAAATAATTGAAATCCAAGTCTAATTTTCAAGTTATTGTAAAATGTTGGTGTTACGTCTTCCTGTGGTCCATCGCAAATGTTAACAAATTAGTAAATTGTTTTAAATCTGTTCAAACAGTTACCTGAAAATTGTTTGTTGTGCCAGGTCAACCCAAAATATTCTCTGCTCTGCCACATCTGCGTCCAGTGCCATGGCATTTCTTGGATGCAGAGGTAGTGGGGTGTAATCCTGGTGATGTAGTCCGAGCTTCCGGATATCATGTCGATTAGTGAAAATCAGGAAAGGCTCGGTCCCTGATGGATTCAGAAAAAAAAAAAAAAAAAATCCTCAATAGCAGGCTGTCATTAAGTTGTAAATGAATTCTCTTTATTTATTATTGCTCCGCGCGTTCCATTCTCCAGGCCCCCATCCTCTCATCTTTACCATGGACGTCCAGTCACTCTACACCTCCATCCCCCACCAGGACGGTCTCAAAGCCCTCCGGTTCTTCCTCGACCAGAGGAGCAACCCATACCCGTCCACTGACACCCTCCACCGCCTAGCGGAGTTGGTCCTCACCCTCAATAACTTCTCTTTTGACTCCTCCCATTTCCTCCAAACACAAGGCGTAGCTATGGGCACACGCATGGGCCCCAGCTACACCTGCCTCTTTGTCGGGTACATCGAACAATCCTTGTTCCCGGCGTACCAGGGCCCCATCCCCGACCTCTACCTCCGTTACATCGACGACTGCTTTGGTGTCACCTCCTGCACCCACACACAACTGACTGACTTCATCCATTTCACCACCAACTTCCATCTGCCACTCAAATACACTTGGACCATTTCCGACATTTCCCTACCATTCCTTGCCCTCACCATCTCTATTGCAGGTGATACACTCCTGACCGACATCTACTACAAACCAACTGACTCCCACAGCTACCTGGACTACTCTTCCTCCCACCCTGCTTCCTGTAAGGACTCCATCCCCTATTCCCAATTCCTCCGCCTACGCCGCATCTGCTCCCAGGATGAGGTGTTCCACACCAGGTCATCACAAATTGCCTCATTCTTCAGAGAACGGGGATTCCCCTCCCCCACTATAGATGAGGCTCGCACCAGGGTCTCCTCCATACCCCGCAACACTGCCCTCTCTCCCCATTCGCAAACAGGGCAGAGTCCCCCTGGTCCTCACCTTTCACCCCACCAGCCGGCTAATACAACACATAGTCCTCCACCAGTTTCGCCACCTCCAACATGAACCCTCCACTTGCCACATCTTCCCATCTCCCCCCCCCCCCCCCCCCCCCCCCCCCCCCCCCCCCCCCCCCCACCCCCCGTCTGCCTTCCGCAAAGACCGCTCCCTCCGCAACTCCCTTGTCAATTCTTCCCTCCCGCTCTACCCCTTCCCCGGGCACTTTCCCTTGCAACCACAAGAAATGTCCCTTCACCTCACCCCTCCACTCCTTTCAGGGACCCAAGCAGTCCTTCCAGGTCCGACAGAGGTTCACCTGCACCTCCTCCAACCTCATCTACTGCATCCGCTGCTCCAGATGCCAGATGTTCTATATTGGTGAGACCAAGAGGAGGCTTGGCGATCGTTTCGCCGAACACCTCCGCTCGCTCCGCATTAACCAACCCGACCTCCCGGTGGCTCAGCACTTCAACTCCCCCTCCCATTCCGTATCCGACCTCTCGGTCCTGGGCCTCCTCCACGGCCAGAGTGAGCAACACCGCAAGTTGGAGGAACAGCACCTCATATTCCGCTTGGGGAGTCTGCATCCTTTGGGCTTGAACATTGAATTTTCTCAATTCTGTTAACCCTTGCTGTCTCCTCCCCTTCCCACCTCTCCCTCAGCCCTCAGGCCCTGGCATTCCCTCTCTCTCTCTCTCTCTCTCTCAGCCTTTTGTGTACCCTCTCTTTATTATTACATTGTTTTATGGGCACAATGTAGAGTGCCAACCAGGATCATAATTTTTGGATATGCAAGAAAATGTGCTTCTTGCACACAGCCAAATTGTTTGCTGAAGTTATGTAAAATAGAGGTCAGTGAAATCTCAGTTGCATTTGCAGGACTTCTTTTCATTACAAAATACCCAAAGGATATCTTATTCTTGGAGATCAAGACCAGTGTGTGTTATTGGACAGGGAGATGTGTCCAAGGAAATTAGTCTGAAAGGGCTCGAGCCAAAAAAAACACTATCCATGTCCTCCAGAGATGTTGCCTAACCTGCTGAGTTCCTTCAGCACCTCAAGTCCTTCTGTGCATTAAGCAGCATCTGCAGCTCCTCATTTCTACTATCTCTCCCTCCTAACCCCATTATCCTGCCTTCTCCCCATAACCTGACACCTGTATTAATCAAGAATCTATTTATCTCAACCTTAAAAATATTCACCGACTTGGCTCCACAGCCTTCCGTGACAAAGAATTCCACAGATTCACCACCCTCTGACAAAATAAATGTATCTTCATCTCCTTCCTAAAATAACATCCTTTAATTCTGAGGCTATGACATCGAGTCCTAGACTGTCAGTGGAAACATCCTCTCCACATCCATTCTATCCAGCCCTTCCACTATTCTGTACGTTTCAATGAGGTCCCACCTCATTTTTCTAAAATCCAGCGCGTACAGGCCCATTGCCAACAAACACTCACCGTAGGTTAACCTACTCCGTCCTGGGATAATTCTTGGAAACCTCCTATGGACCCTTTGTTGAGCCAGCACATCCTCAGATAAGGTGCCCAAAATTGCTCGCAATATTCCAAATGCAGCCTTACCAGCACCTTATAGAGCCTCAGCATTACATCCCTGCTTTTGTATACCAGCCCTCTTGAAATAAATGCTAACATTGAGTTTGCTTTCTTTGCTACCGATTCGACTTGCAGATTAACTTTTTGGGAATCCTGCACCAGCACGCCGAAGGCCCTTTGCACCTCCGATTTCTGGATTCTCTCCATTTAGGTAATAGTCTTTGCCTTTATTCCTACTACCAAAATGCATGTCTCCACACTTTGCTGCACTATATTCCATCTGTCACTTCTTTGCCCACTTTCCAAACCTGTCCAAGTCCTTCTGCAGAATCCCTCCTTTCTCTACACTACCTGCACTTCACCAAATGTTCGTTCAGTGCTATGTTCACTCTTCTGTTTATAGAATGAATTGGTTCTTCCCAAATTGAAAGGTTGTTTTTTTTATTATTGTAAGTATCCCGACAGGCAAGCAGCCACACTCCCATTTAAAGCAAATGTCATGGCTAGAGAAGGTCCAAAAAAGGGACTAGTGCCACATTATGCAGATCATTTCAATTTGCAACACAAGCATGCATTTGCAAAACAAGATTAATTTGCTAACTATGATGCTATTAGTCAAGTTCACAACATTGGAAAATCTCAACATGACCTATTACCCGTGCTCCAAAGAAGCACAATGAGCAATGCCAGTCTCTCCCACCATCCTCAAGCCTCCTCCAATATTTTTTTAAAACTGATAAGCTGACAATAACTTAGGCAGAAAAACAGAATAATCCTCATGACAACGGTGAGCAGAGATGGATGAAGTTGATCAAATACCAATTTACACTATAGAATCAACAATTTCTCTCCAGACTAAACATGCTGCTGGATAATCTTAAATACAACTGCAGGATGACAGTGGCAAAGCAGTAGACCTGTTGCATTACAGCACCAGGGACCTTGGTTCCATCCTGACTACGGTTGCTGTCAGTGTGGAGTTTGTACATTCTCCTTGTAACCTCGTGAGTTTTCTCTGGGTGCTCCAGTTTCCTCTCATATTCCAAAGATGTATAGATTTGTAGGTTAATTGGCCTCTGTAAATTGCCCCTAGTGTGTAGGATGCGGTACTGGGAGAACATACAACCAGTGTATGGGTAATTGATGGTTGCTGCAGTCTCAGTGGGCCGAAGGGCTCATTTCCATGCTGTGTCTCCAAACCTCATCTTTGGCAGGGACCAAATTTGTTAATTGATGTATTGCCATTTAAAAGTTACTTACCCATTGACTTGCAAACCCAATCAGTTGAATCCATGCGATATCCTTTATGACACTCACACTTATAGCTTCCTTCCAAGTTAATGCAAAGTTGACTGCATGTTTCAGGACTTTTACATTCGTCGATATCTAAAAATAAATCAACGTTTGTTAATTGCTTCCCTTCATACACCATGTCGTAGTCAACCAATGGGTTTAGCTTACCTTCACATGTTTTATTAACCAATTTGAAACCAGCAGGGCAGTCGCATTCATAGCCAATGACAAGGTCCTGACAGATGTGAGAACACCCTCCATTATTTGACAAGCATTCATTCACATCTTTGGGGGGGAAACAAAAATAAATTCCACTCAGGATTACAATGGATCCATACAATGAATTAAACTTAGAAATTAAATTATTCCATATTATACTGTTCACCGTTTAATTCCATTGAACAACTCTACTCAGAACTAATGCTCAAGAACCTATGTACTTCTAGAAATTCTTAATCTAGTGGACATTCACAAAGAGGTTCCCATGAACTAGAAGTTTCAGAAATGTGCTTAAGATCGACTTGCATTCAGCCAACTATCTGCCATTCCCAGATTTTACTTTCGATAGACACCATTCCTAAATGTTGTCCTGAACATTTAAAATCCTACCCTAATACTGATTGACTAGTTCTACAGTTCAGGGTAGAGGTAAAAAGAGCAACTAATTTTCAGTGGCTATGCTTCAATGCCAAAAATATCCAGATCAGTTGCAAAACAGCTGCTGAGACCAAGACCATAATCTAACAGATTTAACATTTTACATGTCAAATCATCCTTGTGGCCAAGGATGCCTTTAATATCAACCAAGGGTAGTTTAGTGCATGCACGTTGCCTCAAAACTGATTTAATTAGTTTGTTCCATGTGGAGCTCAAATCAAACATTCAATCAAGCCAGAGCTGGATTCAAATCGGTTTCATCCACATCTCTGGTGAAATTATTCAGTTAGAATGAAGGAAAAATAATGACATTTAAAGCACTAAAGGTAAAGTGCTAATTAAGTGCATGTCAGGACTTGGCAACAATTCACCTCAAGATTAAATCTAGCCAAAATAAATTTAGTTCACAATGTGAGGGTTAGATTTGCAATAACATTTTCTCCAATGCTCACCCAAGTTTATATTTATTTCAAGTTTGACAATTTGTGGAACAATTCAGCAATCTTCACACTTTAATATCCTGGTAACAAGTACTTGCAAGCATCATATTCGAGGTAATATTAATTAAAAAAATACTATTTAGCACTGCACAATACCAACTCTGGGCATAATTGAATTTAAATCAACATGGAACTTACAGGATATGGTCTGATTAAATAAGTTACTTGCTCGTCAGTTTCAGATTAAAACTATTGGAAAATCATTGCTGCAGTTGTTGATAAATCCCGATGAACAATTGCCAGTATTATTAATCTTATAGGAAGACGGCTAAAAAAAAAATACTGAAAGCCATGAAGTGAATATTGTGAAACAATCCAATTAGGAAAAAACCTTTTGTTCTCCATGCAGATGTATTGTGTAATTACTGGATTAGTCACTTGGCTATGGTGCAAACCAAATCCAACGTCTTCACAGAAAACAGTACTGACAAATAATTGGGTACCAGTTATTTTTCTCAATTTTCTTGGAGGATGGGGGGGGGGGGGGTGGGGTGGGGGGGGGGGGGGGGGGGGGGGGGGGGGGGTGGGTGGGGGGGGGGGGTGGGGGGGGGGGGGGGGGGGGGTGGGGGGGGGGGGGGGGGGGGGGGGGGGGGGGGGGGGGCGGGGGGGGGGGGGGGGGGGGGTGGGGGGGGGGGGGGGGGGGGGGGGGGGGGGGGGGGGGGGGGGGGGGGGGGGGGGGGGGGGGGGGGGGGGGGGGGGGGGGGGGGGGGTGGGGGGGGGGGGGGGGGGGGGGGGGGGGGGGGGGGGGGGGGGGGGGGGGGGGGGGGGTGGGGTGGGGGGGGTGGGGGGGGGTGGGGGGGGGGGGGGTGGGGGGGGGGGGGGGGGGGGGGGGGGGGCGGGGAGGGGGGGGGGGGGGGGGAGAAGGAGAGTTAACTTCTGGCTCGATGCTTTGTCAAAAGAGATCAAGGGCCGAACTGACCAGATTAACCAGCATCTCCCAAATGCACTTACAACATTTTCCCTGCAGTTCATCACTCCAGTCTTTGCAATCCTGCTGTTGATCACAGACTTTCTCAATATTTATGCATTCACCACTCTGACACTTGAAGTCCAATGATCCCATGCATTCCATAACTATGAAAAGAAAGGAAATAGTGAGAGTACTTAAAAGATACTTAAGGTCATAGTTCCAGTATATTTAAGCACTCACTTTTACAGTTGAGTTCATCACTACCATCAGCGCAATCAGCAATTCCGTTACATTCATTATTTCCAGCGATACATTCACCATGGTTGCACACAAAGTTATCTGGTCGACATGTTCGAGGAGCTGTAGAAAAAGGAAAATCACAATTATGTATTACAACCACACAATTTGCAATAAATACTTTGGCACAATTTTCTGTCTTCATTTCTCACGGGGAGAAATGGTAGATATTAAAGATAACGTTGTACTCGACTTAAAAGCTTGAAGGAAACGAGAGCATGTCTTGTGGTCAATATCCAGTGGATTTCTCCAGAGCTAAAAATCGGCTTGTTCCATTTAAAATTGATATCTTTGCAAATCAGAAAAAACACCTTTAATTACACTTACAAGACAGCTCGATTTACCGGTAGCTCCAGATATTTTCCTATCATGCCATTACCAGTTTGTAGTTTAACAATTGGTAGAAATGAATTCTGTAACCATTTTATACAGCACAGGAACTGGCCCTGTGGCCCATAAAGTCTGTGCCAAACATTATGCCAAGTTAAATTGATCTCATCTGCCTATACCTGATCTACATCCCACTATTCACTGCACTTCCGTGTGCCTCCTAAAAGCCTCTTAAATGCCACTATCATATTTGCCTCCACCACCATCCCTGGCAACAAAAAAAACTTTAAAAACTTGCCCAGTGCATCTCCATCAAGCTTTTCTCTCTTACCTTAAGCCCTCTAATGTTGGACATTTTGAATCTGGCAAAAAGGATCTCACTGTCTACCCTATCTATGCCTTTGAGAATTTTATACACTCTTGATAAAGTTTCTCCTCAATCTTCAACGTTCCAGAGTAAACAATCCAAGTCTATCCAAAATCTCCTTTTGGCTAAAACCCTCTAATCAAGGAAACATTCTGTTAAACCTCCACTGTAACCCCTCCAAAACCGTAACATCTTTCCTGTGATGTGCCAGAACTGCACACAACACTCCAAATATGACCTAACTAAATAAGTCCTATTGAGCTGCATAATGACTTCCTAACTCTTATACTCAATGCCCCGGCAATGAAGACATGCATACCATATGGTTTCTTTACTACCCTATCTACTTGTGCTGCCACCTTTAGTGTGCTATGAATTTGAACACCACAATCTCTCTGCACATCAATGTCATCAGGGGCCTTGCCATTACCTGTACACTTCCCCTTTACATTCAACCTCCAAGTGCAACAGATTACACTTGCATTTCTCAAAACACTCAGCCATTTCTCTGCCCATTTCCGCAGCTGATCTATAGCCTGCTGTATCTTTTGGCAGCCTTAGTCACTGCCTGCAATTCTTCCAATTTTGGTGTTATCAATATATTTGCTCAACAACCCATCTACATTTAAATCTGTGTTGGGACCCCTGTGGTATATGACCTACATTTAAATCCAGGTCATATACCACAGAGGTCCCAACACAGATCCCTGGTCACAGAGCTTCAGCCAGAATAACTCCCTTCCACCACAACCCTCTATTGTTTATGACTGAGCCAGTTCTGAATCCACATGACCAGTCATTGTGGACCCTATATCATTGGTGCATGTTGTGGCACCAATGATATAGGTAAAAAAAAAAGGGATGAGTGTTCCTACAAGGTGAATTTAGGGAGCTAGGAGATAAACTTAAAAGTAGGACCTCAAAGGTAGTAATCTCGGATTACTACCAGTACCACGGGCCAGTCAGAGTAGAAATAGGAGGAATATAATGCAAATGAATTACGTGGCTTGAAAAGTGGTGCAAGGGGGAAGGGATTCAAATTTTTAGGGCACTGGGACCAATTTCTGGGGGATTGAGGTGGGACCGGTACAAACAGGACGGTTTTGCACCTGGAATGGAATGGAACCAATGTTCTTTGGGGGAGTGTTTGCTAGTGCTGTCGGGGAGGATTTAAACTAATGTGGCAGGGGGATGGTACAAGAGCAGAGAGGCAGGAGGGTGTAAAATGAGGGTAGAAGCAAGCATTAGGTAGCAAGGTGAAAGGTAAAAGTGGCAAGCAGACAAAACCAGGGCTAAAATCAAAAAAATTATTTACTTAATTGGGCCCCACTTTTCAGCAAAAAATTGTATAAGGGTAAATGCGTTGTAAAGACAAGCCTGAAGGCTTTGTGTCTCAATGCAAGGAGTATTCGTAATAAGGTGGACGAGTTGAACGTGCAGATAGATATTAATGATTATGATATAGTTGGGATCACGGAGACATGGCTCCAGGGTGACGTAGGTCTGGGAGCTGAACATCCAGGGATATTCAATATTCAGGAGGGATAGAGAGAAAGGAAAAGGAGGTGGAGTAGCGTTGCTGGTTAGAGAGGAGATTAAAAAGCAATGGAAAGGAAGGACATTAGCTTGGAGGATGTGGAATCGGTATGGGTAGAGCTACAAAACACTAAGGGGCAGAAAACGCTGTGGGTGTTGTGTACAGGCCACCTAACAGTAGCAGAGAAGTTGGGGATGGTATCAAACAGGAAATTAGAAATGCGTGCGACAATGCAAAACAGTTATAATGGGTGACTTCAATCTACATATAGATTGGGTTAATCAAATTGGCAGGGGTGCTGAGGAAGAGGATTTTTGGAATGTATGCGGGGATAGTTATCTAAATCAACATGTAGAGGAACCAACGAGAGAGAGGCTATTTTAGACTGGGTTTTGAGTAATGAGGAAGGGGTAATTAGCCGTCTTGTTGTACGTGCCCCTTGGGCAAGAGTGACCATAATATGGTTGAGTTCTCCATTAGGATGGAGAGTGACATTGTTAATTCAGAAACAATGGTTCTGAACTTAAAGAAAGGTAACTTTGAGGGTATGAGACGTGAATTGGCCAAGATTGACTGGCAATTAATTCCTAAAAGGGTTGACGGTGGATATACAATGGAAGACATTTAAAGACTGCATGGATGAACTACAAAAATTGTTCATCCCAGTTTGGCAAAAGAATAAAATCGGGGAAGGTAGTGCATCCGTGGATAACAAGGGAAATCAGGGATAGTATCAAAGCAAAGGATGATGCGTACAAAAGTAGCCAGAAAAAGCAGCATACCAGAGGACTGGGAGAAATTCAGAGACCAGCAGAGGAGGACAAAGGGCTTAATTAGGAAAGGAAAAATAGATTATGAAAGAAAACTGGCAGGGAACATAAAAACTGACTGCAAAAGTTTTTATAGATATGTGAAGAGAAAGAGGTTAGTTAAAACAAATGTAGGTCCCTTGCAGTCAGAAACAGGTGAGTTGATCATGGGGAACAAGGATATGGTGGACCAATTGAATAATACTTTGGTTCCGTCTTCACTAACGAAGACATAAATAATCTGCCTGAAATAGCAGGGGACTGTGGGTCAAAGGAGGAATTGAGTGAAATCCAGGTCAGTCGGGAAGTGGTGTTGGGTAAATTGAATAGATTAAAGGCCGATAAATCCCCAGGGCCAGATAGGCTGCATCCCAGAGTACTTAAGGAAGTAGCTCAGGAAATAGTGGATGCATTAGTGATAATCTTTCAAAACTCTTTAGATTCTGGAGTAGTTCCTGAGGATTGGCGGGTAGCAAATGTAACCCCTCTTTTTAAGAAGGGAGGGAGAGAGAAAACGGGGAATTACAGACCAGTTAGTCTAACATCAGTAGTGGGGAAACTGCTAGAGTCAGTTATTAAAGATGGGATAGCAGCACATTTGGAAAGTGGTGAAATCATGGACAAAGTCAGCATGGATTTACAAAAGGTAAATCATGTCTGGACGAATCTTGTGGAATTTTTTTCGAGGATGTAACTAGTAGCGTGGATAAGGGAGAACAGTGGATGTGGTATATCTGGACTTCCAGAAGGCTTTGGACAAGGTCCCTACATAAGAGATTAGTATACAAACTTAAAAGCATACGGTATTAGGGGTTCAGTATTGATGTGGATAGAGAACTGGCTGGCAAACAGGAAGCAAAGAGTAGGAGTAAACGGGTCCTTTTCACAATGGCAGGCAGTAAAACTAGTGGGGTACCGCAGGGCAGTGCTGGGACCCCAGCTATTTACAATATATATTAATGATCTGGATGAGGGAATTGAAGGCAATATCTCCAAGTTTGCGGATGACACTAAGCTGGGGGGCAGTGTTCGCTGTGAGGAGGATGCTAGGAGACTGCAAGGTGACTTGGATAGGCTGGGTGAGTGGGCAAATGTTTGGCAGATGCAGTATAATGTGGATAAATGTGAGGTTATCACTTTGGTGGCAAAAACAGGAAAGCAGACTATTATTTAAATGGTGGCCGATTAGGAAAAGGGGAGATGCAGCGAGACCTGGGTGTCATGGTACACCAGTCATTGAAAGTAGGCATGCAGGTGCAGCAGGCAGTGAAAAAGCGAATGGTATGTTAGCTTTCATAGCAAAAGGATTTGAGTACAGGAGCAGGGAGGTTCTACTTCAGTTGTACAGGGTCTTGGTGAGACCACACCTGGAGTATTGCGTGCAGTTTTGGTCTCCAAATCTGAGGAAGGACATTATTGCCATAGAGGGAGTGCAGAGAAGGTTCACCAGACTGATTCCTGGGATGTCAGGACTGTCTTATGAAGAAAGACTGGATAGACTCGGTTTATACTCTCTGGAATTTAGGAGATTAAGAGGGGATCTTATAGAAACTTACAAAATTCTTAAGGGGTTTGGACAGGCTAGATGCAGGAAGATTGTTCCCGATGTTGGGGAAGTCCAGGACAAGGGTCACAGCTTAAGGATAAGGGGGAAATCCTTTAAGACCGAGATGAGAAAGACTTTCTTCACACAGAGAGTGGTGAGTCTCTGGAAACTCTCTGCCACAGAGGGTAGTTGAGGCCAGTTCATTGGCTATATTTAAGAGTGAGTTGGATGTGGCCCTTGTGGCTAAGGGGATCAGAGGGTATGGAGAGAAGGCAGGTACGGGGATACTGAGTTGGATGATCAGCCATGATCATATTGAATGGCGGTGCAGGCTCGAAGGGCTGTGAATGGCCTACTCCTGCACCTAATTTCTATGTTTCTATGTTTCTATCACAAACATCTTAATCTTCCAGATTAGCCTACTATGAGGAACCTTGTAAAAGCCTCACAAAAATCCACACATACAACACCCTACCTTTTGCAATCTCATCCATAACTTCAATGTATGTATAATGGCATGCAGCAGTATGCTAACAGGTCCCTTTCTATCCAACCCACCTATCTTGCCTTGGTGTGTTGATGGTGCCAAATTCAACCGACTGCCACCAAGGATTGGGGGGGGGGTGGGTGGGGGGGGGGGGTGGGGGGGTTGGGGGAGGATGGTAGGGAGAATGCTCGAGGCGTGATTTCTCTTGTCCTGCTGCAAAGTGCCAAGGTGGCCCTGCGCAGCTCAGACACCAACAGCTGGAGCCATAGGCAGGTGTGCAGATGCATTGTCCCAAAACCACTCAACCTTTTCAGAAAACAAACTGGAATTGGAACTTCGATTGTAACCATTCAAGCGTCTAACATTCATACATTAAAGCTGTAAAACTGCTGTTAAATTATTCCAATTTAAAATTAACTCTACTTCTTTGCCTCCCAATCCACATTCAATGGATCTGAGATCCTATGCTAGGTCTGGATTCCCACCTGGAGTCCAGCAATAGTATAATGATGGAATCCTACATGTCACGAATTTAGTGAACAAACGGCTGCGCACGAGAGAACACTACTGTACAACTGATGACAAACCAGACAAAATAATAAGTGATTGTAGGCAACATTTCCTTGTATTAAGTCAACTAACATTCTAGTTTCTGTTTTTACATATCATGCATCAAAACATTACGCAATATAACGTGTGAAAAGAGAAACAAAATGTTGTTAGAGTGGTTAAGAGGCCCACAGCTTTGAATACATTCCATGCAGTTTCTTGAATAATCCTACTTATGGCTGTAATTCTGGTGCCTAAAATGGATAATCAAGGCCTATAATCAAATAAATATACATACAGCGTGGAAACAGGTGTGCCATTTCACCCTTTGTGTGAACTCTTGGATTACCAAAAACATGGGATGTTGCAGCACAGAACCTTACCCAGAAAGCCCTCACTACATGTATCCATCCAAGAGAGAAACAAAGAAAATTGGCAACAAGAGCAATTTTTCTGAGCACTTGAAATTGGCTTCAGTTTAGTTTAGAGATAGAGCACAGAAACAGGCCCTTCGGCCCACCGAGTCCGTGCCAACCAGCGATCCCCACACATTAACACTATCCTATGCACACTAGGGACAATTTACACATACACCAAACCTGTATGACTATGGAGTGCGGGAGGAAACCAAAGATCTTGCAGAAAAGCCACGCGGTCGCGAGGAGAACGTACAGACAGCACCCGTAGTCGGGATCAAACCCGGGTCTCCGGTGCTGCATGCGCTATAAGGCAGCAACTCTACCACTGCGCCATTGTGCTGCCCTACTGTACATATGTTAGTTCTACAAGAAATCAAAGTGTCCGATTTTTATTATTTATGCTCCAATTTGTTGGGCAAAATGCAATAAGAATCAGGGCAACTGAAGAGTCACTTACGACAGTTTGCTTCATCACTTCCATCCTTGCAGTCAGCATCCCCATCACAGTACCATTGTGAATGGATACATTCACCCGAACCACACTGGAGTTCATTTGGAGGACAGGTGACAATTGTAGCTGCTGTAATACCACAGGTAGCTGGAGATTCGTCAGACTGGTCAATACAATCAGCACTCTGGTCACATATCCAACTCGAGGATATACACTCCGAAGAATTAAGGCATTGAAACTCATGTGGGCCACATATTGGTGGAGTACAGTCTCTTTCATCACTCCCATCACCACAGTCATCTTCACCATTGCATAAAAACACCTCTGAGACACATCTGCTATTCAAGCAAGTAAACTCTCCTGAGCTGCAAGTAATAAGACCTGAAAAAAAAAATGAAACTCGCACTTAAGGAATGCAGACTACAACCCCCTTAAACTCAGATTCAGATTCAGATTCCTTTATTGTCATTCAGACCTTTCGGTCTGAACGAAATTTGTTACCTTGCAGTCATAACATGTAATAAATTAAAACAAAACACACAATAAACACATATTTAACATCCACCACAGTGAGTTCACCAGGCACCTCCTCACTGTGGTGGAAGGCAAAAGTCTTAAAGTCTTTGTATTTTTCCCTACATGTTCCCCCTCGGTACTGAGGCAATCAGGCCTCCGATGTCATCGTCCACCAGGCCCGCGGCCGAGCCTCCGAAGCCAGGCCGTCACCGCCGCCGTTGCCGGAATGCTGGAGCACCACCACAGCTCCCAATCAGGATCAACCAACCACGGGAACGCTTTACCATTGAACATAAATGCTAACTTCATCCCTCTACATATACTATTTCTTCAGTTCCAAAATCTAATGAGAAAACCAACGCAATGAATGATCAAACAGGAAGTCACAGTCAAACAATCCAGCTGTGATGGAAAATCCAATCTTGGCTGCAAATGGCTCACCCTTCATGCCAAGATTAGGCCCCAATCCCAGACACAGCTCCAGTTGCCACATCGTGGCTTGCTCAGACCATCTTCTGTATTTTCGCATGATTAACATTTATTCTAGGTTGGAAGTGGAAGCAGCTTCCCCTCATGCCAGGAATCAATTTGAGTTTATGCATCTTAACTCAAAAGGGATGAACAAAGTTTAAATACATTTTTTCTTAGAGATACTGAAGCCTTCAAATAAAGGGGATACGAGTTCAACTCGTGTATTAAGTGGCAGTTAGTCTTCAAGAACATTTAAGGAAAGTTTAAAGTAGATTACATGTGTTAAATCATTATGATATGGAATTCTACTAGCAAAGAGTGGAAATATCAGAACTCACTCCTGTAACAACTAATATCAACATTCTTGACCTGTGCTGCATGGAAACCATCCCAATCATTTCGCTAGATTTACCAGGAAATGTGTTGGTGGTGGTGGAAGCAGCCTGAACAGATCTGCAGAGCTGTTAGTCGAGATGATCTTCCCCTGTCAATTATTAGAGAATGTTTCAGTTTGCAAATAGATTCTCTAGCCATCTTGATTATTCAAGAATGTCTGCAAATACTTTGCTCTTTAGCACTGAATATTTAAATACAATAGTTTAAAAGTACAATAGTTTCAATACAAAATTAAAACTTAATGCCAAGGATTGTTTAATGACTGGCAGTTCAGCAATAAAGGTTCTCCCCCTCAAGTTCAATGAAACTAGTCTCTACAGGACTGTCCCACGCAGATGTAACAAGACATTAAATGCCTTGCAAACTACTCAGCCTCGTTACTTTACTGAAGTTTTATCCTATCTACCCATCCTCAATGTCCATAACCCAAATATCCAAACTCTGTACGAGATCATTTTCTTATTTATACCCAAATCTGACAGAACCATTTTAACACAATGGACTGAATTTCAAATGGCACAATTTGAAAGTGCATTTTGCATAACTGAAGTAGCTGTGCCAGAAAGTTTGATTGGGCAACCTTGATTTTAAATAGGATAAACCAGGAAAGGAGCAAGGAACCAAGTAAAGAGATCTTGCATTAGATGAGAGAATTTACCAACTTACCACAGTTTTCTTCATCACTGCCATCATCGCAGTCTACTACTCCATTGCATTTCCAGGAAGCCGGAATACATTGAAGGGAACCAGGGCCACATTTAATTTCATTAGTGGGACAATTTCTCAGATCTGAAATACGTAACCAAGGTTCAGTTAAACTACTTATTTGGAGTGCAATAAATTAAGTTTGAATTTAAATACATCGTACCAATACTTAAGAATAGTTTCAGTTATTTTGGTTGAGATACAGCCCGGAATCGGGCCCTTCAGCCCACTTAGACCATGCCAACCAGCAATACCGCACACTAACACCATTCTACACAATTGTTACCAAGCCAATTAGCCTGCAAATCTGTACATCTTTGGCATGTGGGAGGAAACCGGGGCACCCGGAGAAAACCTATGTAGGTCACGGGGAGAACGTATAAACTCTGTATAGACAACACCGTCAGGATTGAACCTGGGTGTCTGGCACTGTAAGGCAGCAACTCTACCGCTGCACCAGCACGCCGTCCTAAACTAAAAATAGTTTTTACAAGATCTTTGGAATATCAGAACTGATTTTTGAAGGACAAGGATATTCAGTCTCCAAAAGACCCTTTCAGTAGCTGAATTTCAAAAACATCCAATTTCCTAGTTTAACCAATGGCAGGCAATTGCAACATAAAACATTCCCGAGTGCTCAATGTTGAACTAGGATCACCGTGTTGAAAAACTACCAGAGATGAAGGAGCCAAAAAGCATCAGGATGATGTTTGAGGTTGTTTCAGTGCATTAAGCAGAGGTTCCTAAATGTTGTCCTTTATTTGGGTTGATTTAAGAATAAAGAAAGGCAAATCAGGGACAGTTTGACAGATGTGTCAAGGCAAAGGAGAATTCCAGCAGCAATGGGAAGCACCAGGGGAATTGTTCTGTAAAGGGCCTGTCCCACCAGCATGCGGCAAGCTCGACCTCACGTGGTCGCTTGAGCCGTACGGCCTCGCAGGGCCTGTCCCACTTCGATCGCCGGAGGCGTATGGAGTTGTGCGGGGCTCTGAAAAATTGACACTATTCAAAATCCCACACGGCAACGGCCTGTCGGCCCGCAGCCACATTGAGGCCGCATGCAACGCCTCGACATCGTACGCAGCGTCTTGACGACGTACGCCGAGCGCGTGGCGTTGAGCGATGACGTCACCGCCCGACGTCCAAATTCAGTCGGCCAGCCTCAGGCCCAGCTGATTGGTGAGTATGATGTCGGGACCAGCTCCATACAGATCCGCGGTTGGAAGTGGGACCGGCCCCGCGAGGCCGTCCGCTTCAAGCCGCCACGTTTGGTTGCGCACGCCGCATGCAGTCGGATGCTGGTGGGACAGGCCCTTTAATCTCAACCCTTTTCAGAAGTCACCTAGTCTACACAGATTCATTATGGAAAATGTTGATAAATCCACAATAGCAAAAATGTAAATTAGAGAGGAATTATACCAAAATGAAGTACTCACAACAATCTTCATGACTTTCATCAGATCCATCACGACAATCAGCTTTACCATCACACTGCCATCTACGTGGTATACATTGCCCATCTTGACATTGGAATTCTGTTGCAGCACAATTTGCTTTGACTAGGAAAATAGACACGTGCACATCATTCATGCTATCCAATACAACTAGAAGTTAATTTTAATGAGATACTAGACTAAGTCGGTCCAGCTGGGTCCCATGTTCACACGGGAGGGCTGGTCCCCCGACGCAATATTCCACCTCTCCACCAATTCCAATATTGGTGGCCAGTGGGGGTGCTTTCTGGAGCGCTGGTATGGGTTCTTGGGATGGCAGCTCAGTCCCTCAAGCCTGATGTGCTGGCAGCTCACTCACGGCTGGTGGGCTGGCAGTTGACTCATGGCTATTCCTTGAAATTCCAATTCAAGCAGGGTGCAAGGCCACCAAATTAAAGTACAGTTTCCTACCACTTCAAGCAGGGTGCAAGGCCACCAAATTCAAGTGCAGTTTCATACCACTTCAAGCAGGGTGCAAGGCCAAATTCAAATGCAGTTTCATACCATTTCAAGCATGGTGAAACCACCATAAAGCAACACAAAACACCAAACTCACAGTTCAGTAGACATTCAGTGTGTTCAATTTATTCACAGCTCAGACAGAGTCGTGACCTCTCCCTCCCCCATCATGCAGAGACCGAGCTACACCCACACTTCCGGGTTTTATAACCCCTCCCCCTCCCACCGGAAAAGGTGTGGCCTTCATGACAGGAGAGAGATTCTCAACATTTTTTAAACACCAATAACACTTTTATTTTTCATTGATGGGAAGAATCCTCTGCACCTGCTGAGCGGAGGGGGACCGAGTAAGATGGCCAAAAATCACAGCTGTAAGTGGTAGCATTTTAACTAAAATCAATATGCGGTGCAAATAGGAAGTTACCCAAAGCACCCAAGCCACCATTTGCAATAGTGTCTTTTCACTTCAACTCAAACCCCCCAAACAAACATTTGCAGTAGTGCCTTTTTACTTCAAACCAACCATATTTTCATTTTCAAACCACATTAAGGCCACTCACAATTGAGTAGACATGTGTTCAGTGCTATTTAGAGCTAAGAGAGACGTGACCCTCTGGTTCCTCCATCTTTCAGAGTCCCTCCCCTCCCTCCAGCAGGGGCTGCAGAGAGAATGGGGAATTAAAAAAATCATTAATAACTCTGATTTTTAATCGATGGGAAAAATCCTCTGGTCCAGGAAGGCGGGGGGCATACTACATGAAGCAGATTTAGAACACAATGGGGTTGGGTAGAGAGGTTCAGAGGGAATTATAGAAACTTGCAAAATATCACATGTCTGCTGATCTTTATTCAAATACTCCATATGGAACTCTAAATTTTGGATATTGAAGGCCTCAATCTTACTTGCTACTGGCCAACAGTCATTGCATAGCAAGTATAATTTACCATGCACATTGGAATGCAAAGGTCAGAAGGCAACACATTTGACCATACATTCTACCAGCAGACTTGGTTCTTGGTTACTTGGTCCTCCAAAATATTCCAACTGGAATTTAAACTGGAGGTGGTGAAGGAGCCCAGGGTAGAGGGCAAAGATGAATTGAGATAGTGGGCCAAGTTAAATATTATTCATCTTAACATCTTCTTGCTCTGAAGCTACTTCTGGGTATGAAATGAGAGCAGGTCTATTTAACCGACACTGGATAAGCACACAAGAGTATTTTAATTGGTCATTGCAGCCACTTTACAAGCTTTCCATACCCTCCTCCAAATAGCAAGGATCCTTGGAGGAGAAAAATCCATGCCTACTCGTCTCTGCCTGGTTATTTCAAGGAAATTGCTTGCAAATTTCTTTATAGATTGGTTTCTATGCCACAGTGAAGGTATTGGCTTTTCAGATTAGAGGTATAACTTCTGACGTGTTAAGCAATAACCAACACCCAAACTTGACTGAAAATATTTCTTTATTGGTTCGTAGACATCAAAATGCTGGAGTAACTCAGCATTTCTGTAGAGAAGGAATGTCTATGGTCACTAACACAAGTTAGAGATGGGCATAATTTTGCAATATTTAGCATGCTTGAACTACACTATTTGATGGTCAGACGTCAGAGATATTGATGTTAATTGGATCTGGCTTGCTTTAGGCATCTGGCAGATTAAAACTTGAGCCAATGCAACTGCTGCTATAATCCAATCTCCCACTGAAATATGAAATAATCATTAACTTGAATATACTTGTAAATGACACATAAGGCAAGTTGGTCCAATTCATATCAAGGTAAGAAGTGAGCAAAATTAAATGATGCGCATTGGAAATGGATACATTCACTGAGGTTAGGAATATTGGCTTCCACACCTTCATGGTAAAAATTATATTTACCCAACTGTTCCCATTTGAGTAAAGACCCAACCCATCTTCTCACCCTGAGGTAATGAGGCCTAGCAGACCTTAGGTTGAGGTTCATCCCCAGAAGGAAGCCTTGACAATAGACAATAGGTGCAGGAGGAGGCCATTCGGCCCCTCGAGCCAGCACTGCCATTCAATGTGATCATGGCTGATTATCCCCAATCAGTAACCCTGTTCCTGCCTTCTCCCCATATCCCCTGACTCCGCTATCTTTAAGAGCCCTATCCAGCTCTGTCTGAAGAATCCAGAGAACCGGCCCCCACCACCCTCTGAGGCAGAGAATTCCACAGACTCACAGCTCTCTGTGAGAAAAAGTGTTTCCTCATCTCCGTTCTAAATGGCTCACCCCTCATTCCTAAACTGTGGCCCCTGGTTCTGGACTCCCCCAACATCAGGAACATGTTTCCTGCCTCTAGCATGTCCAAACCCTTAATAATCTTACATGTTTCAATAAGATCCCCTCTCATCCTTCTAAACTCCAGAGTATACGAGTCCAGCTGCTCCATTCTCTCAGCATATGACAGTCCCGCCATCCCGGGAATTAACCTTGTAAACCTATGTTGCACTCCAATAGCAAGAATGTCCTTCCTCAAATTAGGGGACCAAAGCTGGGGCAACATTTTCATCCATGCCAAACCATTAAGTCAGAACTAATCTTACTTAAAAAAAGATGTTTAACTACACTAAAAAAACAAGCTTACTTCTATTTCTTCCAACTTCAGCTGGAATATCCATTGGATTGGAATATCCTATACCTGTCAGACCTAGTAAAGGATTGGAATGGATATTCTAATCCGATACTAGGTTTGACTGGTAGAGGATTGGGATGGATTCTTCCGGCTACACTCCCAAACTCCAAATAGAGGCAAAAACATGGATGGACCGAGGTATATTCCTGACTTCATGAGCCACAGAAATCTGGGATGTATTGAGTGGTGAATACTGTGCTGGCTGTGACTAATTGCTGTAGGAACAATTATTGACAATCCCAGTCCACATTACTCCAAGCGATGGGGACCAAAACACATTGATAAGTGATCTGGAATCAAAGGTCAAGAACTGCTCTAGCACCACTCCCTAGGATAAGAAATTCTCAGCTTCCCAAATCCTGTTATTCGAAGATTCCGTCCAGTCTCAGAGACTTAAATTGTGCTTAAGTGTTTATTGAAAACTATAATGTAACTCTTAGATAATCGTCAGTTCAAAAATCATGGTTGAGGAAAACTCTTGCTTTTAATGTTAAATTTGATGCTTTGCTAGATGCATTAGCCACGGTTGACCATCAATAATTAGAGACATGAAACAAGGGGTGCTGCAGACCATTAGTTTCTCCCAATTCTTTGCAGAAATCTGAACTGGAAAACCATTTTCATACCTGTTCTGCAGTGTTGTCCATCATTCTGCAACTCCATCCCAAATGGGCACACGCAGGTGTACTTTGGAGAGCGACTGTTTATCCGAGGAGCTGGAAGACACATGTATTTGCATCCTCCATTCTTCAAGTTTTCATTACACCAATCTTTGCCTGCAGAGTTTAAAAGTCACAATCAGGAAGCAATCCTGTTAAACAAATCCTAGGCCCAACTATCTGCATCCATTTTGTAAAATGCCTATGCTGACCGATGGTGAGTTTTACCACCAAAAGCAGTCCACCACTAAATGCAACGCGAAAGAACATCCAGGCATGGGGGAAGTGGCAATACTCATGCTACCCATGGCAACAAATAGTCTCCCCTCAAAAATTGCATTGGCCAGACAATGCCATCCAAGCATCTGGAAAAGTCACCAATTGTTCAAAGTTGGGAAGCCACAAATTCTATAGTTTAAGAGAGAGACTTGGCATCATGCTTCAAATGCTGATATCTTAAAGGTGCTTCTCACGCACCCAGAATAGAAACCTGCTTGATCGATACGACATCTAACAGTGAACAGTGGCACATCCACAAAATGCATTATAGATGTTCCTTTGGACTGCTCCAATAGCTGCTTCCCCACTCCCCAAATCTACCAACTGGAGGGATTCAAATGTAGATCATAGTCCAAGCAGCACATCTTAACTTACCATCTTACCAAAATACTTAAGCTATTTGTGAATAGACTTGATGACTTCATTGAGAAATATGAGTTAGAGTGATCATCAATATGGATTAGGAGGAGTAATTGATCGACATCTTTAGCAGTGATGGATTTTGTAGAAAAGAAACACACTGATTTACGTAAAGCATTTGATACAATTGATCATTCCTTACTTTTGCAGAACCTTATGGTATAAGAGGTGTCACACAAAATTGGTTGGGAAATTATTTAAGTAATAGGTTTCAGTATGTAAAAATTAATAATACTGAATCACAGCTTAGAAGAGTAACCTGTGGTGTTCCACAAGGTTCGGTACTGGGATCCAAGTTATTTATACTTTATTTAAATGATATTTGTAAAGTATCCAATACGTTGAATTGTGGATGATACAAATGTATTTTGTTCAGGGAATGGTATAAAATAACTATTGAAAACAGCAGAAAGAGAATTGATAGTGCAAAAAAAGTTTGACATTAATAAATTATCCCTAAATTAAAATAAAACAAAATTTATGGTGTTTGGTGGTGACAGGGTTAATTGTGAAATAAGTGAATTTAAATGGAGTTGAAATTGAAAGAGTATATCAAACAAAATTCCTGGGAGTGATTATAGATCACAAACTTTGTTGGAAGCCACATATAGAATACATCAAATGGAAATTATCTAAATCCGTTGCTATTCTTTACAAAACAAAGGATCTGTTGAATAAGAAGTAATTGTATATATTGTATTGCTCGCTTATAATGCCATGTATGTCATATTGTGTTGAAGTTTGGGGAATTGTTTATAAAACAAATATAGACCCTATAATTAAACTCCAGAAAAGAGTTATTAGAATACATAAAGCTTCTACCGTGAAACTACAAATCCATTATTCATAAAGTCCAGTACCTTAACATTTTTTGGATATTGTGCATGTAAATTCATTAGAAATACTGTTCCGAGTTAGGAATAAAAGCCTTCCTGTTAGTATTCAATTTTTTTTTAAATTAAGAGAAGGGCATTATAATTTAAGAGGGTTGTGTATTTTTTAAACATGTAAAGTGAGAACCAATGTAAAATATAGATGTCTCATTTTTAGGACTCAAATTATGGAACGGGCTTAGTGATGAGCTGAAATTTTTTAGCTCTCTGTCGAGTTTCAAAAAAGCGTTAAAATGTAAAATAGCTGATATTCTTGGTTATCTTATCTTATGGATTGTATTGGATAGGCTAAAATAAGCTTGGTGGCTTCAGCCTATTCCTTTTTCGGTCATTGATTATGTGAACGTTGTGTGAAATGAATACAGTGTCGGTTCATATTCACACAGATTATAAAGTTTTGATCTTTTTAATCCAATACAGAAATAAACTATTCATTCATTCTTCGTTGGGTCCAATGCCTAGAACACTAGCAGCGTGAGAGTTTTTTATCAAAAGGCCTGAATTTACAATATATTTTATTGACATTTCATATATTCCTCTGCACATCGGTCAAAATGGGAACACTGCATCATTATTTCATGGGTGCCACAACCCCTTCTCTCCCTCCCCTGTGTTGTCAGTGACTACCATCCAGGAACATTTTGTGCTTAAGTAATAAAATATTGATGTTTAATTTATGTTTGAGATTCTTGCTCACATTGATTTTTTGAAACGAGTGAAGTGGTACAAATTGATCCATTTAAGCAATTTAAATCAATTAAAACCCTTTCATTTGCATAATAACAAATAAACAAAAGGTCAGTCATAATTGGTGCAGCTGAATAGCTTTACGATTCAAATTAAAATGCAAGCAGCATCCTTGCTGCTAAAAGGTTTAAAAATCACGATATGCTACTTAGCACGTTTATCACAAATACACAACAAATTGCCAGTTCGGACTGTATTATCCTAGTTTTAATACAGGTATCTTAAAATATATTGCAATACACGTAGCTTAAAATATATCCAGATAATAACCCATCCTAAAAATGAACACTGCCAAGTCAGATGGCAACGATCAGCAGAGTCTAATCATGTCTCCTTAACATGCATTGGCATCATCACCAGCCCACCCACCAACATCCTAAATAGTAATTTAATCCCAAGGACATGACTGAAACATGATGAGTTTCCAGAAAGATGCGTTAAATTACTAAATCACTTGTCAGCCTTAGAATGGCCAATGGTTTTCGCGTAAATTGAAAGAAAATACCCTTTGAGGTGGCTTGGAAGCTCCTTTGGAAGCTCCATCCCAATGGGGCCCATGTTCTCTCTCACAACTTGCTCAAGCATGCTGCACTACTGCTGAAAAGTTGCTGTGGCTCTAGATTACACAAATTACTCCCGAGAAATAAAATTCTCAGTGAAAATTCTTCTCTAGTACATCAAGTACCACTGCTTTCATATTTGATCACACGTGGAAGAAAACGGTTAGCATCTCAGGTTGGCTGCAGTGATAGAAGATCAAGGGGATAAACATTTGCAAGTAGCAGGCATCATGCTGGTGCCAAATCCAGCATCTCCTTTTCAAACGTTTGGTATTATATTTACATTTCACACCAGACTGGAGGCAGTTGATAAATCAGCAGCAGGAATTCAAGATTCAGTTCATATTCTCAAAGGCTAAGTACTTGCACTACAGGTAAGTGTTCAGATGATGTTCCAAATGTTTGACATTTAATATTATATTTCAGAAGGGACAGTTATCCATGCAAAAGGTATTGGTGCACAGCAGATAGACCAAGATAATAAACAACTCTCCCCATTCTTCATATTAATAACAAGTTAAACTCAAACGCTTATGTTTAAGATGTTATTGATTTGATAAGTTTAGCTTTAGTTGCACATTTCAGATAGCATATGCTGGGCAGGGCAAATGTTCTTAACAGGTCAGCATATTTCTGATCCATTATTGTTAAACTAGAATTGATTCAACCACAGGAATCTTTTTCCAGAAACTACCAAACATCCTACCTGATGGTTGTGCTAGTTCATGATAGGCAATGATATCCTGAGCCTCCTTCAAGTTGGAGATTAAAGTCACCAGATGCTCGCCTGTGAATTTGTTAGCTCCATATATAGCATTATGCTCCCAGTCAGTCCAGAAGATATCATCCTAAAATAGGATTTCAACATTCAGATCAACCAAATACAATGAATTCATCACCGTGAGTCACCCTTGTCCAATGGCAAGTTCTGTTCTTTGCACCAAACAGACCCCTAGCAATTTATGGACTTTGTAGCCAGAATTTGCCATATTTAGGCCAAAATTCAATTCCTACAATGAAACACTACTCACAGGAAATCTAAAATAAAGACAATGTGCAGGTTAGGCAACAAACATGGAATGAAAAAGTTAGGATTTGTGGTTAAAGACCAGTGCTTTCAGGTTGTTTTTTATTGCAAGCCATGTTCAGGCACACATTGCAAACCAAGCCAGGAGATGAAGGACCATTGTCCATGTGTTGCAGTGGTAGTTTCATTAATAGATCACCTGCACCCGTGTTTGTATAGAAGACAGCAAGTTTCTGCCAAAGTCTCATGCATTCAAACAAGGCACCCAATTTACTATGAATACCACCACCCCCCCCTGCTACCAAAATTCAAACTGCTCTCCTTTACCTCAGGTTCTACCTACCTCAAACATGGATACACCAAAAGGATGAGCAAGATATTCATGTGAAGAAAGCACAGTTCTTCTATCCTCTCCAACCATGTCCACACTTGACAATGTGTGCAGCTTTGAGTCAACCCAATAAAGTCGATTTTTCACACGATCTGTGGCAAGTTGGAATAAATAAACTAGGCTCCAAGGTTTGGACTCTCATGTCTACTTTCATACATACAAATCTACTCACCAATTGCAATAGCATTTGGCCACTGAATGCCTCTGGTCACAAGGAGTTTGCGATCAATACCATTCATTCCTGCTTTTTCAATTACTGCTGGTTCACCCCGGTCTGCCCAATACATATACCTTAAGTATAAAATGCAAATTAAAAGAGCACATCAAATCTTCATAATTGATTTAGTAGAAAGTACTGCAATTAAAATTAAAGGTACCCAGTCTAGCTAGTCAGACTTTTATAACAGTAACTGTACTTTGCAATATCTTAAGACTGCAAGATTAAATCGGTGCTTGCACACATAACGCAAGATGTCTCAGCTCAATTTTACTAAAAAAAAATACATTACACTCCAATGCAAATCAAAACGAATGCATTCTCCACCTTAGCATGTTTAAATAGAACAGACATAAGTTGGCCTCCATCAGAAATATGCCCAAAATTGCTATAGATCATAGAAACCTCAAGGGGAAAGCTCAACGATGATTGCTATTCTGTTTATTCCTGTGCCAATAGAGACAATGCTCTGGCATTAGGGCACATTTTAGTTTCAGCTGGAATTGTATGCATTCTTGTTATAGAAATGATTAGTCAATGGTTACAGTGCAGGCATTTATTTGGTCAATATCATATTTATGCCAGTTTAGCAGCAATTAATTTTGAAACATTCAACTTTTGCACATTTAAGCACATTCTCAGATGCATGAATTAACTTGATTGTTAATACCAAATCTGCTTCAATACTATGGAGGGAAATTAAATTGGATGGTAACATTTTTCACCTCAGTGATCAGAATCAATGTAATTGGAAATATTCAAAAAGAGGCATACAAAATGTGCCAAGAAACAAAATACAACAGCTTCTGTAGACACCTGCAGCAAGTACAAAAGTGCTGCAAATCAGTTTTAAATATTCACTCTGCATAATTAGAATTTGGTTATCAGAGCTAAAAGCTTTAATGTAAAAGAATATTCATCTGGCCCACTGTACTATATCATATGGTATATTAAAAGTAAGCTTCATACCCAGATAGTGGATCAACTGCTACAGAGGCTGGCTCCCTCAAGTTGCTGTCAAACAGAGTCTTCATCCTTTTTCCATCAAAGCTTGCCACAGAAATGGTTCTAGCACCCATGTCTGTCCAGTATAAGTTGTTGTAAATCCAGTCCGCTGCAATCCTCACATGAATACGAATGTTGTTTACAATTCTGGAAGCGTCAGCTTTTCCTTTGTGGCCATCCATTGGCATACTGAAGGAGTTAAAGATTAGATCATTACTTCATACAAACACCAAGAAATCTTAAGCCGATCATGTTTCTTCATCCACCAACTATGTGCATTAAAAAAAATCTTGAAACGCCCCAAATCTGTAGATGAATAAACCCAAATTGTTTGCATAATTGTGTAGAAATTGTTTTTGTTAAAACTCCATTCCACAATTAAAGACAATTGACTCACCCTTACCCTATCAAGAATAGGAGGAAAATTTAAGACAATGCAATCAGTTTCTTATTTACCGACGTGCCACTGAATATTGTCCAGGTAAGTTTACATCATGGATATGACAATTAAAATATACTAGGCAAAATTAAACACAAAACTTCAAGATTAGTACAATTAAAATACCAATAACATTACTTTGTTACAAATTTAAATAAACTAAATATCGAAATGTGCACCAAATCCAAATTAACTCAAAAAACATTTTGGCTACATACCAGAGTATAGGCAATTGTTAATCAGCTCATAAGTTTCTAAATTGGAGACAGTTTTGCACACAGACAGCTACAAGAGGTCATCAAGATAAATGTTGCATTGAATTACCTAAAGATTGCTTGCTCTCCCAAGTCGGCCCAGAAGATTCTCTTCTCTGCAACATCGGCATCGAGTGCCATAACGTTTCTCAGGTGGTCAAGCACCTGTCTATACCCTTTGCGACGCAATCCCAGCATTCTGATTTCATGGCGATTGGTGAAGACCAAGTAAGGTTGTTCACCTACAAAACGTAGATCTTTAAATATGGAAAATTGTCTAATGAAATCTTCAATACATTGACACTCACCTTGGGACAAAAGTATTTTCCCCTTTGAGAATACAGATAAAAGCAACTCGAGAAATCAGTGAAGTGACAAATGAAATGAAATGGATTGTTAAATGTTAGTCCCAAAGACTTTCCACTTGCTAGGCAGACATCAGTTGACTGACATGCAAATTCAAAGTGTATTACAGAATACTGAAAAGTGCCCGAGGTATTTATTCCCATATTCTTTTGCAATTGATGTACCCCTAAAACAATTGTATAATTCCTCAAAAGATCGTAATAGGTAAAGCTCATTTTGAAGACATTGCAAGCTAACTATTTTGTGACATTAACCCTTTAACTTATGAAATGCCAATCCTTGCTGTACTGAATGAGAAAATGCTGATGTTTGAATCAAGTTAATATAGAGTTAACGCCAGGAGACAGATGGACAAAATTAGTGTTGATCTTGGAGGCGAAGTATACATTGCTAAAGAATACATTTTCCCCACAGAGTCATTCTCAGATGGGGTACCAATTTGTGCAGAGTGATAATTCAAGAGATGGCCAAATTGTTTAACTTAGTCAGTAATTAGCAACTCGTAGGGCAGGAATCTAGCGATTAGAAAGGATCAAAAGCAATACCCTCCGATTACCGAAAAAGATTGAAAATTGCCTATGACAAGAGCCATTTCAGAAGTTGTACAGCTGAAATGATTACCTAACACTTCCATGTTATCAGATAGCTGAATGTTGGCTGGGTTAATAATATAATTTACAGTGGATAAAGATGAGCACCGCACTGATTATTCAAGGTTTGACTATTCTAGTGAAACCATAAAAAATGGTTTGGACTACATGAGTAGAACCAGCATAAACTCTTAGTTGACACAACAAATCCATAGAGGAATGAAGCTGCATCATATAGCTGGAATAGAATATGGGACAATGTGTTAGCTTACTCAGTGGAGATTATTTTTGAGCAGTGTAAAGCTTTGGTATTTTAGTCTACCATAGATCCTCGAAGTATATTCAAATCTCAAAGAAGCTAACAGGAAACAAAAGGAAAATGGGGCAAAAGATTGGTCATTAACATATGAATGGCCGATCAGAAGAGGAACAGATGCCCACTGCATTCATATGTTGATACATGGACTGAAAACTACCCCACTAAACACTAGTTTGGCCAAATTCCAACTGTAGGCAAAACATGGAAATCCAGCACAGGTAAGCCACAGACAGTCATTTTTTAGTCCAGGAAATGCATTTATATTAACCAAGGATCTTAAATTACTCTGTAGCTCTTGGATCTGTCTCTCAATATATAGCCTACTATAAAGCAGAAATTGCATAAAATAGATTCCAATTAAATAGATTTGGGTTGAGGAGTTGGGGGGGGGTGGGGGGTGGGTTTGCGAGGAGGATGCAATGGGGCTGCAGGGTGACTTGGATAGGTTGGGTGAGTGGGCAGATGCAGTATAATGTAGAAAAATGTGAGGTTATCCACTATGGTGTCAAGAACAGGAAGGCAGATTATTATCTGAATGTCATAGGAGAAGGGGATGTGCAACAAGTGGGTGTCCTTGTACATCAGTCATTGAAAGTAAGCATGCAGGTACAACAGGCAATGAAGAAAACAAATGGCACGTTGGCCTTCGTCGCAAGAGGATGTGAGTATAGGAGCAAGGAGGTCCTACTGCAGTTGTACAGGGCCCTGGTGAGACCACACCTGGAGTATTGTGTGCAATTTTGGTCTCCTAATTTGAGGAAGGATATTCTTGCTATTGAGGGAGTGCAGTGTAGGTTCATCAGGGTAATTCCCAGGATGGCGGGACTGACATATGATAAAATAATGGGTCGACTGGGCTTGTATTCACTGGAATTTAGAAGGATGAGAGGGGATCTTATAGAATAGAAATGTATACAATTATGGAATCGGACAGTCGAGATGCAGGAAAAATGTTCCTTCCACTTTCCAAAGACATGCAGGTTTGTAGGTTAATTGGCTTCTGTAAATTGTTCCTGGTGTGCAGGATAGAATTAGTGTACTAGTCAGCATGGACTTGGTGAGGGTCCTGTTTCCATGCAGCATCTCTAAATAACACTATTCCCCGAGTTTTAAATTAACACTTACCTACAGCTTTGCAAGTTCCATTGACTGGATCAGTACGATATCCACTTTGGCATTCACACACAAAGCTGCCCTCCAAATTGATGCACTGTTGACTGCAGATTCCAGGATTTTCACATTCATCAACATCTGTGATTAAAACACCAATTGCCTTGAAGTTTTATAGAATGGGTGACCAATCACTTGTGGAAGAAATGAGAGCCAACTTACCAATGCAGGTTGTCTTGTTTAATTTGAAACCTACAGGACAATCACATTCATAGCCAATGACCTGATCCTTGCAGATGTGAGAACAGCCACCTTTGTTCACCAGGCATTCATTTACATCTGAAAAACATGTTTCTATTAACACACTACATCTCCCTGATGAATCACTAGCAAAAAAAATTGCTCTTTGAAGTTTCCACAGGGGAATTCATTATTAACCATTAAATACTGCAGAGAATTATAGGTAAACCTCAAAAGACTTCCAAAGGATCCAATTGCCATCTGCTCTACATTTCTCCTAACTGATAAAAGGATAGTGTATAGCTGGGCACTAAATTATAAAAAAAGTGAATAAATAATCACTTAAGTGCTCATCTGTGCAGTTCAGGCAAAATGTAAATCCAAACTCTTCCAACAATGCTCAGTGATAGTTTCAAAATCGTGCACCAAACAAATAATTTGTAATGACACATAATTTTAAATTTATAACGCATACACTCAACTGCATTAATCAATGCTAACATCTACTTATCTCAAGGATAAGACCAAGAGTTAAAATCAAGACCATAGAGCAACTCGTAAAAAGCACACGTTAATTGAATTTAACTTTACATTAAGGAGTGTCAAAGCACTTGTTGTTTCCTTTGTGTCAAGTGCAATGAACTGTTGGGGAATGTTTAAAACCAGAATACCAGCAATTAAAGCTTTGCACTATAACCAGTTCTGCTTACTACATTCTTTGGTAGGCTCATCGCTCCGATCCCAGCAGTCCTGATGTTGATCGCACACTTTTGTTATATTAATACATTCTCCACTTCCACATATGAAGTCGTTGGGTCCTGTGCACTCTGCAGCTGGAGAAAAGCAAGTTTATTGCAGCAAAATAAAAGGTAATCTTACAATTTACCAAAAAAAGCTGTGCACTTACCACTTTTACAGCCAGATTCATCACTGCCATCAGGGCAGTCCCTTTGTCCATTACATCTCCTGAGATTCTGAATGCAGACACCATCACCACATCTGAAGTGATTTGGTCGACACGTACGAGGAGCTATAAAATTAAACTAGCTCAATGTGGGCATTCCATCAAGTTCAAAACACCTCATCCAAATCAAAATCACCGAGTTAACCCCATCCAAAAATCAGACTTTGGTGTCTTCAACACAAACTGCAGCAAGAACAAAGTCTTTGTTTCCTGCTTTGTTTTCACCTTTTTGTTCCCACCACCCCCTTAGCTAGTAGTTTCTCCTGAACCAAACTGTTCTTAAATACCAAAAGAAGAGGTAGTTACTTACGGCAATTGATTTCATCACTTCCATCCTTGCAGTCGGTATCTCCATCACAGATCCAATGACTATGGATGCATTCACCTGAACCACATTTAATTTCACTCGGAGAGCAGGTCAGAGGAGGATGGATGTGTTCACACCGACTCAGGGATTCGTCAGACTGATCAACACAATCAGCATTGCCATCACATACCCAACTCAATGGGATACATTCTGAACTATTGCAGCGAAATTCATGCGAGCCACAGGAAAGTGGACCACAACCTTTCTCATCACTTCCATCACCACAGTCATCATCACCATTGCATACAAACACTTTGGATATGCATCTGCCACCGGAGCAGATAAATTCTGTTGGACTGCAAGAAAGAATACCTGGAACAATTTTTTAGAAAAGCAGTGTCATTTTATCCTGGAGTAAATCAAATTTAGAATTAAAAGTAAAGGAACACAGTTACATTGCAAGCACCCCGACCTCCTTCACTACTGACTGTCTTTTCCAGTTGTGACAAAAGGTCATTTTTTCTTTAATTTACATTTATGATCTCAAATGAAAATTTTACACTAAATACCAGACACTTGGATATCAAACAAGGTTTTGGTCTTTGAGTCTGAAGGGTCTCAACCCAAAACCACACCTATACCTTTTCTCCAGAGATGCTGCCTGACGCTGCTGAGTTACTCCAGCTTTGTGTCTAAGGTTTTATTCCAAGTCCTTACCACAATTCTCCTCATCATTGCCATTACCACAATCCTTTTCTCCATCGCATTTCCAAGAAAGAGGAATGCATTGATGAGATCCAGGGCCACAGCTGGTTTCATGGATTTGGCAAATCTCTTCATCTGAAATAAAATGCAATTTGTATGAACATGCACATCAGACGGAAAAAGCAATTTGCATTGTTTAACAGTACACTTGGCTTTGACATCACCATTACACCTCATGGAAAATATTAAGGAAATTTAAAACTACGGATGACAGCAAGACAAAACTATGCTGAAATGAGGAATCACTGGCAGCAGATTTCCCTATTTAACAGCACATTTAAATTGTCACTGTCAAATTTCTATCAAGACCAGTAAATCACCAAAAGTTGAAATTGCAAAATTTCTGAATTACTTCACAAACCAAGACACCACAATTTTTAAACTGCAAAGGGTGATTTTTTTTTGCAATGCCCAGTTAAAATCAGGTTACATTGGTACATTTAGGAAAATACTTACGGCAGATTTCTGAATTTTCATCAGAACCATCCTCACAATCAGCTTTACCATCACATTGCCATCTGTTAGGCACACATTGTCCACTGAGGCATACAAAGTCAGATGAGGTGCAAGTCACAATAGCTGAAGACAAACAGAAGCATTCAATCCACATTTATTCTATAAAATACATTCCACAGACAACAACTAATGACCAATGACACTCAAATGGATTTTGGTTCCTAGAATTGTGAAGTGAGTCTCAAGATTTACTTGGAGCCCAAATTGAATAGGAGTGTGGATGAAGATAATTTAGTCAAAGCTATTCATCTACAAATAGGAGGGCGGCATGTTATGCAGAATGAGTGGAAAACCCTTCACATTACACTGAAGTCGTCTATGTGTTAACAGTACTGTTGCCCATTGCCTGGCAAAATGAATACAGACAAGGGGTCCAATTAACAAAGTTAATGGAAGCAGATATTGTAACATGCAGGGAAGAGGGATTACGGATCAGGTGCAAACAGTGAAATTAGTTAATCAAGTCATCATGCTCGGCACAGACATTGCCGGATGCAGAGCCCATTCTGTGCTGTACTGCTTTGTGCTCTATGTTCTGTGACACTCCTTGGTAGGGGATTTCATGGAATTAAAGTTCCATTTCATTAAATTTCAAGTAGTTAGTAAATTACTCGTTTACCTCTTCCACAGTAATGTCCATCTACCAGTATCATGCTAGGAGGACACACACAGGTAGATTTTTCTGAATAAACTCTAATTTGAGGTGCAGGCATACACATGTATTCACAAGTTCTGCTCTTTGAATCCACCTTACACCAGTTTCGTCCTACAAAAGAACCAACCACTTTAATTTGCAGTATATAGCAAACTGAACATTTCCAAAGTTCAAGGTATTGCCCAACAAAATGTTTTGCTGATATGGCTGTAACATTAAGATTAATTGCTGCTCATAGCCAATGTACAGCATTTGACAAACTATTGAGTCAAGCTATTTATAAGTTAGTTATATTAGCAAAAGGCAATGCACCCATAACTTGTAACGAAATAAAGGAATAATGCTCGCACCAGGGTCTCCTCCATACTCCGCAACACTGCCCTCTCTCCCCATTCCCCCACTCGCAAACAGGGCAGAGTCCCCCTGGTCCTCACCTTTCACCACAGCCAGCAAATACAACATAGTCCTCCGCCAGTTTCGCCACCTCCAACGTGACCCCTCCACATCTTCCCATCTCCCCCCGTCTGCCTTCCGCAAAGACCGCTCCCTCCGCAACTCCCTTGTCAATTCTTCCCTCCCCTCCCGCTCTACGCCTTCCCCGGGCACTTTCCCTTGCAACCACAAGAAATGCAACACTTGTCCCTTCACCTACCCCCTCCACTCCTTTCAGGGACCCAAGCAGTCCTTCCAGGTCCAACAGAGGTTCACCTGCACCTCACCCAACCTCATCTACTGCATCCGCTGCTCCAGATGCCAGATGATCTATATCGGTGAGACCAAGCGGAGGCTTGGCAATCGTTTCGCCGAACACCTCCGCTCTCGGTCCACAAAAACCAACCCGATCTCCCGGTGGCTCAGCACTTCAACTCCCCCTCCCATTCTGTATCCGACCTCTCGGTCCTGGGCCTCCTCCACGGCCAGAGTGAGCAACACCGCAAGTTGGAGGAACAGCACCTCATATTCCACTTGGGGAGTCTGCATCCTTTGGGCTTGAACATTGAATTTTCTCAATTCTGTTAACCCTTGCTGTCTCCTCCCCTTCCCACCTCTCCCTCAGCCCTCGGGCCCTGGCATTCCTTCTATCTCCATCTCCCTCCCCCACCCTAGTCGCACTAGCTTCTCATTTTCACACCATAAACAGCTTACAATGGCTTGTTCCCTTTATCATTAATACTTTTTTGCATATCTTTCATTCATTGTTCTTTATCTCTCCAGATCACCGTCTATATCTCTCGTTTCCCTGATCCCTGACCAGTCTGAAGAAGGGTCTCGACCCGAAACGTCGCCCATCTCCTTCGCTCCTTAGATGCTGCTGCACCCGCTGAGTTTCTCCAGCTTTTTGTGTAACCCTCGATTCTCCAGCATCTGCAGTTCCTTCTTTAACAAAGGAATAATGTACTCTTGCAGCCATGTCTACAAACCAAAGAAGTGGCAAGATAGGACAGCAATATTGAGGGCTAAAATACTCACCAAAAACCCATTCAAAATCAATTCTCATTTGGACTTTGCATATAATAAACCACTTGCCTGATGGCTGCATTGAATCATGATAAACAATAAGATCTTGAGGTCTATTCAGCTTAGAGATCACCGTTACAAGGTCTTGTCCATTGAACTTGTTAGCTTCATAAATGGCTTCATTCTTCCCATCAATCCAAAAGACATTATCCTAGAGAAAACATTTTCCAGTTACTTCAAGGACATTTTTATACAAAATATGAAGCGATCCTTGTACATGCAAATTTACTTGAATAATAGTTCATTGCACAAGTTTTATTATCCATGTAGATCAAAATCAGAACACTTAAGATTAAGAAAAATAATGGAGCCTAGAGTGGTCAATCATTAAGGGGCTACACAATGAAGATATTTGCAAGAACCAAACTGCTCAATGTACAAGCTGTGTAGGAAGGAATTGCCGATGCTGGTTTATACTGAAGATAGACATAAAAAGCCAGAGTAACTCAGTGGGTCAGGCAGCATCTCAGGAGAAAAGGAATGGATAACATTTCAGGTCGAGACCCTTCTTCAGACAGAGTTTCTTCAGAAATGCTGCCCTTCAGAGTTTCTCTGACTTTGTCTGCTCAATGCACGATTCTAGTTGCGAATTCCACTCAAATCAAAACATAGTATTGGAGTTACTTTTGAACCAGAACCTCCAGAGAACCGTTTAAAGCACTACCCCATCACACAATTGTCAGGAAACCACAGCATGCCATTTGGTTTTCCAAACTGAATTTGCACAATTTTAAAGGTCAAAAACAGACCCTTCAAATCACCTTGGAATAAATGAAATGATTACTTCTAGACGTGGAACATTTGGCACTGGACAGCTTAATGCTCCCATTTATGCTTCCTCCCCACAGGGAGGCATTGCCCATATATTTGCCAACTCAAGTCTGGTCTTGGTCCAGAAACAGTGCTGCCTTCAGAGCAGTCATTTGAAGATGCAAAACATTGCATTAAAAAAAGATTGTTGTTAATCAATATCAACACACACCTTCAACTTAGAAATTAAAAATAACCCATGATTTCAGCCATGTAACACAAACACCTCTAGTCTGTTATTGCTCCAATCACTTTCATCGTTAGTAGAAAGAGTTTACATATCACTATTTGCAATGGATGATGCTTCAATTTTATAATGAGCTTTGAATACTTTTAGCCTCAAATGCTTTACACAACGCATATAGTATTTATTCACAAAAATCTACTTTGCATACTACATCTCTTCCCAATCTCCCACTGGTACAGGATTACCAACATTCAAACTTGCCTGAAATACAGAGAGTGCCAAAGGATGAGCAAGAAATTCCTGTGAATCCAGCACTGTGATTCTATCCTGACCACGCAGATCAATGCTGGACAATGTGTGCAGCTTGGAATCAACCCAGTAAACACGGCTTTTCACAAGATCTGGCAAGAGAGGGCAAGAGCACATTCATTGGGTTTCAATGCAGATGACTAAAACAAGTCGGTTTCACAGAAATACTTACCAAGTGCAATGCTATTAGGCCAATGAATCCCTTTGGTAACCAGAGGTTGGCGATCACCACCATTCATTCCTGATTTTTCTATCTTTGCTGGTTCACCACAGTCTGACCAGTAAACAAACCTTTAAAGCATGTCAGAAGATGGTTCTATATTCAAATATCAAACCTTTGACGTTTGCACAAATTCAGAAAGATGCACCTTACATCAACTTATTTATATACATTAAGAGCAAGCCATTCAGCCCTTGAGCATTCTTTGCCATAGATAAAGAGCCCAACCACTTCAAGTATCTACATGAAAACATATAGAAGCATGATCTACACTGAAATAATTCTAAACAAAACTATCATTTTAGTTGAATATTAAATGAGTGACCCATTAAATTCAAGGTAACCACTGCTTTCAACAGGCAGCAACTTCATTCACCTTTAATTTATCCAACTTATGTTTTACAGGAACTTAAGAGTTACACGGAATAGACACAAAAAGCTGGAGTAACTGAGAGGGACAGGCAGCATCTCTGGAGAGAAGGAATGGGTAATGTTTTGGGTCAAGACCCTTCTCCTGTCCCGCTGAGTTACTCCAACTTTGTGTCCATCGTCGGCTAAAGGTTACACTATTAATTTCTGTGTAGATTTAGAGGTTGTGCCAACATGTCCATTTGGGCATATGGTTTGGTAGCCACATCAAATGGTAAAACTGGGTTAAGTTCTTTAACAAATTCAGACACATTTGCAATCAGCTAAAGTATGAGCTATTGTTTTTGACTTCTGCACACATTCTAGTACAATATCCACCTTTCCCTATTTCGATGCTGCATTCTACACACTAATCAATGTAGAATCAAGTTTGATATACCAAGTACAGCTGCCAAATTTCACAACAAATGTTAAAATTATTGTGCTTTATGTATTCAAGCACTAATTATGGGTGAAAAGGTCTGTACCCCGATAGCGGATCAACTGCAATAGAACTTGGCTCCTTCAGGTCAGTATCGAAGAGGGTTAGTCTTTTGCTCCCATTAAAAGTAGCTGCAGATATTGTTTTTGCACCACGGTCTGTCCAGAAGAGATGCTTGTAAACCCAGTCCACAGCAATCCCCATGGGGGTGTCTATATTCCTGACCACCAAAGAAACACCAGCTCCACTTTTCCATGTATTGATGGGTGCACTAAACAGGAACATTTAAACAGATTAAACCAGATAGGAATAATTTCAACGAACAATTGTTTTATCTGCATGAAGAGGACCTTGTTAATATGCAAACAATTAATGGGAAGACATGCAAAATTAACATTGAATTGTACATAATGCACAAACACAGTACTTGAGAATCAAGCCATGTCTTTTTTTTTTTCTTTTTTTTCAATTTTTGTTAGAAGTACAATAGTGTGGTACTTGAGTACCTAATACACACATTTCCATTCTTGTACAACTTTGTATTTTTAATTTAATAATAAGAACAGTGAAAGGAAAAAGAAATAAAGAGTGTGGAAATAGACAAGCGAATAGAAACAGATCGCGAAAGAAATAAAGAACAGATGAAAAGCTAAAAAGATTGAGAGAAAGAGAAAGTAGAGAAAAGAGAAATTAGGAGAGATACCCATTTTGTATTTTTGCCCATCCGTCACCCAGTTCTGAACCATTTAATTTCTAAGGTTGTGTTATGTTGCACCATATGCTTGTAAAAAGTTGATAAAAGGAGATCAAGTCTTTAAGAATTGGACTACTTTGCCTATTAGGAGGAATCTTATTTCTAACCATTAATGTCAAGGACACAAAGTATTGAGTAAGTCAATGGTGCTACAGTAACTTAGTGGGTCAGGCAATAACTCTGGAGGACACAGATAGGTGATGATTCAGGCCAGGACACAACTTCAGACTGACCAGAAGAGTTGCCCGACCCAAAGTGTTGCCTATTCATGCCCTACAGGAGATGCTGCCAGACCCACTAAGCTACTCCAGCACTTTGCTTTACTCAGGACCCTGGCATCAGCAGTTCTTATGTTTGTAAGAGTGTCATGGATAGCTGTGCCACACCAGGTAGGGAAGGAGGTGGGCATTAAGGAGGAAGCTAAACTGATGGTCATTCGTAAAATAAAATTCAATATCCACTATACGTTAACCAGTGCTTGATTCATGCCAAAAGTTCCATCTGTTTGCTCTATAAATACAAGGTTGTGTTAGTCTAGGATTCAATAATTTAAAGACCTGAAGATAGCCTTCTGCTCCAAGTCAGCCCAGAAGATAATCTGTTCTGCAATGTCAGCATCCAGTGCTACAGCATTTCTCAGCTGCACTGCCAACTCTGCGTACTTCTGGTGATGTAGACCCAGCTTCCGGATGTCATGGTGAGTTGTGAAGATTAAATAAGGCTCGTTCCCTGTGATAATTTTAAAATAATTGAATTAAAGATTTGATGCTGTGCGAACCAATGTAGATAAGTGCATGAAAGTTCAAACGGTATTTTCTGCAATTAGAAAGTCAAATCTGCTGTATTAGAACTATAAATTGGTAGATACAAAGTTGCACGTGTATCAAGCACGATTCTTAACCAGCCCTAAACCAGATATCAGATTGAATTTGCTAAGCATCTTTGTTTAAAAGTAATGTTCATTCCGTGCAAGAACAAAAGGTCAAGAAATTTTAACACCAAGATAGAAATTATAATCAAAAAGCTAGTTTAAAAAAAAAAAGGTTGAGAAATTAGGTGCAGGAGTAGGCCATTCAGCCCTTCGAGCCTGCAAAAAATCATCCAAACATACCCTCTGATCCCCTTAGCACAAGGGCCAGCTGGGCCTCAATTCTCTCTTTCTCATCTCGGTCTTAAAGGATTTCCCCCTTATCCTTAAGCTGTGACCCCTTGTCCTGGACTTCCCCACATCGGGAACAATCTCCTGCATCTAGCCTGTCCAACCCCTTAAGAATTTTGTAAGTTTCTTCCATTAAATCAGTCTGGTGAACCTTCTCTGCAGGTTCCTCAGATTAGGAGACCAAAACTGCACGCAATTTGGACATGTACCTGACCACTCAAATGCTATGATTTTCGACTGCTTTCCTGAACCATTTAAATATAGATCAATACATTTGCAGTCTCCAATTCAAGAAAAAGGTTTAAAATTAATCAACTACAAGCAATTATTCCAGTGGGTGGAAACAGAGCGCCTTGTGGAACTTTGTATTACAAGGCTTCCTCCTGCACTTAAACTGCATCAAACACTTAAATTGTTCAAATAGTATGTTGCCCAAATATGGACAACTATCCAGAGCTAGAAACAAATTAAACAAATTAACTGATGTTGATCAAGGCCAGTTTCAGGATTTGAAGCTACCTATATCAGTTCAAGTTGCACTTACCAACTGCTTTGCAAATCCCAGTAGCTGGATCCATTCGATATCCTTGATGACATTCACATTTATAACTTCCTTCCAAATTAATGCAAATGTGACTGCATGTTGCAGGAGTCTGACATTCATCAATGTCTGATGGTAGATAAACATAGTTTGACTCGATTCTTTTTGGACATTGACATTTTGTAAAAGCATGTTCACAAACAACTTACCTATGCAGTCCCTTGCAAACAGTCTAAAGCCCACAGGGCATCCACATTTGTACCCAATGAAGAGATCTATGCAGGTATGAGAACAACCTCCATTGTTCATTAAACATTCATTCACATCTGCGGAAATAAAGTCAGGTAATTGCTCACTTGCAATGTGAATTATACCAGTCCCCTCAAAACTGGTGGAAAATTCTGATAATCCAGGCAAATACAAACTACCCTGGGATTGTTTGTTGTTTAAAGACGAGTCCTATTTAAATAATTCAATTTGGCAACTCCAGGTGAGGCCACCATTTGCAAATTCCCCAAGTTTATGCCTGAAGTGAACTATCTCAAACCATCCTTAGTAACATATATACATAGACAGTAGGAGTAGGCCATTTGGCCCTTCAAGCCAGCACCGCCATTCAATGTGATCATGGCTGATCATCCATAATCAGTACCCCATTTGTGCCTTCTCCCCATACCCCTTGATTCTGCAAGCCCCAAGAGCTCTATCTAACTCTCTTTATTCAACATCTACATGCTCCCACTAGGGCAAACCATGCAAAATAATAATATTGACTACCACTGCTATGCCGATGACACTCAAATCTATGCAGCGCTGTCACCAAATGACTGTCGGCCCATAGATCTGCTGTGCCAGTGCATTGAGCAATTCAAAGACTGGATGTGCCAAAATGTCCTTCAGCTAAATAGGGACAAAACAGAAATAATTGTTTTTGGTGCTAAAAAAGAAAGGCTTAAAGTAATCCAACACCTTCACTCTTTGTCCCTGAAAACCTCAAAGTCAGAAATCTCGGGGTTATTATGGATTCATATTTACACATTTCGACAGTCACATTAGATCAGTAACAAAATCGGCCTATTATCACTTCAAAAACGTAGCAAGACTAAGAGGACTCATGTCAGCTCAAGACCTAGAAAAACTTGTACATGCCTTTATTACTAGTAGGCTAGATTATTGTAACAGTCTCCTTGCAGGTCTTCCGAAAAAAACTGTCAGGCAGCTACAGCTAGTTCAGAACGCTGTTGCTAGAGTTCTAACAAAGACCAACAAATTTGAACACATTACACCAATTCTTAAATCCTTACATTGGCTCCCTGTATGTCAGAGAATTGATTTTTGAATCTTGATGCTCACCTATATAAAGCACTACATGGCTTAGGGCCAAAGTATATCACTGACATGCTTCCACTGTACCGCTAAGATCTTCAGAGACCAATCTGTTAGTGATTCCCAGAGTAAATACAAAACATGGGAAAGCAGGATTTAGTTACTGTGCATCAAATAGCTGGAATAAACTTCCTGAAGATTTAAGACTTGCCCCAACTTTGACCACTTTTAAAACAAGACTAAAAACTTTGTTTACTTTAGCTTTCAGCTAAATCCTAACTACATTGCGCTTCTAACTTTTGCACTTTTCTATAATGCATTTTTTACTTTGCTTTTATTTTCTTTTAATTCTATTTTATTTCTTTTTTTAAATTGTTTAAATTTCATTTTATTGTATGACATGTTTTTATGTGAAGCACTTTGAGTCTGCCTCGTGTATGAAATGTGGTATATAAATAAAGTTGCCTTGCCTTGTCTTGATTGCATCCAGTGAATCGGCCTCCACTGCCTTCTGAGGATTCCACAAATTCACAACTGTGAGAATTCCACAAATTCACAACTGTGTGAATACGTTTTTCCTCATCTCAGTTGTAAATGTCCCACCCCTTATTCTTAAATTATGGCAGCTGGTTCTGGACTCCCCCAACATCAGGAACATGTTTCCTGCATCTAGCGTATCCAATCCCTTAATAATTGTATTTGTTTCTACAAGGTCTCCCCTCATCCTTCTAAATTCCAGTGAATACAAGCCGCTCCATTCTTTCATCATATGACAGTCCCGCCATCCTGGGAATTAACCTTGTGCACTCCCTCAATAGCAAGACTGTCCTTCCTCAAATTACTCTGCTCTTGGTACTGGATAGGAGTTTGACATAGGGAGCATGAAAGTGCAAATTTTCAAATATGGAAATATGACTACCCAAAAGTAAACTTCCATATGCTACCCTTATCCTTCAAGGTGCACAAGAAACTTTTCTTTTGTTATTAAGACTCAACTTGCTGCAGTAAATCACTGCATCGATGTGGAAGTACATGCTTAAAGATGAATGACATACCAAATGAAATGAGTTGCTGTGCTATAGAAAGGTTGAATTCATCATTATCCTGCAATCAGACAACTGATTGAAATGCAATATTACAAATTCAAAATTTGAATCAGTCAAAATATTGGATTTCCATACACCTCAGACCAGAATAGAACAAATTGTCATTACGTTAATAGCAGAAAGAACAAGCTTAATGTTTAAGTTAGAGCAGTTGCATAAAACGTTACTAAGTTTAAATCCCATTACAATACCTTAGTGTAAAACCATTTATTTACCCCAAAAAGTCATTTTGTTCTGACATGCAAAAGGTCTTCATTAGTGCAACCTCCAACCAGAGCAATAAAAAAAGATTTTTAACTGGATTTGATAGGGGATCCAAAAGGTTTGCAAATATAAGCAACTTTCCACCTGGCATTGATGCAGAGACCAATAATTGGGATAAGCATTTTGCAACAAAAATTGGGCAGGAAGTATTTAATAGATTTTGGATTTCACATTTTTCATTTTTAATCATATTCAGATTAAAATAAGGAGAATCTATAGTTTAAAAGCCCCCAAGAATCACAGCATGCAGTCAAGAGTGTTTTGTTGTTATTTGTCCTGGAACAGAACAATGACATTCTTATTTCCTGCAGCACAACAGGTTTGCAAACAATATGGTGTAAAATCAAAAACCCAAGTCATAATGCAGTCATGGCAGTTTATAGTTTAGTTGGAGTTTGTAGTGCATTCATTAGCCCAGTGGTTGTTGTCAAGAAGCTGTACCTGGACATTCATTTTCAGGCTCCTATCCCTTCTTCTCAATGGTAGGAACAAAATGAGAACATAGCTAGGGTGGTGTCGGCCCTCGATGATGCGGGTTGCCTTTGAAGGTGGGGAGGTCAGTACCCATGATGGTCTGGGCAGAGTTCACCACTTTTTTGTGATCTCCTTCATTCCTGGGCATTTATGTTGCTGAAATAGCCTCACTAACAACACCTGTAGAAGTTCAAGAGTGTTTGCTGACATACCAAATCTCTTCAGTCTAAGGAAGTAGAGGCATTGGTGAGCTTTGTGTGCATAAATGTGTTGGGTCCAGGACAGATGTATGCACACCAGGAACTTGAAGTTGGTGACTCTCCACCATTGACCTTTTGATGAAGTCAGGTTTGTAATTCCTCAGACTTCTTTGGTTTTACCGACATTGAGAGCAAGGTCATTGTTCTCCAACCAGACAATCGATCTCCCTTCTATACTCAGAATCATCATCATCATCTGTAATTAGTCCTACAACAGTGGTGTAGTGATTGGTGAATTTAAAGATGGAGTTGGAACTGTCTGGCTACAGTCACAGGAATAGAGTAAGTAGACCAGGGGGTTGAGTACACAGCCTTTAGATACCCCGGTGCTCATGGTTATCAAGGAAGAAATCACACCAAATGTGGCCAAATCACACTAATTGTGCTCTGCTGATAAAGAAATAGAGGATCCAGGTGCAAAGGGACACGTTGAGACCCAATTCCCTGAGCTTGATAACAAGTATGGAGGAGAGGATGATGTTGAACATAAGGCTGCAGTCTATGAGCAGCCTGACAGAAGCGTTTTTACGCAGCAAGAGCTTCAATACAAGAACACCCAAAATTTATTGTGACAGGTAGAGTTGAATAGGATTCTAGAACTTCTGTTCCAATTAACCTTGTTCAAATAGTTCAAAACCGAACTCAAAAGGCAATGCCGGCAAAAGCATCAATCTCAAGCATCTTTAATTTATTCTGGGTACAGATACAAAATGAATGCCAACAATTAGAGGCTGGAATACAACTGCCTGCAACTTAATGTGGAATATTTAGAGAAAGCCTGCTGCTTAGAATATAATTGACTGCATGGTAATTTTAGCTTCAATGGAAATCTTAACCCAACAGCACTTGCGTGTAAAGATGACCTGGTTTGAGTAAAATCACTTGGCAACTCTAAAAACAGAAATTTCATTCCAAATCAGATGTAATACTTACTACATCCTTTAGGAGGTTCATCACTCCAGTCCCTGCAATCTTGATGTTTATTACAAACTCGAGACATATCAATGCATTCTCCACTTTGACATCTGAAGTCATTTGGGCCTGTACAACCTAATTGCAGAAGATATTATTCAGTTTTATGATATCAATAGACCCAACAGCTGTTATTTAGTACATTAGCAACCTACCACTCTTGCAGTTGGCTTCATCACTACCATCAGTACAGTCTTTAAAGCCATCACACATTTTACTTCCAGGTACACAGCCACCAGTACCACAGCTGAAATCATCTGGTCCACATGTTAGCGGGGCTGAAACCAAATGGAGCATTTGCAAGGTCATCCTATGCAAGGCAATGTTAGGTACTAATTGGTTGAGATTTCAAAACTAACTGAAACAGTTTAGTTCCAATAGATCTAAAGATGATTCAGATCCTAGTTTTGTGCTGGAGGCCAACTTTGTTGCTTAAAGTCAAACCGATACAAGAACAAAATAGCAGGTAGGCTACATGGCTTCAAGCCTGCCCACCATTCAATATGATCATGCTGGCCTCAATTTCTGTGACAGTTCCCTATAAACCTTCAACACCTTGAGTTTTCAAATATCTCAAAATTCATTTAGCTTTTACCTCCCTGGGGACAGAGATCACCAACTCCAGATAAACTAAAATTCCGGTGCTCATTAAACTTGGTGTGGTCACTAGTTTTCCAAAAGTGAGAAAATTGTCTCGTTTAACCAGAAACAAGAAACAACATTTACAAAATTCACTTGGTTTAAAATTGAGATATAACCCAACTTCTCACAAAAGCTTGTGAGCCTGTAACAACCCATTCTAAGGAACTTCAGGAAGTTCAGAAGCAAGTTTCATTTATTACCATGGGGAGCAGGGTGGCTTGATGGCCGAAGACAAACAGTGGCAATAAAGGCAGCTTTTTCTCAATGGCTGCCAGTGATTAGCAGAGTTCTGCGTGGGTCGGTGCTGGGGCCGCTACTCTCCATTTTGCATATTAATGATTTGGACGAGGGGATTGAAAACTTTGTCACCTAATTAGCAGATGATGCGCAAGTAGGAGGAAGGGCAGATAGTGTAGAGAAAGCAGGGACTTGGCAGAAGGAGTTGGACAGGTTGGGAGAGTGGGCAGAGAGTGTAGCAAAGTGTGGAGTCATGTATTTTGGTAGTAGGAATAAAGGTGTGGGCTATTTTCTAAATGGGGAAAGAATCTTGATTAGAACGGGTGTCAGAGGTTATGGGGAGAAGGCTTTAAGAATAAGGGGAAGCTATTTAGAACGGAGACGAGGAAAACATTTTTAACACAGAGTTGAGTCTGTGGAATTCTCTGCCTCAGAGGGTGGTGGAGGCTGGTTCTCTGGATGCTTTCAAGAAAGAGACAGAGCTCTTAAATATAGCAGAGTCAAGGGATATGGGCAGAGGGCAGGAACGTGGTACTGATTGTCGATGATCAACCATGATCACGTTGATCACACTCGAGGGGCCTCGATCACACTCGAGGGGCCGAATGGCCTACTCTTGCACCTATTGTCTATGGCTGGAGAATGGGGTTAGGAGGGAGAGAGAGATCAGCCATGATTGAATAGCGGAGTAGACTTAATGGGCCGAATGGCCTAATTCTAGTCCCATCACTTATGACCTCCATCTGGGCTGCCTGCAAGAGTTTACATTGGAAAGCAGATCAAACTTCTCTCTCAGATGCAAGTGACAAGTCAGCATCTTGAATAACTGCAGGCTTGAAAGGTAGATGTCCTCTCTTGCTATTTAAAAAAAAATGTTTTATGTTAAAAGGTGGAAATACAAGTTGTGTCAAATGCAATGTTGATTAGGAAGATCAATTACATGTATACTCAAATTGCAAAATACTACAGCATTGCAGAAAGAAAGATGACCAAATTCAGAGGTCAGGGGATATTGGGGATACCAAGGAGCAGCCCATAAGTTATTCCCACAGGTGTTGCACGACCCGTGGAAGACTGGTCATTTTGGCAAAATAGTGAATTAGCAGAATAAAGAATGCACTGTGGAAGCAAGCCAATTTAGAACTGAAATGGACTAGTTTTCTCCAGCACTGCTCCAAATATTACCGCATCAATTACACATCTTTCACCATATTATTATCAGCAGGGGAGCTAAAATGACTATTTCCTTCCATAACAGGGAGGCAGCCACAACCGATTTGGACCAATACATGGCATAATAAAGCTACTTACCACAGTGGATTTCATCACTTCCATCTTTGCAGTCTGCATCACCATCACAGTGCCACTTACTGTGAATGCATTCACCAGAGTTACACTGAAATTCACCAGGAGGACACGTCACAGGGGGAAGGACGATATAACCACAGTATTCAGGCGATTCATCAGACTGGTCATTGCAGTCAGCATTGGTATCACATACCCAACTCGAGGGAATACATTCAGAACTATTGCACTGAAACTCATGTGGGCCACAACGAGATGGAACGCAGCCTCTTTCATCACTTCCATCACCACAATCATCTTCACCATTGCAGACAAATAGTATGGATACACATTTTCCACTGGAGCAGGTAAATTCTTTACGACTGCATGCAAGGTGGCCTGAAACAAAATTATGGATGCAAACTTAGAGTATTGTTGATAGGTCTTTCCTCTAAATTTTGATGGTATTCAATCTGAAATTTGAGATCAGTCCAATCGGCTTGGATAAAAGATCACCTGGTTAACAGGGAAGACAAACAAGTCTTTCTCTTTGACAAAATATGTGTTGCACGGCAAGCCCCAATTTTTCCAAAGTTTAAGGAAAGGCATGCCTACTAAATGCTATAGGCCACGGTGGCGCAGCAGTAGAGTTGTTGCCTTACAGCGAATGTAGTGCCGGAGACCAGTGTTCGATCACGACTATGGGTGCTGTCCGTATGGAGCTTGTACGTTCTCCCCGTGACCTACATGGGTTTTCTCTGAGATCTTCCGTTTCCTACCACACTCCAAAGACGTACAGGTTTGTAGGTTAATTGGCTTGGTAAATGTAAAAATTGTCCCTAGTGGGTGTAGGATAATGTTAATGAGCGGGGATCGCTGGTCAGTGTGGACTTGATGTTTTCTGCGCTGTATTTCTAAACTAAAACTTCTGACTAGTAGGAAAGTGAGTTGAAGATCAGGGCTCTTTCCAATATTCTGATTAGGTTGCCAACATTTGCGCTTTGCATCGCATTTCTACTAGAGATAGATCATTCACCAGAAACATTTTATCCACAGATTCTACCCAACTTGCAAATAGGTTAGTTGAGAGAGAGCAAAGGTATGATAAAATACAAGGCCACATGTAAAATTGTCCATATTGGCATGCAAAAAGCAGCATGTTATTCAAATGGCAAGACTGCAGAATTCGCATGGAGGGATTTTGATTAAAATAAAAAGGTACTCTGTGGGTACATCAGGTAAATAAGAAAAGTGATAAGTGTTATTTTAAGGTGGAGGGTATACTTAGAGGACTTTTGCGAGAATGCTCCTGTATAGTCCCATGAGGATGGCTGAAATAGCTCTGAAGATTAGACTAATATTTGGAAGATTAAACTGACTCAAACTGTGGAATAGAGGCAACATGATTAAAACAAGACCTTGAAGGCAATTTATAGGGCAAATGAGGACAATATTTCCTCTGGAAACACGGTTTGGTGTTTAAATTCAAGGTATCACCCATGCAAAGCAAAAGAGGTGACTTGAGGGTCACAAGTCTTTGAAACTCATCATCGAAAAAGACAAAATGAGTGAAGAGCTCTTGTGAGTAGTTGCGAATGCATAGCTGATCAGCCATGTTCTTATGGCAAGGCAGGCTGGCGGGACTGAATACCTTACTCCAATTCCTAATTCATGTTTGCTTTCCAGATTGTCCAAGATGTTGAAAACAAGTGTTGAAAAGTTAGTTTCAACTACAGCCTGAATTAAGGTTAATCTTCCAACTTCCTGTCCTTTTCCAATTTTGGTTGGGGGGGGGCAGAAGATTTTTGCAACCCATGTTAACTTTAGCCAAATCTGCACTGTTTTCAGTTAATACATTAATCTATCAGGTGATATTCTTTCAAGGGGAAGGCATTAGAGTAAGTCAATTTAATGTGGTAATTGGGTGCAGTTATATACAGCTTGGGTGCCACTTTATCAAGACCATTGGTATAATTTGTATCCATGATATACATTTGCTATCTCATGCCTTAAAACAGAATGCATTAATTAGCTCAAGTGTTCAGGTTTTGTTTAATTATTTTTCTCCTTTCCAGAGTGATTTTAATGAGCACTTGTAAGCTAAAATTCTAGTTAGTGTCAGAGTGACTTAAGGTCAGTGGTTTTTGACTTACCACAGTTCTCTTCATCTCTGCCTGAACTGCAGTCTTTTTCACCATCACATTTCCATTTAACAGGAATACACTGAAGGGAGTCATTGCCACAACTGATTTCATCCATCCGGCAGGTTTTCAAGTCTAAAACAAAGAGCAGTTAGCCAATATCCAAAAATGTATAGTTAAAGACAAACTAGTTCCATCCAAGGGATCATTAACCATTTATTTCTGCAGGTCCTGCCTGACTTGCAGAGAGTTTCAGCATTTGCTTTGATGTTAAATACCTTGCTGATTTATCCAGAAGACAGTTGACCAAACATCGCCAGTATCAGGTTCACCCAGACGTACAAAAAACATACGTACTACATTCATACAAAAAACATACAAATTATACCAATGGTCTTGACAAAGATTACATCCAACAATGCAAGCAGTTACTGATCATTTCTAATTCCAACCAAATCTGGGCCATAGTTGTACTTTTAGCAATAAAAGTTAAATCTTCTTGCAAGAAATAAAAATCCAAGTTAAACCTTGTGTGACAAGATATACTATTGCCTGCTTGCTATTAGAGAAGTTCACTATACAAATGTTATACTACTGCAGGTACCCATACTTCCAATCCAAAAACTTGTGCAATGTTTTCAGAAGATATACACACCACTCACCCAGGCAAAAAGTTACAGTAATCCATTTATCAAACAAAGTCGCATGGACAGGGTCCAATTCAAATGCAATATTTGCATAAGATTGTGTAAAAGAACTGTAGTTTAAAAGTACACACAATTTATTAAATATTTTAACAACTTTAAATACATTTGTGAATATTTCGATTACCAAGAGAAACACTTACACAATACAAATAAGATCAAAAACTTACGACAGATTTCTGGGGCCTCGTCTGATCCATCGTCACAGTCAGAATTGCCATTACACTGCCATTTACTAGGTACACACTGCCCATCATTACAGTGAAAATCAGTCTCATGGCAGGTAATATTTGCTAGCGAAAAACACAAAGCAATTTTAAAGCTCTGCTGACTGTGCTTGACACTAGAACTTGACCCAGTTAAAAACACTTTTAGAACAGATCTTGCACATTAATTTATCAAGATTAGTGCTTAGTATATTGACAAGTAGGATTTACGCATTGATCTACAGTTAGGTTCCAACAAGTATCAGAATGGTCTTGCAAAATCTCCAAGTTTGATGTCTACAATTATATTCAATTTCAGTAACACAGCCTCATTAAGTGTTCACAGCTTTTTATAAGCAGTCTTAGTAACCAACACAAATACTTGCAGAATTTAGCTAGTGGTAATTTTCTCAATTAGTTTATTGAAGCCAGATCTTTAGATTCAGAAATTTGCTGCATCTGCAGAGTTTGAATTTACAGAAATATTTGCACAAGAAATTATGACATTGAGCAAAAGGCCATCCTGTTGACAGCAGCAATCCCAACAATGGTGGTCAACAAGTCATGCTATTGCCCAATGCCAGCTTCATGAAGTGGGTTGATCCTGGTTTTATCATCTGCAGTTCTCCTGGTGCCTAGAACGTGGACAACATTTATTCCTAGGGAATCTGGAAGGGGAACAGGTCTGGTAAGCATTTTACACTATTCATTCTGCTTGTCCTCCACAATACATTCTCTTCCACAAAATTAATCTGATCTTCCCCAACCATCAAGAACTTGTAACGTCATTCATTTTGCCCAGTTTACTGTTAAAAAGATACTCTTGAAGGATGCTTGAGCAAATGCTACAGAGTAATAGGAAGTCTTTTTTTTTTAAATGCACTTGCAAACTTCAGATAGCCTATAAAGTCTTCATTGTCAAAGATTAATATCTTCCCAATAGAGAATGCATTGTGAAGTATTATTAAGTCCAAACATTCGAGTACCACTAAGAGCGCATTGCCCAATTAATTAACCCAAGTGCACCAATATCAGGCAGGTTTATTGAACAATGCAAAAGCTGTTCGAATTAAACTGAATGCAACTAAAGCTGGAATATTGAATTCCTTTGCAGAAATCCTGGAATAATTTCAGAACTGAAAAAGCGTGATAGAGGATGTTCAGCTCATGATCTCATTTTTAAGAATGCAACCACTCAATTGGGTTGGTTCATACTAAATCTCACTGGGCCAGTAATCCATTGATTTACTTTTAATGCCTTTTCCCTTCATGCAAATTAAGCTGAAGCTTTTGATCTTGTGCCAATTTCCGAAATCACCACAGAACTCTCCTCCACTAAATTTCTCCTTTGCAGCAGTGTGCAAAGTTCGATATAGCTCTTAGTGCTAACGGAATCAAAGGATATGGGGAGAAAGTGGAATGGGGTGCTGATCAGCCATGATCATATTGAATGGTGGTGCTGGCTCAAAGGGCCAAATGGCCTACTCCTGCAACTATTTTCTATGTTTCTTTGTGCAGACTTCAAACCAGTTCACCTGCTTTACATTGCCTTTCATTTTCCACATCCATTCCAGATGGACAGACGCAGGTGTATTTTGGGAGCTGATCAATCTGTGGAGAAGGGAGGCACAGGTACTTACAACCTCCATTCTTCAGTTTTTCATTGCACCAATTTTTACCTGTGGGAGCAAGAAAATGTCAATGTCATCTCTGGAGGGGTGCATATTATATCAATACCCCATTTTATAGACTATAAAAATGTTCAATATTTGATTGCATCGAGGAAGAATTCATAACTTGAGCAAGTTTTGCTATGAACATTCTTTGAATTGATCATTCAAAATCATACACTTTGTCAAAGATTTTGTACCAGTTAGTAACCTTTGTAAAACGGTCAGGGACCTGGGACAGGTTTCTTACCAGTTGGCTGCATTAATGGGTGATAAACAATGATATCTTGAGGCTGATAAAGGTTGGAAACTAGAGTCACCACATCTCCTCCAGTATATTTGTCAACTCCATAAATGGCTGCATTTACTACATCAGCCCAGAATACACGATCCTGATACATGCAAAAACATTGTATTCAGCACAAAAGGAGACAGCTAAGAGCATTTACAAGAGTTGAAGAACATTTCTAGTAATAAACAAAGCTATGTGTAAATGTAGGCTAAAGAGCTCAACTAGATAGATAAAATGTAAAGCAGAATTACACCAGAAATGGTACCTAATATTCCATCCAAGTGTTGACCATCCCTGCCAGTCATTGTTACTCCTGGTATCCACATTTACAAGATATTTTTTCTGCTCATAAAATGCTTCAGCTCAAACTTCTTATTATCCTTCAATCCTTCTAACATCAAGATTAACTCAAGGATTGCTTTTAAACCACTAGGAGTGTGCCTGTCACTAACAAGAATTTATGACTGGATTGTGTAGCTTAGCACAACAGCAAGTCATTCTACAAGATGTCGATGATGCCCATGGACTAATGAGCAGAGGTGCAATCTCGTAGCTGCTAGTCTATACTTCATTTCAAGATAACACTTCATACCCATCCAATACCGCATTACATTGCTTACTTTCATTAAAGGAATGTTTCCAAATTCCCTGCAGAAAGTGACCCAAAACCTCAAGTGCAAGTTATTCTAGCCATTGATTGATTTTAGTTGGAAGTTTGTGCAAGTGCTTTGTTCTTGACATAGTTATTGCATTCTTGAATTATAAACTTGCAAAAATATGGCACTTAATTTTGTACAAACATGGAAGGATAACATTCAAATTGTACTGTCAATTATTTCTTTGTGTATAATTTAAAAAATTGTGAATCATGCAAATTCTTCAATTTGTGGCAAGACTAAAGCTTACAGATAAAATAATTATTAAGCTAGGATTTTAGATTGGGTGACTTGTAGTCCATGTCCTCATTACAAGTGTTGGCACAATCACTTGGGTAGCACAGAAACTAGACCTTCCTGTCCATGCCAATCGCTCATCTACACTAAGTAATAAAAAGGACCTGCAGATGCTGATTTATACCAAAGAGACAGAATGCTGGAGTAACTCAGTGGGTCAGGCAGTACCTCTGGAGAAAATGGACAAATGACATTGCAGGCTGTGACCCTTCAGACTGATTGTAGTAGGGGAGAGCAAGGGGAAAAACTGGAAGCGAAGGGAAAAAAAACAGGACAAATCAGGGCCAGCAATGGCTGACCTCAGGCAAGGCATTTCTCCAATAGTCTGGTTGTTGGCTAGAGAGTTGCAAGGCCAAGACGGATACATAGTTGCAAATTGTGGAGCTGGTTAGCGGACTTTTAGTGGAGGGAGGGAAGGGGAGTTTAGTTTACTTTAGTTTCGAGATAGTGTGGAAACAGGCCCTTCGGCCCACCGAGTCCACACCAACCCCCGCACATTAATACTACCCCACACACAATTTTTTAACATTTATACATTTATACCAGGCCAATTAACCTATAAACCTGTACGTCTCGAGTGTGGGAGGAAACCAAAGGTCTCGGAGAAAACCCATGCAGTTACGGGGAGAACGTACAAACGCCGTACAGACAGCGCCCATTGTCGGGATCGAACAGAGGTCTCTAGCGCTGTCAGGCCGCAACTCTACCGCTGGATCACCATGCCGCCAGTCAGCGTTGCAGAAATTACTTAAAATGGAAGAAATCAATGTTCATACCATTGGCTTGCAAGCTACCCGAGTGGAATACAAGGTGCTGTTCCGCTAGTCGGCATGTGGCTTCACTCTGGCAATGGAGGCAGCCCAGGATAGAAAGATCAGTATGGGAATGTCCCATACTTTCCATTCCCACACTGATCTCTCTGTCCAGGCCTCCTCTATAGCCAGAGTAAGGCCACACAAACTGGAGGAGCAGCACCTCATATTCTACTTGGGTAGCTTACAACCCAATGGTACGAACATTGGATTATTCAATGTTAGGCAACTTCTACAAACCTTTTCTCTCCTCATCTCTCCTCCTCCAGCCCCCCCCCCCCCCCCAATAAAAGTCTGTTAACCAGTTCACAACTACCTCTTAGCCTCTCACCTGTCTGTAGCTAATAATCAGCTCATCAGGGAACATCCTTGCCCAAAGTCATCTGCTGCCAGCCCCAATCTGTCCTGTTGTTTTGCTTCCAGATCTCTCACCCCGCTCCCACTATAATTAGTCTGAATAAGGGTCCCAATCCAAAACGTCACGTCCATTTTAACCAGAGATGGTGCCGGACCCACTGAGTTACTCCAGCATTTGACATCCATCACCACCAATCAACACATGTACAACTGTCCTAAACACATTTAGACCCAAACTGCTGTTTTGTTAAAGACTTGCCTCAAATATTGCAACAGCACAAGGATGACCAAGCAATTCAAAGGAGAAGAGCACCGTTCTTCTGTTTTGTCCATCCAAGTCAATACTTGCCAGCAAGTGCAGTTTTGAGTCAACCCAATAGAGACAGCTTTTCACAAGATCTGTGGAGAAGCAAATTATTAACCGTTTGCCAAAATTAAAAGGAAAGAGAGAAAACAATTCGGTCACTTACCAAGTGCAATATCATTTGGTGATTCAATCTCTGTGGTAACCAAAGGGTGCCTATTAATGCCATTCATGCCAGCTTTTTCTATCTTCGGTGGTTCTCCAAGATCTGACCAGTAAATAAACCTTGCAAAGGAAAGCAAAAACAATTGCCATGAAATTTAATCAAGATGAACACATCATGCAAGTCCACCAGTGATTTTCCTGCACCATTGGTTCCAGAGCCTGGCCATATTATGTTTCGCTGCACCAACAGATGTCATGCAATAATGATAAAACAATAACTCTGAGCCACTAATTATCTCTCTCCGTCTTTTTCTAAAACACCACGGAATGCTGGAAACAAAAAATATCAAATACCAAATCTGAGGAAGGACATTATCCAAATCTGAGGAAAGACATTATTGCCATAGAGGGAGTGCAGAGAAGGTTCACCAGACCGATTCCTGGGATGTCAGGACTGTCTTATGAAGAAAGACTGGATAGACTCGGTTTATACACTCTAGAATAAAGGAGATTGAGAGGGGATCTTATAGAAACATATTGAATGGCGGTGCAGGCTTGAAAGGCCGAATGGCCTACTCCTGCACCTAATTTCTATGTTTCTATGTAAATTAAACTTGCAGCATAACTTGCATTTCTTGCATGGGCAGCCTAGACACCGGGGGAAAGGGCAAGATGTTGGCCCGTAAATGTGGTTTCTGAAGTAAGCGATGGGAACGGGTCCACCAGTTCTGGCCGGAGTTCCAGAGCCCCAGCAGCAGGGGGCTAATTCAACCTATCAGCTGCGGAAGTCTTAAGGTCATACGTGATAGGAGCAGAATTAGGTCATTCGACCCATCCAGTTGACTCCGCCATTCTATCATGGCTGATCTATATCTCCCTCCTAACCCCATTCTCCAGCCTTCTCTCCATTACCCCGACACCCGTGCTAATCAAGTCCCGATGAGATAGAGATTGGCCGCCACTTCTGCCCATGTGCCACATTTTCTGGGGGACCTTGGAGAGATTTGGGGGGGGGGGGGGGGGGAGAGATTTCAAGAATCAGTTGCCAGAAAATTGGTGGTGAATCTATATTATATATGGAATATCAAAATTGTTGCTTTGTTACCCATACTAGGGATATTGAACCTGGGCCTAATCTTGGCATCTGTGTAATCAAAGCACCCTGTAGTCCACCCAGCGTCATGCAGTTAGCCTCATTTTGCACCCATTAGAAGCAGGAAGTAAGAGAGCCATTGTAACATGCTATTAAATCAATGCCAACAGTGTTTAGCAGGAAACGTTTGGCCTCGATTGGCATAGTAGTCCTTTGAGAAATCAATTTAGATCAATATTTGATGTATCTATGACGATATACAAAACCTGGAAACAGACATGTATGAAAACTGTTACATATTGGTTGGTAGGGAGGCGACATGGAAATAATGATGGACAAACAAGGCTAAATAACCTATAACTCCCAAAGAAAAGTGATGATTACTTGCACCTTGTTTGCTTTAATATCGCCTTCACCCAATTGCACCTACCCATCCCGAAATAACCATTGAGAGTTTCAAATGACTTTTAAAAAATACCAAGACAACGTGTTCAAGATATAGTACCCCGACAGTGGATCAACTGCCACAGCCGTTGGTTCCCCCAAGCTTGTGTTAAAGAGTATCTTCTTTTCAATGCCATCAAATGAGGCCACAGATATAGTTTTAGCACCATGGTCAGTCCAGTAAATGTGCTTATAGATCCAGTCCACTGCAATGCCCTTTGGAATGTCAACATCAAGGATTCTTGAAGCACTTGCACTTTTTCCCTCATGCATGGGCAAACTAAGGAGGAAATGTAAAACAGAACATGAAGTTTAGTTGCTTTTGCTGTGCTAGTCCAAAGTTAGTTAGCGCCAGGATCAAGCTCAATAGTATCGTTAAAATCTAATCATTTTTTTACATGCACAAAATGATGCTTTAAAATTTAAGCTGCAGACTGAATTGCAGATCTAGACTTGCAGCCTTAAATTAAAGGCCAAATATTCAGAAACTTGAGTTTTATTGCAATGTTAAATAGTCAAAACATTAATTGAACATTCTAAACTGGGTTAAGATCAGGAAAATCTAATCATCAACTTTGCTTTCTGAATATGAACATATTAGCCAATTACAAAGGAACAAGGAACAAGCTAATGGAATGTTGGCCTTCATGAAAAGAGGATTTCAGTACAGGAGCAAAGAGGTTCTTCTGCAGTTGTATAGGGCTCTCATGAGACCACATCTGGAGTATTGTGTACAGTTTTGGTCTCCTAATTTGAGGAAGGACATCCTTGTGATTGAGGCAGTGCAGCGTAGGTTCACGGGATTGATCCCCAAGATGGTGGGACTGTCATATGAGGAAAGATGGAAAAGACTAGGCGTGTATTCACTGGAGTTTAGAAGGATGAGGGGGAATCTTATAGTAGAAACATCAAATTATAAAAGGACTGGACAAGCTAGATGCAGGAAAAATGTTCCCAATGTTGGGCGAGTCCAGAACCAGGGGCCACAGTCTTAGAATAAAGGGGAGGCCACTTAAGATGGAGGTGAGAAAAAAATGTTTTCACCCAGAGAGCTGTGAATTTGTGGAATTCCCTGCCACAGAGGGCAGTGAAGGCCAAATCACTGGATGGATTTAAGAGAGAGTTAGATAGAGCTCTAGGGGCTAGTGGAATCAGGGGATATGGGGAGAAGGTAGGCATGGGTTATTGATTGGTGACGATCAGCCATGATCACAATGAATGGTGGTGCTGGGTCGATGGGCCATATTTCTATGTCTTGAATGCAAACTTAGGCATTGTAACCTTTAGTTGCATTAATTTTAGAACTCATTACCTGAAGATAGCCCGCTGACCCACGTCAGCCAAGAAGATTCTCCCCTCTGCAATATCAGCATCCAGTGCTACAGCATTTCTCAGTTGTGTAGCAACCTGTGTGTACTCCTGGTGATGCAATCCTAGCTTCCGGATGTCATGGTGATTTGTGAAGATCAAGGAAGGTTCTTCGCCTGGACAGGACCACATTCCAGTTATTTTTCAAATACAAAGTACATTCAGGAACAACCTTTAATGTGTACACGGTCAGAAATAATAATGTTGGTAAACTCGAGGCCCAACAATCAATGGGTAGGTGGATTGTTTGTGGACTAAGAGTCATACTAACCACAAAAATACTATTTGAAGAGATTTTTTTAACCATGTTTACAATTGACTGAACCCTCAACTACATTTTACCACCCACTCCTGGACAGAGTAAGAGTGTTTTACTGGTCCTGGCCTCCAAGCTCAGATCATCCTTTGTAATTTTGACTGAAACCTTCCATGTAAATACTGCAAAGAGACCTTTTCCTTCAATACTCGTCGATCTGCTCTCCCATCTCAACTGACCAAGTCTTGCCCCTGCACCACCACCCTTGACCTCACCCCTTCCCACCATCCAGACTTACAAATAGTGTTTTTTTAATGAAGAAATGATCCATTTGCACTCTCCCAATCTAGTACATCGCATTTAGTATTTACTATATGGTCTACTCTACATTGGAAAAAACAAAACATCAGGTGATTACATTGCAAAACCCTTTGTTCAATCTTCAGGGTTTGGTGAATCTTTGCCAGAGAGGGCCATTGAGATTGGAATTTTTATTTTTATTTATTTATTTTTTTAAAGGGGTGGAGATTGACAGATTCTTTATCAGCTCGAGTGACAGGGGTTATGGCGAGATGGCAGGAGACTGGGGTTGAGTGGGAAAGATCGATCAGCCACGATTGAATGGTGGAGTAGACTTGATGGGCCAAATGGCCTAATTCTGCTCTTATAATTTATGAACTGCACTTCACTAGTTCTCCATCTCATTGAGCTGGCACTCGTTTCCTCCAGCACTTTTCTAAGTAGGCCCTTTGAAACTCAAGGACCATACCATTATTAGCAACATTCTCTTTGGGTATTAGCTGGGGTTTCCAACCTTAACTTTCGGTTGAACTAAAGTCATTCTTTGGACCAAGTTATTTTTTTTAAACCACCCATTCCGACATGGCCTGGTAGCAAAAAAATGTAGTGCTGAAAGATCATGAATTAAACATGAATTATTTTCCATTGAAACAGCTGCTAAGTTTCAAAAACAATTTGTTAAACCCTGTCCCACTGTACGAGGTAATTCACAAATTCCTCCGCGTTTTCCCCGATTCGAACTCGGAGAATGTCTGTAGTGGGTCCGTCGGAGCTCATACTCAGGACATCCGGTAACTTGTGACTTTTTTCATCCCTGTAAAAAAATGTCCACGAGTAAAAAAAACTCGTGATGAAAATAATTGGTACTTTTTATACCTACCGTTAGCATTACGAGCCGCTATGAGACATCCACGAACTCTTATGGACCCGCAACGGACATTCTCCGAGTTCGAATCAGGGGAAAACCCAGGAGAACTCGTGAATTACCTCGTACAGTGGGACAAGGGCTTCAGTCATTGTTCAAGTGCAGCTCCAGAGAGATAAAGATAATTGAACCAGTGCACCATATATCTCCGATTAAAAAGCTTCTACAACAGATCATGAAACTTTCTGACATGCTCCACAAAGTACAAGCTTAAATTCAATTAGTAGAATTCCAACAGCAAACTGCATTTGCTTCCAATATCTAGTTTCAAGTGCCCATACTAGGTTTTCCCTTCCTTGATTATCAACTTTGATTCTATGAATGAAATCAGGATGAAAGTGCTATGTAATTTTTAGATTTAGAATAGTTTAAAGTATTTGAAATGAACAGTTATTAACAGTCTAATTGATCTCTTGAAAGTTGCTTTTAAAGTTTCAAGCCAAAATTAGTGAAATAGTTATATACCCTAGCAATGTTGCAAGTAACAAGCCTTGCCCATATAAAATGCTCTTCTGCAGCTGCTAAATTCAAACCGGTTGACTCAATTTTAGTCCAAGACTGTTCCCCACACCTAATTTAAACTCCATTGTCTACAAGTTTGAAACAAATTGGCATGCTGCATGAAATGATTGGAAAAAGGGCACAATTTCCACCTCATGCATATCAGAAATATCTCAGGCCAGTTCTCAATCTGCAATAACTACACGAGTGGGGCACAATACTATTGATCACCATTACTGGGTTGAAAGCCAGTACTTGCCTCCTACTGCCTTGCAGACTTGATTAATAGAATCCAAGCGATATCCTGCAAAACATCCACATTTGTAGCTTCCTTTCAAATTAATACAAATTTGACTGCAGATGCCAGGATTTTCACACTCATTAAAATCTGTAGAGTTGAAAACAAAATTAGTAATTTTTAAGACTTCCGAATAGTATTTTTTATTAATTAAACTAGGCTGGGTTTGCTAACAAATTTAATACACAAGGTACAGACCTTTTGCAAATACAAAGTGCTTAACAACTATCAGATTACTTTAGAAAACTTCCTACAATCCAATACATTAGAATGTATTCCACAAGGTACGACACCAAAGAACGTCTCCCAACTTAGACGTTTCTGGTTTCAGGAGGAAGTGCTGCCTTTGAATTACTGCTATCCATACAAAAAGGCACTTTGCATTCTTCAGTGAATTAAAGAATTTTGAACCAATTTCAGTGACAATGGATGCAAGTATACTCCAGAGTGCTTGTCATTGCTCACAGCATGGATCAAGTTGCTACTCAAGGAACTTTGGTGTACACCAAATGTCTTAAACATGGATTGAGAGGCAGGAAATCTGCTCATCTGCTGAACAGCCAGCATTTGGCCATTTCTAATGGTTTCAGCAGTTGTATTTCTGGTTAATGGAAGGCTTCTGATTTTAGTGGAGATTGTGAACACATTGATGTACTCCAAGTTCTTACTGGATTTGAATATTGCCCGATACCCAGCATATTCAGAACATCAATGCCTTGGAAGATCCAATTACTGGATTGCCAAATTGTCATGTTTAAAAAAGTCACCTTGTGCTGCGAATGTAAAGAATTAACACACCTTCACAGATTTTTCCGTCAATCAGCTCAAAGCCAGAAGGGCAATCACATTCATAACCTATGACAAAATCTCTGCAGATGTGGGAACAACCACCATTGTTTTCCAAGCATTCATTTAAGTCTGCAAAAAAAAGAAAACATTTTAACTTCACTGCTGACAATTTTCATAGCCAGAGATTATGTTAAGGACTTAATAAAACTCCAGTCCCACGATGAGAGTTCACTCAAGAGCTCTCCCGAGTTAAAACAAAAAATCAAACCCATGGTAAGTACATGGAATGTATGTAGCGGGTATGTAGGACTCGTGGATGTCTCGTAGCGGCTCGTAATGCGAACGGCAGGTACTCAGGAAACGTGGTAATTCGTGAAGTTTTTTCAACACTGAAAAATGTCCAAGAGTTTCACCGAGTACCTGCCTTCAGTTACCACATTTCCCGAGTACCGGCCGTTCACATTACGAGCCGCTACGGGACACGAGGTCCTACGTACATTCTACGTACTCACCACGAGTTTGATTTTTTTTTTTGAACTCGGGAGAGCTCTTGGGTGAACTTGCATCATGGGACAGGGGCTTAATTAGAGGACAGATTTTTTTTGTTGAACAGGTTCCAAAATGACTTCCAGGTAGAAAATGACTATCCCCAGGGGCTGATCACTAACTTTGATAATCTACACATTTCCATTGGCCATTTCACAAAACAGAAGACTGAAATGTGTCTGCCAGTCTGGAGGGTATTGACCTGAAACACTGTCTATTCCATTTCTCCAGAGATGCTACCTGACCCACTGAGTTACTCCAGCATTTCGTATCTATCTTTGGTGTAAACCAGCATCTGCAGTGCCTTCCTACACATACAGAAATGTGTTCCATGTCAATCCTTCCTGTAACTGTGTGAAAGGGACTCTGCAAATGGAATCTATGATTGTGACAAATTCAGCTTTCCAATCAGATCTAGTCCAGTTTAGAGCCTTTAAATTTCTTTAAATGAACAAACGGTGATGCTGCTAATATGAAAATCATGGGAGGTAAACTGATGCCCAAGACAAATCCAGAGTAGAAATGGGTGTGCAACACTGATGTTTATTCAGCTTAATCAGCATCGTACGCATCAAAATGAACATGACGTTAACCAACGAGAACCACATTTACAAGTGGCGCAGCACTAGAGTTGCTGCCTTAAAGCGCCTGCAGTGCCAGAGACTGGTTCGATCCTGACTACAAGTGCTGTCTGTACTGAGTTTATGTTCTCCCTATGACCATGTAGGTTTTCTCCGAGATCTTCGGTTTTCTTGCACATGCCAAAGATATACAGGTATGTAAGTTAATTGGCTTGGTATGTGTGTAAATTGTCCTTAGTGTGTGTAGGATAGTGTTAATGTGTGGGGATCGCTGGTCAGTGCGGACTCAGTGGTCCGAAGTGCCTGTTTCCGCGCTGTATTTCCAAATCTAAAATAGGCCATAACCTGAAGAGATTGCCCAATTCAGTTCCTCACATGTTTTTTTTTTTGACCCAGTCTTTGGCAACAATATCAGGCTGTCAGATCAAGGTTGTTTAATGTCTGACAGTTAGAAAAGTTGCTGCTTCCTCAACCTTGTTGACCAAATTCTCACCAACCCTCACTCAAAGTCAACATTTTACATTCACATTTCTCTGATGAAGCCACACTGCCTACAACCGTCAATTTGTGCCTATATATTTTGCTCCACCTGAGAATCCATTTTTTGAATCGTTGGACTTGCCAATAAAACTGGGTGGCAAGGAGCATCTGGAAATTGTTGTTATTCCTTGCAATTGTAGCTCAGGCATTGGGGTGAAAGTACAGTACACTTCTAAAGTACGGCAAAGATGGTAAATGTGCTTGAGAGGTTTAGATGTGTAGGAAGGATGGGATGCTGGTTTAAACCGTAGACACAAAAAGTTGGGGTAACTCAGCCAGACAAGCAGCATCTCTGGAGAGAAGGAATGGGTAACGTTTCGGTTCAGAACCCTTCTTCAGACTCTGCTTAAGTAGCATGCTTGCAGATAAAGATAGTTTCAAAGTCTTGCAATGCAGAGGGTAGAGTTGGTATTCCTGGTTGAGAGAAAGTATAAAAGTTGTGTAAAGATACTTACGGCATAACTGGAGAGGCTCATCACTCCGGTCCTTGCAATCTGCATGCCGATTACAGAGATTGATTTGATCTATGCATTCTCCACTTTGACATTTAAAGTCATTGGGTCCTGTGCATTCTTGATAGGGAATAAAGCATGTCAGCATTTTTGAGAAGCATGTTAATGTCTATCCAGTTGCATTGTATACTTACCATTCTTGCAATTCAGCTCATCACTACCATCAGAGCAATCCTTAAACCCATTACATGCTTTGCTTTTTGAAATGCAGCTGCCATCACCACATTGAATGGAATCTGGTTGGCATGTCGGAGAAGCTACAAATACAAAACAGTTTGCATTCAGGCTGTTCAACAATAAGAATCAAATTCCGATTACATTCATCAACCTTGCACCCCACTTTTACCAAATCCAGAACAGAGCAAAATACTGAAGATGGCCATTCTACCTACAACCCCACATTTAATCGAGGTCAGATATATTCTGCCATAAGCAAAACAAATTGTAAGCTCAACTGATGAATGAGCCTCATATTATAAATTAGTGCAATTTGAGTATCTCTCAAATCAAGAAGAGATGAGAGTTAAACGAAATTTGACCATTGAGCCAGTTCTATCATTTTCTTCAAGACTGACTAGTGTCGAACTGTCTCAAACTAACAGAATACAGTGATGGTCAGAATTAATGCTATGGGCTGAAAGGTTTCTTCTAATGCTGTACGAGAGATTTGTCGATCCCAAACCTATGTTCTGTGGAGAGTTTGCACACATTCTCCCTCTTTTTGCAAACTTCTGCATCTGCAGAGATTTCTTCTCACCAGAAAGGTGCACTGGTAAATTGAAGGATAATGCAGTGTCCAATTAATGCAGGGAGCCAAAGCAAAATTGACAGAAAATAACCTAGGCCTACAGGGATGGAACTGTTCTTCTGGAAGCCAGCATATGTTGAATGACCTTAAGTCATGATAATATACAACAGGAATAGACTGCCACTTTACCTATGTGTTCACTTAATTCTAAAAAGGAATCAATTCCGGTAGCATTAATCTATTTATATTTTCAGCTTGAACCCGATTTTATGGGTCTTCCGGTCATTACCACGCAAAGCAAATTTGTTAAACCACTTACAGCAGTTGACTTCATCACTTCCATCTTTACAGTCCGTATCACCATCACAGTACCAGCGACGGTGGATGCATTCACCAGAATCACAAAGGATGTCATCAGGAGAGCAGGTTGCAGGAGAAAGAATATTCTCACACTGCACCCACGATTCATCAGATTGATCAGTGCAATCTGCACGGCTGTCACATACCCAATTGGAAGGGATACATTCAGAATTGTTGCAACGAAACTCATGTAGACCACAGGAAAGCGTAGGACAGCCCTGTTCATCACTGCCATCACCACAATCATCTTCACCATTACATACAAAGGCCACCGAAATGCATCTACCCACGGAGCAAGTAAACTCATCTGTACCACAAGAAAGATTGCCTGAAAAACATTAAAACATTATCTGATCTTTCTACACAATCAAGCTTCTTGAAGACTTGTGCATGGACATAAAACAATTTGAAGAGATTTTAAACCGCTAGTGCCTGCCAGAAGATTTGGGGCTACACATTAGAAAGTACCAAATAGTCAGGGATCAGAGAGAGTATAGCCTTGAGGGGGATTCTATAAAGAGGATAAAACCTAGCCAGTGAATCACAAGGGTAAATAAATTGAAAACAGGCCCCTTGGCCCAACTTGCCCACACCGGCCAACATGTCTGTGCTACACTAGCCTGCATTTGGTGCATATCCCTTCAAACCTGTCCTAGCCATGTACCTGTCTAACTGTTTAAATGTTGGGATAGTCCCACCTCAACTACCTCTTCTGGCAGCTTGTTCCAAACACCCACCACTAATTATAGGAGAAACATTGGCCAAGAGGAATATGCTGAATAAATCTGGTGCAAATCAGCTTACAAGCGCAACATTTACTGTGAATGTTTAGAGGTCATGGAGAATTTTAAATCTACTTACCACAATCCTCCTCATCATATCCACTATCACAGTCCTTCTCTCCATCACACTTCCAATGGACTGGAATACACCTAAATGACCTTGGGCCACAGTGGATTTCATCAATAGCACAGGTATCTATGTCTAGAGTGAGCAACACAACAAACATAGATGTATAGACCAAACCCATTCTAAAAATGCTGTCAAAGGCATTAAATTACAATCCGATCTCCCAAGTGGTACAGGAAAATTTTATTAAATTCAATGTTTCCTTTCATCTCCTTGTACCAGAAATCTAGATTTAGGACTAGTGTTCAGTTTGAAGATATTAAATTAATTGAAGAGTCTCACTAGAGCTGGTCAACAGGGTGGCACAGTGGTAATGTTGCTGCCTTACAGCACTTGCAGCGGCAGGGACCCAGCTGGATCCAGACTACGGTGCTGTCTGCACGGAGATTACATGTTCTCCCCGTGACCTGCATGTGTTTTCTCGGAGATCTTCAGTTTCCTCCCACACTCCAAAAACATACAGGTTTGTAGGTTATTTGGCTTGGTAAATGTGGAAATTGTCCCTCGTGTGTAGGATATAATATGCGGGGATCACTGGTCGGTACGGACCCGGTTGGCCAAAGGGCACGTTTCCACACTGTCTCTCTAAAATAAACTAAAGGTGAAAGTATGGGTATTTAGCTTCTACCAATAAATACGCTTAAAAAAAAAAACCCCTGAAAACTTGACTGCCAAGCCAATAATTATTAGAGTCAAAGGGACCCAACAAACTTTAGAAACCAAACATTAACAAGGTTGAACTGTCCAGAAGAGCTTGGGAAGGATTATAAAAATCAAACATCAAACAGTAGTCCTATCAAACCTTTGAAAGAGCAAATTAAATTGTAAAAAGTGAATGAGATTAAAAATAGCACTAATTATCTCAGAAATCAAAAATGTTAAATATTTTCCTTATCCCAAGTTGAGAATTGTGAGCAGCCACAAAATATGTTGCGGCAGCACAAGAAACTTACAGCAGAGTGCTGGGCTTTCGTCAGATCCATCTTCACAATCCACATCGCCATCACACCTCCATTTACTAGGTAAGCATTGCCCATTATGGCAAATGAAATCTGATGTCCCACAAGTGGCGTTTGAAGCTAACAGAGGAAATATTCCACTAAATATTTGGATAAAGCATTACGGTTTTAACTTACAAGCAGGCAGGTAATCACCTGGCAGAAGTTTGGTCAGGCAGCATTTGTGTAGGGAAATGGAAGTGTCCCAAGCCAAAATGTCAACTGTTCAGTTCCTGCCAGATTCAGTCTGACCTACTGAGTTTCCCCACTGGTGTCTTTGCTCAATCCAAGTAGATAGTCATCCTTTGCATTCTGGCTAAACCAATTTCATCTCAATTCCACCGGCACTACGTTACCTCTTGGCTGCATACTTTTTGCAACTCATGATGAAACTGGTTACATTATCCATTAAGTGATTACGTTTCCCTCCCAGCCATTCCCCCAACAAAACCTTTAAAAAAAAAAAAGGCTGCAAGAACAGACCAGAGTGCACCTCATTTAACAGATAAGGCAACAAAGGATATTGTCACGATAGGATAATTACACAAGTGACATTGAGTGATATAGTGTGGAAACAGGCCCTACGGTCCAACTCGCCCACGCCCGACCACCAATATCCCAGCTACACTAGTGCCACTTGCCTGTGCTTGGTCCATATCCCTCCAAACCCGTCCTATCCATGTACCTGTCTGTTTCTTAAACAATGGGATAGTCCCAGCCTCAACTACCTCCTCTGGCAGCTTGTTCCATACATCCACTACCCTTTGTGTGAAAATGTTACCCCTTGGATTCGTATTAAATCTTTTCCCCTTCACCTTGAACCCATGTCCTCTGGTGTTCGATTCCCCTACTCTGGGCAAAATACTCCGTGCATCTACCTGATCTATTCCTCTCATGATTTTGTATACTTCTATAAGATCTCACCTCATCCCATGAAATAGGGACCCAGCCTACTCAACCTCTCCCTACAGCTCACACCCTCTAGCTCTGGCAACATCGTAAATCATTTCTGAACCTTTAAGCTTGGCAATATCTTTCCTATAACATGGTGCCCAGAACTGAACACAATATTCTAAATGCAGTCTCACCAACATCTTATACAACTGCAACATGATTATACCTCCCAACTTCTATACTCAATACTGACTGATGTAGGCCAGTGCCAAAAGCCTTTTTGACTACTTTATCTACCTGCGACTCGACCTCCAAGGAACCATGCACCTGTACTTCTCAATCCCACAAATCTACCACACTACCCAGAGGCCTACCATTTACTGTGTAGGTCCTGCCCCTGTTCGACGTCCCAAAATGCAACACCTCACACTTTTTTGTATTAAACTCCATCAACCATTCCTCAGCCCACCTGGCCAATCGATCCACATCCTGCTGCAATCATTCACAACCATCTAACCATCTGCACTATCTGCAAAACAACTAACTTTTGTATCATCAGCAAACTTGCTAATCTTGCCCTGTACGTTCTCATCCAAATCATTGATGTAGACGACAAACAGTAACAGGCCCAGCACCGAACCTCAAAGACACACCACTAGTCACAGGCCTCCAGCCCAAGAAGCAACTTTCCACCATTACCCACCGCTTCCTTCCATGGAGCCTAAGTGCTATCCATTCAGCTATCTCTCCTTGGATCCCATGCGATTTAACCTTCCAGAGATGCCTACCATGCAGAACCTTGTCAAACGGCACGTACACATCAGCGACAGCTCTGCCCTCAACCTTTTTAGTCGTCTTCAAAAGAAATCAGATTCGAGAGACACGACCTCCCACGCACAAACCCATGCTGACTATCCCTAGCCATTGCCCATCCAAATGCCTGCATATCCTATCCCTCAGAACACTCTCCAGTAACTTACCAACTACAGATGTTAAGCTCACCGGCCTATAGCTCCCAGTATTTTCCTTGCAGCCCTTCATGAAAAGAGGTCCATACAAAATATTTTGGATGAATAACAAATCTCAATTAGACAACACTAGAATTTGATTTGCTATGCGAAATCTGGATTGAAAGGCCAAAGCTAAGAAAAGTAGAATTTTAAGCCTGCACGCATTCATACACACAAAACCAATGACTGTATAGGATTTCCTGCTGTTATAATTAGCATGAATAATTCAGGATAGTTAAAGATCAAACCGTTTCAATATCTGCATGTTTTGCAGATTTTATTCACTTGCACCAATTATTGTAGAGCATACTACTTTAAGCTGTCATCGAGAAGTCTTTACAAAATAGTTACATTTCGCTGCAATAGTTTGAAGCTATGATATTTACATAATTAAGCAATTTTTAATTTTTATTTAAAATGCAGTCATTTCCAAATTTGATTTGATTTGAGGGGAGACCAATACTGAGTTTATTAGAGCCATCTACAAAATAATTAATTCTGCTTCAAAATAGACAAAATTCAGATTCCAGGCTTCAACTCACGAATGTTTTCCAACAAGATCTTAATGTTATTCCTGAAATAATACAATGAACATGGTTGTTGTGAAATACTACCTTGGCACATTGCAAGTCAGCCCAAAGCATTTAATCCCAGTGAAGATAGACACAAGGTGCTGGAGTAACTCAGAGGGCCAGGCAGCATCTCTGGAGAAAAGGGATAGGCGACGTTGCAGATCAAGACCCAACATCAGACTACTTGAATCTGATGAAGGAACCAGACTCAAAACGTCACCTATTCCTTCTGGGCCAGCGCACAATTTGACCCTGGGCAGTGCTCAACTATTGAGCAGTCCTTACATCAAACTGTTGGAACAGCTTACAAAGATCAGCAGTCAATTAAGCTTCAAGTTATGCCAGTTTCTTATCCAGATGCAGACTTAAACTTGGAGTATTTATAGTATGTAGGCACTGAAGCATGATAAATCATCTATGAGAGCCTTCAATTACTACACCCAAAAGTTTGTTTGAATAAGGGCCCATATTCCAATTCAATTGCACATTGATTTCTCATGCACTTTCCCCATTGTCCTGGTGGAAGCCAAGCCATAACATCCAATGCTATTCATATTAATTGTACTATTTACCATTTATACACCGATTTCCATTTTCAATCAATTGCATGCCATCTGGACAAACACATGTGAATTTAGTTGAATTAATACTGATCTGAGGAGCAGGAAGACAGAGGTATTCACAGCCTCCATTAAAACTCTGATTGCACCAGTTTTTGCCTGTTGAAGAAACAAATCATGGGCCAATGTTATAAGGTATTGTTGTACATCATAGACACTGTAAGTGGAATTCAAAATAAGTTACAATTAGATAAAATTGGATAATTCACAACTTTTCACAAAGATAGGTTAAGTTAAAAATCATCTACTATCAACCTCTCCAATCAAGGTGCACACATTCCAATTAGAAACTAATATCAGGCATTTACCAGTACAGCAGACTATTAGTTACCCCCGTTATCATTGATAAGTGCAAAGGAACGGGGCGGAAATCCGGGGGGGCGGGGAGCGGGGGGACACGTCTTCCCCCTTTCCCTCCCCCCCCCCCCCCCCCCCCCCGTTTTGAGAGGTGGGGGATGATCCCCCATTTTTTGTAATCTGGACCTTTAAAAACCGGTGAAATCTCTGCTTTCGGTGAGACAGTGGGGGTGGGACTGCTGATCGAGGGCGCCGATTGGACGTGAGAGATGTCGGTCAGCAGGCAATGGGGCAGGACATGATGATTCAGCGTGATCATTGGAGGAGGGAGAAGTCGGTCAGAGGTGGAAGTAGGGGGGTGGGACTGAGGATAGAACGTGGTGATTGGAGGAGGGAGACGTGCCAAAACACTCATGGCACAGACCTGCGCCTCATCTGCAGCCAGGATTGATCTCGGCTCTCTCCCCACCCACCCCTGGGGGTGGCCAGAGACACCGGGTGTCAGACGGGAGCTGTGCTGCCAGCCAGCGCAGAGAAGCAGCACTAAACCCAGATCAACTCTGCCTGGCCCGCCAGGTTAACCTACAGCCCTGCGGGAAATATGGTGCAGGTTTACAGCCAGCGCGGAGAAGCAGCGCTGGTGTCCCGTCAGTCCAGGCAGGGCTGCAGGTTAACCTGGCCAGACAGGCAGAGTTGAGCTGCATTTAGTGCTGGATTGAGCCTCCGAAGCCTCACGCATGAGTGTGTGCATGCGCGAGAGGCCGCCAAGAAATTGTGCCCCCGACCCCTCCATATTTTGATAGCGATTTCCGTGCCTGCATATACTGTACTGGTAAAATGAGAGTTGTTTTTCATATGAAATCAGTATCATAGAAACAATGGCATCCATGGGAAAAGTGAGGCACGGGCTAGATAGTTTCAGACAGTTTTCTTGCATTATTTTCAAAAATAGCTAAATTGTTTCATTGTTCAACAGCATCATTGTACAGATATCAATTAAAGTGACTACTTGTCAAGTTTAGTGTTTACCCATAGTGCAGCTGTGCTTTTGAAAATAATGTCTGACTCCTGTGGGTAGACATTAGTTACATGGAAACTGATTTCTTTCCTGCCAGACTTTTCTCCAAGATAGCAACTCAAGGGGGTCTCAGTCAAAATCATATCAAAACCATTTGGCCCTTATAACAAACTCCAATTTAGGTTACGGAAATATGCATTATAATTATAATATGGATTAAATGGCAAACACCATCCAATTTATCGTCAAAGCCTGTACCACCTGTTATTGGCAAGAAAATGTCATGTTTTAACATAACCAAGCTTGCAAAAAACTAAAGTTTCCCCACATAGAACAACTGTCAAGATCAAATTTCTTACCCGATGGCTGAACTAAATCATGATAGACAATAATATCATGAGATTCATCAAGACTGGAGGCTAAAGTTAGCACATTGGCTCCCGTAAACTTGTTGGCACTATAAAGGTTTTCACTCTCGCCGTCAATCCAAAAGGCACGATCCTAAAAGCAAGGTATGGTTTCACTTGGAATAAAAACTACTGTTCGGTGACCACAAATTATGCAACAAAAAGTATTTTTAGTCAACATCTTAGCAACTGGAATTAAACCCCAAGTATGTATTATTTGCATGTAATTGATTTTTCATCCATTGGACAAAATTCTGCCTCAGCCATTTACGAGATCCATTTCAATTGTTCAGTAATACTTCCATAATCAAGTTACAACTCCTTGTGATGCATTTGGTGATCTTTTCATGTGGCTTTTTACAATCCTGCTGCTCCTACGCTCATGCATGAGAGTTGTATCCATCATCAGCATGACCACATGTTTTTAGAATCCAAACATAGCAAGATGCTAAATTGTACACCTGTTTACCTTCCAATAAATCAATTTATTCTAGAGGCTTCACAAGACATCAAGCCTCATTGCTAAATGGTTTCTTCAAAGTTGCTTGCAAAGATCACACTGATTCTACCATGATGGACTTGCATTCAATGTCTATGCAGCCAGATATTGAACACCAGGGAACATTCCAGGGAGGTCAAGGGTTCCAAGCAGCGAGTGGAATTCAGGCAGCATATTAAAGTCCAGCATGAACGAACTGAAGGCATTGCCTGGGCTTCAATAGCCGACAGGCAGATTCCTACAGAATTACAAGCACCAACCTAAACAATCGTAAACTGCAACATTCAACTCTGTGGCAAGCGAGCTCGTATTTGGGTCAAGTGGTAACCAATTTGGTTATAGCCCAAGTTTGGTCGTGGTTTATATGCACATTATTGAATCAGCAGTGTTGACATCTTACCTCAAACACAGACAGAGCAAGAGGATGGCAAAGGAATATTCCAGAGTGTAATACCATTCTTCTATCTTGACCATTTAGATCTACGCTTGACAACGTGTGTAGCTTGGAATCAACCCAATAGAGACGCCTCTTCACAAGGTCTAGGAAACAATTGTGTGATGGATAAGGTTTTATTCATAAAATGCTCACAAAAAAGGATTAGTTATCCACTTACCTAGTGTAATGCCATTTGGCCACTGAATCCCACTGATTACCAACAGCTGGCGGGCAGCACCATTCATTCCTGCTTTTTCAATCTTTGCTGGCTCACCACAGTCCGACCAGAATATAAACCTGTCATTCGAAAAGCAAGCAGTGGCTTTTAATTAACAAAGCATACTTGGTTGCAGAGAGACAGTTACTATCCCAGTAGGCACCTATCCTATTACAATAAGAGCATAAAGCTAGTTTCTAGTGCATGAAGTTACCACATCTCGCATGCAAGAACACAAATTTACTGAGCAAGAGCCTTCATAATTAAACAAGCTAAATCTTTAAACTTTAAATGAAACCTCGCAGATTGAAGCAATTTCTATAGTAGACACAAAATGCTGGTCTGAAGGGTCTCGACCCAAAATGTCACCCATTCCTTCTATCCATAGATGCTGCCTCACTCGCTGAGTTACTCCAGAATTTTGTGTCTACCTTCGATTTTCCCAGCATCTCCAGTTCTTTCCTACACAAAGCAATTTCTATATCAGGTAGAGAGCGTGAATGCTTCCAACATCTCCTTACCCCAATTTAATGGAATGTGCAGTTTGTGATTCCGACAAGAGCCATTAGTATCACTATTTTAAGAACTATTTATCCGATTAGTTTTGCTGCATGATTAGTTTTGAACTGATCCTTAACCATATAACCATATAACAATTACAGCACGGAAACAGGCCCTCTCGGCCCTTCCAGTCCGTGCCGACCATTTGTTTTCCCCTAGTCCCATCTACCTGCACTCAGACCATACCCCTCCATTCCCTTCACGTCCATATACCTATCCACTTTACTCTTAAATGTTAAAATCGATCCCGCCTCCACCACTTCTGCTGGAAGCTCATTCCACACAGCCACCACCCTCTGAGTAAAGAAGTTCCCCCTCACGTTACCCCTAAACTTCTGTCCCTTAATTCTCATGTCATGCCCTCTTGTTTGAATCTTCCCTACCCTCAATGGGAAAAGCTTATCCACGTCAACTCTGTCTATCCCTTTCATCATTTTAAAGACCTCAATCAAGTCCCCCCTTAACCTTCTGCGCTCCAAAGAATAAAGACCTAACTTGTTCAACCTTTCTCTGTAACATAGTTGCTGGAACCCTGGCAACATTCTAGTAAATCTCCTCTGTACTCTCTCTATTTTGTTGACATCCTTCCTATAACTAGGCGACCAAAATTGTACACCATACTCCAGAATTGGTCTTACCAATGCCTTGTACAATTTTAACATTACTTCCCTACTCCTATATTCAATGCTCTGATTTATAAAGGCCAGCACACCAAAGGCTTTCTTTACCACCCTATCTACATGCGATTCCACCTTCAGGGAACTATGCACAGTTATTCCTAGATCCCTCTGTTCCACAGCATTCCTCAATTCCCTACCATTTACCATGTACGTCCTATTTTGATTTGTCCTGCCAAGATGTAGCACTTCACACTTATCAGCATTAAACTCCATCTGCCATCTTTCAGCCCACTTTTCCAAATGGCAAAAAAATCTCTCTGTAGACTTTGAGAATCTACTTCATTATCCACAATACCACCTATCTTAGTATCATCTGCATATTTACTTATCCAATTTTCCACCCCATCATCCAGATCATTGATGTACATGACAAACAACAGTGGACCCAACACAGATCCCTGAGGCACCCCACTGGTCACCGGCTTCCAACCTGACAAACAGCCATCCACCATTACTCTCTGACATCTCCCATTCAGCCACTGTTGAATCCATCTTGCTACTCCGCCATTAACACCCAAAGATTGAACCTTCTGAACCAACCTTCCATGGGGAACCTTGTCAAAGGCCTTACTGAAATCCATATAGACAACATCCACTGCTTTACCCTCATCACTTTCCCTAGTTACCGCTTCAAAAAATTCAAGGTTTGTCAAACATGACCTTCCAGGCACAAATCCATGTTGACTGTTCCTGATCAGACCCTGTTTATCCAGATGCTTATATATATTATCTCTAAGTATCCTTTCCATTAATTTGCCCACCACTGACGTCAAACTAATAGGTCTATAATTGCTAGGTTTATTCTTTGAACCCTTTTTAAACAATGGAACAACATGCGCAGTACGCCAATCCTCTGGCACTATTCCCATTTCTAATGACATTTGAAATATTTCTGTCATAGCTCCTGTTATTTCTACACTAACTTCCCTCAATGTCCATGGGAATATCCTGTCAGGACCTGGAGACTTATCCACCTTTATATTTTTCAAAAGTGTCAGTACTTCCTCCTCTTTGAATCTCATAGTTTCCATAGCTACTCTACTTTTTTCCCTTACCTCAGAGTTCAATATCCTTCTCCTTGGTGAATACCGAAGAAAAGAAATTGTTCAATATCTCCCCCATCTCTTTTGGCTCTGCAGATAGCTGTCCATTCTGGTTCTCTAATGGTCCAATTTTATCCCTCGTTATCCTTTTGCTATTAATATAGCTGTCGAAACCCTTTGGATTTACTTTCACCTTTCTTGCCAAAGCAACCTCATATCTTCTTTTAGCCTTCCTAATTTCTTTCTTAAGATTCTTTTTACATTCTTTATACTCCTCTAGCACCTCATTTACTCCATGCCTCCTATAATTCTTGTAGATATCTCTCTTTTTTCGAAACAAGTGTCTAATTTCCCTTGAAAACCATGGCTCTTTCCAATTTTTACTATTTCCTTTCAACCTAACAGGGACATAAAGATTCTGTACTCTTACAATTTCCCCTTTAAATGTCCTCCATTTCTCTTCTACATCCTTCCCATGAAACAAAGTGTCCCAATTCACTCCTTTAAAATCCTCACGCATTCCCTCAAAGTTAGCCTTTCTCCAATCAAAAATCTCCACTCTAGGTCCTGTTCTGACTCGCTCCATAATTATATTGAAACTAATGGTATTGTGATCACTGGTCCCGAAGTGCTCACCAACGCATACCTCCGTCACCTGTCCTGCCTCATTTCCTAACAGGAGGTCCAGCACTGCCCCTTCTCTGGTCGGTACCTCTATGTACTGCTGCAAAAAACTATCCTGCACACATTTTACAAACTCCAAACCATCCAGCCCATTTGTGCTGATATCGTGATACTCTGTACAGAGTACCTATAGTAAAATGTAACTAAATACAATAGGAGTTGAAAAGGTTACCCAGATAGTGGATCAACAGCTACAGAAGAAGGTTCCTTCATTTCAGTTTGAAAGAGAATCTTCCTTCTGGTTCCATTAAAGTTGGCCACAGACAGTGTTTTAATGCCCATATCTGTCCAATAAATGTTCTTGTAGATCCAGTCAACAGCAATTCCCACAGGAATTTTTACATCCTTGATAGCTTTGGAGATATCCATTCCACCATCTTGTTCAGACAATGATTTACTGCAAGAAAGCATTCATAAACATTTATGTATTCAAATTAATAAGTAGAGAAAACAGGTCGGCTGCACATCAGTGGATCCATTAGCGAGAAGATGTGCTAATCAGTGGATCCATTAGCGAGAAGATATTGATCAATATTGTCCCAAAAGTTACGCTGCATTCAATGACTAGGGGATCATTGAAAGCGTAGAAAAAAAATGGGCTGCTCATTCTTTTCATGAATGAACAAGCACACTTTGAATTATTTTAACTACAATGACAAGAAATTCAAAGAGCACTCAGTGAAAATTGGCAGGTTACTTTCATTAGATCCATGGGCAACAAACTGGGAATTGAAGAGACAGTGATCTGCAACAAACATTGTCATTGGCACAATTCTTTCATATTATTCTGGTGGAGGAGGGGGGTTGAAAAGATAAAACTGGGCAGTTTGCAAAGGATCCAATGACCGGAGCCACCACCAGGTAGAGTTGTATCCACAGAGCCTGGGCTAATAATAGGCAAGTGTTAAAGGCTACAGCAGCGAATGGTATTACAGCTCGTCACATTTATATAATCCTAGTTTTGTAGGTTCTTGTTTACATATTTGCAATATTTTACAAAAGTTTTACGAAAGGTAGCAAGTGTTTAGAATTGTGCTGTTCCAAAAGTCTTGTCCAACTTCATTAGACCCACGCAAGTTCAAGCATCAGGAGGACTACCTACATCTATACTACACGACTAGAACTACAAAGTAATAAAACTAGATTGCTGCTTAAACCAAGTGATATATACTCTCTCCTCACCCCCCCCCCCCCACCGAAGTCTTACCTGAATATTGCCCGATATACCAAGTCAGCCCAGAAGATTTTCCGAGTTCCAATGTCAACGTCAAGTGCTAAAGCATTTCCCAACTGGTCAACCACCCGAGTGTATTCCAAGTGATGCAATCCGATTTTCCTGATATCATGGCGATTTGCAAACATCACACTAGGCTCATCACCTGATTTGGATAACAAAAAAACAAAACTCTTGAGACTAGAGTCTTAGTAATAGATTAAACACAGAAGGCTCTTCATTTTCTGAAGAGAACAATTCCTAATGAATCCTTCCCATTCTTACATGGCCTACCACTTGAACTCAAGTCAAACTAAAATTGGGAAGGAATTCCAGAATAGTTTCCTCAAATTAGAAGTGGAGCAGAGGCCAATAGAATAGAATTGTTACAAAATGGCTTAAATAAAGATACAAATTGGAAAATGAAGTTAAACATTAGTCCATTGTCTGTGGAAAAGCAAAATGCCTTGCATTCTCAGTCCCATTCTTTACTTCTTATATGCCCACAACTGTGCAGCCAAATACACATCCAACTCAATTTACAAATTTGCAGATGACACCACAATAGCGGGCTGGATATAAAATAATGAGACGAGTACATGAAGGAGATTGACAAGCTTGTAACCTGATGCCAAGCCAACAACATTTTCCTTAATGTTAGAAAGACAAAGGCGATTGTGATCAACATTAGGAAGTGGTTCATTTCAGGATTGAACAAATCTAGGATCTAGACTAGGATAAAGTAGCAGAAAGCAAAGATGTGCTATTATTTTATTAAATGGCAGAGGAAGCACAGGGGTCAACTTGGTATCTCCCTCCCATTCTTCAGTCTCAAAATTAGAATTGGTTATCAGTCATCTACATTATACAGTCAGGTAACTTTAACATTGTACTTGCCTAGAGCTTTGCAAACCCCACTGAGTAGGTCCAGGTGATATCCTTTATGGCAATCGCATTTAAAGCTTCCCTTCAAGTTGAAGCAGATTTGATCGCAGGTTTCTAGATTCTGACATTCATCAATATCTACAAGGAAGAAATTGTAGACATTTTCTAGAGATATGGTACAGCAAATGCTGGTTGATCAAATGTTTACTAGCAAGCCAGTTTCAAAGAAGAGGATCAAACCAACTTGCCTGCACAGAATTTTCCATCAACCAGTTCAAAGCCAGCTGGACATTCACATTCATAGCCAATGGGAAGATCTCTGCAGATGTGAGAACAGCCACCATTGCTCACCAAGCATTCATTTAAGTCTAGAAAAAAATAAGCTGAACTATTAGAACCAAGTTTTCAAATAGAGTCAAAAGTTATTGTTGACAAAGCCAGCCTTCAATAACTTTCAATATGCAGAAAACTGGAGTCAGCCAAGAACATTTTCATCATTAGATTAGTGAATCTTTAACATTTTAAGCAGACCGAGACAACTCTGAAACATGCAAATTAATTTCAAGATTGAAGAAATCTAGGGATCTAGGCCAGGATCAATTAGCAGAAAACAAAGATGAGCTATTATTTTATTAAATCGCAGCACAAGCACAGGGGTCAATGTGCATCTCCATCCCATTTCTTAGTCTTAAAATTAGAGTTGGTATCAGTCATCTACATTTCATTGTGTAAGGTGCAATACCACAAGTAAAATAATTTCAAGTTATTTTAAATAGATTCAAGTGTATAGTCTAGGTCTTAAATGTTATACTTTAATATAGTTCCCCTCTTCAACTGTAGTTCCAAACCAGGGCATCGGAGATGTCCTCATTCTTTAGGGAACGGGGGTTCCCCTCTTCGACTGTAGATGATACTCTCACCAGGGCCACTGCTATATCCCATATCTCCTCTCTCACTCCCCATCCCCCCCCCACTCGTAACAAGGACAGAGTCCCCCTTTTCCTCATCTTCCACCCTACCAGCCATCACAACAGATAATCCTCCGACATGTTCACCACCTCCAACGGGATCTCACCACTGGCCACATCTTCCCATCTCCTTCCCTTTTGTCTTTCTGCAGAGACCTCGCCCTCCATAATCCCTAGTCAATTTGTCCCTTCTCACCCAAACCACCCCCTCCCCTTTCCATTGCAACCGCAGTAAATGCTACACTTGTCATTTTACCTCCTCCCTCGACTCCATCCTAGGACCTAAGCAGTCTTTCCAGGTGAGGCAGAGGTTCACCTGTACCTCCTCCAACCTCATCTATTGCATCCACTGCTCTAGGTGTCAACTGCTCTACATCAGTGAGGCCAAGCGCAGGCTTGGCGATCGCTTCGCCCAACACCTCCGCACAGTTCGCATTAATCAACCTAATCTCCCGGTGGCTCAGCACTTCAACTCCCCCTCCCATTCCAAATCTGACCTTTCTGTCCCGGGCTTCCTCCATGACCAGAATGAATCCCACTGCAAATTGAAGGAGCAGCACTTCATATTTCACTTGGGTAGTTTGCACCCAGCAGTATGAACATTGACTTCTCCAATTTCAGGTAGTCCTTGCTTTCTCCCTCCTTCCCCTCCCCAGCTCTCCCACAGCCTCCGCCTTATCCTGCCTTCTCTCCCCCCCCACCATCAGTCTAAAGGGTCTCGAACCGAAATGTCATCTATTCCTTCGCTCCATAGATGCTGCCTCACCCGCTGAGTTTCTCCAGCATTTTTGTCTACCTTCGATTTTTCCAGTATCTGCAGTTCTATAATATAATTATTCAAAGTGGATAGGTATATGGACAGGAAGGGAATGGAGGGGTATGGTCTGAGTGCAGGTAGATGGGACTAGGGGAAAACAAATGGTCGGCACGGACTGGAAGGGCCGAGAGGGCCTGTTTCCGTGCTGTAATTGTTATATGGTTATATGGTAAACACTATCTCGGCATTTATTTAGTTTATTTTTTGATCCCAAATACATTCAAGCTGTTTGTAATAAGGATTCCCAATAAAATTGAGAATAACTTTAAAGTAGAATATCCGGTTAATAATTTAAAATAAGACTAGAAAATCATATATTGCTAAAGCAACCAAATTGAAGTTCATATTAGGTTTCTTAAGTAAGAAAAACAAAATGATCAGTTTAGTATTATTGGAGCCAATTGCAAAATGGTTTGAAGAGGAAATTTGACAATGTGCGGACAAAGAAAATGTTAATTTTCCAAATGAGTATACGGTAAATTAACAAGCAGCAAATTATCTATTCCATTCTCAAGATATTGGAATTTTACTGTAATTTATTAAATTCAGGAATCTCCTTTACAGTAAAAGTCACTTACTGCATTTTTCAAGAGGTTCGTCGCTCCTGTCATTGCAATCTTGAATCTGGTTACACAATTTGGTGACATTTATGCATTCTCCACTTTGGCATCTGAAATCAAAAGGCCCAGTGCAATCTGGAACAGGGAGGAAGAATAGTTTTTTTTGTTTTAAAGTTGAAGTACGGAATTACAAGATTAGCCATGAAAGAAACAGCATACTTACTCTTACAGTCAAATTCATCACTACCATCAGTGCAATCCTTAAAACCGTCACATTTCTTGCTTTCAGGAATACAACTGCCACCACATTCGAAATAATCAGGTTTACAGTTCGGAAGTGCTGAAAATGAAAGTTAAAATTCAAAGTTCAAGAAAAAGATACCATAATGACAAGATTCACTTAGAGCATTACTGTTTGATGATATCTTGTTAGGTCAAAACTAAGGAACTTCTGGTACGAATGGCTTGGCATTCATTGAAACTACTTGGCAAAATACATTTTGTTTTGGAAGAGGCAATTCTTGAATAGGTTCAGTAACTTTAGTAAATTAGAAGATAACTGTACTCTTTACCATGCTGTTCACTACAGAACCGTTAATATTACCATCTTGTCAATTTCAAATAGGAATAAGTGTTGGAGTAACTCAGCATGTTAGACAGTATCACTGGAAGGCATTGATAGGCAATTTGCAGTCCTGACCCAAACCATCACCTATCCATATCCAGTACATATGCTGCCTGACACACAGGATTACTCAGACACTGTTTTACTGAAGATGCCATCATCCGCAGTTCCTTGTCTATCAAATTCAATTGGTCCACTGTACATTTGTAGACTGGCTCACTGCTCCGGGAACAAAAGTTAATCTTTAATCAAATATAAAGGGATCAAGTGTACTTACAACAATTGGCTTCATCACTTCCATCTTCGCAGTCATTATCACCATCACAGACCCATAGATGATAAGTGCATTCACCAGAATCACAGAGGAAGTCATTGGGAGGACACGTCACAACTGAAGGGAGAACATAGCCACAATGGACTGGAAATTCATCTGATCGGTCAGCACAATCAGCATGTGCATCACACAACCAATTCAACGGGATGCATTCAGAACTATTGCACCAAAATTCATGTGGGGTACAAGAACGTGCAACACAGCCACCTTCATCACTTCCATCACCACCATTGCAGACAAACGTTTTTGAAACACATCTTCCACTGGAGCAAGTAAAATTCATCTGGATGACAAAGCAGGTCTCCAGAAAAAAGAACCATTAAATTACAAGCCATTTGATTGATTATAACTAGCACTTCTACTTAACGCCTTTAAATCAAATAATCTATAATAGCTTCTGAACTTTCATTTGAATATAACATGCAAGCTTCTTAAATGACCATGATATGATGTACCATCACCTGTTCAATACACAATGATATTCTGTGACAATTTCAAGAAGGGGATTAAAAGAGTGAATCCAGTGAATTGTTGCCAAGTGTCTGAAGACAGCCATAAGCAAGTGAAGACAAATTTTGTAATGCTATTTATGAGCTCAAACTACTTCTGTTGACTCTTATCTCATACTATACCTTATTATTTTATTTATTTTCATATTTTTAATTCTCATTCTTAAACTGTATTATTGTTTATTATTGTCTCTTTTATTTCTCCTACCCCCTAATTTGCCATTAACGCTCATTTTCAGATGGGAGCGGACTTTGTATTAGCCCTCTGGACTTCCCTTCCTCCCAGCACTGCATGGTATTATAAATTGATAGTTTGTCTTCTTTTAAAACATGGTGCAAATAAATAAACAAAACAAAAACAAACTTTCAAATCAAGAACTTGGTAGCTCATTTGGCCCTTCATACTTGCTTAGCACCATGGTTACAAAAAACAGCTAACCCAGTACCTCAAGCCCATCTACCTAACTTGCCTTTGTATCCAACGATTCATTTACCATCAACATACAACCAGATATTTAGAAAACATGCACAAAATGCAAGTATTTATCACTATTTGGAATCAATAACTCTAGATTTACAACTTCCACCTTTGACATCTCTAGTATTACAACTGCTATATTGGATAAATCTTTGCATTTATAGTTGAATGGAAAGCAATAATTCCATTCAACTATCCAAACAGCCAGAGGTCTTGCACAAGCAGTGGGATTAACAAAAGAGATATCAACCTGTCTACCACAGTTCTTATCAACATAGCTACAATATTTGACACCACATCTCCATTAGAATTGAATGCATTGCACAGATCTAGAACAACCTGGAAAGTGTCACCCCCAGAATAAGAGACATAACCAAATGACATTCCACAGAATGCCCCCATTGAGATGGAAATAATTAGTAACTTAATTTTCACCCTTTCCAAAAAAATGAGAATTAAAGCTCAAATGGATTTTGCTGCTTACAGAACATTATCAGACCAGACAAGTGGGAAAAGATTGGATAATGTTAATACTCAAAGGGAATAAGAGCCATTGCACGCGTCACAACAAAACAAGCAGTGGAAAGGCAAATTATATCATGGCCTTTATGATGGAATTTGAGTGTACAGTAATAACACAGCATTAGAGAGAACACAATGAAGCAGGTTCCAATTATCCCAAAATAAACATAGTTGCCTTAAAAGTGGTGTAGCAATGATTGGTCTCAGGTACAAGTTTGCTCATGAGATTTAAATAATTTGACTAAGCCTGTATATTCTCAGATTTAAAGGAATGGAAGGAGTTCATAAATGAAACAAAACTCTCACAGGGGTCGGGTGGCTGGATGCATGGGGGAAAAAGCTCCAGGCAGAGTCATTTAGAACCAAGCAGTCACAGGAGATGCAAGGAGACATTTCTACTCAGAGTGACTGATGAGCCTTTGGAGATTTAGCTGGCAATCACATTTAAAACAAATCAATAGATTTCTAGATATTATAAAGGGAGCTAATTTAAGGAATAAAGATAGATCAATCACCTTCTTGATGAAGGGTAGAATAGGCTCAATGGGTCAGGAGGCCTAATCCTGCAACCATTCACATGGCTATCCTACTTCTGAGTCAATTAGATAAGCCTACCTTTTTTTATCATGACTCCAATTTTCCTCCTGCCATTCCATAAAACAACCCCGCTACTCGACTTCACATCAGAAGGAAGGCTAAACATTACAGTCATTACTTTCCAGCAACCTACTATTCACCCAGCATTTTGCTCCCTCTTTCAGCAAAGAGCAAACCAATTTGAGGTTTGTTTAGATTGATGCAAACAACAAACAGCACAGACTTGGTATATTTTATCAAGGAAGAAACGATACAATATCAACTGGCATGTTCATTCGATTATACATTTTGGTGAGAACGGTTTATTTGGACAGTCAAATACTAGGTTGACTCGCCGAAATTGAGAGTTTGTAACATTTTACTTTGACAGAAAAAAGGCAAATTATATTGTCTATAAGCCGAATGCAGTTATCATGAGCACCAACTGTACACAAAAGGTGTATGGCACGTATAGCTCCTTTATTGCAAGGAAATACTGCAATCCAATATTCGAAAAAAAAATCGATTAAATGTGACACTTGTGCTCGGAACGGGACGTAAAACCGTAGACTGATTTGGTGCAAGTGGTTTTCACCTGTTTAAATACAACTGCTCGCGTTATTTATTAGGATACATTGCTCCCCCCTCTCCTCAATACTTCGCAAACTACAGTCCATTACACTTACGCCGCAACACGTTAGAAAATAAACGGCACATCTCTTACCATTTGCATGCGCGTACTCGCAGGAACAAGCTGCCAACAGTAATATCATCAACTGAAAGGGAACCATGTCACTGTTTTCACCTGAAGCAGGAATCCAAAACCTGGGGGTCCCAACTGGTGGGCGTCATACACCAAGTCAGCCTCCAATTCCGTATTCCCATTCCACGCCCGCACATAAGTGCTAGCGGCCCATTTAATAGCTTTATTTCGCTCCTAATACAACCACTCATTGGTCGTTGTGCGCCTCAAATTCCGATTTGCTAACAAATTTTACCTGAACCCGCCCTGTCGATATATTGATTTGCGAAGGTAACTGGAAATGTAAGATTGAATGGATACAATCTCTATATTTAAATATCCATACCTAGTAACGTTACAAAATTTTGAGATTTTAAAAATCAAGCCTGCAATTTATCCCATCAGATAAAGCATAAAAAGAAGTTTAATTTGATACCTAATTCACTTTCATATCTACAGTATTAAAAAGGTTATGGCCATTTTCATATTTGGAAATTGGCATATTGTTCTCTATTGCTTTTCCATTGACTTAACTCAAAAGCTGTCATGAAGGACAGTCAAAAGCCCATAACTTTCTTAAAAATTAAGAGAACTGATTAAATTTTCAGTTATTATAGATTGAAGCATTCTGAAATAAATATGAAACAATCTTACTTGGATGACCTGAAATTAAAGCATATAATTAGTTAGTTACCTAATTGTAACCAATTACAAATTTCAATTACTAGATCTAAACATCTATCCATTAAGAAAAGGTTAACATTTTTAAATAGCCTAAGTGTCCTAATAACATGCACACAAGAATTCACATTATAACATGATTTTTAAATCTCATTGTCATGAATTTATAGGCCAAATGGAAGGAATTTAGTGTTTAATTCCCGTAAATTAATGGCCATTTAAATCATCTTACGATTTTGTGGAACGCGATCGTTTGGAACCTTGCGGTTTGCGGTGAATTTAAACGCCATATCGGCAGGAAAAACACTGCCGGTTCGTATGGGGCCTAAATCACCTTTTCGCAACGTAAATTTGGATTAAAGTAATCCTAAGAAGAAAGTTTATACGTAAAATAATCGGCTTACCTTGCTTTGTCCCGTACGTGAGATTCGTACCGTTGGCGGCGTTAGAAGTTGATTTTTATTTTATTCCTGCTATTAAATTATCCAGTGATGTTTTTAAAAAACTTGATAACACACAAGTCGGATCGATTATTCTTCAGCAGCTAAACAGCCCGACAAAGATCGACTTCGACAGGCAGGAGAAAACAGCATTTTAAACCCGCCCCCCTCTCAAAGTCACCCACACGGCCAGTGGCAGAACTGCAGCGCCGCTGAAGGTAAATTTTGTAACATACCTACTATACCTTTTGAATCATTTTATAAATGCACACTATTGATTTTAAAATATCTCGTTTGCTTGTAGCGGACGTATTTAAAATCAAAAAGGTTTGTTAAGTGGTAGGTAGTTACGGAAGTGGTTTCTAAAATCCAATATTCTGTATTAAACCCAATATTCTGTATTAACCAGTATCTGCAGTTTCTTGTTTCTACACAGAATACATGCATCCCTTTCTGATAATTCTCAAAACACAATTACCAATATGTAGCAACGTTACAAAATTTTGATATTTAAAAAATCAAGTCTGCAATTTATCCCATCAGAAAAAGCATAAAAAGAAGTTTAATTTGACACCTAATTCACTTTCATAACTTCAGTATTAAAAATGTTATGGCCATTTTCATACTTGGAAATTAGCATCTTGTTCCCAATTGCTTTTCCATTGACTTAAGTCAAAAGCTGTGATCAGGGACAGTCAAAAGCCCATAAATTTATTAAAAATTAAGAGAACTGATTAAATTTTCAGTTATTATAGATTGAAGCATTCTGAAACAAATATGAAACAATCTTACTTGGATGACCTGAAATTAAAGCATATAATGAGTTAGTTACCTAATTGTAACTAATTCCAAAATTCAATTACTAGTTCTAAACATTTATCCATTTCTTAAGAAAAGGTTAACATTTTTAAATAGCTCAAGTGTTCAAATAACATTCACACAAGAATTCACAATATTACATGATTTTTAAATCTCATTGTCATGAATTTATAGGCCAAATGGAAAGAATTTAGTGTTTAATTCCCGTAAATTAATGGCCATTTAAATCATCTTGCGAGTGGGATTTTGTGGAATGCTATCGTTTGGAACCTTGCGGTTTGCGGTGAATTTAATCGGCAGGTAAAAAAATGCCGGTACGTATGAGACCTAAATCACCTTTCCGCAATGTAAAATTTGGATTAAAGTAATCCGAAGAAGCAAGTTTATATGTAAAATAAACGGCTTACCTTTATTTGTCCCGTACGGGAGATCCGTCCCGTTGTCGGCGTTGACGGCGTTAGAAGTCGATTTTTATTTTACATTAAATTGTCCAGTGGTTTAAAAAAAAAATCACAGAACGGCAGTCGGAACAATTCTTCAGCATCACCTAGCAGCCCAAGAAAATATATCTCGGACAGGCAAGAGAAAACGGCATTTTAGTCCCGCCCTCCCCCCCCCCCCCCGCCTCAAAGACGCCAAAGTCGCGCACACGGCCAGCAGCAGAGCTGCAGCTCCGCTGAAGATAGGTTTTGTAACATACCTACAATATGGTCATTATTAACACAAAGGTTTCAATCTTCCTCCTGGTTGGAGGAAATTCTGTCAGATAACCTATGTGGCAGTGCAGAATGTGCTGTGGAACCAAGCTAAGTTATGATTAGGTAAAACTAGGCATCATCTGCATATATATGGAAATCGATGTGCTTTTAAATGGTATTAGGGATGTGGTGGCCAAGGATAGATGCTTGGGAAACTCCAGAGGTAACAAAGCAGAGGTGGTGAGTAAACTCATTGTAGTCTTTGGCTGTGCCTGGTCAGATGAGAATGGAACTGAACAAGGAGAATGCAACCAAGCTAACAGATTGAAGAGAGACAGAATGTTAAATACTGCTGAGATACTGAGAATATTGAGGAGGGATAGTTTACCGCAGTCACACAACACATCAGATAAAAGGAGCTGGAGTAGGGACCACTGCTCCCTCAAGTCTGCCCTGTCATTCAATATCATCATTGGTGATCTGTGCTGGCTTCAACTTTTCCTCGATGCCACTTCCCCATAGTCTACAGACTATAAGATCAATTCCTTGATCTTAAAATATTTATCCATCTCCACCTTAAATATATCTAAAGCTTTGACACCACTGCCCTCTGGGGACAGGTTTCTGGAGATTCACGATTCTCTGTGGGAAGACATTTCTATGTGCCTCGGTTTTAATTGACTGACCTCTTGTTGTGTAACTACAGTATGCCCTCTTGTTCATGACATTCCTACTTGTGAAGACATCCCAATAACATCTACCCTGTCAAGCTCTCTTTAGATCTTAAATATTTGAATGAGGTAATCTCTCATTTGTCTAAACTCTAAGGAATACCATCCCAACTGTCCGGCTTCACTTGATAGGACATCTTCACATCCCATTAGCCAAGTACATTTTCTTTGGAAATTTCAAAGCTGTATCAATTTTTTTTTGCTAAGGCGACTAAAACTGTGCATAGTATTGCAGCTGTGGCTTCACCAATACCCAGTACACTGCTGGCACAGTGGCACAGCTGGCAGAGCTGCTGCCTCAGTGCCAGAGACCCAAGTTCGATCCTAACCTTGGCTGCTGTCTGTGTAGAGTTTGCATGTTCTCCCTGTGACCACATCAGTTTCCTCTGGGCGCTCTGATTTCTACCCACATCCCAAACACGTGCGGATTTGCAGATTAATTGGCCTCTGTTAATTGCCCCTAATGAATCGGGAGAGGATACAAAAGTGGGATAACTTAGAACTAGTGTGAATGGTTGGCATGGTCTCAGCGGGCCAAAGGACCAGTCTACCTACTGTCTGTGGAATTCTCTGCCTCAGAGGGCGGTGGAGGCTGGTTCTCTGGATACTTTCAAAAGAGAACTAGATAGGGCTCTTAAAGATGGCGGAGTCAGGGGATATGGGGAGAAGGCAGGAACGGGGTACTGATTGGAGATGATCAGCCATGATCACATTGAATGGCGGTGCTGGCACGAAGGGCCGAATGGCCTACCCCTGCACCTATTGTCTATTGTCTATTAAGCTAAACTAAATTGTAACAAATCCTTCCCTATTTTTAAACTCCAATCCTTTTGCAATAAAGACATCAAAAAATGTGTTTCCCTTTCAACTACTTGTTGAACTTTATTGCCTATTGTCTATAAAAGGTTAGGATCCATGGAATCCAGGGAAAGTTGGCAAACTGATTCCAGATTTGCTTTGGCAACAGGAAATAGAAGGTTGGCGGAGGATTTTTCTTGTACTTCGGTCTGTGTCTATTGGTGTCCCACAAAGATTAATTCTGGGATTCTTGAATGACTTTGATGTGGCTGTCGAAGGCAAAATCGGTAAATTTGCTGATGACGCTAAAGTTAGTGGAGTTGTTGATAGTACAGAAGAACTTCATATGTGGCAGAGAGATAGCGATGCGTATCATGTGTTGGTGAGATGAGCTGAAAAATGGCAGAAGTAATTTAGTCCTTACAAATGTGATGTAATGCAGTTTGGTGCACTAAGGAGTGGGCCATACATGAGGCTAGGGCATGAATGGTTTAGCAATGAGAGCAAAAATGATTTATCTTTGATAGCAACATGTTGACTACGTTTGACTACATTCAAAAGAAGACAGAATGGTGGAATAGCTCAGTGGGTCAGACAGCATCTCAGGGGAACATGGATAGGCAATGTTTTGGGTCAGGACCCCAGACTGATTTTGGTGGGGGGGAGGGGGGGAGAGGGGCGTGTGGGAAAGCAAGGTGGAAGAGAGTATGGGCAGGACAAATCCTGGCAGGAACTCAGGTGACACAGGTGCAGAGGGTTATTTGATAGGCAGATGGTTGGATGGGTAGGGATGAGTGAACCAAGGAGTTGTGGAGGGAGTGGGTATCTGCGAATGACGGAACTGGATAGAGATAGGAAGATGTGACTAGTGGTGGAATAGAGCTGACTCTCTTCCAGATTTTCTTTCCCCCCCACTGGCAAAAATCAGTCTGAAGAAGGCTCCTGACCCAAAACATCACTATCTATGTTCTCCTGAATTGCTGCCTGACCTGCTGAGTTACCCCAGCACTCTGTACCTTCTTTTATAAACCAGCATCTGCAGTTCCTTGTTTCTACATTTGACTATATTCAGTTATTTCCTCCTTGATTATTCACTCTAGTGTTTTGCCAGCAGTAGATGTTAATGTAGCTGGCCTGTAGTTCCTTGCCATTTATCTTCCTCTCATTTTGAACACGAGAGCCACAATGATTGTTTTCCCATCTTCTTGTTCCCTCATGAAATTTAGCGAGTTTCCAAAAATTTCATGATATGCAGTTTCATTTGTGATTCTGAGAAGAGTGTTTCAGTACTGTGACAAGGCCAGAAATGAGATATGAGACATGAGATGATGGTTCATTAAAAAAGGTGCCAAGCATAAATTTTGTTGAGGATATAGATGGTTGTGCCAGATATTGTGATGTATATACAGAACATGAATCAGGTGGTATTTTTAACCTATTCAAGCTGTCTTGTATTTTATAGAACCTGTTGCCATCCACAAATGTTCTTGCAGTATAATTTTACTTCGGAGTCACGTGAGTGACTACGTGAAGAAGCCCCGCCTGGCGCTAGAACGGCATTACGTCGACACTGACGGCAGAAGCAAGAGCTGCAGAGCGCAGCTCCTCACAGCGGCCGGAACGGACCCGCAGGTAAGTGCAAGGAAAAGAGGGGACGTTCTAAAAAATACGTTACACTGGTAGAACCAGCAAAAAGTGAAAGTAAAATTTAAAATCAGAGTCATGCTGGCGTACTGATTTAGCCAGATAATAAAAAAGAAAAATGGAGAAGTCTCAAAGGAAAATTTCGGGGGTAAAAAGATCGTCCCGGGGTGAAGCTAAAGAGTCGGGACAAGAGTTTAGTGCGGATCTGGTTCCGATACCGGTGGCCGCTGATTCACCCGTTAGTGAGACTATAATTTCTCCAGAAATGCAAACCACGGAGGAAAATGTTCCTAGAAAAAGTAAAAAGAAATCCGTGAGGCCCATGGTTTCTGATAATGACTCTGATAATGAAAGTCCTCCGGATAATAAAGCTATATGGCTTAAAATGGAACATATGGAGAAAGTACTCCAAAATATAATGAGACAAGGGTCACAGTACCCAGAAGTTTCCCAAAATGACCCTGAGGGGTTTGAATATCCAGAATATGGCTATGTGCCAAATTGGGAATTTGAAACTCCAGACCCAGGATTAAGGGCGGGGGAAGTCTCATTGGATATAATTCCAAGTGTATCAGGGCTGCAAAAGTCAGACCCTGCAAGTGGTGATGTGGATTATGAGTGCACACCATGAATAAAAAAAAGAAGAGGCCAGATGTCCCTGATATGGCAAAAGATTTTGCTATACCTGAAGGAAGTGGTGAGGCTATGGAAGAAAACCTAGCTTCCAGTATTAATTATATGGTATCTCACCAACTTCAAGATTATGTGATGGTTGAAACAGCAGAATTATATAAAACACCGGAAAATTGCACCTCATTGAAGGTACCTACGGTTAATCCGTCTATATGGACGCCTATGACTCCAGGCATGAGAGGACAAGAAATAAGATTTCAAAGAATCCTCAAATTGATTTCAGCTGCCATTACTGCTTTTGGAAGGCAAATGGAAGGGTCTGAAATGGTTAAAATCCAAAAAGATACTTTGGGCTTATTGTGCAATTCCTTCTATGAAATTAATTGTATGAGGAAAATTGCGATTCGGCCCATATTTCATCCAAGGTTTGCAGGTCTGTGTCGATCAAGTGGTGTTCAAGCTCCTGGTTATCTATTTGGAGAGAACCTGCCTAAGCAAATAAGAGAAATGGATGAAGAGGCTAAATCTATTAGCCACATGAGACCTTTCGTTTTTGGACAAAAAAGGTATTTTTCGTCAAGAAGGGGATTTGATTTTGGAAACAGAGGCAGGAATATGATAAGAAAATATTACCATCCGACACAGCCTAATGTTCACCCGTATACGGGGAGAAGGAGACCACCACGTTCATATGGAGAGGTACAAAAAATTTATTCAAATTTAAAAGAAACTGTGGACGAATCTCCAGTTGGAGGGAGATTACAAATGTTTTATGATGAATGGCTTGCCATCACATCTGATCGGTTTATTTTACAAACAGTTTCAGGAGCTACTATAACATTTAAAGAAGGTGTTAACTCTCCGGTACAAAATAAACCATATAACCATATAACCATATAACAATTACAGCACGGAAACAGGCCCTCTCGGCCCTTCCAGTCCGTGCCGACCATTTGTTTTCCCCTAGTCCCATCTACCTGCACTCAGACCATACCCCTCCATTCCCTTCACGTCCATATACCTATCCACTTTAATTTTAAATGTTAAAATCGATCCTGCCTCCACCACTTCTGCTGGAAGCTCATTCCACACAGCCACCACCCTCTGAGTAAAGAAGTTCCCCCTCACGTTACCCCAAAACTTCTGTTCCTTAATTCTCATGTCATGCCCTCTTGTTTGAATCTTCCCTACCCTCAATGGGAAAAACGTATCCACGTCAACTCTGTCTATCCCTTTCATCATTTTAAAGACCTCAATCAAGTCCCCCCTTAACCTTCTGCGCTCCAAAGAATAAAGACCTAACTTGTTCAACCTTTCTCTGTAACATAGTTGCTGGAACCCTGGCAACATTCTAGTAAATCTCCTCTGTACTCTCTCTATTTTGTTGACATCCTTCCTATAACTAGGCGACCAAAACTGTACACCATACTCCAGAATTGGTCTTACCAATGCCTTGTACAATTTTAACATTACTTCCCTGCTCCTATATTCAATGCTCTGATTTATAAAGGCCAGCACACCAAAGGCCTTTATTAACAAAACAATTAACAAAATAAGCTTTATTGGAATTGCAATGGTGGATTGAAAATATCCCACAAGCTGCTAAAAACATTCTGATACTACAGCCTGAAGTAATTTTACAAACAGATGCTAGTGCTCTCGGATGGGGGGCGACAGATTCATTTACCAGCTGTGGGGACAGATGGACTGTCCAAGAGGAAATGTTTCTCCAAACATATGGTATTAACTATTTAGAATTATTGGGGGCGTTTTATGGGTTAAAAGCCTATTGTTCTACAAAAAATAATCTGCATGTACTGATACAATTAGACAATAAAACAGCTGTTGCATATATTAATCACATGGGTGGAGTCAGATCGGTATCATGTGATTGTCTGGTCAATCAGATATGGCAGTGGTGTATTAAGCACCAAATTTGGATTTCGGCAAATTATATCCCAGGTAAAGACAATGTGGTGGCAGACAATAGATCAAGGGTGTTTAAGGACAACACAGAATGGATGTTGAACCCAGTACTTTTCAGTAAAATTGTAATTCAATATGGGTTACCAGACATTGATCTGTTTGCATCAAGATTAAATCATCAATTGCCTAAATATGTGTCTTGGGAACCAGATCCAGATGCAGTAGCAGTAGATGCTTTTTCACTACATTGGGGGAATATGTTTTATGCTTTTCCGCCATTTGCTCTGGTTCAGCAATGTCTGAAGAAAATAGAACACGATTCTGCCACAGGATTATTGGTGATTCCAAATTGGCTGACACAACCATGGTTCCCATTGATGTTAAACATGATTAAAGAACCATATATGTCAATTCCTAGCAGCAGTGATTTATTAATAAAACCGGTAACCAAAGAAATTCATCCATTACATGCTTATATGAATTTGTTAATCTGCAGGTTTTGACCAGACCACTACAAGAGCTTGGATTGTCGGATGGATATTATGGATATTATAGTCGCATCATGGCGAGATAGCACTCAGAGACAATATATGACACATATAAAGAAATGGGAAATCAAATATATCCTATCATACTGTGAACATTGCAAACATATTGGAGTTCCTTGCCGAGTTGCATTTTGAACAGCGCTTAAGTTATAGTGCCATTAATAGTGCATGTAGTGCCTTATCATCTTATTTAGGACAAATCTCTGACCAGAAATCAATTGGATCACATCCATTAATATCCTGATTTATCAATGGAATCTTTAACAAAAATCCACCCAAACCAAGATATACAGAAATTTGGGATGTCAGCATTGTACTTACTTTACTTAGGCAATGGACTCCAATCGAAGTTTTATCATTGGAAAAGTTAACATTTAAATTAGTAATGTTAATGGCATTGGTTTCAGCTCAAAGGGTGCAAACATTACAAATGCTACGTTTAGACTGTATGCATGTGGCTGCAGATAACATTGTGTTTTATGTTTACGATCTGATCAAACAAAGCAGACCAGGGAGAACTGGAGCAAAGGTAATGTTTCAAGCTTACCCTATTGATCCAACGTTGTGTGTAGTTAAACATTTGAATCAATATATAAAAGTTACCAAAACTCTTTGAGGTGATGAAAAAACATTAATGATTACGCATAAGAAACCACACACAAAAGCTTCAGTGCAAACAATTTCAAGGTGGTTAAAACAGGTGTTACTTTTAGCAGGAGTAGACACTGATGTGTTCAAATCTCACTCCACCAGGGCAGCAGCTACGTTCGCGGCAAAGTTGCAGGACGTACCACTCGAACACATTTTAGAAACCACAGGGTGGTGTAAAGAAGAAACTTTTTCAAAGTTCTACAATAAACCTGTTCACACAATGACAGGCTTTGGACACGCGGTGTTGGGTTCACTATAATCACCTGCTTTGTTTCACTATCGATTGATATTATCGATTATGTTATCACTTATATCTTTTATCACTTTGTAATGGTTTCCCCAGATGTAAAAAGGGGGTTATTATATTTTCTTTTATCATTCAAAGATCTATGGAAAGAACTAAAACTGGTCTGGTAAAAGGTTTTTTACTCATGTATGTGTTGACCTAGCCGGACTGTCGTATGGAAGAATTCTACGACATGGAAAACACAGAAGCTTCAAAATCTTCACGTAGTCTCTCACGTCACTCCGAAGTAAAATAGTAAGATTAAACGAGAACTTACCAGTTCGAAGTTTGATCGTTATTTTATGAGGAGTAACGATGAGGGATTACGTGAAGAAGCCCCGCCTGGCGCTAGAACGGCATACTTCAAAGCAGCGGCATGAAAAACACAGAACACAATAGCCGGAGTAAGATAGTAAGGCTCATCATAGATTTAGAACTACCAGATGATCATTTATTTTATGAGGGTGGGGAGTGGAGGGCACGTAATCCCTCATCGTTACTCCTCATAAAATAACGATCAAACTTCGAACTGGTAAGTTCTCATTTAATATTACTATTCTACTTCAGTACTGGCAGTCAATTTACTAAATATTACCTTCCACTTCATACACATTTCCTGTCCTTCATTCAGTCTACAACTCAAAATCTTTGGTCAACCATAAACTCGATAACCACATCATAATTCAAATAGAAAAGCAAAGGTATTGGACAATCAACTGCAAGTCTTCTCCCTTTAAAAGAGTTTCTGTTTTGTTTTATTGAACTTGAGACTTTGAACAGCATACTGAATAAATCTTGTAATGCACATATAGTTCATTTAAAATACATAATCATAGAAGCATAGAAAATAGGTGCAGGAGGCCTTTCGGCCCTTCGAGCCTGCACCACCATTCAATATGATCATGGCTGATCATCCAACTCAGTATCCTGTACCTGGCTTCTCTCCATACCCCCTGATCCCTTTAGCCACAAGGGCCACATCTAACTCCCTCTTAAATATAGCCAACGAACTGGCCTCAACTACCTTCTGTAGCAGAGAATTCCACCGATTCACCGCTCTCTGTGTGAAAAATGTTTTTCTCATCCCGGTCCTAAAAGATTCCCCTTTTATACTTATCTTTATCTGAAGAAGGGTTTCGGCCCGAAACGCTGCCTATCTCTTTCGCTCCATAGATGCTGCTGCACCCGCTGAGTTTCTCCAGCATTTTGTGTACCCTCCCCCTTATCCTTAAACAGTGACCCCTTGTTCTGGACTTCCCCAACATCGGGAACAATCTTCCTGCATCTAGTCTGTCCAACCCCTTAAGAATTTTGTATGTTTCTATAAGATCCCCCCTCAATCTTCTAAATTCTAGCGAGGACAAACCGAGCCTATCCAGTCTTTCTTCATATGAAAGTCCTGCCATCCCAGGAGTCAGTCTGGTCAACCTTCTCTGTACTCGCTCTATGGCAAGAATGTCTTTCCTCAGATTAGGAGACCAAAACTCTACGCAATACTCCAGGTGCGGTCTCACCAAGGAGTGTACAACTGCAGTAGAACCTCCCTGCTCCTATACTCAAATCCTTTTGCTATGAATGCTAACATACCATTCACTTTCTTCACTGCCTGCTACACCTGCATGCCTACTTTCAATGACTGGTGTACTATGACACCCAGGTCTCACTGCATCTCCCCTTTTCCTAATCGGCCACCATTCAGATAATAGTTTACTTTCCTGTTCTTGCCACCAAAGTGGATAACCTCACATTTATCCACATTATACTGCATCTGCCATGCATTTGCCCACTCACCCAACCTATCTAAGTCACCTTGCAGCCTCCTAGCATTCTCCTCACAGATAACACTGCCCCCCAGCTTCGTGTCATCCACAAACTTGGAGATGTTGCATTCAATTCTCTCGTCCAAATCATTAATATATATTGTAAATAGCGGGGTCCCAGCACTGAGCCTTGCAGTACCCCACTAGTCACTGCCTGCCATTCTGAAAAGGACCTGTTTACTCCTACTCTTTGCTTCCTGTCTGCCAACCAGTTCTCTATCCACATCAATACTGAACCCCCAATACCATGTGCTTTAAGTTTGCATATTAATCTCTTATGTGGGACCTTGTCGAAAGCCTTCTGAAAGTCCAGATATAACACATCCACTGGTTCTCCCTTATCCACTCTACTAGTTACATCCTCGAAAAATTCTATAAGATTCGTCAGACATGATTTACCTTTCATAAATCCATGCTGACTTTGTCCAATGATTTTATTACATTCCAAATGTGCTGCTTCCCATCTTTAATAAATGACTCTAGCATTTTCCCCACTACCGATGTTAAACTAACTGTCTGTAATTCCCTGTTTTCTCTCTCCCTCCCTTTTTAAAAAGTGGGGTTACATTAGCTACCCTCCAATCCTCAGGAACTACTCCAGAATCTAAAGAGTTTTGAAAAATTATCACTAATGCATCCACTATTTCTGGGGCTACTTCCTTAAGCATTCTGGGATGCAGCCTATCTGCCCTTGGGGATTTATTAGCCTTTAATCCATTCAATTTACCTAACACCACTTCCCGACTAACCAGGATTTCACTCAGTTCCTCCATCTCATTTGACCCTGGTCCCGTGCTATTTCCAGATTATTTATGTCTTCCTTAGTGAAGACAGAACCAAAGTAGTTATTCAATTGGTCTGCCATGTCCTTGTTCCCCATGATCAATTCACCAGTTTCTGACTGCAAAGGACCTACATTTGTTTTAACTAATCTTTTTCTCTTCACATATCTATAAAAACATTTGCAGTCAGTTTTTATATTTCCTGCCAGTTTTCTTTCATAATCTATTTTCCATTTCCTAATTAAGCCCTTTGTCCTCCTCTGCTGGACTCTGAATTTCTCCCAGTTCTCTGGTAGGCTGCTTTTTCTGGCTACTTTGTATGCTTCATCTTTTGTTTTGATACTATCCCTGATTTCCCTTGTTATCCACGGATGCACTACCTTTCTTGATTTATTCTTTTGCCAAACTGGGATGAACAATTGTTGCAGTCTTTAAATGCCTTCCATTGCATATCCACCGTCAACCCATTAAGAATCAATTGCCAGTCTATCTTGGCCAATTCACGTCTCATACCCTCAAAGTTACCTTTCTTTAAGTTCAGAACCCTTGTTTCTGAATTAACAATGTCACTCTCCATCCTAATGAAGAACTCAACTATATTATAGTCACTCTTGCCCAAGGGGCCACGCACAACAAGACTGCTAACTAACCCTTCCTCATTACTCAATACCCAGTATAGAATAGCCTGCTCTCTCGTTGGTTCCTCTACATGTTCGTTTAGAAAACTACTCCGCATACATTCCAAGAAATCCTCTTCCTCAGCACCCCTGCCAATTTGATTCACCCTATCTATATGTAGAATGAAGTCACCCATTATAACTGTTTACCTTTGTTGCACGCATTTCTAATTTCCTGTTTGATGCCATCCCCAACTCCGCTACTACTGTTAAGTGGCCTGTACACAACTCCCACTAGCGTTTTCTGCGCCTTAGAGTTTTGCAGCTCTACCCATATCGATTCCACATCCTCCAAGCTAATGTCCTTCCTTTCTATTGCGTTAATCTCCTCTCTAACCAGCCACCCAATACAATATAAACAATTAATTTGTGGCAATAAAGTAATCTGCTTGATATATAAGCAATCACATGCTGAATGACTTTAAATGAAATGTAGATGAGATGATGTTTCCCAAATGCCAGTTGTGCTTGTCCTTCTCGGTGCCTGAGGTCAAGGGTTTCAGAGGTGCGTTTGAAATATCGCGTGAAACTATGAAATGTATGGGATGAGAAAAGATGTATGACTTGGTGGACAATCTGCTGCTAGTATAGATTGTGTGGACATCTGGCGGTGCTATGGAGGGATAGGACGCACGTGTAAGTAGCTCCGCACCGTGACGATTAAACTACCTTAAAAAAAGAGCGAAACAGTACATTATTCAATGCATTTACGGGCAAAGGGCTGGTAATCGGACCGTAATGCCACCCAAACAAAGGCCGAAAAAAGACGAAGAAGGCCGCGCAGAAGCCCTGAACTCACCAGAAAAACAGTCCCGTGAAGAGACTGCAATCCAAACACCGGTCCTGCAAGCCATCGAAACTCTGCGCCGGGAACTCCCAGCAGTAAAACAAGAAATCTGTGCCAAAGTAGACGCTCACATTGAAGAGGTAACTGCAAACCTGAGAGGGGAAATTCTACGGCTGGAAACCGACATTAACCGTAAGTTGGAAACTACCCTAGCTACCTCACTCGCCCACAGCAAGACCATCAGGGAGCTGGAACTAGCCGCCACAGCAGGCTCTGACGCTACAGACAAGTTGAAAGTTGAAGTTGAGCGCATCTCCGGCTTGGTGTCAAAATTAACAGAAAAATGCCTAGAACTGCAGGGGCGTCAGAACTGGACCAAACGTTAGAATTTGAGAATAGTCAGAGTGAAAGAAGGTAAAGAACACGGTCAAAATGTCCGCGACTTTACAGCACAATTACTTGAAGACACACTCGCTTTGGATGAAAAGCCTGTGCTTGACCGAGCACACAGAGCACTCAGAACCCGGCCAGACAGCAACGCGCCACCGCGACATCTGATACTGCGGGTGCATCACTGCCACGTCCTGGAGGAAATACTTCGTAAAGTGACCAAGGACAGGAGTCTAACATAGCAACGTCAACGGATACAAAATTTCAGAGACTTTCCCCCTGAAGTCATTAGACAAAGAGCACTCTTTTCCAAGACAAGAGGAATTCTGAGGGACACACTAGGAGTTCGATTTGGACTATTATACCCGTGTCACACATGAAGGAGCTGAACCCTTCTTCACTGACCCGAACGAGGCATTATTGTTTGCCCAGAACATCGCCGAGCCACCAGGGGTTAAGTACTAGTCTCTAGAGTCTCTAAGTCACAGGCTGTTACAGACTCGCTATTTTGTAATATGGTAGAAACATTATAGACCGAAAGATAACTATTACGAGACACATGTCGGTTAAATATGCATTCAGTTACTTACTCATGCCTTCCTATAGAACTATAATTATAGTGGAATGCTGAGCCTCTAAAAGATCTTCACGTTTTGTTCTGTTTAGTTCCTTAATGTGTTAAAGGTGCGCGACTACCTAATAATAATTCTAGTAGTCAAAGTGTATTGTAAGGAAGGTTACTTGAATTTAACCAACAATGTGTGGTGTTTGATAGCGACGTTTTTATATTATGTTCCTTTTTCCTCTTTTTTCTTATCTTTGTAATTAATATCTTAGTATCTTGCACTAAGGTGCACTTTTCTTGGAGATATCTCCAGGGGGGCAGGGAAAGGGACGAGGGATTCCTCACTCAGCCTACATTTGGATGAAGTACTTTAACTACCATGTCGGACCATTTAATTCAGCAGAGAACGCATAAGATTAGCTATGCAAGATGATGTAGCAAGCAAATCTGGGGGGAAATGACTCTTGTTCTGTAGTTGGAATGTCAAGGGTGCGAATGAACCAATAAAAAGGGGTAAAATGCTAGCCCACTTAAAATCCCTTAACACTGACATAATATTCCTACAGGAGACTCACCTCAAGAACGATTCACACAACAGGCTGAGGTGTAGGTGGATTGGACAGTTGTATCACTCCACCTTTCCTTCTAAAGCCAGAGGGAACTGCAATTCTAATCCGTAAACGTATCCCGTTCAAACTTAAGTCCAGGTTAGCTGATATGGAGGGTAGGTATATTATATTATCCAGAGAAATGTACTCAACCTCATATACACTCCAAATTTTGATAACCCCTAATTCTTCAATAAAATATTTAATTTAATACCAGAGATGTCCCAGTCCAATTTGGTAACCGGGGGGGATCTAGACTGTGTATTAGACCAATAATTAGATAGATCTTCATTTCAAAGAATAATTACATCCAAGTCCAGTGAACTTTTGCATATTTATATAAACAACACAAATATAAAGGACGTATGGAGGATTGCTAACCCTTATGGAAGAGAATATTCTTTCTACTCAGGTGTTCATAAAGTGTACACAAGAATAGATTATTTCCTGGTCGACTCCAAACATCTGCCATATGCTTACAACTCAAAATATCATAATATCATTATTTCAGATCATTGCCCTATTACATTTTCTGTGAAACTGGAAGGAATGGCAAAAAGCCGTGCTGGAGATTTAATCCACAAATACTCACAGAGGCTAGGTTTTGTGACTACCTGAAGTTACAGATGGAAATCTTCTTTGAGACAAGTGACACCCCTGGCATTTCTCCATCTTTGTTTTGGGAAACCTTTAAAGCCTTCCTCAGAGGCTGCATAATTTCTTACCAAGCATTGCAGGATAAGAGAAATAAGGCAGAACAACTGGAGTTAGAAAAACAATTAAAACAATTAGACTTAGAAAACACGGCTGACCCGTCCACAAGAAAACATAACAAGATAGCTGCACTCAAATTCAAACTAAACCAGATACTTTTGGCAAGAATCAGTAGGGCATTTCAATACACCAAACAAAAACACCTTGAATTCGGCGATAAACCCCATAAATCTTTAGCAAGACAACTTCGTAAATTAGAAAATGACCATATTATACATAAAATTGGAAAGAGGTGAACTGCTCTCACTGCCCAAAGATATCAACAAAAGATTTCAACTATTTTATCAAACCCTCTACTCGTCTCAAACAACAGCCGATTCATTGACGATGCAGACCTTTCTGGATAAGTGCAATCTTCCATCCTTCAGTGAGACTGAATGTGAGGAGTTGGGTGCAGAGAAACCAGTAAAGGACATTTCAGAGACAATTAAATCACTGAAAAATGGAAAAACTCCAGACGGGCTCAAAAATGAATTTTACAAAAAATGTAACGACATAATTTCCCCATGTCTACAAAGCCTCTATACTCGAGAGGAATCAATTATCACATTAATTCCTAAAAAAGATAAGAACCTTGAAGATCTTATCGAGCAATTGCCCTTTTAAATACTGACCAGAAGATTCTAGCCAAGATTCTGGCTCGTAGACTCAGCCTAGTCATTGGCAAACTTGTACATTCAGATCAAACTGGGTTCATACCTAAACGACACTCATTCTTTAATCTGAGATGCCTGTTTAATATAATTTATTCACATAGAATACTGAACGAAGATCTCACAATCATTTCATTGGATGCGGAAAAAGCTTTTGACCAAGTTCAGTGGTGTTATCTTTTCGCAACATTGGAAAAATTCCAATTGGGCGAAAATTTCATCTCATGGGTGAAGCTTCTATATACAAACCTGACCGCCAGAATACTAACCAATCAAATACTTTCATCTAAATTTTACCTATTCAGGGGCAATAGACAAGGATGTGCTCTCTCCACGATGCTATTTGCAAGATCCATATCCATCTTGCCGAGAGTATTTGGTCTCACCTAGGCATATATGGATACAATACTGAACTCACTATGAACAAAATTTTCCTCTTTGCAGACGATGTACTGTTACACATTACTAACCCCCGAACCAGTATACAAATTTACTATCCATTATAGAATCATTCGGCACCTTCTTTGGCTACAGTATTAATTGGAATAAAAGTGAAATTATGCCAATAAACAAACAAGACATCACTCGGCTCCCACAGTTCCCCTTTAGAATTGTTACTGCCAAATTCAGACACCTCGGAGTTTACGTTACCAGGAAATATTCCCTTCTGTTCAAAACAAATTTCCCTCCATTAACAACAAAAATTCATTCTTATATTCAATTTTGGAAAACATTGTCTATTTCCCTCCTTGGCAGAATAATAATGCCGTAAAAATGATCTTTCTCCCGCAGCTTTTATATCTATTCCAGACAATATCGATATATCTTCCCAAATCTTTCTTCAAAAAAATGTATTCCTTTGTTACTAATTTCATTTGGGAATACGAAAGCCATCGAAAACACAAATAACACCTGTGCAAATCCAAAAAGAATGGAGGACTAGCCTTACCCAATTTCCTCTTTTACTATTGTGTAACGAATATTAAAACCATAATTTTCAGGCTAGATGATTTGCATCAACAGGCCAACTGGCTAAAAATGGAAAGAGAAGATTGCTTGGCTTTCTCCATAGTTGCGATCGTCCTGTCTCCAATACCCCTGAATAGGTCAATGTATGAGCATAACCCTTTAATACACGGTACTATTAGTATCTGGAAACAGTTGAAGCTCAGTCTCAAATTGGGAGACATGTCTCTCCTTCTTCTTATTGTAAACAATCCCTCTTTTAAACTCTCTACTTTAGATGGTGTTTTCACCCAGTGGAAGAACAAGAGAATCAACACTGTGGGAGACCTTTATTGGAAGGGGACTCTTTCCTCCTTTCAAAAATTGTGGAAGAAATATTATCTGAATACTAATAATTTGTTCAGATATCTCCAGGTTAGGGACTATGTGAGAACATACAGGCAAGACTACACCTCTGCAAGTCCAGACAAACTCAATGAGTGTTTGAAGAGACATGCAGATACAGAGAAGTTGATATCCTACATTTACAATGTCCTTCAAAACATCAACACCCCATCATCTGAGGTTTATCGGCGTGTATGGGAGGATGAGATGGGTCAACAAATCTCCAATGATATATGAGACGAAATCTTATAATACATTCATTATTGCTCCTTAAATGCCAGACACTGCCTGATACAGTTCAAAGTGCTGCGCAGGGTACTCAAAAACAAATTGAGCAACATTTTTCCCCTCTTTGTGATAAATGTCAGTCTCAAGAAGCCACCTTAACCCACAGTTTTGTACTGTGTACAAAAATAGAATGTTTTTGGACGGACGTATTTAGCGTCATCTACAAAACACTGAAAATCCCATTAGAGCCAGACCCAAAATTGATAATACTGGGAATATCGGAGGTATTGTAACAAACTAACGGTCTTTCAATGACGCTTTCTCGATTACGGTCTAATATCAGCAAAAAAACTCATACTTAAATTCTGGAAAAAGACTGTAGTCCCTCCAGTGAAGATGTGGATTACAGAAATGACGGACAGACTGCATCTAGAGAGAATTAGAGAGAATGATAAACTGGTACAATTTTTTAAAATATTGTCTCCTTTTATTGAATTTCTTGAGCAACACAATGGTTGAACACAAATTCGAAACTGATCGTAGGGCTGGGTGAGCGGGTGCATAGATGGGTCGACGGATACATATCCTCTCTTTTCTTGTTTCTTTCTTTCTCCTCTCTCTTCTCTTTCTCGTCTTTTTAATTTAATGTTCTGTTTGGAAAATGTTAAAATCGAAGCTGTTCACAAAGCTGTAACATTGTCAAGGTTTTTGTACAATTGCTTCCCATAAAATAAATATTTAAAAAAATATGGATTGTGTGATATTGGGCTCCTTGGAAGATTTTGCAGTTGTAATCATGGTATCAAAGGCTGGTAATACCACAAATCTGATTCTTTGCTTTGAGTGGTGGAGACTTTGTAGCATTACAACGTGAAACAATCTGACAGAATGTTCATTCTCTGATTGGTACTAATAGCAATTATAAAGGAATTGCAGGTCATTTTGAGTTCCTAATTGATGTGGTAGCCCATAGGATGTTAATGTGGAATTCAACAATGGTAATACAGTAAATGTCAAACAATGATTACATTATTTCACATTTAAAATGGTAATTGTCTTGAAAATGTATCGCACAAGTGGGACTGGCTCTTTTCCAGGTTCTGTTGCATAAAAGGAAACATTACACCACATATTTCAAGTAGAATTAAATATTTTACAATCTGCGGTGACCTGTACATTATCTGATTTCCTGATGGAGGGAAGGTCATTGATGAAGCAATTGAAGATAGAGGCAATTTACAGAGCATTGTAGCTATACCTATCCTCCTCTGTATGTGGTACAACTCAAGTTGCTGGAGTTATTCTTCCTGATCTCCATTGACCTTCTTGGTGGAATGCTGCATTAATGTCAAGTGTAGGCACCCTCAACTGATGTGTAGAATTAATCACATTTGCCACATTAGGACTAGTCCTGACATGTGAATTCAAATCCTACCTTTGCATTTTGTGAATTTGCATTGCGATTTATTTTAAAGGGGAACGAATGTGATTATTAAATTGTCATATAGGTCAGTAATTTCTTTAAATTGCAGTCTTTGTCTAAATGCCACTCGTTCCTATTGGTGTTTGAGGACTAAAAACCTCCCCCCTCCCATGGATTATTGTAACATTTGCATTAAAACTACTAGAATACCAATTTGGCTAATAACTGTCCAGTCTACTGTCAATATATCACTAACAATACTATCAAGTGACACATATCAATAACCTGCTCACCAATGACAAGTTTGTCCTGTGCCAAGACTATCACTCTAGACATGGTCAAAACTGAGGAAAGCACTGAATTCCTGATACAAGATAAGAGTGACTTGCTCTGAACCTCAAGGCAGCATTCAACCCTGTAGAAACATAGAAACATAGAAATTAGGTGCAGGAGCAGGCCATTCGGCCCTTTGAGCCTGCACCGCCATTCAATATGATCATGGCTGATCATCCAACTCAGTATCCTGTACCTGCCTTCTCTCCATACCCCCTGATCCCTTCAGCCACAAGGGCCACATCCAACTCCCTCTTAAATATGGCCAACGAACTGGCCTCAATTACCTTCTGTGGCAGAGAATTCCACAGATTCACCACTCTCTGTGTGAAAAACGATTTTCTCATCTCGGTCCCTTATCCTGGACTTGCCCAACATCGGGAACAATCTTCCTGCATCTAGCCTGTCCATCCCCTTAAGAATTTTGTAAGTCTCTATGAGATCACCCCTCAATCTTCTAAATTCCAGCGAGTACAAGCCGAGTCTATCCAGTCTTTCTTCATATGGAAGTCGTGCCATCCCAGGAATCAGTCTGGTGAACCTACTCTGTACTCCCTCTATGGCAAGAATGTCTTTCCTCAGATTAGGAGACCAAAACTGTACGCAATACTCCAGGTGTGGCCTCACCAAGACCCTATACAACTGCAGTAGAACCTCCCTGCTCTTGTACTCAAATCCTTTTGCTATGAATGCCAACATACCGTTTGCTTTCTTCATAGCCTGCTGCACCTGCATGCCTACTTTCAATGACTGGTGTACCATGACACCCAGGTCTTGCTGCATCTCCTCTTTTCCTAATCGGTCACCATTCAAATAATAGTCTACCTTCCTGTTTTTGCCACCAAAGTGGATAGCCTCACATTTATCCACATTATACTGCATCTGCCATGCATTTGCCCACTCACCCAGTCTATCCAAGTCATCCTGCAGCCTCCTAGCATCCTCTCATCCTGCAGCCTCCTAGCATCCTCATCCAATACAGTAGTCTTCACTTGTCAAGGTGAGAAAAGATCCAATAACACTCAAAACACTCCATGACAAAGCAAACCATTTGACTAGCCCTTTCACCATTCTAAAAAAGACACAAAGTGCTGGGGTAAGTCAGCAGGTCAGGCACCATCTCTGGAGGACATGGATAGGCAATGTTTCAGGTTGGTATCCTTCCTCATTGATTGGGAAGAGAGGTGGAGGCAGCTGGGAGAGAGGTGGAGGCAGTTGGGAGAGAGGTGGAGGCAGTTGGGAGAGAGGTGGTGGCAGTTGGGAGAGAGATGGAAACAGCTGGGAGAGAGGTGTGTTTGGGACATAGCCAGGCAAGGTGGATGCAGGTGAGAGAGGTTTGATGTGCAAATGGGTAGACAAATGCTATGAAATGATGAGATTAGACAATAGGTGCTGGAGTAGGCCGTTCAGCCCTTAGAGCCAGCACCGCTTTAAAAGAGTTAAAGAGGTTAAAAGAGGAACCAGGGAAAGGTATATAGGTAGAAGGGGCTGGAGAGAAGGGTAAAGGAGGTCAGGATGGTTGGAGAAACAGGTGTGCATCTTGAGGGGCTCAGGGAAGAGGGGGAGAGCGCTTGGTTGTAAGCTACCCAAGTGGAATGTGAGATCAAGTGTAGACCAGGCAATTGTTTTATCACACACTAGTCTGCCAAGATTGCTGGATTTCCTGGTCGCTAACCAATGTAACTTTCTTTCCCATTTTTGACCTTTCTGTCCTGGGCCCCCTCCATTGCCAGAGTGAGGCCACACACAAACTCAGGGAACAGCACCTCAACAACCGAATTATATCAACATTGTTCAAGTTCAAGTTCAAGTGAGTTTATTGTCATGTGTCCTTGATAGGACAATGAAATTCTTGCTTTGCTTCAGCACACAGAACATAGTAGGCATTTATTACAAAACAGATCAGTATGTCCATATTTCATTATATAAATACATACACACATGAATAAATACACTGATAAAGCGAACTTGATGATGGAGTTCGCACTGTGACTGGCTACGCAGTCATGAGTATAGAGTGAGTACAGCAGGGGGCTGAGCATGCAGCCTTGAGGTGCTCCCGTGCTGATTGTTATCGAGGCTGACACATTTCCACCAACGCGAACAGACTGTGGTCGGTGAATGAGGAAGTCGAGGATACAATTGCAGAGGGATGAGCAGAGACCAAGTTCTGCGAGTTTGGTAACTAGCTAGGCGGGGAAGATCGTGTTAAATGCCGAGCTGTAATCAATGAATAACAGCCTGACATATGAGTTTTTGTTGTCCAAGTGGTCCAGAGCGGAGTGGAGGGCCAGTGAGATCGCATCCACCATTGATCTGTTGAGGCGGTAAGCGTTAGTGCCACTGGTCGATAGCCATTGAGGCACGTCACCTTACTCTTCTTGGGCACTGGTATAATTGATGTCCTTTTAAAGCAGGTGGGGACCTCAGACCTCAGAAGCGAGAGGTTGAAAATATCCGTAAAAACTCCAGCCAGTTGGTCCGCACGGGTTTTTAGAACACGACCGGGTATACCATCAGGTCCAGGCGCTTTTCGAGGGTTCACCTCTCTGAAGGATTTCCCATTGAATTCTCCAATTTTAGGTAAACTACAATATCCCTCTATTTTAAACCTTTTTCTCATGCCCTTTCCTTGGAGCAGAGGGTGAAGGGTGATTGTATAGAGGTGTACAAGTTCATGAGAGGAATGGGAAGGTAGATGAACAGAGTAATTTACCCAAATTAGGAGAATCCAGAACTAGAGGACCAGAGGATTCAAGAAATGACCAAGATGAATCATGAGGCCAGTAAGGTAGATGTTGTCTACATGGTCTTTGGCCAGGTCTGACAAGGTATCACATGGTAGGCTGGTCTGGAAAGAGAGACCATATTGATCCAGGGCGAGCTAGCCAATTGGATACAAAATTGGCTTGAAGGTAGGAGACAGAGGTGGTTGTAGAAGGTTGTTATTGAGACTGGAGGCCTGTAATAAGTGGTGTGCATCAGGGATCGGTGCTCGGTTCACCATTGTCTGTTATTTATATTAATGATTTGGTTGAGAGTGCAGTCGCTATAGTTAGTTAAATCTGAGAATGACACAAAAATTTGTGGTTTGTGATTATCTAAGATTACAACATGATCTTGATCAACTGAGCTAAGGAGCCAAGGAATCGCAGATGGAGTTTAATTCAGATGAATGTGACATGTTGCATTTTTGTAAGACAAACCAGGATTGGACGTGCACAGCAAAAGGAATGCCCCTGGAAAATGCTGTAGAACAGAGACCTGAGAGTACAGGTACATTGTTCCTTGAAAGTGGCGCACAGGTAGACATGGTGGTGAAGGCATTTGGCATGTTTTCTTTTGTCGTTCAGGGTAGAGTACAGAAGTTGGTACGTCATGCTTTAGCTGTATGGGACATTGGTTGAGCTGAAGTACCTGTTTGTGTTTTATGATTAAAAGGTTAGGAGAGGAAAGCACAGAGAGAGCAAAAATAGATAGCCATGATTGAAACGCGGAGCAGACAAAGTAAGCATGCATGAACAGCAGGCAGTGAAGATAGTGAATGGCATGTTGGCCTCCATAACAAGAGTTGAGTATAGGAGCAAAGAGATCCTTCTGCAGTTGTACAGGGCCCTAGTGAGACCACACCTGGAGTATTGTGTGCAGTTTTGGTCTCCAAATTTGAGGAAGGACATTCTCGCTATTGAGGGAATGCAGCATAGGTTCACGAGATTAATTCCAGGGATGGCGGGACTGTCATATGTTGATAGAATGGAGCGGTTGGGCTTGTATACTCTGGAATTTAGAAGGATGAGAGGGGATCTTATTGAAGCATAATAAGGATCTTATTGAAGGTTTGGACACTCTTGAGTTAGGAAACGTGTTCCCGATGTTTGGAGAGTCCAGAACCAGGGACCACAGTTAAAGAATAAGGGGTAAGCCATTGAGAACCAAGATGAGGAAAAACTCTTTCACACGGAGTTTAGGATCTGTGGAATTCTCTGCTTCAGTAGGCAGTGGAGGTCAATTCTCAGGATGCTTTCAAGAGAGAGTTAAAGATAGCAGAGTCAAGGGATACGGAGAGAAGGCAGAAACGGGGTACTGATTGTGGATGATCAGCCATGATCACAGTGAATGGCGGTGCTAGCTCGAAGAGCCGAATGGCCTTCTCCTGCACCTATTGCCTATTGTCAATAGGCCAATGACTTAATTCTGCTCCTATTTTTAACCAGTCCCTGCAAACATGAACTGTCCCTGCCTGCTTCAAAGTCTCCACTATTGTCCCTGTCCCCAAAAAGGCAAAGATTACTTGTCTTAATTACTACAGGCCTGTCGCACTGACCTCTGTAGTCATGAAGACACTCGAAAGGCTTGTGCTGGCCAAGCTGAAAAATATCACCTCTGCAGTTTGCATATCGGGCCAATAGATCTGTAGATGATGCAGTCAACCTGGGCCTGCACTTCATCCTACAGCACCTAGACCGCCAGGGGACCTATGCGAGGATCCCGTTTGTTTATTTTAGCTCTGCATTCAACACCATTGTGCCAGAGCTACTACACTGCAAATTTTCCGAGTTGACTGTGCCTGAACCCCTTTGTCGGTGGATCACCAGCTTCCTGACAGACAGGAAGCAGCATGTGAGGCTGGGAAAGCACATCTCGGACCCGCAAACGCTAAGCATAGGAGCACCGCAAGGCTGCATACTCTCTCCTCTCCTCTGCTCTCTCTACACCAACGACTGCACCTCCACAGACACTTCTGTCAAGCTTCTCAAGTTTGCGGACGGCACAACCTTGATTGGACTGATCCAGGATGGGGAGGAATCTGCCTACAGACAGGAAGTGTCACAGCTGGCGTCCTGGTGCCGTCGCAACAACCTAGAGCTCAATGCTCTTAAGACAGTGGAATTGATTGTAGACTTTAGGAGAGCTCCCCCTCCCCTCACCCCACTCACCATCAACAACACCACAGTCCCATCTGTTGAGTCTTTTAAGTTCCTGGGAACCATCATCTCCAAGGACCTTATGTGGAGGGGTGACCATCGATTCTACAGTTAAAAAAGCACAACTGAGGATGTACTTCCTACGGCAGCTGAGGAAGCACAATCTGCCACAGGCAATGATGGCCCAATTCTACACGACCATCGTAGAGTCTGTTCTCACCTTCTCCATCATGGTCTGGGTTGGCTCAGCCACCAAGCACGACACCTGGAGGCTGCAGCGAATCATCCGATCAGCAGAGAAGGATAATGGCTGCAGCCTTCCCTCCATTGATGAACTGTACACTGCAAGGGCCAGGAAGCGAGCAGGCATGATCATCTCTGACCCCTCTCATCCTGGCCACAAACTCTTTGAATCACCTCCCTCTGGAAGGCGACTCCGGACTGTCAAAGCTGCCACAGCCAGAATAAAAACAGTTTATATCCACGAGTAGTTGCTCTACTCAACAGCCAAAAATCTGTAGCCTCCCTTTGATCTGGTATTTTGTTCGTTCACATGCTTAATCAATAGTGTTTTATCATTAATGTTTTATTATTATTAATGTTTAGTGTTTTCTGAGTCATTCGTAACCGTCACTGTATGTCATGTTGTTACTTGTGGGCGGAGCACCAAGGCAAATTCCTTGTATGTGAATAATTGCCAATAAACTTACTTACTATGTCTTATGGGCTGCATACATGTTACAATTGCAGTCATAATTTCCTACCATACTTGTCAGGCATGCCTGCGGCCTTCCTCAGTATTGCTGCATATTAAATAATTATGGCAAGAACTGCACAGGGGATGATAAAAGAGCATGCATTAATATCACATCTGTTGTGTGTTTACGGTGTCCCAATGTATTGAAATGTTAATGTGTGACACGTGAGTGTGTGGCATTCAAGGTCCCTGAATGTTTTATGGTAGTTACGTCTGGAGACACTGAAGGGTGTAGGGAAACGTTTCAACAAATGGTGAGTGGAAGCGGGGCAGTTAAGAGAGATTATAGCAAGGAATTTAAAACAAAAATTCTGTCCAAACTTGAATTATGGTCTCACTTTTGGGGAGATCCAGTGAAGAACCAACATACAGTATAACCTATTAGGTGGGGGCACAGTGACGCAGTAGAGTTGCTGCCTTACAGCACCAGAGACCCAAGTTTGATCCTGACTACAGGTGCTGCCTGTGTGGAGTTTGTATATTCTTCCTGTGACCGTCCAGTTTCCTCCCATATTCCAAAGATGTGTAGGTTTGTAAGTTGATCGGCGTAGACTTGATGAGATGAAGAGCCATTTCCACACTGTATCTCTAAACCTGGATGTGCACCCATTTTTCCCCACTATCCTGCATCTCATTTCTCTTTCCTTTATATCCCTTCCTCTGGCTGCATAATTCATGCCTCTTCGCTCATCTCACAGCCTTTCATATTTGGCCTGTGTTGATCAAACCCTCCCTCGCCTGTATCCCCCTATCTCTTGCCTGGATTTGTCCCACCCCCACTACCCTTCCAGCTTTCACCCCCCCTACTAGAATCAGACTTTAAGAAGGGCGCCATCCAGAAACATTTCCTATCTATGTCCTCCAGCGATCTGTCCTCCAGTACTTTGTATCTTTTTTTGTAAAGCAGCATCTGCAGTTCCTTGTGTCAACCTTTCACCATTCCAATTCTCTCCACCGAGTGCAGTGGTTGCAGTGTTTATCATCTGCAAAATACACTGCAGCCTGACAGCAATCCAAACTTCCAAACTCTTTCCCCAAGGAAAAAGGCAGCAAGTATATGGGAACACCATGAACTACATCTTCCCCTCCAAGTTTTGCAATGTTCTAACACAAAAGTATATTGCTGCTCTTTCATTGTTGTTGGGTGTACGCCCTGGAATTCCATACCCAACAGCATTTAGGGACCACCTACACCATAATGACTGATGATTCAACAGTTCATTACCATTTTGAGGGCAAATATGGATGGGCAAGATATACTGGCCTTTCCAATGATGTCCAGGTCCTGAAGGTAAAAACAATAATTTATGTCTACTTTCCAAAACTCATACTCACCATATGTCAGATTTCTCTAAAAGGTATGGCTCTTCTAAATTTGCAAGGTAATATTTGCAGACCTTATTGTCACAATCCACGTCCAGTTACACAACGGAATCGCTGTTAACAGAACTGGGCCCAATTCTACGTTTAATTCCTATGAAAATCTACTTGTAGAATAAAATGAACCATAGAATATAGATCATTACAGCACTGGAATGGGCTCTTCAGCCCACAATGTTTGTGCTGAACATGAGCTGATCTCATCGGCCTACACATGATCATATCCCTCCATTCCCTGCAAATCCATGTGCGTATCTACAGTAAAAGCTAAATGCCGCTATCATATCTGCCTCCACTCCCACCATGGTAATGAATTCCAGGCTTCTTCCACCCTGTGTAAAGAAACTTTTCTCCTCTCACCTTATAACTATGTCTCCAGGGTTGGACAATTCTACCCTGAGGAAAAGGTTCTGACTGTCCTATCTATACCTCTCATAATTATATTATATGTTTCTGTTAAGTCTCCCCATAACCTCTAATATACCAGAGAAAACAATCCAAGCCTATCCAACTCTACCTGCAGCCGAAACCTTCTAATCCAGACGGCATATTGGTAAACATCCTCTTCAAAGCTTCCACATCTTTCCTGTAACAGGGCTACCAGAACTACAGGCAACACTAAATGCGGCCTAACCAAATTCCTATAGAGCAGCATGACGATTTCCTGACTCATATATTCAATGTCCCTGGCAATGAAGGCAGGCATACCATATGCCTTTTTTTACCACCCTATCTACTTGTACTGCTATGAACTTGGGCTCCAAGATCCCACTGCAGTAAAATGCCTGAAAATAAATGTTGTAATTCAGATGCAATAAACATTGCCTATTGTGAATGTACTGAACAAATGTACTAAGAAATGTATCTTAGTTTAGAGATACAGCGCAGCAAAAAGCCCTTCAACCCACTGAGTCCGCACCGAACAGCGATTCCCATATATTAACATTATCTTACATTAGGGACAATTTGCGTTTATATCAAGCCAATTAACCTACAAACCTGTACATCTTTGGAGTGTTGGAGGAAACTGAAGATCTTGGAGAAAACCCACACAGGTCACAGGGACAACGTACAAACTACATGCAGACAAGCACCTGTAGTCAGGATTAAACCTAGGTCTCTGGCACTGTGATGCAGCAACTCTACCGCTGTGCCATTGTTCCGCCCCATTCTCTTCGACAGTCCCTGTGGATTGAATGTGACTTTTTTTTCACTAGTTTTCAGAGTTCTTAAGTGGCTGATAGGTGTTGCTGACGCCCAAACGGGAAATGTAGATTCTTCAGAAATGCAGCAGGTAGTGGCTGATAGGGCAGGCAAGTAGATAGTATGAAAGTTGGTGTGCTTCTTCCATTGCTTATGCAGGGCTTGTGTGCTCCCATTGCATGGCCTATAGGTTCTCAATAGCATCCTGAGTGTACCTTCCCCATGTTGACCAGTCACAGGCCACAGATTTGCAAAGGTCAATGGGAATGGTGCATTTTGAAGGAAGTTTTAAGCACATCTTTGAATCTTTTCCTCTGTCCACATTGCAATCCCCTTCCATAATAGTTTGGAATGGAGTGGCTGTTCTAGAAGTTGTGTGAGGCAGGCAAGTGTCACCTGCCCATTGTTACTGAATAACTCCATGTTGGAGATGTTTAGCTGGGAGAGATTGTTCATGTTAGTTCACTTGTCTTTAATGAATTTGTATCTTGCAAAGACAGCAATAGTGGTATTTGTCCAGTGGCTTGAGATGCTTGCTTCATCCTGTCCTGATCCCAGAAGTATGAAGGGTGGCAAGGATCACTGTTGATTGGTAGATCATGAGTTTCATGCCATGTGAGAGGTTCCAAATATTCAAGTACCCTTTTCCTTAATCAACTAAAAACCAAACTTGAAAGAGTTCGTGAATTTGATAACTGATATCTGACTTCACCAAGAGGTAGCTCTCAAGATATGGAAAGTGGTCCACATTTTATTGAGGGTCTTCTCATGAATCTTACCATCACAAATCCATGTTCATGGTTCATATCTGGGAAGAAATGAATATGCCAGGGTACCTCAGAGATGTCATAAATTGTGACTATCATCAAGAAAGGAGACAAATCCAATTCTGGTGACTACAGCTTTTCCTGATGTCTGCCAGTGTAAAAGTCATAATAGCTCTCCCATAATAAACTGGCTCTACATGTGGCTATTGAGCTCCCACCTTAATCACAGTGTGGATTCTGTGCAATGTAGGCATGATCATCACTTGGTCACAACTCCAAGAAAAGCAGGATGCAACACCAGCCACAATACATTCAGTGCCACCATTAACCATCCCAATATTTTTACTTTATGCTCAGCAAGATTGTGAAGCTTCTTTCTCATAAATGACAGCTCACAGGAATCCCACTGCATTTAATTTGTGATAGTATGTAAGTCATGGTACTAATCAATGGGTCTATAACAAAACTAATCTCAAGTAAAAACTGCAGCTGCTTTGTTGCCCCAATATGTTACTTAATCTCACCGTAACGTTGTGCCACATTTTCAACATATTTCCCAAGAATGTAAAGTTAATCTTCAGAAGAAACAGTTTGTCGTACATTAGCACTCGAGAATCCCAGTCAATTCAACATATGTTTGCACATGCTCATAGGCCAAGCTCCAAGCAGTCGATTCATTCACCAAACCACACAAAAGGATTGCCCCTGTGCATAACACCCACAAGACCAACATCCACTGCACCACTCTACCCAACAATAATTATATAACTATACCTAAAAATACAAAAATGAAAGCCATGGAAAAAGAACCGCACTTACATACTTCAAAGAAATATTTGTCCCAAAATATTAATCATTTGATTAAGACAAATATTGCCTATAAAAAACAAGCCCAAATTCATCTGCAAATACATCCATGGGAGCAGGTCGCTTTTTAAAATCAATGCATATGGTCAGTTTACAATGAGATTACAAAGTTCAGGCAGGTGTCAGTACTCATAATACCAAATACATTACAACAAAATTACACTGGAGTGGAATTATACAAACAATTACAATCTTAAAAAAATATATAGGGCAATACTTTAAAATAAAATTAAATGATTCAAATTCTGTGGATTTATTATTTTTATTGGCAAGTTTAAAATACACTTTCTCTGACATATTGATAGGTCAAAACTTTCACAAGCAATTACAATTATGAGGAAACACAAGGAAACCAATAACAAAATAAAATGATAACCACAATTTGAATTGAAACGGTTTTTAAAAATCCCAATAAATGTACCATCACCCCTCATGCAATCAAGCTACATTTCATTTTAACATAGCCAATGTTTCTTCCTAAATAACTGTCAAAATAAGTTTTTTTTTAATATAAAGGTGGTCTTTTTGAGTTCAAGTGGAAAGTCATTTGCTCTTTCATTCTTTCAGATAATGAAGTACAAGCATCTAGACCAGGGGTCGGCAACCTTTTCTGCCACGGGGCCAGGACACATGTTTGTGAGCGGATGGCGGGCCACATCTCTCACGTGTACCCATGGATCCCGCCCCCATCTCGATCCGGATGGCAAGCATCAAATCACGTGTTCACATAGATCCCACCCCTTCGAGGACGCCAACTGGAGCACTGAGCTCAAATATCATGCTCACTCGTCCCTGGCCTACTGACAACCCCAATCCCGACAGTGAAGCCCAGACACAGAAGGTGCGCGGACGTGCTGACGGCTTTGCGCAGGATGCGGTACAGCCAGAGCTCGGTGCTTGGCCATTGCGGCAGTCAGCGCAGGCCTCCTTGCGTCACCGAGCCTGGGCCCGGGAGAAGGAGCCCAACCTCACGCAGGGCGATGGGCAGCATATTTTCAGTGTTTCACCTGACCCTCGGTCCGAAAATCACCTTCCAGGTACTGGAGATGATGGAAGTCTGCGGGGCGAATGATTGAGGAACAAAAAATGCCTGCGGGCCAGATGAGTTTGGGTTACGGGCCGGATTCGGCCCATGGGCTGTAGGTTTCCGACCCCTGATCTAGGAGGACTCAAGACAAGTGAGGTTTCCTGAAACTGAATACATCACAGAGATCAATGTTATATTTAAGGAAAACTGTATTTATTTTCCCACATGTACATGTACCAGATTTAAGTATGTAGTTTAATTGCCACCCATTTCCACATACGTCAAATTGTTACACAATACATTAATTTTGTGCAACCTGTTACACAAGGCCTAAAAATTATTCACAAGTCACAAAATACATTTTTACAATTTCTTTCCATAAGATGAACTTTAACCTTGAGCTCATAGTGGCAATATAAATAACATTTCAGGATTCCTCATGAAGTATCCTAATCTTGCTAAATTCTTAATTAGTGCTTAAATAAACACAGACAAAATAAATGTTCACTCTTCTCAACTGAATTAGATTTTATTTGCCTTGGGCAATCAGTTACACCAAAGACATTGTGCAAAGAAAGCAAGAATTAAGTACACTTAAGGAAAAGCTCATTACCAGCGCTGGTTGCAAAACAATATTTTCCAAATCAAATTAAACCAAAAAGGGATGTGCATATGAAACAAATATTCCACTTGAAATATATTTGTACTGATTTAAAGCTGTGAAGACATTGACCTTCAGGGGAAAAAAAAGTAATGCATATATATAAACTGGTACAATTTTAAAGCAATTTTACCCATTTTACAAGCTTAAAGCAAATATATGGTGATGCAAATGGATGTATAGCTATGAAAATATTTTACTGTAATCATGCTTACATAAAACTAAACTAAAGATTATATACTGTTCTACTAACAGATTTACTTTTCAGTAAAAAGACAAGCTGAGGAAGGGTGAAGTGGGAAAGGAGAAATTATGGATAGCTGTGCAACAAAACAATTGATTAAAGATTTGTCCATGAAGCAATTCACATTTTTGTTATATTCATTCGTCTTCGCTTCCGCTTAAATCAGATTGGTCCTGAGGAGGAAGAAAATAAACTGAGTTTTACATATTCATAAGAGTGAAAACATACCACAAGCCATAGCTTAATTTTTAGCTTAAACTTGACCTACATGGGATAATTTTCATCCACATTTTTAAATACAAACAAATCATCGGAATAATTGTGCTTGAAAGGATCCATTTCTTTAAAGTAGACTAGTTGGCATGATAGCTTCCATAATAAAATGTTTCATAAAATACTTTTCGCCAAAAAAACTTGATACTTTCAGAAAACATACTCATTTCACATAATGTGGTAGATTTGGAGTTAATACTGTTGATTATGTTTCATGCTGCCCAGAGTCAGTCCTAGAGCATGAAAACAAGCCCTTCAGTCCAACTAGTCCATGCTGACCAAGTTGCCCCTTTTAAGTTAAAATTCCATTTACGCGTGTTGTCCCTTTTTGGAGAGATGTCCGTGACTACCCAACCTCGTCGTATAGTTCAACCCCTTGAGTCCTGGCAACATCCTCATCAATCTTCTCTGCATTCTGTCCTGTTTCATGGCATCTTTCTTACAGTAGCGTGACCAAAACTGAACACAATACTACTTCTATGGCCTCACCAACTCTAACATAGCATCCCAAATTCTATACTCAATTCCCTGACTATGAAGACAGCATGCCAAAAGTCTTCTTCACCACCCTATCTGTCTGTGATGCCTCCTTCAAGATACCATGTATGTATACTCCTAGATCTCTATGCTCTACAACACTCACCAGTGCCCCACCAATCTGTGAAAGTCCTGCCCTGACTTGACTTCCTAAAATGTAACATCTTGCATTTATCAGAATTAAACTCCATTAATCATTCCTAGGCTCACTTGCCCAACTCATCAACTCCCACTGTAATTCTTGATAACTACCTTCACTATCTATGATGCTTCATCTATGAAAATCAAGCAAGCCCTTGAATATTTAAATACCAGAGTATTTGTCGGTATTTGAGAGGCAAGTTAGTTTGAAAAATATAACCTTCCAGAAGGAAGGTAGAATGGGAGATGTTGACAAGTTACTTGTGATATTTAATTGTTTAACATATTTTATAACTATAGTAATACATTTCTTGCATTCAACATGACTAGATTTTCATCTTGACCTGATGTGTCAACTCCATTTCTAGCTTCACCGATGTTGTTTGATTTATTGATCATTTCCAGCACTTTGTTTCCTCAGGTGTGGAACATTTATAGTCAATTCCCAAATTAATCTATTCAAAACAATATATTATTTAAACTCTGGAGAAACCCAAATTATTGACATTTAGTATTAGGTGTTGCCATTTTAAAAGGTTGCACTTTATCTCTTTATGACCAAGACTCTTTGTGTACTGTATGCAAAATAAATAATTTCACTGTACCCAAGTACATGTGACAATAAAGTATAACTGAATCATTGATTTGATTCATATATATTGTTTTCATCCCACTGTCATGCATTATATTTTGGAAATATAAGGAGAGGGAGATTAACATTTATGTAGATAAAAATGGTCAAAATTGTCATATAAAAACTTGCGACTTTCATGATCAATTCCAGAAAATCTGCCAGAAAATCTCTCCTACTGTTCTGCCAGGTTGGCAGCTAGAGTAGGACATCTAAGCCATTTCTTTAAAAGAAAATTCTTAATTAGCTTTAATCCCAACAGAATGCATGTTCAGTTTAATTCATCACTTCCTCATTTTGACCCTGTGAACCAGGGCAAATTAAAAAAATATATTGAAAAGGATATTTTGGTGTCTATTTCTAAAGGTAACATAAGTCCTCCTCACACATTATTCACAATATAAGAATTTGCAATGTCATTTTATAAAATAGTCTTTTTGCTAACACTTCAAGCTTAATTTTTTATTGGAAGGGCAATTAATCATTTAAGGAGCCTTGAAGAACCTTAATAATAATTACGAAAAACAGTGCACCACAAAGGACACAAGTCACATGTAACACCTAAACATAGAAAATAGGTGCAGAAGGTCATTCTGCCCTTCGAGCCAACTGATCATCAAAAATCAGTACTCTGTCTCAGCTTTCTCCCCATATCCCCTGATCCGTTTAAACGTCATTTAAACATGGGCACTCTAACTAAATTGATATGTTTTCAAGCCAGCTCAATACAATTGAAAAACATGGTATCAGCTCGTTTTCAATTTTTGAGAAATGACTACAAGTGGGGCGTGAACCAAAAAATGTGAGAAATATAAAGAGACGGACAACATTCAGAAAAACTGTTTCTGCTATGTGTTAATTATCATAGCAGCCATAAATTAATCTGCTCTAGTTGAATTTATGTGAATACACTACACATGCTTCTGGTACTTGGTCATTTTGTAATGCCTTAACAACGGATTACTAGGATGTATATAAATTTGCACGGTGAACATTTCTAAATTTCAAAATGCCTTTCAAATGCAATTCTACAATAATAAGTTACTGTAAATGAACACTTACATTGTCATCTTGGTCATCATCACTGTCATCATCACTAATGACGGGCTTGATTTTAGCACGAACCAACCGTTTCCTACTTTTTCCTTTCTCACGACTTTTGTCACTGTCCTTTCGACCAAGTTTTATTTTAACTTTGACTGATTTTGCTGCATTATATAGAAAATTATATTTATTCTTGAAATTCCAGTAGATTTTTATGTGTTGAAATGCATCACAAATATTAGCACTTTAAGATGTAATTAACATCAGCACTTTAACACGACTTTAAGATGTCCCCAGCATTTATAATAACATTTTACTCGTGTGAACTTATAAATATTGCATATTTAAAAAACATATTGATCCATGTCACGTAACAAGGACAGAAGATGCTTTACAATATAAATCTGGATCACTATTCCATGCAGATATTTGACTTCTATTACAGTCTGCATCTATGAGTTTCAATTAAGTTACCCCTTCCTACTTTGAAAAACAGGGAGAAGGTAAACTGCCGAGTAACTGAATTAAAGTGCATTCATGGAAATTTCTTGGGGAATTTGGAGAAATCAAACTCAAGGGTTAGGGTGACTAAGATGAAACCTTCTTATAAAATTATTTTTAGCAATAAAGTATTAAGTAAATATTAATACATGATATAGTAACTGCTGATTGAAATAATGCAAAACTCTTCAAGACCCAATCACATTGGTTTATTCAGCTAGATCCAGGCTGTTGCCAGGCAACAGGCTACACAATATATTGTGGGTCCATGACTAAAATCCTATTGGATGAACATAACTGGGGTGAAACTTTTCCGTATGGAAAGCCATTGCTGATAATCTACACATTAGCTAGATATCACTCACAACCTGACCCTCAACATTAAGAGTAGACTTTAGCATTTGCTGCATTGTTTTCAACTTGTATTACATTTCTTAATCCAGATTATTTCATAGAATAAGAACAGTCAACATTATGTCAGTATTAATGCCTTGAAAACATCCAATTGGTGTATGACCCCAACTGAATTTCCTTTTCTTCAGACTATTTCCCGGAGACTGCCTAAATTTTGCCTAGGATAGCCTTTGCTGTAAATTTGTGTAAATGTCTTTAGGTGCAATTTCAAGTAATTTCTTGGCATCTATATACATTACATTGGAAAATCCACATCCAATGTAGACTTGGCATGTCACTGCCAAAAACACTGAGGTTATACATGCAAGATCACTCATTTCTAAAATGAAGATATCTAAAAGAGATGGGATAACATGCAAACAAGATGTAGGTAGTGCTGAATAAAACTGGCAAGTACAATCTGTTTGATAGTTTCCTAGTGGTACAATAGTTTGCTTTATTGACAAAACTTAAAATTGATTAAAGATGATTCAGACTTACTCTCAGATCCTGATTCCTCCTCCTCTTCCTCATCATCATCATCATTACTTTCCTCCTCACTCTCCTCTTCTTTAGCAATCTTTTGTCTTGCACTTTTGAATACGGATTGAAGAACAATAGAGTCTTCATAAATCTGCAAAAAGACACAGATTTAAACAAAAGGAGCAATATTTATTTACTTATCGATAAAATTGCCATCATATGTTTTGAATTTCAGTGAGCTGGTGGTATCATATTTAAATTTAAATTGCTGGACAAAAATGGTAATGAAAAGTACTTCAAAACATGGCATCACAAGTCTGTAATCACAGAAGATACAAGAGTGTTTTTTGATCGGCAAGTTTTGGTAATAATATAGCAGTTTGGAAATAGCCAATTAAATAATATTTTCAGATCTTTGATCTCAAAGTTGGCATGTCAAACATAATCTAAATTTGTCAGTGCAATTTGAACAAACTATTTCTCCGCATCTTAAAACTTTTTTCTAAAATTCAGTAATTGTTAAATGATTATGAGATTATAATTATTTCCCAAACTCTAAATACATTGACAATTTATTATATTATAGCACATGAACTACTCAATATGACCAGAGGTAGATCAGAATCAAAAGGAAGGATTAATATCCATTTACAGTATTTTTTTAATGACTGACAATAGACAATAGGTGCAGGAATAGGCCATTCGGCCCTTCGAGCCAGCACCGTCATTCAATGTGATCATGGCTGATCATCCACAATCAGTACCCTGTTCCTGCCTTCTCCCCATATCCCTTAACTCTGCTATCTTAAAGAGCTCTGTCGATCTCTCTCTCGAAAGCATCCAGAGAACTGGCCACCGCTCTCTGAGGCAGAGAATTCCACAGACTCACAACTGTGGCCCCTGGTTCTGGACTCCCCCCAACATCGGGAACATGTTTCCTGCCTCTAGCGTGCCCAAACCCCTAATAATCTTACATGTTTCAATAAGATACCCTCTCATCCTTCTAAATTCCAGAGTGTATAAGCCCAGCCACTCCAATCTATCAACATATGACAGTCCCGTCATCCTGGGAATTAACCTGGTGAACCTACGCTGCACTCCCTCAATAGCAAGAATGTCCTTCCTCAAATTGGGAGACCAAAACTGCACACAATACTCCAGGTGTGGTCTCACTAGGGCCCTGTACAATTGCAGAAGGAACTCTTTGCTCCTATACTCAACCCCAGTTGTTATGAAGAATAACATGCCATTTGCTTTCATCACTGGCTGCTGTACCTGCATGCTTACTTTCATTGACTGATGAACAAGGACTCCCAGATCCAGTTGTACTTCCCCTTTTGCCAACTTGCTCCATTTAGATAATAATCTGCCTTCCTGTTTTTGCCACCAAAGTGGATAACCTCACATTTATCCACATTAAACTGCATCTGCCATGCATCTGCCCACTCATCCAACCTGTCCAAGTCATAGCATCCTCTTCATAGTTCACACTGCCACCCAGCTTCGTGCCATCTGCAAGTTTGCTAATGTTACTTTTAATCCCTTCATCTAAATCATTAATGTATATTTTAAATAGCTGTAGTCCCAGCACCTAGCCTTACGGTACCCCACTAGTCACTGCCTGCCATTCTGTTAGGGACCCGTTAATCCCTACACTGTTGTTTCCTGTCTGCCACCCAATTTTTTATCCATGTCAGCACCCTACCCCCAATACCATGTGCTCTAATTTTGCCCATTAATCTCCTATGTGGGACCTTATCGAATGCTTTCTGAAAGTCCAGGTACACTACATCTACTGGCTCTCCTTGCCCATTTTCCTAGTTACATCTTCAAAAAATTCCAGAAGATTAGTCAAGCATGATTTCCCCTTTCATCAATCTTTGCTGACTCAGACTGATCCTGCTACTGCTATCCAAATGTGCCACTATTTCATTTTCTATAATTGACTCCAGCATCTTCCCCACCATGGATGTCAGGCTAACTGGTCTATAATTCCGTTATTGTAACATTTTGAAATGTTACAATAATTAGAAAGTATATTGTGCAATGGCCAATTACATATGTATCCATATAATCATAATCATATTGGATAATTGGCAATACTTCTGATTTTGGGCTGATTAAGGAATAAATGTTGGTTAGGGAAGTGGATGATTTTTTTGTCGTCCCCCCTTAAACTTGGGTGGTCTTGCACCACCTGCACCTTATATGTCGCAAAATAATATTTTCGATGGTGCATCATTCCTTCAGTTCTGCACTGAAGAGCCAACCATTAGATTCCAGAAACATAGGAATACAAGTAATTATTTAGAATTTATAGCCTGTTTTGCCATTTGTTAAGATCACGGGTGAACTGCGACCCAAGTTTAAATATTTACATTTTCTCTATACACTGACCTTAGGCTATCAAAAATCTCACGGACTCAAATTTAAAATTATTTCTGTTAAGCACACAACTTTCTGCCTTTTTGACTGTGCTACTTGAAAATCAAAAATGTTGATGCAACAGAGAACAAGTGAGGGGAATACAAGAGGGGGAATGGACACATAGGATTGCTTAATTGGGAGCTGGCATTAACTCATAGGGTCAAAATTCCTCCTCCTGTCCGCAGGAAGTTCACAAGGGAATGTCACCTCTCAAACAAAATAAGAACAGTTAATTAAAGCTTATGCCTCTCTGCTAAGAAGCTTCCCTATAAATGGCAAAGATAACTTCAGTCGGGTATTCAACATGTTACTTCAAAAATATTTTATAACTGATGCAGTACGTTGTTAATCGCAAAGTTGGAAAAACTATTACACAATTTTAACACCTGGTCCAAAAATAAATGATAATTTGGGTCTACTGACAGAATGGCACACAGCATGATGTGGATTTGTCAATTTTGCAAAACACCTTTTTAACTTCTTATATTTTAACATTAAAGGAGTTCAAAGTGACATGTCGGGTAAGTATTCTCCCTGTTGGAAAGGAATATAGAGAGTGCACAATTGAATTTCATTAAAACATTTCATTACTATACACCACTTCGTTAAATGCTAGACACTCTTTGATACAATTTAAAGTATTACATAGATTGCATTATTCAAAATCCAAATTACATAGAATTTTTTCAAATGTATCTGCCATATGTGATAAATGTCAGCGCTTAGAAGCTAATTTAACGCACTCATTCACAAACTGTATAAAAATTAGTAACTTTTGGACAGAAATATTTAAGATAATTTCGAATTTTGTTAATACGAATTTGGTTCCTGACTCAAAATTAATAATATTAGGAATATTAGAAACAGATCAATTAATAACAACGAATCAAATATTTTTTATCGATTACAGTTTAATAATTGGGAAAAAATTAATATTGAAATTTTGGAAAGGTCCTACATCCCACACAATCAAAATGTGGATTACAGGAATGTCAGAGACACTTCACCTGGAAAGATTAAGACTTGTCCTACTGGACAAGCTGGATCATTTCAGAGGGATATGGTCTCCATTTATTGAATATTTAAAGGGTCAAAATGGCTCGGTGCGAGAACCTGACTGAAGCCTGAATGAAAGAATAGATGAAGAATCACATATAATAAACCATGGATATATCTCCAATGATGTATACCCTGCTTAACACTTCAGTCATCTTTTTGATTTTCTATTTTTACTTTATTTCTCTCTATTATTTCCTACCTGTATTAAAAATTAAAAAATGCATAGTACAAATAAGATATAATTGTTAATATTAATAATATTAAGAACGTATGTGACATGTAAATTTTTCTTTTAATATGTACTTACTTCTAATAAAAATATTTAACAAAAAAACATTTCATTACAGAAACTTGTCCAAGTTCAATATTAATTCATATTATTGTAAGGTAATAAATGGAAACACAGATGCTAGTTTAAACTAACAATAGACAGAGTGCAGGAGTAACTCAGCGAGTCAGGCAGCATATCTGGAGAAATTGGATAGGTGTGAAAATGGTACCAACCTGTAACATTACCTATCTATTTTCTCCAAAGATGCTACCTGACCTGCTGAGTTACTCCAGCATTGTGTATCCATCTTTAATTCATACTAGACCAAGGGGGACCCGTTGGGTCCCGTCCCCTCAAGGCTCGGTTGCGGCGTTGGAGGGGGGGGGGAGAAACTGCCACCTCCCACACACATGGGGGGGGGGGGGGGGGGGGGGGGGGGGGGAGAGGAGGGAGGTAGAGAAAGAGGGGGAGAGGAGGGGGAAGAGAAAGTAGAGGTGAGGGGAGGGGAGAGAGGTGGAGGGGAGCCAAGAGGGAGAGAGGGAAGGAGGGAGGGAGGGAGGGAGAGGGAGAGAGGAGGAGGGAGGGGGAGAAAGGGGGAGGGAGGTAGAGGGAGAGGGGTGATTATATATATAATATATATAATATTTGCGACGTCATCACTCGGGTACTCCTCGGCATCTCTCGGGTTCTCAATCCAGAGCCCTGGGGGGGGGGGGGGCTGCTGGGCTATGGGCGGGGTGCTACGGCCGGCCGGACTCGGGTGCTCTTCGGCATCTTTCGGGTTGGCTGTCGGAGTGCGAGTTATGCGGGGGGAGCACGTAACTCGCAGCTCATGGAAAACAGTGGCCAGCAGGCTGCGCCTTGAAAAATCTGCGCAGCTAGCCACGATGAGCAGAGGCATTGTGACGTCATCAGCCCGTTAGCCTCAGCTTCAGTTTGCTTTAGCTTCAGAATGGTGAAGAATTTGAAGAAATAATGAACCAAATTTTCAGATGAGGCGATTTTCGACATCATGGGGTAAATCTCTACCAGAATATGTAAACATTTCACCATTAGCGCGTCGGGTTTTCGAGAAGATGTGAATCGCCCACAAGCAAACAAATAAACTATCAAAGTTTTATCAGTATATACATTGTGTCTTTTTCATTTGATGAATTAAAGTTCACTCAAGTGCAACCCTCATGTTACAGCGGTTTGGGTAAGAAAATTTCCCCCCTTACAGAAGTAATGAATCACTACCCAAAAAATCGAGATATGGAATAGAATACACTTGCACAAAATTTCATATGAAAAGTAAATAAATCAATGAATCAAAAGTTTTCAAATTGTATTTCTTGATGCACAGATGGGGCTTGCATTATGGAAACATTATGGAATGCACCCCATTCATAGTTAGGTCCAAGAATGTCCCTTGCTTCAATTTTAAAATTAGACACGAGAGCAAAACTGAAATTCATTAATTAAACCACAAAAATACATTTTTAAACACATCCCTTGGGAAAAAAAAATGCAACCGTCAGTAATTATTAAGTTGCATTCTTAATCATTTACAGATCTAAGAAGTGTGTCGTCGGGTGGATTTGAACAATCAATACATCTTTCAGAAGCCCTGATCAAAGAATCATCATATTTAGCAAACCTATTTCTTGCCAGTAAAATACAACAAAGTAAATAAACACTCACCTGTGATCCTTCTAGATTGAATGTCTGGGCATTATGACACAACAAATTTACATCCTTCTCCAGATCTCCCAGACTACGATATTTATGGTTGCGAATACGATCCTAGAAAAATTGAACAGGTTTGAAGAATAGCTAAAAATCCCACTTGAAGTACAAATTTTCTATCCACCAACATTGATTTCTTCTTTTATTATTTGTTCTTGGAAGGCAGAATTAGAATAGCAAGACATGACCTGACTAGAATCTAGGGAAATGGGGAGAAAGCAGGAATGGGGTATTGATTTTGGATGATCAGCCATGATCATATTGAATGGCGGTGTTGGGTCGAAGGGTCGATTGACCTACTCTGCACCTATGTTTCTATGTTCTAGAATTTACTATCGATTACCTGCGAATGCAAGGGCAACAGAGAATTGCCCTTAAGCTGGTGCACTTAAATTAATTAGCTGTCCTTTTATTTAAAAACAAACAATTATCTAGTGGATTTCTTCAGCATGCTTTTAGTATTTGAACAAAGTAGTAGACTAATCAGGTTACCATGATAGAAATTAAATCACAAATTCTGGGTCATATCTACTTTGTTCCGTTATTCTTCAACGAATGTGCACATTGATCACTATTTGCTATCAATGATCAGCCCAGTTGACCTTGGAAAAAGTGCTAATAAGCAACACCTTGAACAACAGCAGTTATATTTAAGGCAGACTCTGGGTACTCTCTTGAAGAACTCCTGTAGCGATATCCCAGTTTTGCAACGATAGGATTCCCACACACCCACCTTTTATTGCCAAGCATAAAAATCACCCCGATTTCAAATGCCTTCAATTTTATGTGGGCAGGCTGAAGACGCAAAATTGCTGCCATGCTGACAGGGACAGTCACCTCATCTCTGCAGCTCAGTTATTTTTCCCGCGATTTGACCAAGATTATATTGGTAACTAAACCAAGTGGGACCCGTCCCCTCAACGCGCGGTTGCGAGAGGGGGGGGGGGGGGGGGCTGCGGCGTCACACACACTAACCCCCCCAACACACACACACACACACACACTAACCACCCCTCCCTCCCGATATTATATTAATATTATTAATTTAAAATATTATTAACAGGAAAAAACTGAAAAAAGAGGAAGAGCGATGGGGGCCCAGGGGGCATTCCCCCTGATAGGATTCCAAGGGGGTAAAATGGGGCTGTGCCCCCTTTATGCAGAGATTTTTTGATGACTGTACCTTGAAATTACACAATTTTCTTGCCCGTTTACCCTTAATTTATACTGTCATTTTTTAATTGTACCTTAAAATAACACATTTTACTTGCTTATCACTTAATTTACATACAAATATTTGTGATAATCATACCTTAAAATGACTCTCCTTGCTTGTTTACATTTAAGTCAGTTTGAAAATATTTTATATTACACCTACTTGTAACACGATATCCGTTCCATGCTTGTTTACTCTAATTAGAGAGAAGTATCCTTTACACAGGAAATTTTTGATAATTATACCTTGAAATGACAGCATTTCCTTGCTTGTTTACCCTTAATTTATACTGTCATTTTTTAAAATTATACCTTACAACAGGGGGCTCCAAACATTTCAGCATGAGGGCCACATTATAGACTTGGCACAATTTTGCAGGCCATAGAAAAAAATAAAGAAATGTCAGTTTTATAAATATAATGAATTAAAAAAAATTAAGTAAAACAAATGGAAGAAATTCAAATCAAGGTTAACCAACGAAAGCATAACGTTTTATGCAACCACATTAATGGGAAAGATGGAACTGTTTTTTTGATTTCAAAATTTAATTGAAACCCTCAACTTGATAGCCCAAGGCAAACTAAGTTCCCACGCTACCCAGTGTTGCAGTGCTAATTTTTTAGGTGCCGGAGCTGTCAAACAGGGGCTTCATTTCAGGTTGTGCTTGGGGGTGAGAGGACGCCAAGCTAGTCTCCCAAGAGGGTCAAACAAGATTATAGCCTTTCACTAGATCCCAGTCTATAACTAGTACAATAAAACATATAATACTTAATTGAATAATATGATAAAATATTGCAGTTGCACTCACTAATTATCATGAAATATAATTATTAAGCAAGTAAAGAAAAAGACGGTGATCATGTATTTTTACAGAGCAGCCGGCCCGGCACCAGCTCGCCCCGACTCTCCCGCAGCTCTGGGCCCAGACACGCACTCGCATATATACCCACTCCGTCAACCCTCGCCTCTGCACCGTCCAACAGCGGGCCAGAGCCGTCACCTCATCAGAGTTCCCAAGACTCAGCAACAGGCCCACAACCTCCACGATGCAGACAGCATGTGGTCTGACTCTGCTGGGTACTAGTGCTCCTCCACTCCCTCCTACAGGGAACGTCGTTAGCAAACATATCTAACAATGTTTCCCAACTTTTAATAAAAACACACATTATAAACAATGAAATAACACATTACCCTGCATGAATGAATACTTTTATCATAAAAAGTGAATTTTCAAGGACTTAAGAACCTATGATAAATCCAAGGACTTTCAAGGCCTTGAAAAAGTTTCATATTCCAGGACTTTCAAGGTCCGTACGGGCCCTGTTACTATTAGCACTTAAAAATCACTTCACTGCATGTTGGAGGAAAATGAAAAAAATGTAACAATCTGATCACACCTTAATTTTTTTGAAGTCCACAGGTTTTCGAATTAGCTCATAGTATTCGGGTAACTCTTTCCTCGAAGGTAACTGAATGAAAACTTCACTCAGTTGTCGGCTCAAGCTATTTTCAGGGCAAAAGCAAAGCAGGTGATTAGTGATGCATCACTATCATATTACATGAACTTACACAAATTCAATTCAAATTCCATGTGCCTATTTCTGACATTTATTTTTATTTCACACAGTCATTTACATAATAAAGTATCATAGCAAAAGCAATCACAAGTTTTATTCTTAATAAACAAGAAACCTTGCTCAATTGCCAAACTATTTGTGCACTGTGCCCTTATTGCAAAAATCTTTTATTTATTGTGGACATACAATTTGGGCCTCCTTCAGTAATAAATAACTGAGGCTGCAATCTTGGATTATTGCTGAAAGAGAAAGGTGTATTACCAAAATGCAACCTATTACATTATTTAATAGTGTGACATTGCACGTGTCAATAGAAAGTTTCAGTATCAACTAGACTAAGTGGGACCCGTTGGGCAATATTCCACCACTCATCCGTTCCCCCAACGCAATCTTCCACCACTCACTCATAACCCCTAACTGCTCATAACAATCATTTCCCCATATCACCGAGCACTCCCTCCCCCTTCTTTTCATGTGTGGGAGGGGAAGGAAGGGGGGGGGGGGGGGGGGTGGAGGGTGTGGGGTTGGAGGGGAGGAGGCGTGTGTGTGTGGATGGGGAGGTGTAGGAAGGGGGAGGGAGAGGGTGTGGGGGGAGGTGTGTATGTGGGCGGGATGAGTGTGGGAGGGGGGGAAGAGGGAGGTGTGGGTTAGGGTGTGTTTGGAGGGGGGTGAGGGCAGGGAGGGTGTGTGTGTGTGTGAGGGGGGTGAGTGTGTGTGGGTGGGGTGGGGGCAGGGAGGCTTGTGGGGGAGATGGGCATACCTGCCAACTTGTGAGATTGAAAAATCGGAATCCTATAGTCTGACGTCAGTGAGGGCGGGGCACGTGACGTCAGTAAGGGGCGGGGCAGGTGACGTCAGTAAGGGGCGGGGCAAGTGACGTCAGTAAGGGGCGGGGTACGTGACGTCAGTGAGGGCGGGAAAGTGACCTCAGGGGGGTTACACAAAATGCTGGAGAAACTCAGCGGGTGCAGCAACATCTAAGGAGCGAAGGAGATAGGCGACGTTTTCGGATTTTTCCATCCCAATTCCGATTTTTTTGTCTCAATATTCCGAGAAAAAAAATCGGAAAAAAAAACACATAGAAAGTTTCTGTGTGTTTTTTTTTTCCGATTTTTTTTCTCGGAATATTGAGACAAAAAATCGGAATTCGGAATTGGGATGGAAAAATCGGAAGAATTCCGCCCAAATCGGAATGGTTGGCAGGTATGGATAGGTGTGTGGGCGGGGGGCGGTGAGCTCAGAGAAAAGACGGGGAAGAGCCATGGGGGAGAGGTGGGCATCATGGGGTAGGGGGGGGAGGAGCCAGCGAGGGGGAGCAGAGGGATAGTGGCTGGAATTGTCGGTGCGATGGGGACTCACAGGGGGCACAGGTCACTGGTTGTTCACCACCGCCAGGATCAGTCTCCACTTTCCGTTTGGTGACATCTCTGACTGGGCTAGGCTGGGTCTCCGACTCTGGGCTGCTTAGGGCTGGGCTGTTTCTGGTCGCTTCGGGTCCCTCCAAAAATTGTGTCCGGTTGGAAACCTCCGCCAGCCATCCTCAGCTCGAGTAAAGATGCAATGGCGCAGGAAGGGGCGGACCGTCCCGGGAGTGACAAGGGAAGAGACTAATCCACGGGGTGATGATTGGTAGAAGAGATCGATCTGCACACACGTGGTTTTTAACATTTTTAAACCTTGCTAACTTTCTACGCTATTCAACCGATCGGAACGAAACTTGGTACACTTGCAGCACGGGAGAACGATAAGTGAACTGACGGAAAATTGCAGCGCTATCGCAAACCACTTTCGCGCAAATAGAATATCCGCCAAACAGGAAGATAACATCAGAGTTTTAGTTATGTATAGATTTCAAAGGTCACCCACATTGAGATTAGCAGGTGTGTTCTTAGAAGACAATGATTATTGTCAGCAGGTTACATGGAAATGGGTTGTCCCATAACTGTTTTTTTCCCAAAGACAGCTCTGTTCTTCTTGTCAATTTCCAAAGTGACTTTTAAAAAATCCACTAGTTCATGGCTGAAATTGCATTTTAACAAATTTGCCCCTGTGTACACAAGTACGGTTCCTTAATTCATCAGTGCGTTATATCCAATTTGTGATATGGGATCTGTTTATAGCAGAACTACCCGTGCTTGATTTGGAAGGTGAAGGTGAAAATGTCTATTTAATTTTACCTGTCTCTGTAGTTTATAACAGTATCAATGATTGCATTCATCTGTTTGGTTATCCTCGGTGGATTTGGAGACAGTTTTTCTGCTGGAGGTCTGCCCCTCTTTTTTTTCTTTTTTCCATCCTCCTTTGACGAGTCCTTATCCACATTTCTTCTGCGTTTCCTAGCTTTCTTCTGACGTATTTCTTCTTCCATTTCTTCTAAATTGCCATCCTCAATTGCCTAAATAGGTAAAATTTGCAGTTTCAAATTTTGGGTTTTAGTATTTAGAATATCGTCTAATAAAATTGTATTTTTGAGACTATAAATGATATATGATCCTTTAATACCTAGGCATAGAGAAACACAGTTATAATTCCCCCAATTATAAACTCAATTAATTAACTGACATCATGGCCTTGAATCTAGAAGAACCAGGGAGGACAAATATACATTCCCGTAAGATATAAATTATATTGCAGATCTGATCCTTCATAGGGTTCTGTTAATCTCAACTCACAAAACAATTAATTTACTTCTAACAAATGTTAATTTATCACTGAAAATTATCAGCATATCTCAGGAGTCATGTTTTTTTGCTTTTAAGCAAGATTATTTGAGAAAAACAACATTCAATTTTTGGGTTTTTATAGATAATAGTCCAAGATGAACGTATTGTATGACCCACTAAGCATTATTTTCCTCGCAGATTGTATGAATCCCACACTTGCAAAGGGCTCAATGCAGAATTAGAATTAGCAGGAAAAATAACTCTTGTGCCTAATTTTCAGATTAAACAAGACTCAAGTGCCATCGTATCGTATCAACCATATAACAATTACAGCACGGAAACAGGCCCTCTCGGCCCTTCCAGTCCGTGCCGACCATTTGTTTTCCCCTAGTCCCATCTACCTGCACTCAGACCATACCCCTCCATTCCCTTCACGTCCATATACCTATCCACTTTACTCTTATATGTGAAAATCGATCCTGCCTCCACCACTTCTGCTGGAAGCTGATTCCACACAGCTACCACCCTCTGAGTAAAGAAGTTCCCCCTCATGTTACCCCGAAACCTCTGTCCCTTAATTCTCATGTCATGCCCTCTTGTTTGAATCTTCCCTACCCTCAATGGGAAAAACGTATCCACGTCAACTCTGTCTATCCCTTTCATCATTTTAAAGACCTCAATCAAGTCCCCCCTTAACCTTCTGCGCTCCAAAGAATAAAGACCTAACTTGTTCAACCTTTCTCTGTAACATAGTTGCTGGAACCCTGGCAACATTCTAGTAAATCTCCTCTGTAGTCTCTCTATTTTGTTGACATCCTTCCTATAACTAGGCGACCAAAATTGTACACCATACTCCAGAATTGGTCTTACCAATGCCTTGTACAATTTTAACATTACTTCCCTACTCCTATATTCAATGCTCTGATTTATAAAGGCCAGCACACCAAAGGCTTTCTTTACCACCCTATCTACATGAGATTCCATCTTCAGGGAAATATGCAGTTATTCCTAGATCCCTCTGTTCCACAGCATTCCTCAATTCCCTACCATTTACCATGTACGTCCTATTTTGATTTGTCCTGCCAAGATGTAGCACTTCACACTTACCAGCATTAAACTCCATCTGCCATCTTTCAGCCCACTTTTCCAAATGGCCCAAATCTCTCTGTAGACTTTGAAAATCTACTTCATTATCCACAACACCACCTATCTTAGTATCATCTGCATACTTACTTATCCAATTTTCCACCCCATCATCCAGATCAGTGATGTACATGACAAACAACAGTGGACCCAACACAGATCCCTGAGGCACCCCACTGGTCACCGGCTTCCAACCTGACAAACAGCCATCCACCATTACTCTCTGACATCTCCCATTCAGCCACTGTTGAATCCATCTTGCTACTCCGCCATTAACACCCAAAGATTGAACCTTCTTAACCAACCTTCCATGGGGAACCTTGTCAAAGGCCTTACTGAAATCCATATAGACAACATCCACTGCTTTACCCTCATCAATTTCCCTAGTTACCGCTTCAAAAAATTCAAGAAGGTTTGTCAAACATGACCTTCCAGGCACAAATCCATGTTGACTGTTCCTGATCAGACCCTGTTTATCCAGATGCTTATATATATATTATCTCTAAGTATCCTTTCCATTAATTTGCCCACCACTGATGTCAAACTAATAGGTCTATAATTGCTAGGTTTATTCTTTGAACCCTTTTTAAACAATGGAACAACATGCGCAGTACGCCAATCCTCCGGCACTATTCCCGTTTCTAATGACATTTGAAATATTTCTGTCATAGCTCCTGCTATTTCTACACTAACTTCCCTCAATGTCCTAGGGAATATCCTGTCAGGACCTGGAGACTTATCCACTTTTATATTTTTCAAAAGTGTCAGTACTTCCTCCTCTTTGAATCTCATAGTTTCCATAGCTACTCTACTCTTTCCCCTTAACTCACCGAGTTCAATATCCTTCTCCTTGGTGAATACCGAAGAAAATAAATTGTTCAATATCTCCCCCATCTCTTTTGGCTCTGCAGATAGCTGTCCATTCTGGTTCTCTAATGGTCCAATTTTATCCCTCGTTATCCTTTTGCTATTAATATAGCTGTAGAAACCCTTTGGGTTTACTTTCACCATTCTTGTCAAAGCAACCTCATATCTTCTTTTAGCCTTCCTAATTTCTTTCTTAAGATTCTTTTTACATGCTTTATACTCCTCTAGCACCTCATTTACTCCATGCCTCCTATAATTATTGTAGATATCTCTCATTTTTCCAAACAAGTGTCCAATTTCCCTTGAAAACCATGGCTCTTTCCAATTTTTACTATTTCCTTTCAACCTAACAGGGACATAAAGATTCTGTACTCTTACAATTTCCCCTTTAAATGTCCTCCATTTCTCTTCTACATCCTTCCCATGAAACAAAGTGTCCCAATTCACTCCTTTAAAATCCTTACGCATTCCCTCAAAGTTAGCCTTTCTCCAATCAAAAATCTCTACCCTAGGTCCAGTTCTGACTCTCTCCATAATTATATTGAAACTAATGGTATTGTGATCACTGGTCCCGAAGTGCTCACCAACGCATACCTCCGTCACCTGACCTGCCTCATTTCCTAACAGGAGGTCCAGCACTGCCCCTTCTCTGGTCGATACCTCTATGTACTGCTGCAAAAAACTATCCTGCACACATTTTACAAACTCCAAACCATCCAGCCCATTTACAGAATGTGTTTCCCAGTCTATTTTTGGAAAAAATGTGTTTCCCAGTCTATTTTTGGAAAAAATGTGTTTCCCAGTCTATTTTTGGAAAAAATGTGTTTCCCAGTCTATTTTTGGATCAAGGCGATCTGTATTTTAATATTTTATAATATTTTAAGTTTTTTTTGGTTTTAGTTTTAAAGATACAGAATGGAAACAGGTCCTTCAGCCTACCAAGTCCATGTCAACCATTGATCATCTGCACATTAGTTCCATGTTATCCCACTTGCACATTCTACACACTAGGGGCAATTTATAGAAGCCAATTAACCTAACACTTGAGTGTCACGAGTATTACCTGCTGTGCTTCAACCCTGGGTTGGATATTATTCAGATCTTGCATAATTCAGATGTGAACTGCTTCATTACCAGGGTCATTGCAAATAGTGCTCAACATTGTGCAATCATCAGTTAACAACCTTATTGCTGACTGTATGACTCAAGTCGATAATGAAGCAGTTGACAATCACTGGCAGAAGACTATACCCCGAGGAGCTCCTACAGAGATGTCCTGCAGCTGAGGTGATTGATCCTCAACCTTTTTCCTTCGCGGTAGGTATGATTACTACCAACAGAAGGCCCCCTTCCCACGTTCAGATTCCCAATGACTACAGTTTAGCCAGCAGTTCTAGATGTCACAACCAAATGCTGTGTTGTTATCAAGAGGAGTTATTCTCAATTCACTTCTGGAGTTCGGCTCTTTTGTCCTGTTGACCAACATTGTACCATAAGCAGGAGCTATGCAAAGGTGCAAGGAACTGCAAATATTGGTTTATAGAAAGACAAAGTGCTGGAGTAAAAGTGGGTCAGGTAGCATCTCTGGAGAACATGAATAGGTGACATTTCGCATTGGGACCCTTCAACGATTTGGGTGTGGAGGAGAAAGCTGGAAGAGAGGTGGGGCAGAACAAAGCATTTGAAATGATAGATGAAGGCAGGTGGGGGGAGGGAAGTTGATGGACATATGGCTGGACAAAGGTCAGAGATGAAAATAGAAATATGGAAGCATGGATAAAAGAGGTGCAAATGGGAAAGCCATTCCAAGGAACGTGGATGGAAGGGACTTGGAGGTGGAGAGGGAAGAAAGGAGAATGGGGAGAAATGGTGCAAATGCAAGTGTGGCACAGGGAGGGAGAAGAGGTGCTTGTACGTTGATTATCTAAAATTGTAGAATTCAATGGTCATACCGTTAGGTTGTAAGCTACCCAAGCAGAATATGATAGACTGTTCCTCCAGTTTCTGTGTTGTCTCACTCTAGCAAAGGAGGATGCCCAGGACAGAAAGGTCAGTTTGGGACGGAAAGTTACAATTGTTAGCAACCAGGAGATCTAGCAGGTCTTGGCAGATCAAACGCACATGTTTGGCGGAATGGTCGCCTAGCCTACGCTTGGTCTTGCTGTTTTACAGGAGGCCACATCAGGACACCGGATGCAGTGAAGAGATTAGAGGAGGTGAACCTCTGTCTCACCTGGAAGAACTGCTGGGGTCCTGGATTAATGCAATGAGGAGGTATAGGGACAGATGTTACAGCTCCTCGGTTGCAAGTAGTTGGGGAGGGGGTGGTATGCGCAGGAAGGGATGAGTGAACCAAGGAGTTGTACAGGGGGTGGTCTCTGCAGAAGACGGGAAGGAGTGGTGATGGGACGATAAGACTGGTCATGGGATTACGTAGTAGTGGCGGAAATGTCAGAGAATGATATGTTGGATGCAGAGGCTGGTGGGGTGAAAGTGAAACTCTATCCTTGTTCAATGATGTGTTCGTTGCGGAACAAAACTGAGCTCCAATGAGAAGTCTGTTGCTAAGCAAGTGCCACATGATAGCACCATTGATTATCCCTTCCATGATTGAGAGTAGACCAATGAGATGGTCACTGGCTGGGATGGATTTGTCCTGTATCTTGTGGAGAAGTCCTACCTGGGCAATTTTCCACATTGTTGGGTAAATGTCAGTGATGTAGCTGTGCAGGTATAGCTGGGACAAGAGATTGGCAAGTTCTGAAGCACATCTTTGGTATAATTGCAGTCATTTATTGACAGGGAAGATGGAAGCATTGGCTCAGGAATTAAGTTTTTGGCAGAAATGTAGATTTCAGTCTTCCCAAATCTGGCTGGAGGAAATAACTGTTCATCTAGTGTTGGATGGTGAATTACTGCACAAGATCACAGAAAACTCAAAGTATAGATAGACTTCAGATTAGTATTATCAGCTTACACAAGGAATCTAACAAGTTTTCGCAAAGAGACTATGTGATTTGAGAACTAGGAGATAGATTCTTAGAACTTCAGAAATAATGGTTCAGGAGTGGCAAGAAAACCCATTGTAGGTTTGCAGTTACAAAACGTTTGATTTAATTTATACATAAGAATTCGAAGGCATGCTCAAAAATGCCATCATTAGAAATGAACAAAATTCCAGTCCATGTACTTTATAAACAAAACAAAAAATCTTTGAACTAATCACGTATTCAGCGTCAAGCATCCATTACTTACCCTTAGCCATTGTTTTTCAGTAAGAGCATCACTGTAGTCCACATCCCTGCGCATGCGTGAACCTCGCCCAAACATTTTCTCCTCCTCCTCTTCACAAGTCAATCTTTCTACTTCTGCATCATCTTTAATGATCCACGATGGCAAATCATCTTCCTCCATCAGTCTTGGCTTACGTTTTGGATTCCGTGCATCCTCTCTTCGCCGCTCCAGGTCCATGCGCTTAGAGGGCATAGTTGAGATGGTAATATTGTAACTATATGACACATTTCTTACAGATTAAATAAACCAATCCTCGAGTAGTTGATACATACTTTAATCAGTCTGTCAAAAGGGAGGAGTCACTGACAACAATGATTTTTGCCACTTTATTCATCCTTTCAAATTGGTAGTAATTTAAAAATGCTTGATATTTTGTATTTGGTTCAAGTACTTAAAAAAAAGGAAATTAGAATCTGCAGTAAATTTGAAGGTAAGAATATAAAGTGAAAAAGGTAAAAGGGCTATTTTTTCCCTATTTCTTAAAACAAATATATACAAAAAAAAGTTAGGTGCTTTGTCAAGAGACTTTCAATTAACAGTGACTAGGTAAGCCCAATTATCTTTGACACTAATATGAGCAGCCAAAATACATCTCACACGGCTTTTGTGGAGGAAAGACATTGATTATTGGTGAGTTTTGTGTCAATACATGCAACTGGTTTAAACGTAACCCCACCTCCCACACGGTTTCAAGCTGCAATGATAAAATGTGTAGACCTGCATGACATCTGACCCCAGATTCAGGTGTATCAATTTCACAAATGATCTGGTGTTTTGTTAGAAATATTAAGCAAATTAATGACAATTTCCAAAATTTGCTTCTCATTTATACCAGAATCTACTTATTTCCTGCATTTGCCCCCCGAGGATGGATCACAACACAATGGATTAGGAGGATCACACGAAGAATGTTTGAAACAGAAGTATTAATGATCCATTGAAGAAAACCACGGAGATAACATTAATGGCAGTTTTCAGGGTACAGCAAATCACCAGTGAGCCTTCAGGGAAGAAAATGTGCCAGCCCTACCTAGTCTTATCTATATGATATTTCAAAGCTCCCAACATAGATGCCTCTTAACTGCCTTCTCAATGAGGGCTAGACACAAAATGCTGGAGTAACTCAGGACAGGCAGCATCTCTGGAGAGAAGAAATGGGTGACATTTTGGGTCAAGACACTTCTTCAGATTCCTGCTGAATTATTCCAGCATTTTGTGCCTATCTTCAGTTTAAACCAGCATCTGCAGTCCCTTCCTACACTTCTCAATCAGAGCGATTTGTGTCGGACCATGAATGACAACACTGCTGTTTTTTAAAAGTTTTTCAACTACAAAATTAGCACAATCCATGAGCAGCTGACCTCTGCCAACATCATGCAGACTGAATTAACATCAATAAGCACCTGTTCCCATCCATTGTCCCATGTGACTTCAGTCTTCCAACTGAAAACCATATTTATGTACTTATTACTAAGTCCAATAACTCCACATATCACCTAGTTAAAGCATGCCTGCCTTTTATAATTTCCCTGATAACCTCCATTATTAACTCTTCTCTGTCTGCTGGTATAGTTCCCTCTTTACTGAAAGTTGCCGTAATCAGACCAACCTTGAAAAAACCTAGTTTGGACTCTAGTGACCAAATCAACTAGCAGCCTATTTCCAACTTACCATTCATTTCCAAAATTCTTGAGAGGATAGTTTAATCTCAACTCCAGGGCTACCTTGAAAACAATAATATCTTTGAACAATTCCAATCTGGCTTCCGCCGTAAACATAGCACCGAAACAGCCCTGGTTAAGATCACCAACAACCTCCTCGGTGCAGCTGATTCTGGTCTATTCTCCATCCTTACCCTCCTTGACCTCACCGCAGCCTTTGATACCATATCCCATCAGATCCTCATGGATCGTCTGACAAGCATTGGAGTCTGTGGCACTGTGTATCAGTGGTTTGCCCCCAACCTTGCAGATAGAACACATTTTATATAGATTCAGAATTACCGTTCATAAAGTTCCATAGTTCACCACGGAGTTCCACAGGTTTCAGTGTTGGGGGCCACTCCTGTTCATTATCTACCTCCTCCCTCTTGGCAACATTTTTCAGCACCATGGTATTCATTTTCATTGTATGCTGATGATACACAGCTTTATGTGTCCACCAAGCCCACTTCGACTGTCCCCTCCAGTACTCTCATTGCCCGTCTCCATGATATACGGATATGGATGACAAACAACTACCTAAAGCTCAACAGTAGTAAAACTGAGCTACTCCTCATTGACTCTAAATCTGCACTCTCAAAAACCAATATCTGTTCACTTCCCATCGCTGAAGCATCATACCACACAGGTTAAGACCCTTGGTGTTATCTTGGACAGTACCCTTTCTTTCTCCAGTCATATAAACAATCCCCCGGATTGCCCTTTTCCATCTACGAAACATCTCTAGACTTCGCCCTGCTTTAACACAACACTCCACGGAAGTTCTAGTCAATGCTTTCGTCACATCACGCATTGACTACTGCAATGCGATCCTGGCAAGCACCCCAACAAACTTATTCAGCGACTTCAACTCATCCAGAACTCTGCAGCACGGATTATCACACGCTCAAAGTCCACTGATCATGTCACACCCCTGCTGATTCAATTACATTGGCTCCCTGTGTCACAAGGATTAACTTTAAAATTGTATTATTAACATTTAAAGCGCTTCATAACCTTTCCCCAGTTTATCTCACAGACCTCCTTCGGACCTACATCCCCTCCCGCTCCCTGCGGTCTTCATCAGCAGGTCTACTGACACTACCACGCATCAACCTCAGCACAATGGGCGCCAGGGCCTTCGCCCATGCTGCACCTAAACTTTGGAATTCACTACCCTCTCCCATCCGCATATTGGACTCCATGACAGAATTCAAATCCGCTCTTAAAACCCATCTTTTTAAACTAGCTTACTCATTTTAACTGCAACAACTGCATCTTATTTTATACCAATCTTAACTCGATGTTCTATGCTTTGTTGCTTATTGTATGTTTTATTGTTGATTTTAAATTACTGGTGCTTTGCTGCTTATTGTATGTTTATTACTGATATTATGTGATGTAAGGTGACCTTGAGTATCTTGAAAGGTGCCATTAAATAAAATGTATTATTATTAATATATACACATCCCAAAGCAATTAAACATTTTTTTAGATGTTCTATTTTTTTCATCTGCAATAAATATATTTCTGCTACAAACTCCAACTTTCAGCACCACTGATAAAAAATAGTCCTTTCTGGAAACATGGTCAGGTGTTAAAGGATGTAACGACGATCAAATTAAATAAAATTTTCCGTTCTTCAACAACATCTTCATACATTTGAACATTGCAGTGACAACACATTCTGATTTGAGGGAATTAAAAACCAAAAACCTATCTTCTGAATTTTGGTTGTAGTATTATGCACTAACCATGAACAGTTCAAATTCTTCTTCATGCCGAGCTATCATCTGATTCAGAGTCTCATCATCCGGAACTTCATCTTCTTCCTGCAAGTCAGAAATCAAGATAGCAACTAAATATTGTCTTAACAATTGCAAACCAAAATTAAAAATCATTCAATTTGTTGAAAACTTTCACCTTGAATGGAAATATCATCGCTTCTCTTCTAAGCATTTTATTTTAAAAAGTCCCCCCCCCCCCCACTGTACCTTTCAATTAAAAAAATAGAATTTGCTTATTGCTCACGAGTCCAGAAACGGGGACAGGGTACACAAAAATAAGACATTACTGTGCCTTTAATCCCAGAATATCTAATTAGCATTACATGTAGCACCGAAAATTAGATATCAAAATGCAAACACATTTGAAATCTACAACTTATGAAAAGATTAAAATGGCGATGCACATCAAATCTAATGTGATATCTGAACCAAATGCAGCAACAAGCTGAATATTGGGAAGTTTGAATAATTTAGTGGGATATCAACACCAAAATAACTGAATACAGTACATGGACAAAAATAAGTTTTCTTGTGCATAATAGTACTTGACACAAAAATATTTTTATAGACTTGGCCCAATGGATTAATTCTGATAAATTACACATTTGAGGGCACACCCATGACTTTTTGAAGCATCAATATTTGAAAACAGCTGCAACTTTACACTCACAACATGATAGTGACACACATTAGACCATCCATTGTGGTAAATGGCAGGTTCATGTGTCACTATCAATAAGCTAAGTGTGGAGTTTCAGTTCCTGGACAACTTATCAATTCTGGTTTGGCAAATATATTAGATTTATTAGATTATATCAGAAAATTTCTCATAATCTTTCAACACATTTACATTAAATTGGTGGGAATGAGATGCATTGCCAGGCCACAGCAGGAAATCCCGAAACGTTCTCATACGGACATAAAGCACACAGCTCAGGAAGGTTAAGATGATTGTAAAATGAACAATATACAGCATGTGACAAAAGAAGAAATTGCTGGACATGTCCAGAGATGTGCAAGATTGTGCCTTCTCCTCCATACCTTCTCCAGTTTTGAACTAGGGCTCCAAGGTGTGCCACAATACTTAAATTTAGGTTTAATAAAAATCAATTATATGTTGGGGATATTTTACTCAAAATGTGTCACACCAGAAATAAAGATTGTACACCCTTGAGAACCAAGTTTGGCATTATAAGAACGTTTCTAGTACCGAGTGAGCTTAATTGATTTCCAAGCAGTCTCAGTTTTCCAGCATGATTGATAAACAAAATATTCATATCAGTGAATATTTTTCTATCTTTTAAATTTAAAAAAATTCTGCTTGAGAGTGAGACTGTAAAAACTAAATTGTCAATATGAGAGCAATCTGTAAAATGTGGAGGCAAAACAACTCAAGAGTAAAGACCAAATTATCTCTCGATTCAAAAACAAATGCTGGAAGAACTGAACCAATCAAGCAGCATCTGTGGAAAGAGAAATCAATCACCATTTTGGGTTCTCTGTTCTGAGGACGGGTTGCTGACCCACAACGTTGACTGTTTCAGATTCCACCATCTGCAGTTTAATTGTTTTCCATCATCTCTCTTTACCCTGCTTCATCCTACTTTTATCTGTCTCTAATATATATAACTATAACATGGTATAGCAAACCTTCTTTAAACTGTCAATGCTGATGTCAGGAATTAATGAGTAAACAAATTTATGTAGTACAATAAATGTGCTTTCAAGCCCACAAATGACTCAGATCATCAATTAAACAAATCAGAACATGGAGCACATAAATACTCTATAATAAAGAGAAGACATTCTAGTAAGCAAAAACTAAGATTTTCTTTCATTGGACAAGGGTTCGCATTGCTGACAACTCAACTGGTTAATTGAGCTCAAAGCAACCAGTACTAGTCAAAATATTGTTTTTAAAGACAGTTTGATCCTAATGATGCTGTTCCACACAATAATTTTATGCCACTTATAATACCACCCCTTGGAGCAGATTTTCTTTTTTACTTCCAGAAAAAAGTCAGAAATTACTGAGACAATGCAGAATGGTTACAGACAAACTTATTACCCACACCTTCCCACTATCCCTTCTCTATCCTCGGTTATTGATTTGTTCTGAAATTAAAACTTTCCTGGATGCTGTCAGGCTAAATCGCATTTTGTGCAGTGTATAGCCATACAGATCAGTAGGATTTCTGCTGATCCTTGAGGCAGAAAACCATGATGTGACAATTGGCTTTACCCTGAGCAGAGTCAACCGAAGGTTCCCACTACAAGGTGCTATCTTGCTGGAAATTACAAATATTGATGGGGGGAGGGATGGGAAGGCATGGAGGAAAAAACACATAATCATGCTTTGGTAATAATGCCTGCACATTCATAAGCCTGTCAACTACATCCAGATTCACATAGGAAAAGCGAGAACCCAGAGGGCTGATGGTGCAAATGGAACTTATATGCAAGCAAGAGTCAGCACATTCAGATAAAACAGGTGAGAACAGTTATAATTTAGAACAAAAGCATTTAAATGTTTTAGGCCAAATAGAAAGCAAAAGTAAAAGGGGGATAAAGCACGTGTCAAATCACACATTCATGCAAACACACAGCAATTAGGGCATCCTTGCAGAATGTAACACAAGAGCTTTGTGTCAGAGGCTCTTTAGATTTACTTGTCCATTTCATTAGCCACAGTGGCACCTCATTAGTGTGAGTGACCTATAAAATGACTGGACTGTAAATTCAGGACAATTAACATCTTTAAAATGTGTGCATTTCCAATCAATTATGATTAACCAGCTTCAATAGACATTACTGGGAAGCATTAAGACTCTTGCCAAATTAATGAAATGTGATGTATCAGAATTTGCCAGTTTAGATTTAACATTTCCGCTATAAATTACAACAAAAAAGATAAAAAGCACAATTCAAATGATTACATGCTTGCATGTTTTATTTATCTAAAAAACCTCAACATTCTTTCCAGGAAGAAGTAAATTTTGTAGGAAATTTTAAGTTAAAAAAAAAAAATCAGTTTAATCAACATTTTTCCAATCTTTTTGATATACTGACTTTATGACTTTTTCCTCTATTATAATAACATTTCACTAATATCCTCACTAAATTTCTCACTCTGTTACATTTGAAGTTTTCAGTCCGTCATACGCTGCACAATTCCCCGAATTTCTATGAATCCTTTCTATTCTCATCAGCTAACATTGGCTAGGAGAGAGCAGCCACTAGGCATTACATCCAAAGCCATTAGATCCTACCATCCTCCCCCAAAAATATCTGGTATCCATAATCAATAGTTTGTAACTGTATATTGTTGTTGACCAATCACATTGCCAAATATCATAAAGAATAGTTCAAGGTTTCCAAAAAAACATGGAATAAAAGCTAAATTAGTGAAATAAGAATTTTACAATAAACTTACTAGTTAAAACAACCATAGGATTAAGCTATTATTTATTTTGTGCACAGCCATCTATTTATCATCGAGAGTCTTTCAGAATTGTTTAATCAGATATTTAATTACTTGCAAATTTTGGATACTTTCTAACATTGACAAAATATCAATGTTCTGTAAAACTCTAACCCTGTTATTGTTATCTATTAATAATAAACCAGCTGATTAAGTATAAAATACAGCATAGAAATAAGACACTATTTGTAGCATATACTCATTTTATAGTTATTGAGCACAGCTATAGGTCACAAGCCGGCCAGTGATGTTATCCTACCCAGGCAGTACTGCAGGAAGGAGAAGCATTGGTGTCCCCCTGGTGGTGAAAAATGCAATATTACAACTTTGATTTCTACAACAATACAGCAGAAGATGGTTCAGAACACTTGAGGATTGCATATTTGAGAGAAAACTGAAATTTGTCATTTTAAAGGGGAAATCATTGGCTCTGACTGCTTTGAGAATTCAAGCACAAATGTTGGATAATGGGAATGGTCACTTCTCATTCAAAATAAGTTACATATCTATCTGATTAACTTTGATCCTTTGCATTTCAGGAAAGAATTCAAATGGAAATGCCATTCATTTATTTGAACAACATTCTATTCTTTATAGATTAATACAATCTCCAAGCACACTTTAGCACAATTGTTCCTCTGGCCATTACATATTTGCAGTTATAATTAGTCTTAAAAAAATATGAATGCAATGCAAGCTAATTAAACCTGGTCAATGGTTTGCCTTGGCATAACAGAAACACTTATTAACTATCACAGCTCTGACATAAGATGACTAATGTTACATTGTACAATTTCTATAGATCTTGTAAATATATTGTATTATAGACAGCCTACTAAATAGACCATATGTATGTTTTGACTTTCTGCCCTGGAAGATTTTTAGCACACGAGGAATTAGTTTATTGAAAATACATTTTCTGTATTACCAAAAAAAATTGCCATAACACCCAAAGACAGCACTTCACGTATGTGCTCCATCCCCTTGTCATAACAAATCAATTAAATTGAAATGTTTTTACAAATTGGGACTGTTGCCCCAAAATATACAAATTATTCAAAGCATTGAACACTCTTTTTCTTCATTGGTATTAGCTGCACAATACTCATCTTTGCAGCTAATCTCAATACTAATTAAAATAAATTTGAAACTTGCTGTAGGGCAACAAAATTAATAATGAATGCAGAATTCAAAGACAAAAAGCTGCTGTACAAAATGGTTCCCTATAACAAGTTTTTTAGATTGGAATTTATCATCCTTCTAAAACTAATTTATGAAGATTCAAAATCTGTGGACCATACTCTAGATAAGATTGGAGGTTAAATATGTAATTAACTGCAGGTGCTATAATTCATGTTTCTGTCAGTAATTCATTTAAATGTATACCTCAAAATTCATGATAAAGTCAATCCACAAATATGCAAAAAACTAGATATTTGAATACGTTTTATGTATTTTGTTTTTGAGACAAACAGATTGATAAAGATAGATGTTAGGTTTGATGTCAAGGAAACGAATTACAACTAAGTTCCTAAGATCATTGATCGAATTGGTAGTGTAATTTATGTACTATAAAGACTAAAAGTATGCACTTGTAATTAGAAATATTTTAAATGTATTATAAAGAGATATGAAGAATCTGGCTGCTCTTGGTATTTATTTCTTTAGATCATTTTGAATTAAATCAATTGACCAATGAGGAAAAATACCAAGTTTCGTAGATACATGCTATCTTATTCTATAAAACCTACATGTCACTGCACAATTGTTCAATGTTTTCAATGCCTATGTCGGCTGGTGAATAGTTCCTCTAGCTAAATGACCAACAAAGATATATGAGTATATGGTAGAAACACATGTAAGCTTTAGGGGGTGTGTACATAGAGGATGTCTTTTATGAAAATCTACTGCATACACTTTAATCTATTAGAATGAAAAATAACTAATCTCTTCATGAAACAATAAGAATGTGTCACTTTAGGAGATAAGTCTACCAACAATAATGCAAAACATTGTTAGAAGTATACTTCCAAAAATACCATTCTTTTCACTACCACTCTTTACAAAAGGGTGATCAGATAGAAATTCTTAATTGTTCAAATTTTCTCCCAAACCTCAATAGCACCTACAACTGAATCATACAATGAATGTTAAAAATGACATAAATATAACAGTGTTTGCACTGCCTGGTTATAACACTGTAATATTCCAGTTTTTGATGGCGCTAAAAATTCAAATTTCCATATGCCATGTATACATATACCAGGTTTTATAAATCTTAATTCATGTACCCTTAATGGATAGCAAATTGCCTCCATGGAAGGAAGCAGAGGGTGATGGTGGAAGGTTGCTTCTCAGACTGGAGGCCTGTGACTAGTGGTGTGCTTCAGGTTCAGTGCTGGGCCTGTTACTGTTTGTCATCTACATCATTGATTTGGATGAGAACATACAGAGCAAGATTAGCAAGTTTGCTGATGATACAAAAGTTAACGGCTTTGCAGATATTGAAGATGGTTATGAATTATTGCAGCAGGATCTGGATCGATTGGACAGGTGGGCGGAGGAATGGTTGATGGAATTTAATACAGAAAAGTGAGAGGTGTTGCATTTTGGGAACAAGGGCAGGACCTACAGTGAATGGTAGGCCTCTGGGTAGTGTTGTAGAGCAGAGGGATCTGGGAGTACAGGTGCATGGTTCCTTGACAGTCGAGTCGCAGGGAGATAAGTTAGTCAAAAAGGCTTTTAGCACTTTGGCCTTCATCAGTCAGAGTATAGAGTATAGAAGTAGGGAGGTCATGTTGCAGTTGTAAAAGACGATGGTGAGACCATATTTATAATATTGTGTTCAGTTCTGGGCACCATGTTATACGAAAGATATTGTCAAGCTTGAAAGGGTTCAGAAAAGATTTATGAGGATGTTGCCAGGACTAGAGGGTGTGAGCTATAGGGGGGGATTGAATAGGCTGGGTCTCTATTCCATGGAGCGCAGGTCGATGAGGGGAGATCTTATAGAGGTATACAAAATCATGAGAGGAATAGATCAGGCAGATGCAGAGTATTTTGCCCAGAGTAGAGGAATCGAGGACCAGCGGACATTGGTTCAAGGTGAAGGGGAAAAGATTTAATAGGGATCCGCGGGGTAACCTTTTCACACAAAGGGTGGTGGGTGTATGGAACAAGTTGCCAGAGGAGTTAGTTTGATGATGGGACTATCCCATCGTTTAAGAAACAATTAGGCAGGTACATGGATCGGACATGTTTGGAGAGCTATGGACCAAGCCTAGGCAAGTGGGACTAGTGTAGCTGGGACATTGTTGGCGAGTTGGGCCGAAGGGCCCGTTTCCATACGGTATCATTCAATGACTTAAATGATATACATTAAAAAAATATATATATTTCTTAACACAAATTGCAAAGGATGTACAGATACCATGGGAAATAAATCTCAAGCTTCAAAGACTATACATACCTCATTCTGTTCCTCATGCTCCAACAAAGCTTGCAGGAAAGCTCGACGTTCATGACTTGAAGATTTTTGATCAAACATACCAGCCTGGATAACTTTTTGGTCCACATTAAGCTTGTATTTAGCAGCAGCAAGAATCTTTTCTTCCACGCTGTTGACTGTGCAGAGGCGTAAGACGCGAACTTCATTCAGCTGTCCAATACGATGAGCTCTATCCTGGGCTTGCAAATCCTTGCAGACGCACAAGAATAGATTTTTAAGTCTCAGTGAAACTTGCATGAAATAATTTTAACAGAAAATCTACAAATAATTTGCAACGTATTTAAATGGACCAGCGCTAGACTTGTTTTTGTATTTTTTTCAAACTTTGCAGCAATCTACCTCAAAATGAATGGATGAGATTGACATGGCCGTGTTCAATATTTTCTAGCCTCTTGCGTCCCGGTGCATTGAACTTGCTTATCCAGACCACGATGTAACCAATTAACATATCCATTCTACAATGCATATGAGGAAGTTTGTTATATGATTCAATGACATGCCAAATATATTAAAATGTTTAAGAAAGTAGAGGCACTATTGTGCCTTTTTCATAATTGCATCCATTATGGGCTGAGGACTGGTCATCCGAGGTAGTAATGTCCAGGAATTTGAAACTGTTAACTCTTCCACCGTCGACCCATCTATGAAAAGCTTGCATGTCTACCAAATTCCCCTTTCTGGTCAACAATTAGTTCCTTCGTTTTGTTGACATTGAGCGAGATGCTTTTGTAGTGGTACCACTCAATTCGGAGTTCTATCTTTCTCCTCTGCACAGACTAATCTCCACCCATGACAACAACAGCAGTGCCGTCAGGGAATTTGTATATGGCATTGGAGCCGTGCTTTAGCCAGAGTCACGGGTGCTAAGAGTCAAATAAGGGCAAAGCATGAAGCCCTGAGGTGTACCCGTGCTGATGGTCAGTGAGGAGGAAATGTTAGTGATTTGCACTGATTGGGGAGTCTGCCGATATGGAAGTTAAGGATCCGATTGTGAAGGGAGGCACAAAAGAGCTTGGTGATAAATTTGGAGGAGATAATTCAGTTGAATGCTGAGCCCAAGTCAATGAACATGCGTTTGATGTATGATCTATGATGTATGCGTTTCTGTTATCTAGATTGATCCACAACAGGATGAAGAGCCAAGTAAATATCACCTGCCATTGACCTGTTAGAAACATAGAAAATAGGTGCAGGAGTAGGCCATTCGGCCCTTCGAGCCTGCACCGCCATTCAATATGATCATGGCTGATCATCTAACTCAGTATCCTGTACCTGCCTTCTCTCCATACCCCCTGATCCCTTTAGCCACAAGGGCCACATCTAACTCCCTCTCAAATATAGCCAATGAACTGGCCTCAACTACCTTCTGTGGCAGATAATAGGATGATAGGCAAATGACAGTGAATTCAGGTCATTTCTCAGACAGGAGTGATTTGTGCCACAACTAGCAGAAAGATACTGCTGCCTTTTCCTTACGCTGTGGTCCAGTATATGATCAGACTGTCTCGGTTAAACAGTAGACTGTACATTGTCCAGAAGGGAGAGAGGTCGCATGACCCAATGCTTCAGTCTTACCTGAAGGCCTCACTGGCGATCATGCTTTCTAACACCATGGAGGCCACCCACATCATGCCTGCATTTCAGGGGTCAGGTTTGCCAGGCAGTCATAAGAGCTCAAGTACATTCAAAGTTTAAAAGCATGTACCTTGTTGCTGTAGTTATTTGCTTTACATGAGATCTTTATTTCTGCTCATTGCTGCAGATGTCCAACAATTACAAAGATGTTTTTCTACTGTGTTTCGAGCCAGGTGGCAGAGCAGAGCAGCAGAAAAGTTTCAAAGAGCGCTGTTGTTTGTTTGGCTCATTAAAAGGCATAGCAGCAAATAAGTGAAGGTACAATGGAGTCACCTATTTGGAGAACCCAAGTGAACCTCTGCCTCACCTGAAAGGACTGTCGGGGACTTTGGATGGGGTCAAAGGAGGAGGTATCAGGACAGGTGTTGCATCTAGGGAAGATATTGCCGAGGTCCTTGCGGATATTTACATCATCTTAAATCACAAGTAAAGTTTCAGAGGACTGGAGGGCTATTGTTGTACTGTTATTTAAGAAGGGCAGCAAAGACAGGTACCTACAGATCAATAATGCCTGTGGGAAAGTTGTTGGAGGGGATTCAAAGAACAGGATCTATCAGCATTTGGATAGATAAGAACTGATTAGTAGTAGTCAGCATGGTTTTGTGCATGGGAAATATTTCTCAGAGACTAGCCAACAACGCTAACTTGGTTGGAATGAAAAAGTTGGGCCAAAGGGCCTATTTCCATGTTGATAGAGTAATAGGCATGATTCAAGCTGTAGGTCAAGTCAAGTCATTTTCATTTATATAGCACATTTAAAAACCAACTCTCGTTGGCCAAAGTGCTTTACTTGGTATAAGAATAGTAAACATTGGTATAAGAATAGGTGGCTTAGGATCTTTGCATCAAAATGATTCTCATACCTGATGTGGATTCCAATCACTGTCAAAAATGACAACAGTATCAGCAGCTTGAAGATTCAGACCAAGCCCACCGGCGCGGGTACTCAGCAAGAATATGAAGTACTTGGAGTTTTCTTCGTTGAACATTTTCAATAAAGCACCACGGTCCTCTGCTTTAGTTGTTCCTGTGTACAGATAAAACATAGAAATTAGGTGCAGGAGTAGGCCATTCGGCCCTTCGAGCCTGCACCGCCATTCAATATGATCATGGCTGATCATCCAACTCAGTATCCCGTACCTGCCTTCTCTCCATACCCTCTGATCCCCTTAGCCACAAGGGCCACATCTAACTCCCTCTTAAATATAGCCAATGAACTGGCCTCAACTACCCTCTGTGGCAGAGAGTTCCAGAGACTCACCACTTTCTGTGTGAAAAAAGTCTTCCTCATCTCGGTCTTAAAGGATTTCCCCCTTATCCTTAAGCTGTGACCCCTTGTCCTGGACTTCCCCAACATCGGGAACAATCTTCCTGCATCTAGCCTGTCCAACCCCTTAAGAATTTTGTAAGTTTCTATAAGATCCCCTCTCAATCTCCTAAATTCTAGAGAGTATAAACCGAGTCTATCCAGTCTTTCTTCATAAGACAGTCCTGACATCCCAGGAATCAGTCTGGTGAACCTTCTCTGCACTCCCTCTATGGCAATAATGTCCTTCCTCAGATTTGGAGACCAAAACTGTACGCAATACACCAAAACTGTACGCAATACATGGAGAATTCAAGAGCAAAATGCACACATCTTCAGTCCCATAAAAGATCATTTCAAAGTAAATCAGGATCACAGGCATTTTACAAGTGTATGTATCAACACAAAATAAATGCTTCATATGTTAAATTTCCTGTCACATGAATTTATCTTCCAAGAAAGAAAATGAAAAGTCTATAACTAAAGCCTTCAAGTTCTGATTTTCAATAAATAATCCTGCTTCAAAACAAACGTAATAACCCACTTTGCAAGAGTGTTATCCAGTTCTTAATAGATGGTAAATGTTTTCATCACATATTTAAAAAAGTCAAATAATTTGTTCTGACAGGACATCTTAGAAAAATAACAGATTAAAACCCAGTATTCATAAATGAATATTAGAGTTATAGAACATACAGCAAGGAAACAGGCCTTTCGACCCAACTGGACCATACTGACTGGGATTCAATGTAATCACTTTTGTCCCACATTTCTCTAAACCTTTCCTATCCACATACCAATCCAAGTCTGTTATGTGCTGTTATAGTAACTGTTTCAACTATTTCCTCTGGCAGCTTGTTTCATATAACTGCCATCTACGGAATTGCCTCTCAGATCCCTATTAATTGTTCCCCTCTCACCTCAAACCAATGTCCTCTGGTGATTGATTCCTCTACCTTTGGTAAAAGACTGTGCATTCAACCCATGTTTGCACCTCATTATTTTATTCACCTCTATAAGATCACCCTTCAGCTTTCTGCGCTCCAAGGAATAAAATCCTAGCCCGCTGAACCTTTCTCTATAACTCAAGCACTAGAGCCCTGCCATGACCTTGTAAATAATTTCTGCATTCTATCCAGGTTAATGACATCCTTCCCATAGCAGGGTGACCAAAACTGAATACTGTATCCCAAATATGACCTCACCTTTGCCCTGTACAAACTGGAGCACAACGTCCCTACCTCTATACGCAATACCCTGACTGATGAAAAGCCTTCTTTACCATCTTATTTACAAATGAGGCTACTTTCAGGAAACTATGTACCTGTACTCATAGATCCCTCTACTCAATAATACTCCTCAAGGCCCTACTGTGCACTATGAAGCTCCTGCCCCAGTTCGACTTCCCAAAATACAAAACCTCGCACTTATCTGCATTAAACTGCATTAGCCATTCCTCATTTTTGATAACCATCTTCACGGTCTATAATACCACATACTTTAGTGTCATCCGTAAACTTACCTTGTATACGCTGTGGTCCAGTCTATGATCAGTATACCTTGTACATTTTCATCCAAATCATTGATATAAACCACAAAAGCAATGGACCCAGTGCCAATCCCCAAGGCACACCATTTGTCACAGGCCTACAGTCTGAAAAACAACCTTTCACCACCACCCTCTGCTTCCTTCCATGAAGCCAATTCTGCACTCAGTTAACTAGCTCTCTCTGGATCCCATGTTATCGAACCTTCCATTGCAGCCCACCATGTGAAATCTTATTATAGGCAAAATATTGTTCCACTAGAATAATTTTGTATTTGTAAAACTTAATGATGCCAATTTATAAATACAATTCTATTAACAGTTGATAAAGTTATATGGAATTCCACACAAGCATTAAAGTTATTGTTTACCAGTTCAAACTGAATTTGGTCTGTGCATATAAATTGTTTTTCAAGGGCTATAATCAGAATGGCACGACACTATTTTGGTTATTGGGTTCAAGTTCTATAACGTTAACGTACCATCGAGTCGCAAATACAAAAAATGTCTGTATGCAAAGTAGTCCTCCATTATGGTCATCAATGAGGTCATCTGGCAGAACAGCAGTACCCTGTGATTAGTAACTCGCAGTTTTGGCAAAATGCGGTCCAATAATTCAAATTTTCCTGAAGCTCGATATAGGTCAGGACTAGATGGAAAGTAATGACAAAAAAATAAATAAATCAGCATATATTGCAGTTAGATAAGCAGCATGCTTTGAATATTAAAACATTTAAAATCAAAATAAAGGCATGTTGAACATTACACCAGAGGGGAAATCGGTTAATTACTGTAAGCCAATAAGTTGGCAAATATTGAAACGCATTGCCTCCTTAATTATTTCAAGAAATGCTAGTGAAATATTTAAACTGCAATTTATCAGGGACAGATGGAACTGTCTCCCCCCCCCCCCCCCCCCATTGAAAAAAATATTTTTAACCAAAAAAAAGTGTAGAAGAACTCAGCATCTCACAAGGTGATTTTAAGACAAACTAGCTTTCCCCATTATTATATAATGCAGAAAAAAACAGCTGCCCCCCTGACAAAGATAGCACTAATGATCAAAGGATCATTTTCTTTACATATGAGCTCATTTAAAAACATCCCTTGTTAACCCTAGACATGTGATACAAACAAATCAAAACGGGCTCAATTAAAAGGCATTGAAGCAAGTTTGCCATCTTGAATGTAATTTGCAAAATTTTAACGTTCCATTGATATTTTCAAAACTTGGCCAGTATGTTTTACTACTCACCCAGTAATGAGTCCTCCATTATATCCTAGGTGTTCAGCAAAAGATTCCTGCAACAGCAAGACAAAACTAGTCACTGCACTGGGTAAAGAAAAACAATACTTCTGGCATATTCAGCATTTACTGTAAGGAGTTGGGGAGGGGGATCTGGGAGTGATCTTTCATAAGCCGAAGAAATATAAATCTTATAATTTTGCTATATTCTTAATTATTCTCTGATCTGCAGTACCAATCATTCTGATCTGCAGTACCCGTCATTCACAAATAGAAATCTCCATCTCTGTATTTAGAGTCCTACAGCGTGAAAAACATGCCCTTTGGCCCAACTTGCCCATGCCCCCCATCTATGCTACCCACGTACCTGTCTAAGTGTTTCTTAAACTTTGTGATAGTATCTGCCTCAACTGCTTTCTCCGGCAGCTCATTGCACATACCAATCACCCTTTGTGTAAAAAAAACTGCCCCTCAGGTTCATATTAAATCTCTTCCCTCCCCTCACCCACTTTTAAACCTATATCCTCTGGTTCTTGATTCCCCCACTGTGGGTAAAATACTCTATGCATTTACCCTATCCCCCTCTGTAAGATTGTCCCACATCCTCCTGCACTCCAAGGAATAGAGCCTGCTCAATATCTCCCTATAGCTCAGGCCAGAGAGTCCTGGCAACATTATCGTACATCTCTCTGCGCCCTTTCCAAGTTCACTATACATTTCCTATAACAGGGTGACCACAATTGAACACAATACCCTAAATGTGGCTTCATCAATGTCTTGTGAAACTGTAACATGACCTCCAACTTCTATACTTATTTGATTTGAATTATAGTATCTAAAAGCTTCCCCACCCCCCACAAAACTGCTTTCAAAACAAACAAAGACATAGAAACATAGAAATTAGGTGCAGGAGCAGGCCATTCGGCCCTTCGAGCCTGCACCGCCATTCAATATGATCATGGCTGATCATCCAACTCAATATCCTGTACCTGCCTTCTCTCCATACCCTCTGATCCCTTCAGCCACAAGGGCCACATCCAACTCCCTCTTAAATATGGCCAACAAACTGGCCTCATCTACCTTCTGTGGCAGAGAATTCCACAGATTCACCACTCTCTGTGTGAAAAATGATTTTCTCATCTCGGTCCTAAAAGACTTCCCCCTTATCCGTAAACTGTGACCCCTTGTCCTGGACTTCCCCAACATCGGGAACAATCTTCCTGCATCTAGCCTGTCCAACCCCTTAAGAATTTTGTAAGTCTCTGAGATCACCCCTCAATCTTCTAAATTCCAGCGAGTACAAGCCGAGTCTATCCAGTCTTTCTTCATATGGAAGTCGTGCCATCCCAGGAATCAGTCTGGTGAACCTTCTCTGTACTCCCTCTATGGCAAGAATGTCTTTCCACAGATTAGGAGACCAAAACTGTACGCAATACTCCAGGTGTGGCCTCACCAAGACCCTATACAACTGCAGTAGAACCTTCCTGCTCTTGTACTCAAATCCTTTTGCTATGAATGCCAACATACCATTCGCTTTCTTCACTGCCTGCTGCACCTGCATGCCTACTTTCAATGACTGGTGTACCATGACACCCAGGTCTCGCTGCATCCCCCCTTTTCCTAATCGGTCACCATTCAAATAATAGTCTACCTTCCTGTTTTTGCCACCAAAGTGGATAACCTCACATTTATCCACATTATACTGCATCTGCCATGCATTTGCCCAGTCTATCCAAGTCATCTTGCAGCATCCTAGCATCCTCCTCACAGCTAACACTGCCCCCCAGCTTCGCGTCATCCGCAAACTTCGAGATGTTGCATTTAATTCCCTCGTCCAAATCATTAATGTATATTGTAAATAGCTGGGGTCCCAGCACTGAGCCTTGCGGCACCCCACTAGTCACTGTCTGCCATCCTGAAAAGGACCCGTTCATTCCTACTCTTTGCTTCCTGTCTGCCAGCCAGTTCTCTATCCACATCAATACTGAACCACCAATGCCGGCATTTACAGAAGAGTATTGGGAGAACAAGATCTCAGACCTGACAAAGCTCATGGTTTACCAGGTAACAGTGATCCCTGTTCTTCCATAAGAAATACCCACAACAAGCAAAGCAAAACAATAAAAGAACATTAGCAGTCTTCACAAAATTCTTCTAATTCTATTGAAGGATAAGCCATCACTCATCAAGTATCTTTTTTCACACAACACCCCAGCAATGAAGTCCAAGTTACTCATCTGGCTAAATTGAGCAGGCCAAGCCAATTGCATGGGCTTGGTAACTAGATGGGTCACGTTTCTCCCCCAGGGTGTCAATGTGCAACACTAGAGCTGCAAGCTGAGAGGGGAAAGTTCATTGGAGATGTGCGGGACAAGTAAGAAAGGTTGTCTCCCCGATCTCTGCCATTGTTGTGTTCGATAAATCACCGCGTCACGGTGGCTCAGTGGTAGAGTTGATGTCCGTGACTGCTTGAATTTTCTCCGAGATCTTTGGTTTCCTCCCAAACTCCAAAGGCTTGTAGGTTAATTGGCTAGAGGCTGTATACTTGGTAGAAGTGTAAATTGTCCCTAGTGTGTGCAGGGCAGTGTTATTTGCGGGGAATCGCTGGTCGGTGCGGACCCGGTGGGCCGAAGGGCCTGTTTCCGCGCTGGATCTCTAAGCTAAGCTAAGCTGCATGTGGCACACCAAATGCCTGAGAAATACATGCTATTCTGGGGAGAGAGAAAAATGTTAAAGGATGTGCTCAAGGCTTTCTTGAAATGCAACATCCCCATTAACTTTTGGCACCCTTTGATCTTTGACTGCTCAAATTGGAAAAGGATCATTTGGGATGGCATTGAGGACCAAGATGCCACATGTTGCGACAGAGCCACCTCACATAAGTGGCCGAAGGAGTGGAATACCATCCAGCTCTTTCAATAACTGCCACTTCCCCTCCATTAAAGAAACTACGGATCCCATAATGGATGAATCAGTTATCCAGAACTGGGGGGGAAACAAGTAATTCTTCAACCTGAAGGAATGCCCAAGAAGAAAAAATCAGTGGTATCAGGAACTTACCTCTATATGTTGAAACATGAAGGGATGATTGCATATTTTTCTGAGCTGCATTATGGTATTCATGAGAGTTTTAGCACCACCTTTACCCTGTAGGGAAACAGAAGCAATTAAAGTAAATCAAAAATAAATTGCAGCTGCTCCAGTAAATTTGGAACCTGCAAGCATAATAATAGATATTATTTGACAAGTACAACATTAATTTCACTTAGGTTCAAGTTTGATAAAGAGCATGCCAACTTTTATTGTTGGGCAAGCCAGGTTAGTAACATTTATTGTGAATTCTGTTTTGATAAAACAATAGAGGTATATGTAAAGGATCCCAACAAATATGTAGCCTGTCACTTTATCTATCTAGAAACAGAAAGTAAGAATTAAATTGTAGAATTAGTAATTATAAAATAATTGTCTGCAATAGGTCTGTTAAAACAAATAAACTATGGAGATTGAAACATTGTCCATCTTTCTCTCAGGTTCTGTCCAAAAAACTACACGCTCCTGTAAATATTTTTTGGCATTACACATAAATATCTGACTATAAAAAACTGAATTAAACAGTCAGAAATATTAATTAAACCAACTTGAACTGTAGTGACATGCAATTCTGGTTGCCATACCAAGGAAAATGATTGACTACTACACTTTTGAGAGAGGTGCAGAGGAGATGGATTCTGTTAGGACATATTCAGTTATGAGGGGCATCGACATAGTAGACAGCAAGAACATTTGCCTCACAGGAGAGAACATGCAAGACCAAAAAGCAGATTGAAGGTAGGGAATAAGGTTGAGAGGGAATCAGTGGAAGAATGTTTTTCGCCCACAGGGTGGGTGCATAACGGTTAAGCAATTCAGTTCGGTTTAGTTTATTGTCACATGTACCAAGGTACAGTGAAAAGCTTTTGTAGTGTGCTAACCAGTCAGCAGAAAGACGATACATGATTACAATCGGGCCATTCACAGCGTACAGATACATTTTGTGGGAATAACATTTAGTGCAAGATAAAGCCAGTAAAGTCTGATCAGATAGTCCGAGGGACACTAGTGAGGTAGATAGTAGTTCAGCACTGCTCTCTGGTTGTGGTATGATGGTTCAGCTGCCTGATAACAGCTGGGAAGAAACGGTCCCCGAATCTGGAGGTGTGCGTTTTCACACTTTGGCCTGATGGGAGAAGAGGGATTTGCAGGGTGCAACTTGATCTTGATTACGCTGCTGGCCTTGCCAGGGCGGCGCAAGGGAATAAATGGGGTCAATGGAAGGGAGGTTGGTTTGTGTGATGGTCTGGGCTGCATCCACAATTCGTTGCAATTTTGTGCCGGTAGGTATAGATACAGTGGCTTGCAAAAGTTTTCATACCCCTTGAACTTTTTCACATTTTGTCACGTTACAACCACAAAAGTAAATGTATTTTATTGGGATTTTATGTGATAGACCAACACAAAGTGGTGCATAATTGTGAAGTGGAAGGAAAATTATACATGGTTTTCAAATTTTTTTACAAATAAAAAAACTGAAAAGTGTGGCGTGCAAAAGTATTCAGCCCTCTTTACTCTGATACCACTAAATAAAATCCAGTGCAACCAATTGTTTTCAGAAGTCACCTAATTATTAAATAGAGTCCATTTGTGTCTAATCTAATCCCTGTATAAATACAGCTGTTCTGTGAAGGCCTCAGAAGTTTATTAGAGAACATTAGTGAACAAACAGCATCATGAAGCTCAAGGAACACACCAGACAGGTCAGGGATAAAGTTGTGGAGAAGTTTAAAGCAGGGTTAGGTTATAAATAAATATCCCAAGCTTTGAACATCTCACGGAGCACTGTTCAATCCATCATCCGAAAATGGAATGAGTATGGCACAACTGCAAACCTACCAAGACATGGCCGTCCACCTAAACTGACAGGCCAGGGCAAGGAGAGCATTGATCAGAGAAGCAGCCAAGAGCCCATGGTAACTCTGGAGGAGCTGCAGAGATCCACAGCTCAGGTGGGAGAATCTGTCCACAGGACAACTATTAGTCGTGCACTCCACAAATAGGGCCTTTATGGAAGAGTGGCAAGAAGAAAGCCATTGTTGAAACAAAGCCATAAGAAGTGCCGTTTGTAGTTTGCCACAAGCCATGTGGGGGACACATCAAACATGTGGGGGAAGGTGCTCTAGTCTGATGAGACCAAAATTGAAGTTTTTGGCCTAAATGCAAAACGCTATGTGTGGCGGAAAACTAACACTGCACATCACCCTGAACATACCATCCCCACTGTGAAACATGGTGGTGGCAGCATCATGCTGTGGGGATGCTTTTCTTCAGCAGGGACAGGGAAGCTGGTCAGAGTTGATGGGAAGATGGGTGGAGCCAAATACAGGGCAATCTTGGAAGAAAACCTGTTAGAGTCTGCAAAAGACTTGAGATTGGGGCGGAGGTTCACCTTCCAGCAGGACAACGACCCTAAACATACAGCCAGAGCTACAATGGAATGGTTTAGATCAAAGCATATTCATGTGTTAGAATGGCCCAGTCAAAGTCCAGAACTAAATCCAATTGAGAATCTCTGGTAAGACTTGAAAATTGCTGTTCACAGATGCTCTCCATCCAATCTGACTGAGCTTGAGCTATTTTGCAAAGAAGAATGGGCAAAAATTTCAGTCTCTAGATGTGCAAAGCTGGTAAAGACATACCCCAAAAGACTTGCAGCTGTAATTGCAGCGAAAGGTGGTTCTACAAAGTATTGACTCAGGGAGGCAGAATACTTTTGCACGCCACACTTTTCAGTTTTTTATTTGTAATAAAATTTGGAAACCATGTATCATTTTCCTTCCACTTCACAATTATGCACCACTTTGTGTTGGTCTATCGCATAAAATCCCAATAAAATACATTTACGTTTGTGGTTGTAACGTGACAAAATGTGGAAACGTTCAAGGGGTATGAAAACTTTTGCAAGCCACTGTAGGTACATGCTGATTGGCATAAACATGTTTGGCCTTATCCTGTGCTGCATGACATGTTACAATCATAACACACATGCACATCTTTCCCATCCCTTGTATCTTGTACAGATTTCCATTCATCTTAAAAATTAATCAAATCTATTCATGGCCTCACCCTACCCTCATTTCACATTCTCCTATAAACTTTCATCCTTTCATTTGTCTCTCTCTTTTTGCTCTTGCCTTTCAGTGCCAGTTCTAGAAGCACAACCTAGAGCTAAATAATGGATTATGAAGATTTTAAACTGCTTCACCTAACTGCTCCCTCCATGGCTTTCCTAATTTTCTTATCAATTCCATTTATTCCCTTACTCCTTTTGCTGCATATAAAACATCCATGAATACAATGTTCATTCCTTTGCTATTGCTGTAGGTGCAGTAGCAATTCAATACTTCTTTGTATGCCACTTAAATAATGTATTTAAAAACAAATTGCTGGAAACATTCAACGAGATTAGCAGCGTTTTCTGTTCTTATTTCAAATTTACAGTATTTTGTTTTTGTTTTTTATTTTTTGTCAGTCAATGTCCAAATCTTCCCCAAAATTTGGTATGTGTAAAGTGAACTGTCAATCTGTAGCACACAGCACTCCATCCATCTCAGAATTAGCTTTCACAGCAAATTTGCCGCTTTCTAAACTTCGGACTAAATATGTACACTTTTATTGCAATTCTCTATGATTACATCCCTTTGACCACTTGCAAATGATAGTTTGGAAGTCTATGTCTATCATATTAAAGCAGTTTCAGTTTTTCTGTTATTATCAAAATGACCAGGATTCAGGCTTTTTAAACTTGAGATTAAACTAGAGAAATTAAAATTGTTCTCCTCTGTGCAGCAAACATTATAAGTTATAACAATTGGGTGGTGTTTACTTTGGATGCACCTGCAGTTACAACACAAATCGGTCCTATCAAATTCCCACTCAAGCTTCACTGCATATGCCTTCAAGTAAAATCTGTTCTGTTTAATAATTTAACAGAACTGCTTACAACGAGCAAGCGCAAAGCATAGGCACGTTAAATGCAAGCGTATAATACCTGTTCGTACCTTTTTATCTTTTTCAGAGCCATCAGTTAGAAGAATTCCTTTAGCTTGCATGTGACGATACAGAATCTTTTGCAGAGAGGACATGTCACATTTGATGACGTACTCAACCTAAAAATCAAATTTAATTTGTTACATTAAAAAATTACATCTTATGGTTCATTTTTTGGATGTGGGCATCGCTAACAAGGCCAGCATTTATTGCCCTTGCCCCAATTTCCCCTTGAACTTAGTTGAGAGCTTCTTCCTGCAATCCTGTTGGCAACGTGATTCTAGGTTTTAGACCAAGTGACGACGAAGGACTGGCAATATTTTTACAAGTCAGGATGGTGTGCAAGTTTGACATGAATCTGCCGGTGGTATTCCTATGCACCTGCTGCCTTTATCCTTCTTGGTGGCAGACATTGTAGGTTTGTAAGGTACCCGTGAAGTAGCCCGGGGAAGTAAGTGCAGTGCATTTCATAAATGGTGCATACTGTGCAGTGGTGATGAGGGAATCACTCGATTTTGATGAAGTACCAATCAAATGACCTACTTTATTCTCGAGATAACATGCTGCAAGGTGCTTGACAAGTGTTATACTTCATTGTGCTAAGTGGAAAGTGTTATACTTCATTGTGCATCATGCTCCCTAGGTTTAGCCTAGTTTATTTTAGTTTAGTTTAGAGATACAGCATGGAAACGGGCTCTTCGGCCCAACGAGTTTGCGTCGACCAACGATCACCACCTTGTTTAAAAAAAACTGTTGTGCGCATCTCCTTTAAACATTGCCATTCTAATCTTAAATCTCTAGTATTTAATATTTCCATCCTGGGAAATAGGGTTCTGACTGTCTATTCCCTCTATGCTTCTCATGATTGTACATACTTCCATCAGGTCTCTCCTCAACTGGGATTCCAGATGAAAGAGTCTAAGTCTGTCCATCCTCTCTTTGTAGATAGTAATCCTATTAACTAATAAAGGCAGCACAGTGGCGCAGCGGTAGCATTGGTGCCTGACTATGGGTGCTGTCTGTACGGAACTTGTACGCTCTCCGTGACTCGGGTGCTCCAGGTTCCTCCCACATTCCAAAGATGTGCAGGTTTACAAGTTAATTGGTTTCTGGAAATTGTACCTAGTGTGTAGAATAGAGCTAGTGATAGAAGTGTCCCTAGTGTGTTGAATAGAGCTGGTGATCGTTGGTCAGCTCAGATTTGGTGGGCTGATGGGTCTGTTTCCACACTATCTCTAAACTAACCAAATCCCTAATCCAGGCATAATTCGAGTGAACTTCTGTGTCCTTTCCAGAGCCTCCACATCCGTCTGACTTTGGGTGATCCAGAGCTGAAAGCAACATTCCAAATGTAATCTAACCAAAGTCCTACAAAGCTGCATCATGATTTCCCGGCTCTTATATTCAAGCATACCATTTTTACCACTCTATCAACTTGTTTTAGCACTTTCAGGGAGTTATGCTGCGCTCCAGACCTTATCACCGCATGAGCCAAACATGGACCAAACAGCTGAATTACAGAAGTGAGGTGAAAGCAATTGTCAACACAGAGGCAGTATTTGACCATCTCTTAGAAGAGATGTTAAGTGTTTGTAACCTTTGTAATTCAATAGGATCACAATTGGCGAGCCATCCAAGATCAACCTCGAAGTAATCATCACTGACCATAAACTCAACTGGACTGGTCACATAAATAACAGACCTACAAAAGCAGGGTTTCCTGTAAAAATCATTTCATACCAAGCCACATCAAAACGAAATACACCATCAGTAATAGAGCAGGGGTACTATAATGCACTTTCCTCTTGACTGAATGAGTGGCTTCAATCACTTTGAAAAAAACTTATTCTCATTTGGGAAAAGCCTGATTAGTCTCACATCCACCACCCCAAATATTCCTTCCCTCACTCACTGCCATTCATTGTTTACCCTTCAACAAAAGCACTGCAATTACTCATTCACTGGATGTAACTTGTGGGATTTTACTCAACAGCACTGTGGGAGTATCATCATCAGAAGGACTACAGAGGCTAAAGAAGTTGGCTCATCATCATCTTTTCAGGGATATTTAGGGATGATGATAAATGTTGATCTTGCAGGGTTTTTTTTGCCTTTCAATTACAGCTCAAGTACACAAGAGTAGTGGAAATCTGAAACACACTTTTCTAATACATGTTATAAATGCCCAATTTTTTGTTTCTCCAAGCCACTGAAGAAAATGTTAGAACCTTTTCTGGCAACTGAGATTCCACTTCTTTTTTCAATCTCCTCAGAAGGAAAGGACGCAGCACTTTGTGAAGACGGCGAATGATCAGGATAGTTTCCTCCTCATTTAGATCAACCTGTTTTAAAACAAAACAAAACAGGGATCGGTTTAGGAAGGAGCTAATTTACACCTAAGATAGACACAAAAAGCTGGAGTAACTCACGGATCAGGCAACATCTCTGGAGAAAAGGAATAGGTGATGTTTTGGGTCGAGACCATGGCATATTTATAACACAGCTTTTCCCATCTGGAGAAAATGTAGACACAGATACCATCTGAATGATATCACCGGGTGGAGCCATCAGCCTCGCCAACGGTCTGTCTGTCTTTTCGTCTTTTTTTTATTTTTAGTGTGTTTTAAAAAGTATGTGTTAATGTTCTCTGGTTTGTTTTATGTGGGGGGTTGGGGGTGGGGAGTGGGTTGGGGGAAACTTTGTTCAATCTCTTACCTTGCCGGAGATGCGATTGTTTTCCGGATCATATCTCCGGTCGCTCTGCGGCCAAACATCATGGAACTGGCTGCCTTGCTCAAGACTAACTTTGAACCCCACCACGGGGCCATGGACTTACCATCTGAGCTTATAATACAACTGCGGCCTGCGGATTTCACCACTGAGGAGCTCGCAGTCTCGGGTGATGATGGGAAACTCCAAAATTGCAAGAGGTTCAACTAGCCTCGATCCGGGGTCCGATCGCCCGGTGCGGGGGAGCCGAGACCCCCCCCCCCCCCCCCGATGAGGGAACTGGATCGCCCCGATGCAGAGGGCCCGACAGCCGGCTACGGGAACCAAGATCGTCTCGACAACGGAAGGTTTGAGGCCCACGAGGAGAAAGAAGGGAAGTGATTGAACTTTTTTTTTCACCTTGCATCACAGTGAGGAATGTGGAGGGGAGACAGTGGTTGGTGTTTATGTTAAAATGTATTTTGTGTGTTTTGTTGCTTTTAGTTGGTATGACTGCATGGCAAATCGAATCCCTCATGTTATGATTATAATTATTATTCTGTTACATAACAATGATATAGCAAAGGGATTGGATGGTAAAGAGAAATAATCATTTAGCATCACAAAATGTAAACAAATGCTAGGCTTGGTTATTTCTTCTCTTTACCATCCAGCCCTTTTCTATATAAATTTGTAAACAACAACAAAAATTGTTAATTAATCAAAACTCAATATTTCATCCTGATTCTACGGAACACTGCAATATTCTAATGGGCCTATCCCACTTAGGCGACGGCAGGAGACTATGCAGTCACCACATGGTCGCCACATGTTCGCGGGTGGTTTCCGGGGAGTCGCCTTCATGGTCGTGAGGAGTTCCCGCATTCTGGGAACTAGTCGCGGCCTCATTATGGTCGCTGTGAATTTTTCAACATGTTGAAAGGTTAGCGGCGTCTAGAATAAAGCCGCCATGGAGAATAGCGAGAATTCACGAGCCGTAGGCGAGTCGCCAGGAGGTCCTAATGGGTTGCCAGGAGGTCAAAGGTTCTCGTAGGTTGTAGCCGGTGCTGACCAGTGAATTTCATTGGCTCATTGAGGAAAAAAAGGTAAGCAGCAGTTTTCAGAACTAAGGATAACCGACTGTTAATGTTAAATGTCCGCCGAGTTTCACAGCCATGTATCTCTGGCTTCTTAAAAGTTGTCTCCACTCCTTCTCCTCCCTTCTTTGAAAGGACTTGCCGTACATTGTGCTTTAGCTGTCTTTTTACAGCATCAACCTTCCTGTTCATCGCAGTGTGTGTCTGTTTCACCGTGACTTTGCACCATGTGAATTTTTTTAGACACCCCCTCCCCTGCTTGCCCTGTCCCCCGCCTGCATAACGGGCTGGTGAAGGAAGCGATGTGTCTGTGTGTGTGTTCCACTCTGAAAATCGCCGTTCCAGATGCCGGTTTTTCAGGTGACTGCCGACAATTTGACAGTCGCCGGCAGTCCGCTGAAAAATCGCCTAAGTGGGACAGGCCCATTAGTCTGATCTTTGGTCCCAGATACATGGATGCAAAAAGAAAAGCCATGCATAAAGTTTGTTTTTTCTGTTGATTGTCCTGGTCTGCAAATTGGAATAAAGAGATATAGTTTTTCCACACGCCAACCTCCCCACCATTTATCAAATATCCCTGAGCACAGAGGCTTCAAGGTGCCTAAGACAGAAGCAACATGGAAAACAAAACACTGCAGATGCAGTGAGAGATGGGCAAACGTGAAATGATCCATTTTGGTAGGAAGAGCAGAAAAACAATGTATTATTTTTGTGCTAGATTGGGGTGTTAGTGCACAAAGAGACTTAAATGTTCTTGTGCTCACCCACTGAAAGCAAATATGCAAGTATAGTACACAATTAATGATACATTGGCCTTCAAAGCAAGAGTACAGGAATGTATAAGGGCAAGGGCATTGCCATAGTTACATGGGAACGGCAAGATCACACTTTGGAGTATTGTGTACAGCTTTGGTGGTCGTCCCCAAGAAAATATATACTTCCCCTAAAATAGTTCAACAATGGCTCATTAGATGGATTTTTGGGGCAGCAGGACTACCATTTGAGGAGAGATTAGCTCAATTAGAGTTTAGAAGAACAAAGGGGGGGGGGGGGGAAAGAGGGGGGTTCTAACTGAGGCTGGGTAAGGTTAGTAAGAAGGGAATTCCCATAACCTTTTAATTCCCCATTATCCAAAATTCTCTCAGCAATATGTATTTAATGACTGTGTTCGTATAATGAATGTGTATGTAGTATAATTCAATGATTTTGTTTGGATGCCTAAATTTATAACAACATAACTTTAAAGAGAAATGCAAAACAATAATGGCATGATCTTTACCCGTTCTCCAGTCATGGCAAATGGAGCATTAAACCATTGTTCAAAGGTGCTGCAGCTTTTGAAGATAGTAGGCAAAAGAAAATTCAGAAGAGCCCAGAGTTCAGGAAGTTTGTTTTGCAGGGGAGTTCCAGTCAAGAGGACTCGACGAGGTGCAACGTAATGAGTATTCAGCACCTGTGTCAGCTTACAATGGTGATTTTTCATACGGTGACCTTCATCTACGATCATGTATTTCCATCGAAGCTACGAAACAAAAGGAATATTTGGTGAATCAAAACACCTATCCCAGAACCTTACAATTAAATGAATTATTCTACTGAGAAGGTATCGAAAACTACTTAAGAAAACACCACGTCTAGTCATCTAGTTATTTCTATTTCCCCTCTTCCAGCCAAATCATGAATTATTAAAAATTACAACTTGGAATTTTAATTGTTCATTCTGAATTTTCTAGCATTTCAAATTTGTCACACTAGCATTTCAAAACTGAGTCGGGGTCATGGCATACATTAAATGCAAAACATTAAAATTGATATCAATTGATAGAACATACAACAGTACAGCACAGGAACGTGTACTTCAGCCCACTATACTTATGATGAACAGGATCTCAAATTAAACTATTCCTTCAGCCTGCAGATAATCCAAGAGTCAAGAGTAAAGAGTCAAAAGTATTTTATTGTGTACCAAAACGGAACAATTAAATTCCTACTTGCAGCAGCACAACAGGTTTGTAAACACAGTACATAGATAATATAAATTAAAAATCATTAAAACAAACACACAAGTTTCCCGATGGCAGGAGTGAAATGAGAGCATCAGGTCTTCGATAATGCTGGCTGCTTTTTGAGATCCTATTTCCTACAGATCCCTTTGATGCTGGGGAGTCCGTATCTGTGATGGACCAGGCAGTGTTCACCAGTCTTTGAAATCGCCTTCCTGGGTGTTCGAGTTGTTGAACCGGGCTGTGATAAAACCAGTCCGTATGCTCTCTACCATACACCTGTAGAAGTTCAAGAGAGAATTTGTCGACATTTCAAATCTCCGCAATCTTCTAAGGAAGTAGAGATGTTGAAATACTTTCTTTATGATTGCAACAATGTGCTGGGTCCAGCACAGATCTTCAGAAAGGTGCACACCCAGAAAAAAATGTATTTGGTGAATCTCCACCACCGATCAGTTGAAGTCATGTTTGTGGATCCTCATCCTTCCACTTCTAATGTCAACAATCAGTTCCTTGGTTTTACTGACCTTGAGAGCAAGATTATTGCTCAATCGGTCTCCGTCCTATACTCTTACTCATCAATATCTGTAACTTGTCCAACAACTGTTGTGTCATCAGTGAATTTAAAAGTGGAGTTGGAACCGTGTCCGGCTACATATTCATGGGTAGAGCAGAGGAGTGAGTTGTGACTGTGTTAATGGTTATAGAGAAGATGTCACTACCAATTTGTACTAATTGTGTTCTATTGATCCAGTTACAAAGGGATTCGCAGAGATCCAGTTCGCCAAGCTTGGTAACAAGTTTGGAGGGGGTGATGGCGTTAAATGCCTAGCTGTTGCTTATGAACAACAACCCGACGCATGCGTTTTTATTGTGCAAGAGGACCAATGCAGAGTGGAGAGCCAGCGAGATCACATCTCTTGTTGATCTTTTGTGGCAGTAGATAAATTGTAGTGGGCCCAGGTTCTTGTTGAGGTAGGAGTTGGTAAACACCATAATCAACCTCTCAAAGCACTTCATCACCAGACATTAGTACCGTCGGTGGCAGTCATTGAGGCATGTCACCTTGCTCTTATTGGGCACCAATATTATTGATGCTCTTTTAAAGCAGGTGGGAACCACAGCACACAGTAAGAGTCGAGGCTGGTCCACTCAGATTTTGGGAATGCAACTAGGTACACTATAAGGTCAAGATGCTTTCCAAACGATCTTCTTTGGTTGCTGAGATTGAGCACATTCTCCCTATCGAAGCGTGCATAAAAAACTCACCCAGGAGTGATGCCTCGCTGTCGTTTGACCTGACGATTTTGTATTGTAGGAAATGATAGCGTGCAAGCCCTGCTATAGCCTTATGATTACCTTATCAAGATCATTTCTGGATTTCTAACTTGAACTTGTGTGGCGAGGATCTTGAATACCCGAGATCGGATCCTCAGAAGATTGCAAACCATCTGGTTCATTCAAAGCTTCTGTTTAATGAACACCTGGATATTTTTTGTTGGAACACACTCCTTCATTCATCTACATATTATATATTATTATTTTATTATATAATTAAAACTCTCATCTTGTTATCTTTCGGTTTGTGTGTTTCTATTTCCGCAAAAACGGTACACGATAGCGCTACGATTTTTTGTCACCATTCTTCTGTGCTGTAAAGGGGCTGTCCCACTTGGGCGACCTGATTGGCGAGTTTAGAAGAGTTTAAAAAAAATGACATGTTGAAGACCTCCTTCGACTATTTTGAAGACTAGCTACGACTAACTTCTGAAAAAATTGGACACCGAATAGTGGAGAGTGAAGACGATCTCCTTAGACTTTGATGAAGACATCCTTTGACTACACTCGATTACCTACGACTAACATGCCGACCTACTACGACTAAACCTACGAGTAAAAAAAGTATCAATTTTTTCCATGGCGACCTTTTTTACTCGCGGGCATTTTTTAACATATTGAAAAAAACGCCGCAACCTAGCTGAGGCCTTGAGTACGCAGAGACCACTCTCGAGCATGAAGGAGAGTTACGAAGACCTCCTACGACCTCGTGTCGACCATGCTGCGAGTACGAGCTGAGAGCAAACTCGCCAGAACTCACGGATTAGGTCACCCAAGTGGGACAGCCCCTCTAGTGCAACAAGTTTTGTTCCGATCTATGGTATATTTAAAAAGTTATTAAGATTTTAAAATCTTAAAAACCGCGCATGCTCAGACTGGTCTCCACTCCCGTCAGTCACCGCCACGCAGATTGGTCTCCTCCTGTCAGTTATCGCCACGGCCGGGCGGCGACGCCCCTTCCTGCACCATCTGATTGGCCGCGTCCGCTGTCTGTTTGCACAATTTGCTGGGGAAATTGTTAGCGTGGGTCGATGTGTTGGTACCGATGAGGCGGGTGATGGGGGTGGATTTCCTGTCGCCTGCTGGGCAGCTGCTCATGATATTCGCGTCTGATCGGGAGACCGGAGGAGTGCAACGGACATGATTAGACGTTGCCAGCGGGGTGCCGTGGGCATTCTGCCGGCCAGCTGCGGGTAATTAACCCGGTCGTCCGGGAGAGAGGTGGTTTGCAATGGGATGGATTTGCCATCACAGGGCGGTGGGGGCCTTCTGCCGGGTAACTGAGTGATCTATTCTTGCGACCAGGAGACCGGGGGAGTGCAAGTGGATGGACATGCCCGTGCCCGCAGTGCGACCGGGGCCTTCCTCCGTGCCTCTTGCGTGGGCTCGGGCCCAGACCAAGCCGGACCTGTTGGGTCTCCCTGTCACACGGGAGGCCTGGCCCCCAAAGCAATATTGCACCACTCACATATAGCCCCCAACTGCGATGACGTGGCAAAACCTTGTTAAAAATAAGATAAATGTGAACGCATCTCCTCCATTATCTTCACTCTCCCCACCCTCCACCAACCCACCTCTGCTTCCTCCCCTCGCCCCCTCCCTCCTCCTCCTCCCCTCGTCCATTACCTGGGCAGATGGGGTGAGATGGCTCTGCTGGTAAGGAATGAAATTCAATCCTTGTCAAGGGATGACATTGGATCAGAAGGTATAGAATCAATGTGGGTAGTTAGGAAACTACAAGGGTAAAAATGACCAGTTGGGAGTTATATATAGACCCACGAACAGTAGCCATGGGGGTAAGTGGGGGAGGTGAGGAGGGAGAGTGGGAGAGGAGGAGGGATAGAGGGAGAGGACGGGGGGTAGGGAGGGGAGAGGGGTTATGGAGGGAGGGAGGGAGGGAGTGACTGTGGGTAGGGGAAAAGAGAGGTAGGGATAGGTGAGGGAATGGGGAGGGGAGGAGTACAGGTGAAAGAAGAGGAAGCTGAAGACAAGGTGGAGGGAGTGCTGGGGGAGGAGGTGGAATGGAGGAGGATAGGAGTAGGAAGTGGGATGGTGAGGTCATGAAAATATTAAATGCAAACTTATTCACTTTAACTTAACTTCGGCCATTAGTGTGGCCCGTCAGCCGATCATACGCAGTTGGGGGCTATGGGTCAGTGGTTGAATATTGCGTTGGGGGACCAGGCCTCCCGTGTGACAGGGACCCAACGGGTACCACTTAGTCCAGTTTCCTTATCAAGTTGGCATATTAGTTCAAGTTTGTTGCCGAGTCCTTGAACACCTCCCCCTCTACCAACTCCAAGCAATCCCAGAGATGTTGCTCTGCCTTCCATGACAAGCTCTGTGCAGTACTCACTGCTGGGGCTGCGCTCTTCAGTCTCTACTTATATGCAGGAAGGAGCACCGCCAGGTGGTCAGATTTCCCAAAGTGAGGACGAGAGATGGAGTGCTACGTATCTTTGATGGTAGAATAGCAGTGGTCAAGTATGTTTGATCCTCTGGTGCAGCAGGGCACATGCTGGTGGTAGGTTGGAAGTTTCTCACTTTCCCTGATGCCTCCATTCATTCCATGCGATGGGTGGAGAAACCTTTGGGCTGGAGGGCCTAGTCTGGGGAGCTGGTTGAGCCATGTTTCCATGAAACAGCACACGGCATTCCCTCATCTCTCTTTGATAAATGCAAAGCTGCTTTAAGTTCTCAGCTTTATTCTCTAGGGACAGCACATTGGCTAGTAGAATAGTGGGGGGGTGGGTTGAAGGGAGAGGGAGGTCGTTGTCCCCTGCACTTCAGTCTTACGTGGTGGTCGGCCACGTTTCCAGACACAGAGGCGTCTTGCCCAGCTCTACATTTGCTCTACCTGTGACCCGCTGCGAAGTTGGGCAATCTCCTGCCATTGGGAAATCCGGTACAATCGGCAGCTCCATGGCCATTGGGAGGTTGCAATAACACTAATCCATTTAAATGGACTAACAGCTTGCAAGTAAAAGCATTGATTTGTGCTGTTTCTTTTATCCAAATAAGTTCAGAACTGTTATATTTGATCCTTTGCAGTTTTGCTGCAAAATGTCACCACAGAACGGCACAAGTTTCAGACAGGTCCCCTACATGTTTCAGGTACCCACCCAAGCGTCTTAAATGCTACTATTGTGTCTGCATCCACCGCCACCCTTGGCAGCATATTCCAGGTACCTAGCACTTGCCCTACAGAGCTATGCCCTTTAGTATTTGAAATTCCAACCTTGGGAAAAGAGGTGCTGTTTACCCTATCGCTCATATTTGTATATCTTCTGAAAGTTCTCCCCTCATCATCCGACACTACAGAGAAAACATGCAAACTTTTTCAAACATCTCAGATCTAATATTCTCTAATCCAGGAAACATATCGGTGAACTTTTTCTGCACCCTCTCCAAGGTAAATCCTTCCTGTACCCGAGTAACCAGAAATGCACACAATAGCCTCAGCAAAGTTTTATGAAGCCACAACTGCTTCTCGCACTAGAGGCAAAACAAAGTTTTTCACTGTATCTTAGTACACATGACAACTTTATACAATACCAAACAATTCCAATACATTTAGTAGGTTAATTTCTATTAATCTGACAGTTGCTGCCATCAACCCAAAATGAGCAAGAAATCTTACTAGCAACAACTACAATTATATTTAGTAAATAAAGTTAATCAGATGGGTAAATCTGTCTTACCTTAGCAAGCACGTGTTTGTCCTTAATGATATACTCATATGTGGTTAATAAGAACATTGAATTTTCCACTGCGCAACTGTGGAATAAAGGACCGACGAAGCTGAGGAGTACCCTGAGGTACAAATGAACATTACATCAGAATAGCAAGCCAACAGATATTTACTAGTATTTCATCAAACGTAATTAATACTGTGCATAACTACATTTGGACCTGCATTAAAATTACATTGCCTTATACTAACTGTTATGTCTCATATACCATACAACGATTTTCAAAAATTCTGTAGATTGAATGCTCCAGTTTAAATGTTCCATTATGTTTACTCATTGTAGTGCAAGCCCACCAGCTTTCCATGTTTTAAATAAGATTAAATAAAGCACTTCTTGCCGGTTTAGTCAGTATAATGGCAGGAAATTTGAGATAAAAGCACAAAATAAAATTATCCATAATGATAAACTAGCCGAATTATAGTACAACCTTGTGAAAAAAAAGATCGGTGCTGCGATATTTCCATTCTTAATACTACCAACTATTTCAAAGCATGCTGTCTATTAAACACTGATATTTTCCCTATTTTTAATGAGGAACCAAAAATGTTAAATATAATTATGCAAAATTAGTTATAGATGCACATTAACAAGTGAACTACATAAAGATATTTATGCTAATATTCACAGGTTCAATCTAAATATTACATTGTATGTCCTGCCAAATCAATCATTCTGTTGCCCACAATGATATATTATTCTTATTATATTGCAGACTAATTTGTTAAATTAGAAAAATACTGGTGTTAGTAATTTACACCATTAACATTCAAAACTAATTGCACATTAGTATGCAATTCTTTTTACTTCCTCCCCTCCAATGACCTGATTTTTATTTTGATCTGGCAAGGAGCATTTATTGTTCATCTGAAACGCAAAGCATACACTATGGAATTAAATTAGAAAAATGTGATTACTATAAAACCTGTTTCAAAAGCTACACAAAATTAGGAATTCTGCACATTTTCTACACTGAGGCCAAAGAACTAACCTTATAAGAAATTTTCACAACAGATGGGGCCCATTTATCAAACTCATATACCCAGTTCGACAAAGTTCTAAAGGGAAATACAAAAAAAGTTAAGCATTGACGACCAATTCAAATGTTTAAATATTACAAAAAATATATAAATTAGATAAGTTTCATTCATCAATCACCACTGATTTATCACAACAAAATCAAATATATTTCTTTTCCAGCATTTCAAATAAGTAGGTGTTGTCAACCTACATGTAGACTACAATACAATAATTGGGAACATCTTCCGTTCCCAATGTAATGAATAAATCACCAAATACTGAATCACACCAAACAGCAAGTCAGATTCGATGTCTGTGCTCGCCATGATGCCATTTTAAAACTGCATTATCAATCTGCATATGGTCTGTATCTCTTAGTTCCCTGCCTGTTCACGTGTCTGTGCTGCTTACACCATTTCCCCTGGCAAAACGTTCCAGGCACCTACCACTCCCTGTGCAAAAGAAAATAGCCGCATAAACTCCTTTAAAAACTTTCCTCCCTCTCACTTTAAAGCTATGTCCTCTAGAATTTGACATTTCCACTGGGAATACAACATCGACTAACTAGAAGCAATCTGCTGGAGGAACTCAACATATCAAGCAGCATCCATAGGTTCTGTAGATTGGTTATTGCATGTGAACCAATCAGAGTAGTGTAGCATCATTAACCCCACCTTACTTTACACTTTATATTAACATCCATTTCCTACGTTAGGTAGTCTTGGAAGCGGTAGTGATGAACTAACAACCTGTTGTACCGCTCTACTATATGTTATGATTAAAGATGATTTAAACTTCAGACCTGTGTTCATTAAGTCATTTACATGGTGTCAGAAAGCGTGAAGTGACCCACTGCGTCCGTATATCGGGTTTTATTTGCGTTTTATCAGTTTTATCTGTATTACCATGGCTCACTCGTGCTGCAAACCAGCGCAGCTCATCTTTGATTCCGACATCGGAGAACGATGGAGGCTCTTTGAGATCGACTACGAATCAACATCGTCCATCGAAATTACCCAGATGAGGTCAAAGCCAGCTTCTACTAGACCTGGCGGGGCCAGAGGCTCTGATGAGAGCGCAGACCTTTGACTTCGCGCAAGACCTTCTTGACGGTAACGGCCAGGTAGATGTACCAGCTGAGACTGTGCGTAACCCCAATGTCCTACTGCGTAAATTCCGCGAACTGTGCGACCTACCCTCTAACCGCATCTTGGAAAGAGCAAAATTCTTCGCGAGACAACAGCTTCCTGATGAACCTGTTGAACGATTTATCTGTGATTTGAAATATATGGCTCAGCGATGCCACTTCGGGGATATGTCTAACGAGTAAATTTCTAGACAAACTTGCATGATTGATCAAAAGCTAAAGACTGAGCTACTACGGAATGCTGACCTAACCCTTGAACAAACTCTGCATGCCTGCCACACATCCGAGATATGGCCACACTGAGTGACCAGTTTAACACTGAGAAAAAGAGGGGCTTCAACAAACGAGCCACACTGACAGCTAACAGAAGATTTATGAATGAACCGCTGCAAACGGCTTATCAATGAACCGCCGCAAGGGTGTCCGAACTGTAACTATTTCCACAACAAGGTACAGATGTTCTGTCCAGCGAACGGCAAGCCATGCAACTACTGCAAGAAGATGAACCATTTCGCCGTTTGCTGCAGGTCCCGTGGGAACCGAAATTCTAGCTCAGCCCCTAATCTGCATCTGCTGCAACAAGACCAAACATTTTCACACTCCCCAGACCAGCTCGAAGCTGCCCAAGAGGACGATCCAATTAGCTCATATGAAGAGTCTACTGTTCACACCCTCCTCTACACAGCTGGTAAGCTTTTGGATCGTTCTGCATCCATATTAATTAACACCAAGCCTGTGAAGGCCAAATTGGATACTGGGTCTCGCATGAATGTAATGTTTCTGCATGTCTACAACAAGATAAGAAATAATGAGACCTTGACTAGAGATGGCTCTACCTTACATGCCTATGGGGGAGAAATCCTGCACCCTCTTGGAAGAACTAGCTTTAAATGTGTACTGGAAAATACCACAAGAAATCTGACTTTCTATATCCTAAAATCGGACTCTGTGACTTTACTGGGCATCCATGCGTGCCAGGACCTTGGGCTTGTCTCTTTCGATCGCTCCGTTCACAAGCTACTTATAACTGATGACCCGATTAAAAGCTACCCTGATCTGTTCGATGGCAAGCTGGGCAAGCTGCCTGTGACTTAAAAAATCGCTGTTGACCCAGCTATCCGTGCTCCCCATCACGTGCCACATGCCATGCGTGACAGAATCGAGATTCAAAAATATGGTCAGTACTGGCTGAAATCAGTGAACCTACAGACTGGGTCTCCACCACGGTTGTCAAGGAAAAGAAAGACAAAGACGAGCTCCGCGTGTGCATCAATCCAAAAGACCGAAACACTGCCATCAAGCGCCCGCATTATCCGATGAGGACTGTCGAAGACGTCGTGGCACAAATTGGTTGCAAAACAGTGTTTTCCGTACTAGACTCGGTCTGGCAGATACCCCTAGATGACGAGTCCTCGAACCTCACTACATTTGCTACACCATTTGGCACATTCAAATTTCTCCGAATGCCATTCGGTATAAACTCGGCTAGCGAAGTTTTTCAGAGAACCATGGAATAGTTGTTCACAGGCTTCCCATGTGCCATCATTGTAGACGACATCCTGGTGTATGGCAAAGACATAGCGGAGCACGATCACAACCTCAAGCAGATTCTGGACAGGGCATGTGAGATTAACCTAAAGTTCAACCCCAAGAAATGCAAGTTCCACGTTCCAGAGGTCACCTATGTCAGACACGTATTCACTTGCGATGGTCTGAAGCCAGACCCGAAGAAAACTGCAGCCATCCGAGAAATGCCTGTCACTGTTGACGAGCTCAGCCTACAACGATTTCTGGGTATGGTGAACTATCTGGGAAAGTTCATACTGAATCTCAGTGACCTCACTTCACCACTGAGGCAACTCACCTGCAAGGACACTGAATGGACCCGGTAGCAGCAACATCAACAGGTAGTTGACTTTTTAAAACTACAGCTGGCCAGCACTCCTACCCTGACACACTTCGATCTGCAGCAACCTGTCACGCTAACCTGTGACGCCTCACAATACGGGTTGGGTGCAGCCTGCCTTCATACATCTGCCCAAGGGATTGTACTACCTGTATGGTATGCTTCCCGCACCATGACGGACACCGAACAGCGCTATGCCCAGATTGAGAAAGAGCTGCTGGCTGTGGTCTTCGCTTGCTCAAAATTTAAGGATTTCATCTTTGGGAACACTTTCACAGTCAAAATCGATCACCAACCACTTGTAACCATCCTGAACAAACCTATCCATGCAGCTCCTGCACGCTTGCAGCGCATGATGATGCAGCTTCAGCGGATCAACTTCAGAATCGTTTACAAAAAAGGAAAGGACATGCTCGTTGCCGACACTCTTTCCCGTGCACCACGTGCATCTAGTGAACGACATCCCTGTGAATGTGATGAGCTCACAGTTCTCAAGGTTGACTTCGTTCCCACGGGACGCCTGTGTCGCCTGGCTGCTGACGGCACTCTACAGCTACTCTCATCCATTATCAAAAGAGGCTGGCCAGCCAAACAATCCAGCACACCACTGGAGGTGCAGCCGTTCTTCCTAGTCTATGATGAGCTCGTAATACAGGACAATGTCATTGTCAAAGGTCACAAAGTCGTGATCCCATCATCCTTACAAGACAAATACTATAAAGAGGTACACAGCGGTCACCCAGGCCCCGAGGCCACGTTGCCTCACGCACAAAGCATGTTCTATTGGCCTGGGATGTCCAAGTACATACGGGACAGAACAGCATCCTGCCCCATCTGCAACAGTTTGGCACCACACCAACAGAAACAGCCTCTGCTACACCAACCCCCACCAGCATTGCCTTGGACATCTCTGGCAGCGGACATTTTTGAATGGCACGGTAAACACTACCTAATCCTAGTCGACTCCTACACCAACTGGTTCGAACTCGACTTACTGCCCACCATCACATCCGACATGGTTATACAAAAGCTACAGAGACACCTTTCTGTGTTCGTCTGCAAACTGACAACGGAAGACAATTCACCAGCCACGCATTTAAACACTTTTCCACACGATGGACCTTTCACCATGTCACAAGCAGCCCTGAATACCCCCAATCCAACGGGCTCGCTGAACGTGCCGTCAGGAGCGCAAAACAACTAATCAAACGCTCCCACCTGGCCAGGTCAGATGTTTACCTGGACCTTTTAAACCATAGAAACATTTCCAGAGACGGGGTCCTGGGTTCACCAGCTCAACGCCTGATGTCTCGGACAACACAACACAACCAATACCAGTTGCCCAGCGACAGCTGAAGCCACAGGTGTTTAAACCAGCTGCAGTCCAGAAGCACATTCAGGAGAAACACAACATTCAGAAGCGCTCCCAAGACAAGTCCAGCAAACCACTGAAGCCGCTACTACACGATCAAGTAGTCCGTATGCAGACTGCTGTGGGACATACCCGTCTGGATTTTGTTGTCGGCCCGTCTAAGGAACCCCGCTGTTACCTTGTCAATGCCGATAGTGTCCTGTACAGACGGAGCCGCCAGCATTTGCTGCTTGTAAACGAACCTCGACCACTTCCAGCCAATCCATATGTTCCACCCCTGCCATTTAAACCTTCTGCTGCTCCTGCTACCACTGGTCCCAGCGTGTGCTCTCCGCCTCGGTCGGCTACCCCATCTAACAACGTTGCCACTCCCGCATGCTCACCCCACTGGTCGACTCAAGTTCCCCCAGCTGCTTTCTCCTTTCCTCATTGCCTCCCCCCCCACTAACTTTTCTAGTACGGAGGGAGAGGGGTTTGTCCGCACGCGTTCGGGTCGTATTAGTAGACCGCCTGACAGATACGGCGAGTATGTTTAAATCCATGTGTTTAACATTTGCCTAACAATCTTTTCTCTTTACGGGGAAGGATGTAGATTGGTTATTGCATGTGAGCCAATCAGAGTAGTGTAGCATCATTAACCCCACCTTACTGTGCACTTTATATTAACACCCATTTCCTACATTAGGTAGTCTTGGAAGCGGTAGTGATGAACTAACAACCTGTTGTACTGCTCTACTATATGTTATGATTAAAGATGATTTAAACTTCAGACCTGTGTTCATTAAGTCATTTACAGGTTCTAAGAAATGTTTGATGTTTCGGTCGAAATCCTACATCAGAATCAAGTCTTGTGTCTCCACTCTAACTGCCCATATAATGACCCAGAGTAAACAATCAACATTTGACAAACTCTCTCCATAGCTAATGCTCTTTAATCCAGGCAACATCCCGATGAGCCACGCCTGCACCTTCACCACAGCCTCCAGATCTGTAATGTAGTGACTGGAACTGCACACTATACTCTAAATGTGGCTGAACCAAAGTTTTATACAGCTGCAACATAACTTCCTAACTTTTATAGGTAGCTTCCTAAGCGATGAAAGGAGCCATGCCATAAATCTTCTTTATCATTCCTTCCAGGTGACATCCAGGGGAGAATTGGTACTAGCCAGAAGGTATGCGGAAGATATCTGGGCTATACTTTGCTTAAGATGGTAATAACATGTACACTTTTGTGGAACAAAATGTCAACCGTTGTTTGTGATTATTAAACATAGGACATCTTTCAGCAGTCAAGGTAAGAGGGCAAAAACGAGTTAAAAACAAACAAAAACAGTTTAAAATGAACGAGAACCAGTAAGAATAAGAGGTAAGCCATTTAGAACGGAGACGAGGAAACACCTTTTCTCACAGAGCTGTGAGTGTGTGGAATTCTCTGCCTCAGAGGCCAGTGGAGGCAGGTTCTCTGGATGCTTTCAAGAGAGAGCTGGATAGGGCTCTTAAAGATAGCGGAGTCAGGAGATGTGGGGAAAAGGCAGGAAGAGGGTACTGATTGGGGATGATCGCCCATGATCACATTAAATGGCGGTGCTGGCTCGAAGGGCCGAATGGCCTACTCCTGCACCTATTGCCTATTGTGATATGCATGAATACACATCATCTGCTGAGAGTCATCTCCCAGCACATTGGTAAAAAGAGGGTGTTTTGATGTCTGAATTCCCAACAAAGGTTTTAATATGCAGAGGCAATCTGGTCAGTTGAGAAATGCCCCCATTATAAACAAGTAATTCCATGGAGTGGTTTGCCCAACAAAAAAAAGTACTTATTTTTGTCCCTGAAGGGTACAAAACCTCAATGTTCTTGGGAATTCTCCATGAGATGTTTGTTATGCTAAATAAGGTCCTTTTCCATCTACAGGTTTATTTTTTTTTTAAACCGCAACATTTGGGGGTTCATCCAGGATCGGCTCACGACCCATTATGTGGCCAGTAACCACAGTAGTCTAAGTGAATTAATATTTAAAGCTGGCACCCTATGATTAGAACTGTTTAGGCCAATGACCGCGGGGTCACATGAAATCAAAGAACAAAGCAGGTGTAAAGTGTGATTGTATGTACATGTGCGTGTGCATGCAAGTGGCCAGGTAGTTTGGCGTGACAGGGTCACTAGTTGTGATCACTCACCAGTCGGAATGACAGGGTATGTGTATATTTACTCAGTAGGCATTCACATCTGAGGGTGGGCCTCTGTTAGTGTTGCATGTCTACTAGGGATACATGATAGTATGCGGGGTATTATTCAGGACACCAGAATGGCAGTGTGTACTCATTCTGGAGACGTTCATTGGGCATTTATTTGTAAAAGTACGCGGCTGCGAATGTGGAAACAAATCTTTGCTCTGGGAATGGCAATGTGCTTTTTAAAATTTTATTCCTTTTTGTCTTTTCATTGTTACTGGAAAACAGTAACCAACAGTATCATGGAAAATGAAGATGATTGCCATTGAGATGAGGACAAACTATGGAAAGTATCAGTCTAACATTTGCAGGCATTCTAAATCTAAAATAGCTGACGATTCGAACCTCTGGATAACCAAACTACTTTACATCCAACAAAGCATTTATAATGCAGACTCACTTAAAAACTGAAGACTCACTTTACACAATTACTGAATAATGGTAGTGCCGATTTATTTGAATGATGAGTTATGTCAGAATTCTGGGGTAGCTTTCTCACCATCATTCTAAATAAAGTCATGAAATCTTTGTTTCTCTGAGAGAGCAAGAGCAGTACAATTTAATGGCCCATCTGAAAGATAGTGCAGCATTGTCGCAAATACCTCAAAGTTTGGAGTTCAGCCTATGAGATGCATTGTGACCAATACAGAATTATTGTTTAGCAAAAAAGACTGCTGGAAGAACTTTACAGGTCAGGCAGTATCTAAGAAGGAAAAGGGACAGACAAAATTTTGGGTCTGGAGTATTCTTCAGAAGGGGCTCGACCCAAAACATCACCCATTCCGTGTCTCCAGAGATGCTGCCTGTCCTGCTGTTACTTCAGAATTTTAAGTCTATCTTCAGTGTAAACCAGTATCTGCAGTACCTTCCTACACCATTCTTTTCAGAATGATGGAGTAGATGGGCCATAGCCGGTAAGAAAATGTGTGGAGCAAGAAGTAACAAATTATAGGTTGATCCATGTGTAAGACTTGATTGGTACAATGAGTCAGGATGAAAAAGGGAGAAATAGGAACCAAGGTTGGAGGTAAAAAGTGGGGAAGACAAAGGGTGCAAATGGTGGGATCTGATAAGAAAGAATGTGGGGAGTGAAATGTAGAACCAGGAGGAGGGATGGTGGGTGATTGAGAGGGGAAATATCTGGTGGAAAGAGATGGAATATTGTTAAGAAGGGAAACATAACACCGTGGATAAGTTAACTTATAGACAAGATATAAGGGAGTAGGTTTAAAGGTTGTTGCATACATGACGTGCAATGATACATGTCTGAGGTCATAGCCATGTTCAAGATATATACATTACGATATCTCAGACAGAGAAAATGTGATGATAACAAAAGATTTTGGATGGACACACACACACACACACACACACACATACACTTTAACAGAGAGACATTTATAGGTACAGTCATAACCCTTTTTCCAGGGTGGAAATGTCCAACAGTGGAGGGCATAGCTATAAGGTGAAAGGGAGAAAGTTCACTGGAGATATACGGGCATCTTTTTGATTTTACACACAGAGTGGTGGTGGCGGCAGATGATAGTGATGTATAAGAGGCTTTTAGACACACTCATGGAAGTGCAAGAAAGAGGGATATGGATCATGTACAGGTAGATAATATCAGTTTAACTTGGCATCATGTTTTGCACAAACATGTGGACGTAGGGCCTGTTCCTGTGCTGTACTGTGTTCTAGACCATTCAATGGAAACATCCCAATAACTAAGATGAACAGAGAAAGCAAAAGGTAAACAAAAATGCTGGAGAAACTCAGTGGATGAGGCAGCATCTACGGAGCAAAGGAAATAGGCAACATTTCGGGTCGAAACCCTTCTTCAGACTCAGATTTCAACTCAAAACGTTGCCTATTTCCTTCACTCCACAGATGCTGCCTCAGCCGCAGAGTTTCTCCAGCATTTTTGTCTACCTTTGATTTTCCAGCATCAGCAGTTCCTTCATAAATAGGGAAAATTTGAGTACATAATCTCAACAAAATGTAAATACAGACAATAAAGATAAAGATACCTAAACAAATTTTGTGTTGTTTTAATAAGAGTAAACTAATAAAAAGAAAATTAAGATTTGGTACAACATGATGGGTATGTCAGTCAGTTTTGGAGGCCCATTTGTCCCAGTCAGAGAGAAGCCTGCAATTTCAACGTGAAGAGTGAAAATAATTGCAATATTTCCTCACAGTAGAAACAAAGAAATTATGAGCAGGAACATGCATTTCAGTATGAACATTCAAATTCTTACCCTGTCCCTATTTTTTCCCCATATTCTTTTCTCTCCTTAGCCATAACTACACCCGATTCCTCCTTAAATATGTTTAACCTCCACTACCTTCCGCGGTAGAGAATACGGAATTACAATTCCTGATAAACTAAATAAAATACGAAGCAGTTCACAGTGGTACACAAAATAGAACATAGCAATTTTAGCAAACTTACGAAAGAGGAACAATAATGAGATAAGGTCCATTAAGTCTCTTGTGCTCCATTAGGTATGTAATGAGTCCAATAGTCTGGATTGTCTTTCCAAGCCCCATTTCATCAGCCAAAATTCCATTCAAATTGTTATTGTAAAGAGAAACCATCCATTCAAGCCCCTGAACCTGAAGATTACAGAAGAAAATATTATATGGTATTAGGTAATTGTTTTGAAAAATATATAGGTTCAAATTTAAATTTTATTCAGATACATTTGGATTTTCATGCATCTATAGCAATAATGAAAAACTGGATTGTAATCTAAAGTACATGAAACTCTCATCAGAGTTAACTGAATATTTATTTTTTTAAACATAGGCCTCAAGTCCGAAACAATTTTATAAAACTGCAATTAAATCAAAACTTTAAAAAAAGATTGAAATTGAGGTGAAAGAGTAACTCTTGTCTCCTGGTTACTCCAGGTTTGTCAACTTGTTCCCAATCACCTTCTACAACTACGAACCTCATGAAAAAACATGGGTTATATAACACCCTATTACATTAGAAACAGTTTAGATGTAAAAAATTATATTACCTTGCAACATATTTTACAAATATATGCAATCCAGAAAATTATGGTATATTTTAATCAAGTTCACAAACTAACATTCTAATATTCAAAAATAAAAATACTGGAAATAATAAGTAAGTTAGGAAGACAGAAAAAAATCTTCAAATCAATGGCTCTGGTCAAAGGTAGACATAAAAGCCTACCTGAAATATTAACTTTGTTTCTTTCCAGTAATGCCAACATTTACTGGGGTTTTTTTCAAATTTCAATTTTGTTTTTGATTATAATATTGGCAAGTAGAGAGGCAAAAATACATGGCAGTGAAAACTGCCAAACTGCAGGCCCTTGCTCCCTTAAATTTCAGACCCCGAAGACACTGAATTTTTGTTGCATCATAGCTTTGTGACTGCTGCTCAAACATTGATGGTTGCACGTTGCCATATAGTATGCTGACAGTTTATTAAAAAAAATAAGCACATCACCCTTTTCGCCAATATATGTAGGTCTCCATTCTTTTTTATTTATCTGGCCTAATTTTCAAAGAAAGTGTATGGGAAGTAAAAAAAATCCATAAAATATTCCTGCATAATTACATGTGGGAACCAAAATGTGCATATGTTCTTACCTGATACTGCTTAAGTGATCCATTGATTAGGAGAGAAGATTGTTTCTCCACCCTCTCTGTTACTGCATGGGCCACTGCGTAATATGACTGTGAACCTTTCATTCCCGCCCGCATACTATATTCATCATCAACATCTTGTTTAGCGCACCTAAAATCACAAAGATCCATTGATAATATCACACTAATGAAGCAATTTGTCCAGTAGATTAACTCTACTGCAGCAAGAAGCTCGTGGTGGATGAGAGATATCTTAGTGCATTGACAAAGAGCGAGAAAAATGTTGGCTATGACACAGTCGTATCAGCTGTGTGGAATGCTATGTGTTCTTGTGCTATGAACGATCAAATCAAGACCCAATATATTAGCAATAATAAAGATAACCACCAAAAACAAATAGTTTAGCCAGGGTCTCAGAAAGGAGAATAGTTTAAAAATATATATTCATTCAAGGAACGTGTGCTTCAAAGGCTGAACCAGTGTTTAATTGGTCATCCCTAATTGCCCTTGAGAAAGTGAGTGAGCTGACTTATAGAACTGCTGTTCTTCTTGAGGTTTGGGCATATCCAACCCTTTGCTGTTGGGGGTGGGGCAGAGATAAAGGTAGTTCCAGGATATTAGAAACATAGAAAATAGGTGCAGGAGGCCATTCGGTCCTTCGAGCCAGCACCGCCAATCATTGTGATCATGGCTGATCGTCCCCAATCAATAATCCGTGCCTGCCTTCTCCCCATATCCCTTGATTCCACTAGCCCCTAGAGCTCCATCTTAAATCCATCCAGTGATTTGGCCTTAACTGCTCTCTGTGGCAGGGAATTCCACGAATTCACACCTCTCTGGGTGAAAACGTTTTTTCTCACCTCAGTCTTAAATGGCCTCCCCTTTATTCTAAGACTGTGGCCCCTGGTTCTGGACTCGCCCAACATTGGGAACATTTTTCCTGCTTCTAGCTGGTCCTTTTATAATTTTATATGTTTCTATAAGATCCCCCTCATCCTTCTAAACTCCAGAGAATACAAGCCTAGTCTTTTCAATATTTCCTCATATGACAGTCCCGCCATACCAGGGATCAATCTCGTGAACTTATGCTGCACTGTCTCAATCACAAGGATGTCCTTCCTCAAATTAGGATATCAAAACTGTACACAATACTCCAGATGTGGTCTTACCAGAGCACTATACAACTGCAGAAGAACCTCTTTAGTCCTATACTGAAATCCTTGTGTTATGAAGGCCAACATTCCATTTGCTTTCTTCATAGCCTACTGTACCTGCACGCCAACTTTCAGTAACTGGTGTACAAGGACACCCAGGTCTCGCTGTACCACCCCCTCCCCCCCCCCTTACCTAACCTAACCCCCATTGAGATAATAATCTGCCCCCTTGTTTTTGCCGCCAAAGTGGATAACCTCACATTTATCTATATTATATCTGCCACACATCTGCCCACTGAACCTGTCCAGGTCACCCTGCAACCTCCTAACATCCTCTTCACAGTCCACACTGCCACCCAGCTTTGTGTCACCCGCAAACTTGTTAGTGTTGCTCCTAATTCCCCTCTTCCAAATCATTAATATATATGGTAAACAGTTGCAGCCCGAACCTTGCGGCACCACTCGCCACTGCCTGCCATATTAATATAGCAATGGTGAAGGAATATATTTCCAAATCTGTACGAGGTGGATCTTGCAGGCCACTCTCCATGTGGTGTTACCCGTATCCTTGTAGCTGGTAGAGGTCATGGGCATACACAAGGCTCTCATTAGCCTTGGTGAGTTGTAGTATATCCTGTAGAAGGTACAAATTTGCCTCCACTGTGCTTTGGCAGTGGAATGAGTGCATAGTCACAGATCATGTTATAGTAGAAATAAGCCATTCGGCTCATCAAGTCTACTCTGCCGTTCAATCATGGCTGATCTATGTCTCATTCTCCTGCCTTCTCCCCATAACCTCTGACACCTGTACTAATCAAAAATCTATCCATCTCTGCCTTAAATATACCCACTAGCTTTGCCTCCACAGCCTTCTGTGGGAAAGAATTCCACAGATTCACCGCCCTCTGATTAAAGATGGGATGCCTCTCAATTAGGCTGTTATGGTGTCAAGCTTGAAGTGTTGTTGAAGCTGCATTCATCTGGGCAAGTGAAGAGCATTCCATCTCACTCCTGACTAAAACTTGGTAGACAAAGGGCAGGATTGGTGAATTATTTGCCAATTTGGTCTTATCATCGGATCTGCTCTTGCAACCACACTGTAGATGGCTACTCCAGTTCTGTTTCGTATAAGACTGAAATAACTGAGTTATTTTTGAGCCAAAAATGTCTCAGCCTAAAATATTAACATATTTTCAAAAGTTGATGAACTTGCTTAATATAAATTAGTAAGGGCAAATGTTCTTTCTGTTGCACCAAGGATGCTTCACAGGCCCGCCACCAGATGTTATTCATGTTCTATGGTTTACTAACATATTATGAAGGTAAATAAAAAGATCAAAAATATTTAAGGGAGGTTAAGTTAAATTAATTTTCATTGACGGATGTTTGTATCACATTTGTAATCTGTACGTAGTCTTTTGTTTTTAAAATCTGCGTGCAAATGAAAACATGTTCTGCTTATAGATATTAAATTTCAGTAAATCTAGAGCAAGTGTGACAAAAAAATACTGTGTCTTAATTTCTACAGTATATACAAATTGCAATTCATATATCGGCAATGAAGACACTATTTTTTACCCTAAAATAAGACCCGAAAATTTACCTGCGTCTTGGAGGCCGAAGATTAGATTGTTGGCCAAGAAAGACAGACTTGGCTATCCCTCAGTACAGCAGCTGTAAAAGGACAGCACCGCTGGGGGGAAAAGAGTACGTTCCACAGCGTGTGGGGAGTCTGGCCTGGGTCAGCAGGGGTAAAGTTGCGGGGAGGGCAGGAGCATTGAGAAGGAAGGGCTTGGGGATCATGCCAGCAACTCACTCAGTAACTTGGGTGGCTGCGAGCGGCCCCCGGGACTGGACAGCGGAACTACAGCTGGACCCGGGGCTCGCAGGCGACCTGGGAACTGCAGCTAGTCCCGGGGCTCGCAGGCGACTTGGGAACTGCAGCTAGTCCCTGGGATCGCAGGCGACTTGGGAACTGCAGTGAATCCCGGGGACGTGAGGGATCTGGGAACTGCAGCCAGTCCCGGGGACGCTAGGGATCTGGGAGCTGCAGCCATTCTCGGGGACGTGAGGGATCTGGGAACTGCAGTTAGTCCCGGGGACGTGAGGGATCTGGGAACTGCAGCCAGTCCCGGGGACGCGAAGGATCTGGGAGCTGCAGCCATTCTCGGGGACGTGAGGGATCTGGGAACTGCAGCAAGTCCTGGGGCATGCTGGCGATCTGGAAATTGCAGAAAACTAATTGAAAAACACGTGAAAACTATTTATTATTGGTATGTATTATCACAAACATGGGTCCTGGCCCCTACGCAAAAAAGGTTGCCGACCCCTGGACTTAACCAAACCCTTGATCCTGTTCTGCCAAAATGTAGCAACTCAAAATGGGGGTGCGTCCTCGACATAGGTGCATCTTCATTGCCGGGAAATACGGTACTTTTAGAAGTCAATAAAATGTGCACTCAGCTAACTGGACAGCATGGCATAAGATGCTTCGCTGCAATTTCTTTAAATTCTCTACAGTAAACAAGAATGATTTGAATACATACTCAATTATCTGCTTGGCAAAAAAGTCAGATACATCTTCAATGTTAGGAACTTTAATCTTCTTTTCTTCACCATCAGCTGCAACTGGTGTTTCGTCATCTTCATCCTAAATCAAAATGAATGTTATCTTTAGCTTAAAAATTGCAGAGATATTATACCCCCTAGAAATTGTGAAATGAGGTGAATCATGAAACAAATACCAGCATGACTCAAATTAAAAGGACAAAGAATCACTTAGTCATAGAGTGACATATAGAGTGATAGTGTGGAAACAGACCTTTCGGCCCAACTTGCCCACACCGGCCAACATGTCCCAGCTACATTAGTCCCACCTGCCTGCGCTTGGTCCATATCCCTCCAAACCTGTCCTATCCAGGAACCTGTCTGTTTCTTAAACAATGGGTTAGTCCCGGCCTCAACTACTTCCTCTGGCTGCTTGTTCCATATACCCACCACCCTTTGTGTGAAAAAGATACCCCTCGGATTCCTATTAAATCTTTTCCATTTCACCTTGAACCTATGTCCTCTGGTCCTTGATTCCCCTACTCTGGTTAAAAGACTATGTGCATCTACCCGATCTGTTCCTCTCATGATTCTGTACACCTCTATAAGATCACCCCTCATTCTCCTGCACTACAAGGAATAGAGACACTGTCTACTCAACCTCTCCCAAAGGCTTACACCCTCTAGTCCTGGCAACATCCTCGTAAATCTTTACTGAACCCTTTCAAGCTTGATAATATCTATCCTATAACATGGTGCCGAGAACTGAACACAATATTCTAAGAGCGGTCTCACCAACGTCTGGAACAACTGCAACAGGACCTCCCAACTTCTATACTCAATACTCTATACCTGCCCTTGTTCTATACTCAATACTCTGACTGATGAAGGCCATTGTGCCAAAAGCCTTTTTGACCACCTTATCTACCTGCGACTCGACCTTCAAGGAACCATGCATCTGCACTCCTAGATCCCTCTGCTCTGCAACACCTACCAGAGGAATAACATTTACTGTGTAGGTCCTGCCCTTGTTAGACGTCCCAAAATGCAACACCTCACACTTCTGTTTTAAATTCAATCAACCATTCCTCCGCCCACCGGGTGCAGATCCTGCTGTGATCTTTCACAACCATCTTCACTATCTGCAAAACCACCCACTTTTGTATCATCAGCAAACTTGCTAATCTTGCTCTGTATGTTCTCATCCAAATCAATGATGTAGATGACAAACAGTAACAGGCCCAGCACTGAACCTGAAGCACACCACTAGTCATAGGCCTCCAGTCTGAGAAGCAACCTTCCACCATCACCCTTTGCTTCCTTCCATGAAGCCAATTTGCTATCCATTCAGCTATCTCTCCTTGGATCCTATGTGATCTAACCTTCCAGAGCAGCCTACTATGTGGAACCTTGTCGAATGCCTTACTGAAATCTGTACACATCTACTGCTTTGTCCTCATCGACCTTTATGGTCACGTCTTTAAAAAAAAAATCAATCAGATTTGTGAGATAAGACCTCCCACGTACAAAACCATGCTGACTATCCCAAATCAGCCCTTGCCCATCCAAATACCTGATTAACCTATCCCTCAGAATACTCTCTAGTAACTTTCCAACTACAGATGTTAAGCTCACCAGCCTATAGTTCCCAGCATTTTCCAATATTTGCCACCCTCCAGTCTTCCGGCACCTCTTCTGTATTTAAGGATGACACGTAAATTTCAACCAGGGCTCCCGCAATTTCCTCTCGAGTTTCCCGCAATGTCTTCAGATATATCTGATCAGGCCCTGGAGATTTGTCTACCTTCATACAAGTTAGTACCTTCAGTACTTTTTCGATGGTAACACTTCTCATAGCTATAGTTCAGCCAGCTTTTGTATTTTGTTAAACTATTGAGCAAAGAGAAATGTTGTGTCCCGAGTCCCCAGCTCCACCCCCTGTACACCCGTGACTGGGCGCCCAAGAATACCACCAACTTTAAGTTTGCCGATGATACCACCATAGTCAGCTGGATCAACAATGATGAGATGGAGTTCAGGGAAGAAATTGGGAATTTGATATCATACTATCAGAACAACAAGCTAGCTCTTAATGTCAGCACGAGAAAATAACTGGATGTTGACCCAAGGAGCGGACGGGAGAAGAGAGTGCAAGATGACCACAATCCTGTCCTTCTCAAAGGGGCTACTGCAGAAACTGTCAACAACATCAACATTCCTCAGCATCCATATCATCATCAACCTAAACCCGACCCCTTCAATGGTACTTTTATTATCATAGGTACCTAGGCACAATGAAATTCCCCTTTTTTTTGCATACAGTTCAGTAAAAATCTTACCATACATAGGTGCAATCATACAGTGCCCTCCATAATGTTTGGGACAAAGACCCATCATTTATTTCTTTGCTTCTGTACTCCACAATATGAGATTTGTAATAGAAAACAAATCATGTAGTTAAAGTGCACATTGTCAGATTTTATGAAAGGGTAATTTTTATACATTTTGGTTTCCCATGCAGAAATTACAGCTGTGTTTATACATTGTCCCCCCCATTTCAGGGCACCATAATGTGTGGGACACATGGCTTCACAAGCGTTTGTAATTGCTTAGGTATGAGAAACACGAATAAAACTGTTAGACATCAGCCAATCATTAGGCTTACCAAAATCAACTGTTTGGAACATCTTCAAGAAGAAAGAGAGCACTGGTGAGCTTACTAATCGCATAGGGACTGGCAGGCCAAGGAAGACCTCCACAACTGATGACAGAAGAATTCTCTCTGTAATAAAGAAAAATCCCCAAACACCTGTCCGACAGATCAGAAGAACTCTTCAGGTGTGGATTTGTCAATGAGCATGGTCCGCAGAAGACTTCATGAACAGAAATACAGAGGCTACACTGCAAGATGCAAACCACAGGTTAGCCGCAAAGATACTATGGCCAGGTTACATTTGCAGGCACGATATTAACCTGCAGAAAAAAAGTAGGAAGTATTGGACGGGGTCCTAGAGGCAAGCTAGTCCCCCGGCGGGGTCCAGGGGCAGCGTCCCGGTGGGGGATCAGGAGGCTCCTACATTTTCAATAAATTGAAAATAATTCCTAAGCTTTCTGCTGGTAGATTACATAACAGAATCTTAGAATTTTTCTAACACATAACCAGTAAAATAACCCCCAAATGGTAAATATTTCACGAAATAATTGACTTCATACAGCTAAGAAAATCTTTACAAAAAATGTTACCCGAATTTCTAAATGAGCTATTTGTAGATATGCCAAAAGAACACAAAAGTAAGAACTACACATCACAGAAAGGTACCATCTCAAGGCATAATTATGCGCAATACTGCAAGGCACAGTTAACTATCAATACACTGAAGTCACATCTACAACGCTAAGAAGGGAGAAAACTAAAAACTTCTGCCAATAGCAGCGAAAACAAAAATTCCCATTATAAACAAAAAATCACGAGAAAGGGGAAGGGGTAGCCGCTGCCCGGGATATAGGGCCCCGCATCTCTCTAGCCCCCACTATCATCGTCGGTACCATTCCCTTTCCACTCGCAGCTGCATATGGGAAACACAAAACACTATTGTGTTAATTTATTTATTTTCCCCACAAGAGAGGAGAGGGAGGGGATCAACGCAGCCATCACCCATCTCAGCTGTCCGGGCGTCCCCGTCACCCCGAGCTCTCGTTCGTGGCCCAGCGTCTCACCTTCTTGCGCTTTTTAATTTTATTTTACGATCATTGCCGATTAAACTGTGTCAAAATCAGGCACAAACTGGCAGTAAAACATACTGATAAAGCAACATTGGAGTTTTTCGAAGCTAAAAAATGGTCAAATCTTGAGTGGCCAAGTCAATGATCCGATCTGAACATGCCTTTTATATGCTGGAGAGAAAACTGATGGGTCTAGCCCCCAAAACAAGCATACGCTAAAGATGGCTGTAATACAGGCATGGTGGAGCATCGCCAGAGAAGACACCCAGTAACTGTGATGTCCATGAATCGCAGACTTCATGCAGTCATTGAATGCAAAGCTTATGCAACAAAATACTAAACATGACTACTTTCATTTACATGACATTGCTGTGTCCCAAACTTTATGTTGCCCTGAAATGGGGGGAGTATGTATAAACACTGCTGTCATTTCTACATGGTGAAACCAAAATGTATAAAAATGGCCTTTATTAAAATGTAACAATATGCACTTGAACCACATGCCATTTTTTCTATTATAAATCTCAAATTGTGGAGTACAGAGGCAAATAAATAAATGACAAAACATAACTTCCTACTAATATATTCTGTCCCCTGCTGCTTCTTAGCTCCAATCAAAATGATTCAAATTCCAGGATAATATTTTTATCATCCATGCTCCTCAATCTCCTTTCATTTGTTCTGTCCTTCCTATATTTCAAATATCTTGGAACATTCAGTTAAGAGTTTGCATCACTGTACAACCATGTTTCTATAAAACCAATACGTCATATCTATTTAAGACCATTCCCTTGTTGCAGTATCATAGTGCATTCCCCTACTTCCAATTCCTCCGTCTACACCACATCTGTGCCCAGGATGAGGTGTTCCATACCAGGTCATCAGAGATTTCCTCATTCTTTAGGGATGGGGGTTCAGCTCTTCCATCATAGATGAGGCTCTCACTAGGGTCTCTTTGATATCCGCTCTTGCTCCCCCTCCCCCCAGTAACAAAGACAGTCCCCCTTGTCCTCACCTTCCACCCCATCAGCCATTGCAAACAGCATATAAACCTCGCCACCTCCAACGGGATCCCACTACTAGCCACATCTTCCCATTTCCACCCCTTTCTGCTTCCCTGGTCAACTCGTCCCTTCTCACCCAAACCACCCCCTCCCCAGGTACTTTCCCCTGCAACCACAAGAGACGCAATACCTGTCCCTATACCTCCCCGCTCGACTCTGTCCAAGGACCCCGACAGACCTTTCACACGAGTCAGAGGTTGACGCATCTCCTCCAACATCATCTACTGTATCCGCTGTCCCAGATGCGGACCCAAGTGCAGGCTCGGCGATTGTTTCGCTGAATACCTCCACTCGGTCCGCCTAAACTTACCTGATCTCCCGGTGGCTAAATACTTTAACTCCCCCTCCCATTCCCGCACTGACCATTCTGTCCTGGGCCTCCTCCATTATCAGAGGAGGAACAGCACTTCATATTTTGCTTGGGTAGCTTGCATCCCAGCAGTATGAACATTGACTTCTCTAACTTCAAGTAGCCCTTGCTTTCCCTCTCTCTCCATCCCCTCCCCAGTTCTCCTACAAGTCTTACTGTCTCCGACTGCATTACATCTCTGTACCACCCACTCCCCTGACATCAGTCTAAAGAAGGGTCTCAACCCAAAACGTCACCCATTCCTTCTCTCCAGAGCTGCTGCCTGTCTTCTTCTTAGTTACTCCAGCTTTTTGTGTCTATCTTCAGTTTAAACCAGCATCTGCAAGTTTGTTCTTACACCCTCCTAGAAGGATATTGCTACCAGTTCTGTTGACGTATAGCCTATCTATACAGGCCCCAGCTGCTCCAGAAATGCTCAGAAATCTAAAGACCTCTCTCCCACAATTCCAACACATTCATTTATTCCAGCCTCTATTTCTGTTCTTGTAAGCACATGGCACTGGATTCACAAGAGAAAAACAATCATTTGACAGAATGCAAAGTAGTAATGGCCCAATAAAGAAAATATACCCAATATAGAAAAATAGTAACTGTGAAATTAAAAAAAGCTCAAACATGCCACAAAAAAAATTCACAAACCTCCTCTTCATAATCTGATCCACTTTCTTCACTGTCTGATCGTGGGGCCACTTCATACCTAAAATGGTGGCAAAAAACTCCCCAGTAAATTAACATGATGATTGAAAAACAAAAAAATACTGTAAGGATATATTATAAAATCATCTCAAATAATGTAATGAAAATTAATTGTGTATTACCCAAACATTTTGGTTTTAACTGTAAAGTGCAAACAAAAGACTATTTTTAAAAACGTACAAATGAAACTTCAGGAAGTAAAGCAGTAAACACATACATTAATGTCTTCGAAGTAGAGATGGTCGAAAGCTTCAAGTTTTTAAGAATAAAAATCAGCAGCAATTTGTCCTGGACCAGCCACATTGAAGCTATGGCCAAGTAAATACACCAACTCATTTGGAAGGTTTAGGAAGTTCGGCATGTCCCCAACAACCCTCACCAACATCTACAGATGCGTCGTTGAAAGTATTTTATCGGGATGCATCACAACATGGTTTGGGAACAGCTTCATCTAAGCGCAAAAAAAGTGCAGAGTTGTGGACCTAGCCCCGACCATCATACAAATCAGCCTCCCTTCCATTAACTCCACATACATTTCACGCTGCTTCAGCAAGGCCATGTCTTACCGGTCATTCCCTGTTCTCCCCTCTCCTATCAGCCAAGAGGTACTGACTTTTGAAAACGCATACCTCCAGATTTAGGGACAGTTTCTTCCCAACTGTTATCAGGCAACTGAACCATCCTCTCACCAGCTAGAGTGTGATCCTGATCTCCCATCTACCTTAGTGGAGACCTTTGAACCATCTTTAATTGGACTTTATCTTGCCTTAAATGTTATAATCTTTATCTGTACCCTGTGGATGACATTATTGTAATCATGTACAGTTTTTTCCCCCCCACTGAATTGCACACAATAAAAGCTTTTCACTGTACCTCAATATACGTGGCAATAATAAGAAACTAAACAAGCTTAGTTAAATAATATGTATTTTTCCCCAGAATAGATCCTAATAAAGAAAAGCTTCTAGTCATCAAAAGCTGTGCACCTACTTCTATTGTCTGTTAAAAGAGATGCAATCTTTGTCAGTATTGCCCTTCACAACACCAGGTACACAATTCAAATATAAAAACTGAAAATGCCAGAAATTAACTGGTCAAACATGCACCATTAATGGAGAGCGAATCAGTTAACATTTCAGATCAAAGAAAAGCCCAAATTGTTAACCGTTTCTTTCTCCACAGTAAATGCAGCAATTTATGATCTTGATCTTCCTTGTAATTTTTGATTTGTGCACAGAAATAACTGTTGGCCCAGTCTTTCCAACAAGGATATTTTTTGAATATCCTGTGGGGAATTTATCTGAAATTATCAAATCCTGGAGACTGTAACGAAATGTAAAGACAGGTTAATTTCACAGCAATTGTATGACACCTACGTCAGACTCCTATTCATAGATTACAGCTCTGCTTTCAATAGCAATCCCATCCAAGCTAATTTCCAAACTCGTGGAACTTGAAGTCAACACTCACCTCTGAAACTCGATCCTCAACTTTCTGACTAACAGACTACAATCAGTGAAGATAGGTGACAAATCATATTCTACAATAAACCTCAACATTGGTACCCTGCAAGGATGTGTTCTCAGCCCACTTATATACTCCTTATACACTCATGACTGTGCAGCCAAATACCAATCCAACTCAATTTACAAATTCGCAGAAGACACCATGGTAGTGGGCCGGATATCAAATAATGACGAGATGGAGTACAGAAAGGAGATTGTGAACCTCGTAACCAGGTGCCAAGACAACCACCTCTCCCTCAATATCAGCAAGACAAAGGAGATGTGATCGACTTCAGGAATCGTTGCAGCACACATACCCTGGTATACATTGATGGCACCAAATTAGAGATGGTTGGAAGCTTCATGTTCTTGGGAATAAGTATCACCAGCCATATCGAAGCAATGGCCAAGAAAGCACAACCAATGCGTCTACATCCTTAGAAGACTTAGGAAGTTCCGCATATCCCCAACAAACCTCACAAACTTCCACAGTTGCACCTTAGAAAGCATTTTATCGAGAAGCATCACAGCATGGTTTGGGAACAGTGGCAGCAACAAACAGGAAGCATTATGCAATATTTTAAAGATAGATCCTGAGGAACCAAGAGAGTTGCTGCAGTGAATAAGAGTATATCACATCAATGTTAGGATGATAGAACAGATAAGGAGCACCCCTGCATCTTTAATACTCCAAATGTAAACATGATATACTTACCCAGGATTCATTTCCAACCAAGCATCCAACTGGACAGCTTTTGGAGCCTCAGGCCCTTGCAGAACTTTGCCAGTTTCAACATGGACAACTTTGACCGGTAAATCACTCATCTGGCTGCTTTCATCCAAGAGCTTTAATAAATTTAGAATTCATAACTTGGAGATCAAGATCACATACATCAAGTTGACTCCCTCAAAATGAGTAATCAAGTTTATCTTTTTGTTAGGAGCCCAGGGAAAGTTAATGGATATGGATTAAGCATACCCCCCAAAAAATAAATAAAATATAAATAAACATGAAACCTTAAAGAAACCAAGACCACAAAATTCTGAAAATCACATTTGGAATATTGTGTGTAGTTCTGGTTGTCCAGCTACAGGAAGGATTTCATCAAGTTAGAAAGGGTGCAAAAGATTCACAAGATGATGCTGGGCTTATGTTATAAGGAGAGGTTGGGACATATTTCTTCAAAACATAGGTGGCCGATAGGTACAAGATCAGTCCTTTTCCCCCCCAAGGTGGAAGATTCTAAAAGTAGGGCACATGGGCTTAAGATTGAAAAGGGAGAGATTTAAAAGGGACATTAGGGGCAATATTTTCACTCAAAGGGTCCATATCTGGAACGAGCTGCCAGAGAAAGCTCTGGAAGTGGATAAAATTACGACTTTTAAAAGACATTTGGATAGGAAGTGTTTAGAAGGTTATGGGCCTAATGCAGGCAAAACAGAATAGCCCAGTTTGTTAAAGATAGTCACAAAAGTAACTCAGTAGGGTCAGGCAGCACCCCTTTGTGTCTATCTTTGGGTATAAACCAGCATCGGCAGTTCTTTGTTTCTACAGCCCAGTATGCCAACTTGGTCGGCATGAACAATGCGGGCTAATAGGGCTGTTTTGATGCTGTACAGTTTTATGAGTATCAATTTCAAATGCTCAGTTTTAAGCAGGAAAGTTATTTTGTGGTTGCCAACTATGACCCCCAAACCCCCCGCTGACGTTAAGTAGGCACCAATTTAATTACTAAGGTAATCATTTCCATTCATCTTCCTTGCTACACTTTTTTTTAAAGTAAGCACTGTGCATCTAAATTAACTCACTTCATAGCCATACTTATATTGATGGCACAAAAATTCTAAACAAAATTGCAAAGCAATGACAAAAGAACTCACTTCAGTATCAGGAGCAAGGCTAGAACTTGTTCCTTCGGCGGGTTCCTCAGTTTTCTGTTGGTTTTAAAAAGGATTGAAATATTATAGTTGCCCTTAAGTTAAACTGTTTAACTATGAACAATGACATTTACCTCAATGAGGAAATTTAGGAGGAAAGACAAGAGAAGACACCTAGAACAGCATATCCTCAGATAGTGTTATTTCACGTAGAAGAGAAAGTAAATATACCTTTAATTATACGCCTCAATCAAAAGCACAGCTCAGATTTGCGGATATCAGTGGAAAAGGGCTTGAAACTAGTAAATTCAATTCAATAGAGAAGCAAGAATATTCTTAATGTCAAAATTGGTAGCCATTTGACACTAAAGATCTACCCTCTAAAATATTAAAAGGGTTCAGCTGTGATAGTATATTTTTCTTTTACATCATCAAATGGGCTGCCAATACACATTACCTATTGATCGAGAATACCAATTTAAGCAAAGACACCAAAATACGATTCATTCTATCCAGATGAAGCATGTAAGATTTGGTAAAACAGGAAGTGAAGCGAGATACAGACTAGAAGATGAAACATGTAAGAACCAAAGACGGGAAGAGGGAAATGTAAATCAAAGGGGAAGAATTGTTCATTAATCAAATTTCAAATTACATGCCGCAGAAATCGGAGTGACCATTTCTTAGCCGTTCAAACCCAAAGCAAGACAGGAAAATAAATACTATCTTAAATTAACTCTTAAGAGTACCATGTCCAATTAGCCCCCCAAAAAAATAAAATGCTCCTGAATTCTGAATACATAAACATTATAAGTAGTAAGCAACCCACAAACCTTCTTTTTCTTTTTCTTCTTCTTTTCCTTAGCAGCTTGAGCAGCTTTATGTTCATAGACCAGTTTAGTAAGGCTTGCTACATACTCATCTGTTTGTTGAAGCAGATATGCCAAACGTTTATCCTTTTTCTGATCAATTAGCTTACGATAACCTTCTTCATCTTCTGCCTGTTTTCATAAAGTCAAAATAATAATTAATTTTAATTAACAATGGCTTCTTAAAAGTATCTCAACCTCTTCTCCCCCCTCTTTTAAAGGATTTACCATACACTATGCTGGTGGTCTTAACCTTCCTGTTCATCGCGGAGTATGGCTTTACAACGTGTGAATTTCAGACAGCGACCCCCCCCCCCCCGCCCTGGCCCCACCGCGGGGTGGGGGGGGGCGCGTGTGTGCGTGTGTGTGTGTGTGTGTGTGTGTGTGTGTGTGTGTGTGTGTGTGTGTGTGTGTGTGTGTGTGTGTGTGTGTGTGTGTGTGTGTGTGTGTGTGTGTGTGTGTGTGTGGGGACAGGCCCTTCACTGTCTAACCGAATGTCCACATGGTTTTTATACACCATCTTGAGTATCCATTTAAGCCGATCAATGATCCACATTTTCCATTATTTTTGTGTTTAATCCATATCTTCCTTCAAGTACAATAACACTAGTTGCCTTAACCATACTTCGTGGAGAGGTTCTGCAATTTAACCAGTCTCTATTATTCATGAATGTGCCATTGGTTGCATGGTAAGTTGCATATAAGTGCACCTTACACTTACAACTACAAATTGCATCAATACCCTCTTTGCAGTAAAATTCCAATAATCCACAATCTGCCCATTCAGAAATTCTGATGGTTCAGCATCTGCTCACTAGGTTCCCAGTTCTATTCCACGCACTGGGGGCCCAGTTTCTGCATAGCCTTTAACCTCGGCTGGTTCTGTTAGCCATAATCCCTTGAAACCTACTGGGTTCACTGAAAAATTTAATTTACGAAGTAACATCTTAAAATCATGAACTAAAAGCATGTATAAGTATTAACAGAATATATTCGAGAACATAGTCAAGAAAATATACTAGCATTGTACCAATGTCATGAACATGTTGGATTAACGGAGTGTTAAGGGCCTGTCCCACTTAGCAATTTTTTCGGCGACTGCATGCATCATATCAGTGTCACCAAAAGATTTTGAACATTTCAAAATCCAGCGGCGACAAAAAAAATGTTGCGACACACTGCACATCATACATCATCACACCGCAAATTTTTCGGTGACCTGATATGTCAGTCAATGATGCCAGCAGTCGCCGAATAAAATCGCCAAGTAGGACAGGCCCGTTTTGTCCACCAATACACCAAGATGACTGTAATTTTAAAGTAATCTGTTCCTCTAGAAAAATAGTCAAAATTCTTTGTTTACATCATATGGTTTTATAATTCCATGCCATTACTTTAAGTGACTGGTCTCATCCTCAGATCCCTCAGCTTCTATAACTCATTTAATAAATATTTTCAAAGGAGCATGTAGCACCCTTATTCTTAATAAAATGTGACACCTAAATATTACAATTGAAAACAAATTTGAAGATGAGCATACTCACTCTGCAAAATTGTAAACATTTTACATTTCTAATTTGATCAATTCCAAGGAAACTGGATTTATGCATCCTTAATTAGGCAGTGTACAACCAAATGTTAGTTTTAGAGATACAGCATGGAAACAGGCCCTTTGGCTCACCGAATCCATGCCGATCATTGATTATCCTTTCATACTAGTTCCATGTTATCCCACTTTCACATCCACACCTTACACACTAGGGGCAATTTACAGAAGCCAATTATTCTACAAATCTTTGGGAGGAAACCAGAGAAAACCCATGTGGTCATAGGGATATCGTGCAAACTCCACACAGACATGGCCCGAGATCAAGATTAAACATGAGTAGTAGCTCTACCAGGTGCTCACAGATACTAAATTCTCAGCATCTAGATTTGCAATATGTACTGTAGAGACACCTTCTAATCAAATGCTCCATTATCTACTTTTTTTTAAAAAGAGACTGATAAAAGCACACTTAAACGATGAACAAAAACGATGATAGATTCAGAATTGCTGCCAGTTATCCCTTCACACAAAGTGTTGCTTTGTTTTGGTACTTTCAATCTGGCTAATTTCCCACAAACATATTAAGCGAACATAAGAGATGTTATTAATAAATAACTTTCTACAGTAAGATAAAACAATAGGAACAACCGATTCTAAATTACCATTAGCCTCCTCATTCTCTCTTTTTCAATCCTCTCAGTTTCCTTCTTTTGTTCACGTTCTGTGTTCGCATGCCAAGTACCAATAGCTCGGGAAAGCTTCTGAATTTTCCCAGTAACTGAACGATGATATTCCTTGAAGTCTTTTGCATGCTGCAATATGCTGTTGAGATATTCCTAAAATATGCATAACAAAAATATCAAAAGATTGAGGCATAAGAAGATTGCAAAATCCGCTTTTCAATGTAAAAACTGGGGGAATAAAAGCATCGCCAGAACACTAAAAGGATTGCTAGAACCACAAACATAATACTCAAGTGCTCCGCCATTTAATGTCACAGTTGACTAATTCCTCTGCATTCCCACCTAACTGTGTGATCGGGAATCTTTCCACCTTTGCTTTAAAAATAATCAAAGACACTACTTCAGTCACTTCTCAATCTATCATGCAAACCAGCTTTGCCTCAATTGACTCTAATTACATTTCACTGTCTCAGGAAAGCAGCCAATATAGTCAAGGACCACTCACACCCCAGTGATTCCCTCTTCTCCCATGTCCCGTCAGGCAGGAAATAAAGTTTGAAAGTATGCACCACCAGGTTTAAAAACAGCTAAGTTAGGCTCTTGAACGGACCTCTCATAAGCTAAAGGTTGTAGTCTTGATCTCTCAATCAACCTTGTTCTGGCCCTTGTACTTTTTAAAAATATATACACTTTCTCTCTAACTGTAATATTATAATCTGCACTCTGTTCCCTCTCTTTTTGACTACCTGTGTTACTCATGCATGATTTGATTATAATCGTGTATGGTTTGGCTTACCTGGATAGTACGCAACAGTTTTTTCCCCCACTATATCTCGGTACATTTGACAATAATGAACCAATACCAACAAGCCCTCTGATGAGTATCAAAGAATCTATGACTTTAGTAACTTTCGAGATACAGCGTGAAAACAGGCCCTTCGGCTCACCGAGACCACACCGACCAGCGATCACTCAGTACACGAGCACTGGGGGTAATTAACATAATGCAATAAACCTACAAACCTGTTTGTCTTTGGGGAGCGGGAGGGAACCGGAGCACCTGGAGAAAACCCATATGGGCATAGGGAAAATTTACAAACTCCATACAGGTATCATCATCCGCAGTCAGGATCAAACCCAGGTCTCTGGCACTGTAAGGCAGCAACTTGACCGCTGCGCCACTGTGGCACCCCTAAATGTGACCTTATGAAAATAAAAGATTTTGCCTCATCGGTCTTAAATGACTGAACCTTTATTAATGAAAAAAAAAACACCCCCTCTCCAAATTCTCCTACAAACGGAAACATTCATTCTATTTCCATCACATCATGACTCCCAATGTTCGTAACCATCACTTCTCACTCATCTACCTTCAGCAATGCAACATTCAACAGATCCTTCATAATTCAATCCACATTTTCCAAGTATCAGTCTAGTAATCTTGGCTTAACTACTTCCAAAGAATGTCATTTTTTCCTGAAATAAGGAGACCAATCTTGCACAGTACTCTAGATTATATTTCCATCAGTGCTCTGCACAACTGAAGGATATACTCCCTACTTTTGTAAAATACTAAAACCAAAATTTTAGCCAACATAAAAACATGAACATTCCCACCAACACTGGGGAATCCTAGTCTCCTGACTGCTTAAACTAGATAAGGGGCATTCAGGAAGGTACTGAGAAACTCAGGTCCATGTATATCAATCACAAAGAAATCTTGCATATATGACAGAAAAACTATCCACCGACTGCCCCATCAGACATCTGACCCATCTGCAGAAGAGCTTGAGATTCCCACATTGGCCTCAGAAATGTTGCTGTGTGTTTACAATTTATAGGATTTGGTACCCTGGAGATTCAATTAATTTACTACATTCCAAATCTATTATTTTAATAGAATATTCATAAAAAATATCATGCACAAGATAGCAAAACATTTAACATGCTTTTTCCAATATATATATATATATGTATATACACACATATATATATATATACACACACATATATACACACAGTATATATATATACACAGTATATATACACACACACACTTACACTTCAGATCGATTCCAGTATATTTACATAATTTAATTATGCAACCTTTCAGGCAGTGAGCTGTGTAAAATAGATTTATATTGTCCTTTGATACACCTTATATACACTATGTAACAATGCCAATTACTTTACATCCGACAAACACCCAAGTAATATACAGATTACACAGCAGACACATTAAATGGTATTGCAGTGTTGACTGAACACTAGTTTTATAGCGGGTACACAAATGGCTGGAGAAACTCAGCGGGTGCAGCAGCATCTAAGGAGCGAAGGAGATAGGCAACGTTTCGGATCGAGACCCATCTTCAGACTGGTTAGGGGTCAGGGAAACGAGAAATATAGACGGTGATGTGGAGAGATAAAGAACAATGAATGAAAGATATGCAAAAAAGTATCGATGATAAAGGAAACAGGCCATTGTAAGCTGTTTGTAGTATGAAAATGAGAAGCTAGAGCGACTTGGGTGGGGGAGAGATAGAGAGAGAGGGAATGCCAGAGCCCGAGGGCTGAGGGAGAGGTGGGAAGGGGAGGAGACAGCAAGGGTTAACAGAATTGAGAAAATTCAATGTTCAAGCCCAGAGGATGCAGACTCCCCAAGCGGAATATGAGATGCTGTTCCTCCAACTTGCGGTGTTGTTCACTTTGGCCGTGGAGGAGGCCCAGGACCGAGAGGTCGGATACGGAATGGGAGGGGGAGTTGAAGTGCTGAGCCACCGGGAGGTCGGCTTGGTTATTGCGGACCGAGCGGAGGTGTTCGGCGAAACGATCGCCAAGCCTCCGCTTGGTCTCACCGATATAGATCAGCTGGCATCTGGAGCAGCGGATGCAGTAGATGAGGTTGGACGAGGTGCAGGTGAACCTCTGTCGGACCTGGAAGGACTGTTTGGAGTCCTGAAAGGAGTGGAGGGGGGAGGTGAAGGGACAAGTGTAGCATCTCTTGCGGTTGCAAGGGAAAGTGCCCGGGGAAGGGGTGGAGCGGGAGGGAAGGGAAGAATTGACAAGGGAGTTGTGGAGGGAGCGGTCTTTGCTGAAGGCAGACGGGGGGGGGGGGGGGGGGGGGGGAGAGATGGGACGATGTGGCGAGTGGAGGGGTCACGTTGGAGGTGGCGAAACTGGCGGAGGACTATGTGTTGTATTTGCCGGCTGGTGGGGTGAAAGGTGAGGACCAGGGGAACTCTGCCCTTGTTGCGAGTGGGGGAATGGGGAGAGAGGGCGGTGTTGCGGGTATGGAGGAGACCCTGGTGTGAGCCTCATCTATAGTGGGGGAGGCGAATCCCCGTTCTCTGAAGAATGAGGACATTTGTGATGACCTGGTGTGGAACACATCATCCTGGGAGCAGATGCGGCGTAGACGGAGGCATTGGGAATAGGGGATGGAGTTGAAGAAGTCGGTTATGGTGCTCGAGATGGTGGCCTGGTGCTCGTCAGTGGGGTCATGGTCCCGGGGTAAGTAGGAGGAGGTGTCCGAGAGTTGGCACGCGGCCTCCGCTTTGTAGAGATCGACGTGCCAGACTACCATGGCACCTCCCTTTTCGGCGGGTTTGATAACCCAGTCGGGTTGTTACGGAGTGAGTCGATGGCAGTACATTCGAAGGGGGGGGAGAGATTGGAGTGGAGAAGTCGAGGCGGTTGAACACTACTTTTATAGCTCAGTGACAGATCTGTTACGTATAAAATCAACAACAAATTTACTTTATAGATTTATGATCTTCATAAATTTGCTCTATTTTAATGCAAATCTGATCACACAGGTAAGTCATTCAACAACTTTTTATTTTACAGAATGTTATTTGATTGGAGCAATTGTTTTTCTCTATGTAATTCAAAAGCAAGTTCAAAAACATTGTATACCTGATGTTTTTGCCTGCGCTTACGCTCTTGTTCAATCTTTTGTTGCTTCTCCAGTTTCTCTGTGATACGAGCCTCTCTTAGTGATTGCCTTTTACTTCGTTTATAGGCTTTCACATTCAATGCAGTCTCCAGAGTTGTATCACGGCGCATGCAGGCAACTACTTCTTGTCTTAGCTACATTTTGAAAAGAAAAATATTATAAAGTTCAAAATGTTTTCATGACAAAATTACTAAAGTCGAACTATGGTTTCATTTTACCTTCTACACCACAGGTTTTTATTGAACAAGTATGCAGAAAGTTAGAAACGTCCTACTTTCTTAAATCTTAAATACAAAGCCAAACCTACAGATTTGTCATTTAGATAAGGTTTATAATATTTCTGATCTCGATTGGTAATTCATTTTACTGCCACTTTTGCTGCCATGTTAATTCTTGTAATAGATAAACACAAAATGATGGAGCAACTCAGCGGGGTAGGCAGCATCTCTGGAGAAAAATATTAGGTGACGTTTCGGATCGAGACTCTTCTTCATCTTCGGTTTCAACCAGCATCTGCAGTTTCTTCCTACACATTTCTTGCAATAGCTGTCTTGTCACTGCATTTCAAATGTAAAGATTGCTCAAGGAAATATGGGATCCTTAGCTTTAGTGTGTTTTTACAATACTGTGTACAAAACGTGTGACATCATATCTATGCAACTATTAAAAGTCTTATCTTGTATGTGGATGTATTTGTTTGTGGGTGTATTTATTTCTTTGTGTGTAATCACATCTTCGCGAAAAAATGATTCGGTAACGGTAAAACTTTTACATATTCCAGTAAACATTACCCCATGGAGTCCAAAATCTACTTATCTGATAATTTCATGCTTTATTTCTCAATTTTTACTGAAAATGTTCAAAAATCTGACAAAACTTTGAATTTAAAAATGACTGTCTTTCGCTGCGAGTGACGTGACCCCCCCCCCCCATCCGTTATTCAAAAGACGCAGCCAGAGATGAAGTCGGGCCGTCGACTGAAGACCAAAGATCATAGCTGAAGACTGCGGCAGCCCAACTCGCGGTCCTTTGTTTGGCGCTCGCCCGTTCACAAATAAATTTCAACATGATTCAGATTCATCAAAAACCCTCACGGCGGCAGTACATGACAGGGAGAGATAGTCCATTGTTGGCTGGGGAAGGATATAATGTGGAGACCTGAGGAACTGGTTAAACAACTGGGGGAGATGAAGGGGGCATGGGGTAGGTAGAAGTTACTTACAATTAGAGAATTCAATATTCATCCCACATGGGTTTTAAGCTACAAGTTTGATATGAGGTGCAGTTCCTCCAATTTGCATTTGGTCTCACTCTGGCAATGGAGGTGGCACAGGACAGAAATTGGAAGGGGAATTGAAAAGGTTGGCAACTCAGCGGACTGTGCAAGTGTTTAGTGAAAAGGTCGACGAGTTACCCTTTGATCTCACTGACGTACAGGATTCCACATCAGGAACAGCCGATGCAATAGATGAGATTGGAAGGGATAGACGTAAACCAACGTCTTGCCCGAAAGGATGGTCAGGAGGGTTTGTGTGGGAAGGAATGGGTGAATGAATTTGCTGAGGGAGCGGTCTTTGCACAAGGCGGGAAGGGGTGGAGATAGAAAGATGTGATTAGTGGTGGGATCCCGTAAATGGTGGGATAGTGTTTTGGATGTGGAGGCTGGTTGGGTGAAAGGTAGGACTAGGGGAACTCTGCCTTTCTAGCGTCAGGGGGTAAGGGGATTGAGACAAATATGGAAACCAGAGGAGACGTGTGAGGGGCTCATCTATGACAGAAGGGGGAAACCCACGTTCCCTGGAGAATGAAGACTTCTCACATGTTCTCGTATGGAACACCTCATCCTGGGAGAAGATGCAGCAGAGAGTGGGGATTTCCGAGCAGGGAATAGCATCTTTGCAAGAGGCAGGGTGGGAGGCATAGTCCAGATAACTGTGGGAGTCAGTAGGTTTGTAATAGATGACAGATAGATTGAGAAAAAGGAGAGAGGTGTCCCAGATTACTGTTCACACCCAAACTACCACAAACCAAGGACTCAGTTTAGAATCAACCATATTGGTGTAAATATGGCCACATGCATTTTGAGCGAGTATGACAGATCTCCTTTGAAGAATATTCAGAAACCACTGAAATTTCATGGTAGCTATATGGTATCCCTTAAGAGCAGTCAACTTTTAATTTATCTGACGGAAAACAAAATCAGCACGAGGATTGTGGAGTAGCACAGTTATTTTAAAGAACTAGTACAGATCTCATCAGCGGAATAATGTCCTTTCATGTTGCATCATTATACAATTGAAATGAATACTAACCTGTCTTTGGAAATTGAGCAAGCGAAGTGCTTTTAATTCGACAGTAGCTTTATTGCGCAAATCTGGTGGCAAAGAACCAGGTAAGTTTTCAAGCTCTTGAATACGATGAGCAATTCGAGCTTGAAGTCTTTGAGACAAGAAAATTAAAATTAATGTTAACAGCTTGCATTGTGGGTGCAACGGCTCATTTTTGTATGTTTAAAATCAAAAAAAAATTTGAAAAGGTATATTACTAAAGTTTATGTTGACCTGGTTCAATTATATAGAATGATTAGAAGAAGGTATAAGAGTCTGCAAACTGTGACCTCAGGATCAGCTCATTTCAAAAAACCATCAGGCTCTTGAAAAGGAAATACCAACTAAACTACAAATTATCTTGGTTACACTAACTTCAGGCTTTTATTTTGCATCAATATTATTTTTTTCTAATTTATTGTACTATCTTTACAGACCTGTTATGCTGTTCAATTTTCAGTGCATATGACAATTAAACACACTTACTCTTGACACATAAGCATAAACACAAGGTAATCAGTCTGAGCTAGTGTTCCGAGTAAGCCATTTCCTATTGGATCTACCTCCTTAGCAATTTTCCAGCATATTCTAGTCCCCTCACACACTCATCTTGTTTCATTTTGAAAGCACTAAGTAAATAGATTCAATCATTTTCTATAACAGTGAGTATATTATAATCAACTTCCGATTATGAGATTTATTAGTAACAACTTTTCATTAGTTGTTCCTAGTTTCGGACTCTCCACAACAACCTTGCTCAATTCTTAAATGTAAAAATCCCTCCAGTTGTCACATAGTTAGTTCCCTTTCCCAAAAACAAAAGGCTCCAAACTGTACAAACTCACTTGTTTAAAGATTTCAACTGCGGCACCACATATCTAAAGGTTTATCTTAGCATGAATCTGCTATAACTAATTATTTCATACAGGCAAAGCACTTGGGGAAAAAAAAGCGAATTTTGCTTTTTGAAATATGTTGAACGATGATTGGCAAATGACATTTTAAGTGAAACTAATTGAGGAAAATAGAGTAAAATAATTAGAAAAAGCAAGATATTTTTGCACCTGATTATTTATGATGTGTTAATCTAGTATGTTCTTAATGTAGTAAACTCAGGTGGTATTTGAAAGAAAATGTATATAAATGCCTTTCAACAATTAACAAAATTGAACTCAACCTTTAAGGTTTTTGCTCACTAGTAATACCACTCTTGCTAATATAATTGTAAAGTTATCACGCCAGGCCCTTACGAAGCTTTCCAAAAAGGGGGGGTGGCATGACAGGATTACAAAAAATTTAATGTGAAATAATGCGCACATCACAAGCGCGAAGCATGAAGTCCCTCGATGCCAGGGTCCAAGGCCCTGGAAGCTCTGGGGTTTTAGATGCTCTCTAAATTCTGAGCCTTATTTTGGAGCATTTTTGCACCAAATTTATGACCAATATTTATGAAATTAACAGGAAACTGAGAGGTAGTTTTTTCACACTGGGTGCTGGGTGTATGGAACGAGGAGGTAGTTAAGGCTGGGACTATCGTAATGCTTAAGAGACATTTGGACGTACATGGATAGGCCAGATTTAGATGGATATGGGCCAAACGCGTGTGAGTGGGACTAGTTTAGATGGGACATGTTGGTCAGTGTGGCCAAGTTGGACTGAAGGGCCTGTTTCCACACTGCATCATTCTATGACTAAAAAGTTAAGAAGAAAAATGCATGTAGATAAGTAGAGCAGATTTGAAAGAGGAGTGAAATGCAAAGGCAGAGAGAGGTTTATGGGTGGAAAGGAACATAGGAAAGGAGGGGGGAGAGTGGGCATGAGCAGATAGGTGAAGGGAAAATAGACACAAAGTGCTGGAGTAACTCAGTGGGTCAGGCAGCATCTGCGGAGAATATGAATAGGCGACATTTCACAGAGTGCTGGAGTAACTCAGCAGGTCAGGCAGCATCTCTGGAGAACATGGATAGATGACATGTCACTTAGTGCTGGAGTAACTCAGTGAGTCAGGCAGCATCTCTGGAGAAAAGGTAGATTATATTTCGGGTCTAGACCGTTCTTCGGTAATATTCATGATGTGACATGCATAGACATTCCTGAATGTTACCCAAACCATCGTGAGCTACTTTATTACGGTGCTTGCCCTCTCCTATAACGTCTCTGCTGCCTTGGGTGATGCAGGACAGGACACAAGCTTTGAGACACGGTGTGAAGCTGTTGCCGTCTGCTCCAGCCTGTCGAAAAATCTGGATGGAGGGGATGTTTCCACTAGTGGGAGAATCTAGGACTAGTGGCCACAGCCTCGGAATTAAAATACATTCCTTTAGGATGGAGATGAACAGGAATTTCTTACGTCAGAGAGTGGTGAGCTGTGGAATTCATTGCCACAGACAGCTGTGGAGGTCAAGTCAATGGACATTTTTCAGGAGGAGATTGATAGATTCTCGATTGATAGGGGTGTCAGAGGTAATGGGGAGAAGGCAGGAGAATGGGTTTGAGAGGGAAAAATAGATAGAGTCATTGATACAGTGTGGAAACAGGCCCTTCAGCCCAGCATGTCCCATCTGCACTAGCCCCACCTGCCCACGTTTGATCCATATCTCTCCGAACGTGTCCTATCCATGTACCTGTCTAACTGTTTCTTAACTGTTGTGATAGTCCCCGCCTCAACTACCTCCTCTGGCAGCTTGTTCCATATATCTACCACCCTTTGTGTGAAAAACAGATTCCCATTAAATATTTTGCCCTTCACCTTAAACGTTTGTCCACTGCTCCTCGATTCACCTACTCTGAGCAAAAAACTCCACCATATCTATTCAAATCATGATTTTATACATGTCTATTAGATCATCCCTCATCCTCCTGTGCTCCATGAAATAGAGTCCCAGCCTACTCAACCTCTCCCTATAGCTCTGGCCCTCTGGTCCAGGCAACATCCTCGTAAATCTTCACTGTACCCTTTCCAGTTTGATGACATCTTTCCTATAACATGGTGCCCAGAACTGAATACAATACTCTGAATGCGGCCTCACCACCTTCTTATGCAACTGCAACATGACCTCCCAACCTCTATACTCAGCCTGACCTGCTGAGTTACTCCAGCACTCTGTGAAACGTCACAGAACAGGGCAAGATTAGCAAGTTTGCTGATGATATAGAAGTGAGTGGTTTTGCATATAGTGAAGATGGTTGTGAAAGATTGCAGCAGGATCTGGATCCAGATCTGGTCTGAAGAAGGGTCTCGACCCGAAACGTCGCCTATCTCCTTCGCTCCTTAGATGCTGCTGCACCCGCTGAGTTTCTCCAGCTTTCTGTGTACCCTCGATTCTCCAGCATCTGCAGTTCCTTCTTTAACACTGGATCAATTAGCCAGGTGGGCAGAGGAATGGTTGCATGGTTCCTTGAAGGTCTCGTCGCAGGTATATCAGGTGGTCAAAACGTATTTTGGCACTTTGGCCTTCATCAGTCAGAGTATTGAGTATAGAAATTGGGAGGTCATGTTGCAGTTGTATAAGACGTTGAATCAGTCCAATCAGGGCTGAGAATCTTGACAGAGGTGTCTGTGGAGGTGCAGTCATTGGTGTGGCGAGAGTAGAGGAGAGGGGACAGTACGCATCTTGCGGTGCTCCTATACTGAGCATTTGTGGGTCCGAGATATACTTTCCCGTCTCACATGTTGCTTCCTGTCTGTCAGAAAGCTGGTGATCCACCGACAGAGGGGTTCAGGCACAGTCAATTCAGAAAGTTTGGAGTGTAGTAGCTCTGGCACCTGGCGGTCTAGGTGCTGGAGGATGAAGTGTAGGCCCAGATTGACTGCGTCATCCACAGATCTATTGGCCCAATATGCAAAATGCAGAGGGTCAGCAGAGGGATTGTGATACTTTTCAGCTTGGCCAGCACAAGCCTTTCAACGGTCTTCATGACTACAGAGGTCAGTGCGACAAGTCTGTAGTCATTAAGACCAGTAATCCTTACCTTTTTGGGTACTGGGACAATGGTGGAGACTTTGAAGCAGGCAGGGACAGTGCATCTTTGCAGGGACTGGTTAAAAATGAGTAATTGGGTGTGAAGCGTTGGTTGGGGTGGGAAAGGGTCCACTCTTTTCATACTGGAGTCTTGCCTTAAGTAGGTGTGAAGTGGTGAATGGGAAGGAGAGGGTGCAGGGTCCATTCTTTGCAGACTGGGGTCTGGCTGTGTTTGTTGGGGAGGGGGTACCAGGGTTACTTTCTGATTTTCAACCTTGCAGTAAAACTCATTCAGGTTGTTCGTCAGCTGACGATTGTCCAAAGAGCGGGGGGCTTTCCTCTTATAAATGGTGATTTCTTGCAAGCCCTTCCAAACTGAAGAAGAGTCACTAGCTGAGAACTTGCTCCTCAACTTCTCAGAGTACCTTTCCTTGGCAGTTCTGATTCCTCTTCTCGGCTCTTTATCGATTAGGCTATCTTTTAACTCTAACGATTAGGCTATCGGCTTGACACATATTTGCGCGCCCCCCCCCCCCCCCCCGCTGATCTCGAAATGGAAATGTTACATCTGAATATAATGATCCCATTAAAATGTATATTTATGTCACAAAGTATGGAATTCATATTTTTCAGTATTGTTATCGAGGAAAACACAGCAGTTCCAATTGTTTAAAATTATTCATATGGAGAAAATATAATAATAGCTCTAAACCTACCTTAATTTTGCTATCTCACTAAAGATTATTCCCCTTTCCCTCTCCCATCTCTCTCCCCTCCCCCTCTCTCTCTCACCTCCCTTCCCCTCTCTCTCTCCCCCTCCCACATATCCCCCTCTTTCTGGTGGGGGGGGGGCAAAGATGAAGGTGGCGCAGGCCCAGCAGGGGCCCAGCGGGTGGGGGGCGATGAAGGTGGCGTGGACCCAGTGGGGGTGGCGTGGGGGGAATATGGCTTGGGCCCCGGCGGCGGAGACAGACGAGGGGAGCGGGCCCCACCACAGCGGCGTCTGGTGTTGGGGTTACAGCCGTTGGGTTCAGATTCAACCACTCCCGCCTGGTGACGGGAGAACGGTCTCCTGGTCTGATCCCACCCAGGCCCACTGAGCACGTGCGGAGAGACGCTGTCATTTTGCGTCGCTTCCCCAACTGCGCAGGCGCAGATGGTCGCATTTTTTTCTCCCAAATCATCCAGCGGCCGGAACCAGAATTTCGGGTGTTTTTCCTACAAAGTTGAAGGCTGATATTTTTTTCCGATGTTTTTTTCCCCCCAAAAAAGGGAGGTGCGGTCGCACCCAACGCACCTCCCCTTCGGACGGTCATGCAGGCTAACTACTTTCTGATATACAGAGGGATCTTGGGGGCCAAGTCTGTATCTCCATGAAAGAAGCAACACAGGCAGATGGAGCAGTTCTGGTTGCTCCATTAAAGGAGGGGTGTGGAGGCTATGGAAAGGGTGCAAAAGAGGTTTACCAGGATGCTGCACGGATTAGATTATATTAGCAACAAGAAAAGGTTGGACAATTATGGATTATCTTCTCTGGAGCAAAGGCCAAGTGGAAACCTGATAGGAGTTTATAACATATAAGAGGCATAGATAGAATACAGTCAGAATCATTTTGCCAGAATGCAAACATCAAATGTAGAGTTAAAGTCAGAAGAAGAAAGTTTATGTGCCAAGCAGGTTTTTAACAAAACCACAGGAGTGATAGGTGTCTGGAGCACGCTGCCATGGGTGATGGTGGAAGCAGATATGATAGTCTCATATAAGCAGCTCTTAGATAGCCATGTGAAAATATGCTGGGACTTAGAGGGATACAGATCGCATGCAGACAGATGGTAATTGTTTAATTAGCATTGTGTTCCGCATTGTGGGATGGAAGCCTTGTTCTATGTTCTAAACCTTGGAGACTTACAGAATGCTAGACTTTATTTATACCATACAACCTTAAAAGAGATTGCTGTTAATTATTCCAAAAAGGAGTAACAGACATCGATAGACAAATTACAGATTTTTATAGTAACATTTCAACTCACCTATATTCTCGTTCTTGAAGAATCTCAACAGGATCCAACCCCTGAGGTTTCTGGATGGGTGTTATACGGTTTTGTTTCTGATGAAGTTGGATAGTTGGCGGTGGCTGGACAACAGATTGCTGTGGCAATGATGCCCCAGGGCCAGAGGAGACCGTCTGCACAGCTGGTGCAGGAGAAGGCCTCCCACAAGTAGCTTGAGTAGACATTTTTTGAGGAGTGCTTGGAATTCCCATTTCATTGACTTGACCTATTATTTTCCAAAGAAAATAGAAAAATAGATTACATTGCATAACTTTCCTATTGCATTATTTAAGGATAAAGGGTAAAACTACAATTGTTAGATTTATATTCAAATTACTATTTATATTAAAACAATGCATTAATTGGTTCATCTGAAAGTAATAAGAGGGAGAACAAAAACAAACTGGTTCATGCACCATTTAATGTCTCAGTATTGGAAGTCAGGAATGGTCAGTGGGCTAAACTTACAGAATATTCCAACGAGGATTCCATAAATATAAAGAGATGCTTTTATCACGAGGAACGGTTTTCAGTTCTCCTTGAAATTTAGAATTGCGGACTATTTTTCAGGAAGTTGAACAATTTAAGCAGGTCAGTGAAAATTCATTGGCTAAATTATGGTACGGTTATTGGAGAGCGGGCAGGCAGTGTGTAGAAGTTGAAAAGATAGCAAAATGAAGTAGTAGCCAGAAGAAAACTAGGTTTGCATATATTGACAGGCACTCCCCGACTTATGTATTAGGAGTTATATAACCTCGAACTTAAGTAAACAATTCACAACAGGTCGTCCCATTACATAAATGACCTGTGTAATTCAACGGGAAGATGGGAAGGGGTTCCCGTCCGTTTCATAGATACAAAAGCGTTGCGCGGGCACGCCACTCTTCCAGTTTTGGCCACTGTCCGTGCAATATTGGGAAGGCGTGCGAGAACAAGGGATGTAGAGAAGAGCAACTCCCAGCTAAGTCACCAACATCTTCCACAAGGTAACCCAGCAAGCCTTCCTTTATTATCGTCCAGTTGACGCGGCTGTTGTTGCGGCTCATTGTAGCCCCCTGGCCGACAATGCTTTGTTCATGGGCCTGTCCCACAACTGGCGACTGGTAGAGTGACACACACAGCTACCTTCACCAGCCAGTTATGCAGGCAGGGGACAGTGCAAGCAAGGGGAGCGCTGTCTGAGTGAAATTCAAGGTGATACAGACATACACCGCGGTGAACAGGAAAGTTGATGCTGTAATTAAGACGGCTAGTATATGGTAAGTCACTTAAAGGGGGGGGGGGGGGGGGGGGGGGGGGGAAAGAAGGAGTGGAGGCAACTTTAAGAAGCCAGAGATACACGGCTGTGAAGCTCGGCGGACCTTTAACATTACCGGTCGGTTATCCTTGGTTCTGAAAACTACTGCTTACGTTTTTTTTCCCCAATGAAATTCACCAGTCAGCACTGGCTACAATCTACGAGAACCTTCGACCTCCTGGCAACCCACTAGGACCTCCTGGCGACACACCTACGGCACGAGAATTCTCGCTACTCTCCATGGTGGCTTTATTCTGGTCGCCACTAATTTTTCAACATGTTGAAAAATTTGCGGCGGCCATAAAAATCTGACATATGTAAGGGTTTATGGAACGTCGCCTTTACGCAGGTCATGGAGTTTATGTACTTAATAAATATCTATTACAAGAAAACATTGAAGTTAATTAAATCTGTAACTTAATGAAATTTGAGTTCAATGAAGAGTAGGGAACATGTTTGAAGAGAATTTTTGAAACACATGTCGATGAAAACCAGGAACATTTAACATTCCTTTGATTGAGTTGAGACCCCTTTTCAGACTGAGAGTCAGGGGAGAGGTAAACTAGAGATATCAAAAGGTACAAAACATATCTCAGCCGGCACCAATGACTCAAGAAAGGCTGTGCCCACAATGGTCCATTGTTGGCTGTGGAAGAGGTGGTAATGAAGGGATACAAACAGTGAAACAGGCAAGACGACCAGGATGGGGGAGGGACACAGAGAGAGGGGGTATGCAAGGGTTACTTGAAATTAGAGAAATTCTTTTTCATTATAACCCAGTAATATGAACATTGATTTCTCTTAATTTCAAGTGACCGTTGCATTCCCTCTCTCTCCAGCTCACAGAGAAAGCTATGGAAGTATATACAACCATATAACCATATAACAATTACAGCACGGAAACAGGCCCTCTCGGCCCTTCCAGTCCGTGCCGACCATTTGTTTTCCCCTAGTCCCATCTACCTGCACTCAGACCATACCCCTCCATTCCCTTCACGTCCATATACCTATCCACTTTACTCTTAAATGTTAAAATCGATCCTGCCTCAACCACTTCTGCTGGAAGCTGATTCCACACAGCCACCACCTCTGAGTAAAGAAGTTCCCCCTCACGTTACCCCGAAACCTCTGTCCCTTAATTCTCATGTCATGCCCTCTTGTTTGAATCTTCCCTACCCTCAATGGGAAAAAACGTATCTACGTCAACTCTGTCTATCCCTTTAATCATTTTAAAGACCTCAATCAAGTCCCCCCTTAACCTTCTGCGCTCCAAAGATTAAAGACCTAACTTGTTCAACCTTTCTCTGTAACATAGTTGCTGGAACCCTGGCAAAATTCTAGTAAATCTCCTCTGTACTCTCTCTATTTTACTTCGGAGTCACGTGAGTGACTTCGTGAAGAACCCCGCCAGCACGCCTGCGCAGCATATCGTCGCACGCATCTGCAGCGGCAGCTGGGGGGGGGGAGTGCGCTCTCCCCACCGGCCTCCTTCACAAGACCGGCAGGTAAGTATTACCTTCCTTTACAGCATGGACAAGGGCCGGGGGACGACGCTGCCGAGGAGCGGAGCTGAGCTGCGGCCAGCCGACGGCCTTTGTCCCCGGAGCTGCACGGAACGCCGGCAGCTTCAACGCATGCGTTGTCCCCGGAGCTGCGCGGAACGCCGGCAGCTTCAACGCAACGGTGGGGGCAGGAATGAGGAAGTCGGGCGCGGAGCTGAGCTGCGGCCAGCCGACGGCCCTTGTCCCCGGAGCTGCACGGAACGCCGGCAGCTTCAACGCAACGGTGGGGGCAGGAATGCGGAGGTCGGGCGCTCCCGCTAATACAGGGGCCGACTCACCCGAATGGGTTACCGCTATGGAGCTGCAAGCAACAGGTCCAGACTCCGAGCCCCCGTCCCCCAAGAGAATAAGGGGGGATACAGGTACGTGGCAAGGGGTCTTGTTTTCTTTACAGGCAACCTCTCCCCGAGCTCCAGTAGACCCGAGGGGGCTGGGCCGGGGGACAGCCGCACGACAGGGGAGCCCTGCAAAGTGCATTGCGTACCGCAGCCAGGGATATCTGCCATCGTGCAGCCCGGGCATAACACTGCTGCGTCGTGTAGGCCTGCTGGAGCAGATACCGCCGACAACACACCCCGTCAGGCTGCGGTCAAGGGCGGAGGTGGCAGCAGGAAGCGGTCGGTCAGCTCAGCGCTGCGAGTGGCCGACCATGCGCCTCCACGCCAAGTAATGGTGTAAGTGTGGAGTTAAGCTTGCACGGACTCCGGGGAGCCAGGTTCCGGGGGCCGGCGCCGAGTCAACTCACCTGCCTTCTTATCTGCCAGGTGGGCCGCCACAGTCTGGGAGAAGACAGACTAGCGGAGAGTCCGTGCGGGAGTCGTATGACCCTACTTGGGCTGTAGGTCACGACGACCTGCCATTGGACCCTAGACAGCACTCTAAGGGGGTGAGGTCCGATGGTGGAAGCCCCAGTGAATTCGCAGGGCCTGGGGAAGTCGGCTTGTCCGCTGCATCTCGCAGGGACGGTCGCATTGAGCGGTTGGAGCTCTTAAATGGTCCAACATCTCCAGCGGGACCGAGAACGAGAAGAACGGCATCCACTAGCCGTGCAAGGACTCCGCTCAGCTCCTCATCGTTTCCAGCCAGAAGCATTAATGATTGCCCAGCTGCTGAGTTTGACGACGACCAGGGACAGCCAGTGACCGCTGAACCAGAGCATGAGGAGGATGCTGGATGTGGTGAGTGAAGTTTGCCGTTTCTACCCAGACAGGTGAAACCCTGCACCACGAATTGGCGGGCACCATTGATTGCCTACGTATGCACCAACTCTGGAGTCAGATTTTCAATAATACCTTGGAGAAAGGTTCTCCACGGGCATAACGGCGTTTGCAAAACCCTGATCGGGGATAATGTGTCCAGTAAATAGCATGATGCACTGGCACTCCTATGCAACACCCAGTATGAGATATATTGCCTGCGTAAGAGCTCCATATAGCCCACACTAAACCCCAAATTCGCGGGGTTGTGCCGACCATTACCGCTCCACCGCCGCATCAGTTGCTTGGAGACCTGTACAAACAGGTGAAGGGACTGGACAAAGGAGGCCAAAACAGTGGGCCTCGTGAAACTCCATCGGTCACACTTCACCCATATCACCGGCAACAGCTTAATACAACCTGTGAAACCAAGGCTGCCGGATAGGGCACAAAGATTCTACCTACCTCCATCTCAATAAATACAACGACCATTTAGGGCAAGGCCAACAGCGGCCTGCATGGGAAATGCGGCCGCCGGGCCGTCAACCTCCATAACGTCCACCCGAAGCACCGTATGTATGGAGCCGCCGTTCACTATGGAGGTAAGGGGGTCTGGCTCCTCTCACGCCGTAGTATCCCTCCTGTACGAATAGGTGGGCGATTGCGGGCGGCCTTGGACATATGGGGGAAAACTGTAACCACAGATGAGTTTATTTTACAAAGTGTTCAAGGGTATATAATTCGTGGGAGGTATAGATTCCCATACCCAGCATTCGCCTCGTAGGAATTTACTCTATCCCGAAAAGAGGTGGAGGCAGGGCATGCTGAAATTATATGGCGAGCAGGGAAAAGTGGTAATTGGCATAACCAAGCATGGACATATTGAGTTGAGCCTAATATGTTCACCAGCAGTAAAAATAAGAGGAATGTCGGGTTATAATCGATTTAGCTGAGTTGAACACTTTTGTACAATATACCCATGTCAAAATGGATGCTTTTGGAACAGCTAGGTGGAAGCTTTACCCAGGGTACTTTATGGCATGTATCAATTTGAAAGAAGCATGCTATACGGGCCCATCGCTGAGGCTCACAGGGAATTCTGAAGTTGTCTGGAAGGGTGCATTGCCTAATGGAACCATCACAGCTTAGGCTGTTTACCAAGTTGGTATTTACCTGTATTGGCTCTTCTCCGACAACAAGATTATAGTGATGGCATGTTGGATGAAATCCTTATAATGGGGCAGACCCTCCAATTGGCAATTCAAGGAGTGGCTGCAACCAAGTCTCTGCTTGAGAAGCTGGGATTGTAATCCATCCAGACAAATCTAAAACTGCACCCGCTACGGGTTATGGATTTGGTGTTCACCTTAGACACTAATTTAATGAAGTTTATCATCCCCACTAATAAAGCTACTGCTATATCAGAAGAGTGCCACAAGTTTGAGTGCGCCAGGGTATCGACCATGTGGCAAACAGCTAAAGTTATTGGTATTGGTAACTCTAAATTGGTAACTACATTCCCAGCTGCACGATTCGGACCGCTACACTACCGAAATTCACAAAGGTCACAAATCACAGCATTAAAAAAAAAACAAATGCTGGCTGCTTTGGATCGGCCACTTTGGTTACCACCGGAAGCTAGAAACAAGCTATAATGGTGGGTAGATAATATTAAAGAATGTCATTGACCTATTATATGGAGCAACCCTGATGTTGTGCTACTAACTGACGCAAGTGCACCAGGCTGGGGAGCAACTGGTACGATGTCCAGTTGTGGTGGCAGATGGAACTCTCATGAGTCTACATTCCTGGAGTCACATGGGATAAAACTATATAGAAATGCTGGGGGGTATTTCATGGACTGCGGGCTTCTGTACTAATTCATGGGATTACATGTCCGCTTTCGAATAGATAATGCTACAATAATGGTTTACATCATCATATGGGTAGTATTAGGTCGCTAGTTTGCAATGAATTGGCTAATACAATTTGGCACTGGTGCATTGAAAGAAATATTTGGATTACTGCGACCTATTTGCCTGGGAAGCTTAATTCAGTGGCGGACACCAGGTCACGTGTCTTCAATGACAACATTGAGTGGATGTTGAACCCCCAGATTTTGGAGATATTATAGCTCAAATTGGGGACACCAGATATTGACCTATTTGCGTCCAGGCTGAACCATCGAATACCAACGTATGTGTTGTGGGAACCAGACCCTGGGGTAATAGCATTGGATGCATTTTTATCCATTGGGGGAAATGGGTTGCTACGCGTTTCCCCCATGCTGCCTCACCAGTCGGGTATTGCAGAAAATTAAACTAGACTCTGCAACTGACATATTGATCATTCCCGACTGGCCTACACAACCATGGTACCCGATGGTTGTAGAAATGTACAACAACCATGGATGGCGATTGGGAAACATCCCAAATTGATTACTCACTCCATTACAGGGGGGTCAGTCATCCTTGCCATGGTCATTAAAACTTGTTGGCTTGCAGGTTCTGAAAAGACCGCTCAACCGGGCAGGCATCTCGTCAAGAGCCATGAACCTTATTGCAGCATCGTGTCGGGAATCCACCCGCAAACAATATCTCACTCAAATCAGAAAGTGGGAGGTTTCTGTGCCCGGAACAACAAGTCCTCCAACGCGGCAACAATACTGGATGTGTTGGAGTTTCTAGCAGGCCTCCATTTTGATGCAGGCCTCAGCTACAGTGCCATCAACAGCGACAGGAGTACGCTGTATTCATACCTGGATATAAGTATCAGCTCCCACCACCTGGTGTCTAAACTAATGAGGGGAGTATTCAATACCAATCCCTCCACGACCAGATATACAGTAACGTGGGATGTGGGGATCATGCTGACCCTGCTGAGGAGCTGGGCTCCAATAGATGAGCTACCATTTGAAACAGCTCACCCTTAAGGTGGTGATGCTCATGGCACTGGCGACAGCCCAACGAGCCCAGATGTTACAAAAACTGCGACTGGACGCCATGGTGGCCAACCCTGGTCAAATAAAATTCTTTGGTAAAGAGTTTATTAAAACAGGAGTTGCTACTAACGTTTTTTAAGTCTTATTCCACCAGGGCTGCAGCGAGAGCGATGAAGGTGCCCATGACCACATTTTCGCCACTGCGGGCTGGACCAGTGGGGAAAAACCTTTCAACGGTTCTATAACAAGTCTCTGGCCGTTCCTGCGACATTCGCAGAAGCTATCCTGGGTACCGCTCAGTAAATGTCTGGCCCCGAATTAGGGGTTGTTGTTTAGTTGATTAATAAATTGTGTTGATTTTTCAGCCGCTGTCAACTGAACTCCATTAACAGTCTTACTCCATCAGAATGGCGGCAGTGTGATAAGCATGGACGTTGTTCAGGGCGTGAAATCACAGAGCTTTGAAATCTTCACGAAGTCACTCACGTGACTCCGAAGTAAAATAGTAAGATTAAACGAGAACTTACCAAGTTTGAAGTTTGATCTGTATTTTACGAGGAGTCGCGGTGAGGGATTTTGTGCCCACCGCTCCCACCCTCTATCATCAGGTCAAACAGGTAGTTTTCTACGGGTTTTCATCTTACTATTTTCAGTCATGGTTGGTTCTGTGATTCCACACCGCTGCTTTGAAGGATGCTGCGCAGGCGTGCTGGCGGGGTTCTTCACGAAATCCCTCACCGCGACTCCTCGTAAAATACAGATCAAACTTCAAACTTGGTAAGTTCTCGTTTAATCTTACTATTTTGTTGACATCCTTCCTATAACTAGGCGACCAAAATTGTACACCATACTCCAGAATTGGTCTTACCCAATGCCTTGTACAATTTTAACATTACTTCCCTACTCCTATATTCAATGCTCTGATTTATAAAGGCCAGCACACCAAAGGCTTACTTTACCACCCTATCTACATGCGATTCCACCTTCAGGGAACTATGCACAGTTATTCCTAGATCCCTCTGTTCCACAGCATTCCTCAATTCCCTACCATTTACCATGTACGTCCTATTTTGATTTGTCCTGCCAAGATGTAGCACTTCACACTTATCAGCATTAAACTCCATCTGCCATCTTTCAGCCCACTTTTTCCAAATGGCCCAAATCTCTCTGTAGACTTTGAAAATCTACTTCATTATCCACAACACCACCTATCTTAGTATCATCTGCATACTTACTTATCCAATTTTCCACCCCATCATCCAGATCATTGATGTACATGACAAACAACAGTGGACCCAACACAGATCCCTGAGGCACCCCACTGGTCACCGGCTTCCAACCTGACAAACAGCCATCCACCATTACTCTCTGACATCTCCCATTCAGCCACTGTTGAATCCATCTTGCTACTCCGCCATTAACACCAATGATTGAACCTTCTTAACCAACCTTCCATGGGGAACCTTGTCAAAGGCCTTACTGAAATCCATATAGACGACATCCACTGCTTTACCCTCATCAATTTCCCTAGTTACCGCTTCAAAAAATTCAAGAAGGTTTTGTCAAACATGACCTTCCAGGCACAAATCCATGTTGACTGTTCCTGATCAGACCCTGTTTATCCAGATGCTTATATATATTATCTCTAAGTATCCTTTCCATTAATTTGCCCACCACTGACGTCAAACTAATAGGTCTATAATTGCTAGGTTTATTCTTTGAAACCCTTTTTAAACAATGGAACAACATGCGCAGTACGCCAATCCTCCGGCACTATTCCCGTTTCTAATGACATTTGAAGTAGACAAGTAGAAGGCAAACTCAATGCTAGCATTTATTTCAAGAGGGCTTGTGTACAAAAACAGGGATGTACTGCTGAGGCTCTATCAGGCGCTGGTAAGGCCGCATTTGGAATATTGTGAGCAATTTTGGGCACCATATCTGAGGAAGGATGTGCTGGCACTGGAGAGGGTCCAGAGGAGGTTTACAAGAATGATCCCAAGAATGAGTAGGTTAACCTATGATGAGCATTTGTCAGCACTGGTTTAGAAGAATGAGGGGGGATCTCATTGAAATATATACAGAATAGTGAAAGGCTTGGATAAAGTGGATGTGATGTTTCCACTCGTGGGAGAGTCTAGGACTATGAATGAATGAATAAGTTTATTGGCCAAGTATTTACATACAAGGAATTTGCCTTGGTGCTCCGCCCATAAGTGACAACATGACATATAGTGGCAGTTAAGAATGATACATAAACATTAATAATAAAACATTATTGATTAAACATGTGAATTAAATAAAATACCAGAGCAAAAGGAGGCTACAGGTTTTTGGTTATTGAGTAGAGCTACTACTCGTGGAAAAAAACTGTTTTTATGTCTGGCTGTGGCAGCTTTGACAGTCCGGAGTCGCCTTCAGAGGGAAGTGATTCAAGGAGTTTGTGGCCAGGGTGAGAAGGGTCAGAGATGATCTTACCCGCTCGCTTCATGGCCCTTGCAGTGTACAGTTCATCAATGGAGGGAAGGTTGCAGCCATTAACCTTCTCAGCTGATCAGACGATTCCCTGCAGCCTCCGGGTGTCGTGCTTGGTGGCTGAGCCAAACCAGACCATGATGGAGAAGTTGAGGACAGACTCTACGATGGCAGTATAGAATTGGACCATCATTGCCTGTGGCAGATTGTGCTACCTCAGCTGCCGCAGGAAGTACATCCTCTGTTGTGCCTTTTTGACTATGGAGTCGATGGTAGCCCCCACTTAAGGTTCTTGGAGATGATGGTTCCCAGGAACTTAAAACGACTGGAGGTCATAGTCACAGAATTAAAGGACGTTCTTTTAGGAAGGAGACGAGGAGAAATGTCTTTAGTCAGAGGGTGGTGAATCTGTGGAATTCTTTGCCACAGAATGCTGCAGAGGTTTTTGATTAGTACAAGTGTCAGAGTTTATGGGGAAAAGGCAGGAGAATTTTTTTTTTTTTTGATTCAATTTATTGTCATTGCACTTTACAGTGCAACAAAATGGTTTAGCCTGCAGTCATAACATAGAATAAATAAAAAACACTCAACACAGTTTAAGTCCCAAAGTCATTGTCTCTTCCCTCCTTGCTCTCCCTCTACGCTGAGGCAATCCAAGCCTCCGATGTTGTGGCCCCTGCCGGGTGATGGTAGGTAAGTCCCACGGCTGAATCCATGCTCCGCAAACGGGCTGGTTCAAACTCCACGGCCCGGGGCAGTCTAAGCTGCCGCCCTCCAGTCCAGCGGACGCAGCTGTAGTTGTGGGAGCTTCGGAAAACAGAACTCGAGCTCCCGATGATGTCGTCCACTGGCCCGCGGCCGAGCCTCCAAAGTCGGGTCAGAAGTTGGGTCGCCCCACAACCACAGCCCCGAAGTTGGCCAGCCTCGCATTGGTAAGTCCTGGCTCTGCCTCCGCAGCCTGAAGGTCGGTCGCAGTTGGAGGCCACCAGCTCCGCGATAGGCCTCAGCGCAGACCGACACGGAGACGGGGGAGACGGCAGGAAAGGTCGCATCCCCCCCCCCGGAGGAAGAGTCAAAAACCATGTTACACCCACCCCCCCACACATACACAACTAAATAAACTGAAATAAACTGTAAAAACGGGACAGAAGAAAACCAAAAACAGAAAAGACAAACGACTGCAGACGAGCCGCAGCTGCAAGGCAGCGTCGCCACTTCCGAGTGGCGATAGACTTCCGAGAATGGCGCCGCCACTTCCGAGAATGGGGTTAGGAGGGAGAAATAGATCAGCCATGATTGAATGGCGGAGTAGACATGATGGGCCTCATGATCTAATTAGGATTTTCAAAAGCATTTATACTTTGTGAAGATAAAAAAAGATATATGGATATGAAGGGTTTAGTGGGCTATCGCCGATATGGCAACTTGGACAAGGTGGGCCTGTTTTCTTGCTGTATGGCATTAATGAAACCTGTAATCGAGTCATGCTGACGTAAACATTCAAGGAATCATGAACTCATGTTACTTCTATACAATGATTTAATGCCAGAATCTCCTGCAGACAAAATATAACTCACAACTGTTAAGATGTATTTAGCTGTGCCAGCTGTAATATTTAAGCTTTGAATTCAGTTATGTGATGGGACAGTTTTTCTAACACCACAAAAATCAGTTTATTGCAAAATATTATAGTTCCAGAATTGCAGTGGACACATGCCAACAGAAATGGGAGAAACTGGCTGAATAATAGTTCAAATCTTGTACCAAATTAGTCAATACCCTTAAACGTTCTTATGAAATAACAATAGCAGATAGAAAGTATGAAAATATTAGCTTGACAGTCATTTACCTTCTGTCCAGGGCTTATGAGCGTTAGGAACATGCCCTGGTATCATTTGCGAGGGTCCAACAGCCTGACCAGCCATTGAATGCATGCCAATACCTAAAAGTAAAAATAAAATGTACTGAATGGGTTTTAGCAGAATCTAAAAACTATTCCACCCCCCCCCCCCACCCCCCGACATCAGTCTGAAGAAGGGTCTTGACCCAAAAAGTCGCCTGTTCCTTCTGTCCATAGATGCTGCCTCATCCGCTGAGTAACTCCAGCATTTTTGTCTACCTTCGATTTTTCCAGCATCTGCAGTTTTCTTAAGCTAAAAACTATAATATTGTTTTAAACAAGTGAGAAGGAAGTTAAAATAGGAAGTGGACATTTCTCGATCAACACGATTTTCTTTTTCAACTCACATTACCTGCTCTTGTGATAAGCTTAGGCTACTGAAGGATACCGGTCCCCAAAGATGGCAGCATGTGATAAAGATGGCAAACAGGACCAGGCCTTCATTAGTCAGGGTGTAGAATATGAGAACATGAAGGTTGCGATACAACATCATAAGACTTCGGTTAGGCCACAGGCGGGGTGTGTATGCGGTTCTGGTTGTCACATTAAAGGAAGGACCTGATTGCTCGGTAGAGGCCAAAGAGAAGATTCATCACGATGTCCTCTAGTGTGGAACATTTTCCTTGGTACATAAGCAAGGCTGGAAAGCAGTCTGATAGAGGTGTGCAGAATTATGAGCTTAATTAGAGTGAATAATGAGGAACTTCTCCCTATAATAGACATCCAAGGTGAGTGATGGTGGGGGTGGGGGCAGCGGTGGAAGAGAAGGTTGCATTCCAATTGTTGGTAAACCGAATTAGAATAGCTGCTCAGCCTGGACATGTCGGGCTAAAGACCCGTGCGATTAGGATAGTCTCTTACAAAAATGGAGAAAATCCTGAACATGAAAAAATATAATCAGGGATCAGAGGATGAAAATATAGCATAACAGCATAGTGTTACAGTTATAGAGAAAGTGAAGATTTAAAAAAATTGCAAGGTCCCCAATGAGGTAGGTTGGAAGATTGGAACTCCCATTGCTATGGGAAGAAAGTTCAGTATTCGGAGGTCAAATAACAGCAGGAAAGAAGCTTGTTCCTGAATCTGATGGCATGTTTCAAGATTTTGTATCCTCTGCCCAACAGATGCAAGAGTGAAAGTAATCCTTGATTATTTGTAGGAACTGCAGATGCTGGCTTAAATCGAAGATAGACAGAAAATGCTGGAGTAACTCATCGGGACAGGCAGCATCTCTGGAGAGAAGAAATGGGTGACGTTTCGGGTCAAGACCCTTCTTCATTCAGAGTTACTCCAGCATTTTGTGTCTATCTAGTCCTTGATTATGTTGGATACTCTCCCGAGACAGTGTAATGTGCAGATGCAGTCGATCGGGGAGGGGAACTACAGGAAATAGAGGCACAACATTAGCTACCCTCCAGTCTTCCGGCAACTCACCTGTGGCTATCAATGTACAAATATCAGTGTAAAGAAATGAAGAGGAGGAGGAATGCAGGAGGTGGCGGATAATACGTGGAACCAGGTGATGATGAGAGATGATAGTCGGATTAAACCAGGTTGTTAGGAGTGTGGGATAGGAAGAAAGGGTGTGGTAGAGACAGAGGCTGAGAAAGGTTGCAGATTCTGGAATCGTATTTATAACACAGAGGTGATATGTAGAACTAGATATGGGATGGACAAAAGGCAGATGGAACCAATTGCAATCTCATCTTCCAGACTAAATAAAGGTGAAAGAAAGCAGCCTTCTCCTAATGCAAAGAAACAATCATTCAATGAGTGGAGAGACGTTCAGCTAATTAGGTCCGGGGATGTTGGTGAAAGTGGATGTGATAATTTGAGGCTTTCAGATAGGCCAATAAACATGCATGAAATGGAAAGACATGGATCACCTACAGGCAGAAGGAATAAGTTTAATTTTTGAAACATTGGCATTGTGGGTCGAAGGTCCTGTTTCTGTGTTGTACAGTTACAAGGTCAACTGGTAAATTTTGCAAGTCTCTCTCTCTTACCAACTACCACACACACTCTCCTTTCAAGGTTTATAATAAACAATTGACTCTGTTCTTGTATTACATAACATGATTCAAAATTAAAACAATTGTGGTATGTGATCAGTATCGCTTTCCAGCTCATCTGACTTTAATGCATGGGCAAACAAGCCAGAAATAACTGACCCACCAAGGAAAATTATCCACTTCCATTTCAGCCAGCCCCATGTTTTAAGTTGTATTATTTGTTGCAAGATAAAAAGTTCTCTCAATTTGGATACTGACGAATCAATGGCAATAGTCAATATTTCTTGCAATAGAGTTTGCAAGTTATCAAAATAAAATACAACTTAATTATTAGAATAAGATTTCAATTAATTAAGATAGAAAAATATTGTGCGCTTCCCAGACCTCAGCCCCCAATCCATGAAATGTTTACTGTCTAGATGCTGAAACAAAATCAAGGCAAATCTGATTTTTGCCTCGAAATCAGAAAATACATTTAGAAAGCGAGTATTTTTTTCTATATGAAAACAATAAAACTAATTTGGTAACTTACTTGGTGGCCTGTTGTAAGCAATGGGTGCTACTTGCTGCTGCATACTTGGTAGTGACCGCATCCCTTGAACAGCGAGCTGCAGGTTATCTGGTAGTGGTTGTCCTCTGGCCAGCATTTTATAAGCCAGAATTTGTGCCCTTAATTGGTGAAGCTGAACTGGATTAAAAGGTGAAGGACCTCTGTTTTGCTGACCCACAATCTGAGGATCTCCTTGCAATATCGGTGTGGCCTGGGCTGGTGGTATCTGAGGAGGAGTGGGACCCCCTGCTGACATAGGACTCGGTGCATGCTCCGGTACGCTTATAGGAGACGGATGAGGAGACATATAGCCTGCATGGACAAAATACATGAGTAATCAAATTCCAAACACAAAAAATTGATTCAAAATACTCTCAACGTTGTATTCTATGATAAATTTGATACAATCACAGAATCATATGGCAAAGCATTATGGTTAGTCCCTACCCGCTGCACTTGAGAAAAAAATGCAAGGCTAACAAAAGGCAACGAAATACAAGACGAACAAACTCAATTTCAGTTACTGAGATGGAAAATAACAGACAAAAATATGTACAGAATATTGTTGATGAGAGTTAATAATTAAATTAACTTTAGTATTCATTTACAATTGTTTAGTTGAGTTTTCTGAATGTTCTTATTTGCAGATATTTAGGTGTTTTCTTGTTTTTATTTTTAGGCTTCCTTCTTCCAGGTTTAACTTGTGCCATCCTATTGTGAGCTAGTCAACAAAAATATACAAGCAGTACAATAAGAGAAAATCTATGGTAGATGCAAAACTTTATAGATTAGTCAAAAATAAAAATAAAATAAATTGCAAACTTGCATCAAAAAAAATACTGAAAAGGGAAAGATGAACAAAAGATATGGAGAATACTTCACACAATACATTTTGTGCATACCTTGAGAATGCTGATCCATGGGACTTTGTGGCGGGCCCATGCCTGTATGAGCAGGCCTCATTCCCATACTTTTCATCTGACCATAATGCATTTCATCAGTCATCCCCTTGTCATGCATTGTTTCCATCGGCTAGAGAAAAATAAGCCAAATGACACACATTTATCATTTGCTCAAGAAATATGTTATACCAATTAAATTGGTGTCTTTCTTTCAGCAGCATGCCTTCAAGTTAAATTGGATTTGAAGATGACTGCAATCAACATTATTTCAATGTTTTACATTGGATTGTACATATCCATTACACCATTTCACCCTCGATGTGGCAAAATATTTATTCGCTTGTCACAGAGATTATCAGTGTCATTGCAACAAGTTAAAAAAAAACTACTAATTTAGTTTTGAGTTCGAAAAAGGGAATCTAATCACTTGTTCAGTTTTCCAGCAAAGTAAGAATCACTTGAGCACAGGAAAATAATTACAAACCACAAATATCCAAAAAGTCTTAGTTATACCTACTTATGGAACGAGTGCATCTTATTCCAATTATAAATGATTAGAATTGAGATCGTTGCTCACATGTTACATGAAATGAAGCAAGTTTCATGCAATAATTGAAACAGGACAGAAACTGATCAAAAAACAGACACCTAAAATTTACTAACCTGCAGACTTATTCTTCCACTCGCCTCTTGCCCACTCCTGACATCGACTCTAGATTTGACCACCCCAAACCAAATCAGATTTGGCTAAACTCAAGATCATCAGGGTGGATCAGCAAACAACCCCGTGTTAAATGCTAGGAGTAATACAAGAATTCAGGGCTTTAATCTCTAGCTCTCAATCATCAGTTTGGCAAGAGCTGGCAAGTGTTTTGCACCTTAATTATTAGTTTAGATTGAAGGCTCATCATCTAACTAATAAAGTACTGCGCTCAAACACATTGCGTCGCTAGCCTCACCCAAAATATTGCAAGAGATTTGAGTTGTTATGGCATATAGAAACTCATTTACATTAAATTATTAAAAAAAAGTAGCACAGAAGCCAGCCATCAAACCAATTAGATTGTGTTGATGTTTATGTTCCAAGAGTTTCCTCCCAATCTATATGCCACATCACAACCTTAAGGTTTTTTTCTCCACTTCTATTCTTGTCTTAAAGCAGGAACGGGATACTGATTTTGATGATCAGCCATGATCATATTGAATGGCGGTGCGTTCGAAGGGCCAAATGGCCTACCCCTGCACCTATTTTCTATGTTTCTATGTCCAGTTTGTTTTTGCAAATATCCTTTTAATCACCAGTGTTTATACCACCAATTATTCTCAATTAATCCCACGAAGATTCTTTAAAAGATTCGCAAGATTATTTAACAATGAATTGGTAGGCAGCTAATATGTTTTACTCATCATATTGGCAATATCCAAATTTTCAGAGTGCAATAAGATAGATTGAACACCTGCAATAAGCTTCAAACAGGAATACACACACCAGTTGGGAGTTGGGTTCAGCTGTATTTACTCTGCAAATCAGAAATGTGTGTGTTCAAGGACTAGAGTCTATAATACATCTTTATGAAAATGTATTGAATCACATACACTCGTGTATAATGTCAATATGCATGCCACAGAGCTACATTTTACTCATTACCATTGCACCATTATGTCTTTAGTACATTATATGTCCACCATGGTTCTTTATCGTCTTTGACACAATTCGGCATGGAATCAACCAGATTCGCACATTTCCTGAGGATTTTATCATCTCCCTACCACAACTATATTATTGCATTGCTGAGCTTGTCTCATGGTACAGAATTTTCATTTGAGTCTCTCCTTGATAATTACCCACAAATTCTCAATCGAATTCAGGTCAGACGAGTTACTAGGCCAGTTCCAGACATTATCCCTGTCTGATGGAAAAACTGGGTCCATCTTTGATGTGTGGCATGGTGCCATTCTTGCTGGAATATCCAGATCCACCTGGAATAGTCTTCGTAATCACCGGAAACACTCTTTTCAATTCACAATATATTGAGGTGATCTCATCATGTCAGCTGGGTGCAGCGAACAAACACCATAGTAGCCGAAACTTCAAATCATATTTTCAGGATATTTGATGAACTGGTCTACATGGCATTTTCTCACCGGCTCTCCAAATGATCTTGGAACATGTAGGCTATGTTGGGCCTGAACCAGGAAACAGCTCTCATCACTGAGTAACACTTTTCTCAGCCCTCGCATGTCAAAAACTTTATATAGTAAGGACCACATGTATTGTTTTGTCTTCATCACAGCAGTTGGAAGTTATTTTTTCACAGGTCTTCGAGCTATTCGACCAATGTCAATGAGGCATTGGAGCACGTCGCTTGACCTTATTGAGAGTTCTGCCGTCTCCAATTTTTTCTTCAGGGCATCACTTGTCTTTATCGGATCCTTCTTACTTTCCCGATTCTCTTTGAGTCACCTTCCTTCTACAGCCGCACCTTCCCGTCCTCTTGGGCATTAGTGATGCGGTTGCAGACCTTTGCTTAACAATCCTGGATATAGAAGCTTGGGTATACCTACCAACTTTGCAATCATGAATTAGTCAATTTTTGTCTGTGTTCAGATTTGTAGCTGTACAACACTTTCTTTTTTCTCTGCCGTACATCCAACTGAAGCAAATTTCACAGAAATCACTGGAAAATGAATACCCCGAGAACGTAAATGACCAGGGAACTTACTTGGTAAGATTTATCGGAGTTTCAGAAAATACAAGAACAAATGATGGACATAGAACCTCACCACATGAAAACAAATCAATATCAACCTGTTTTTCAATTAATTTGCACAAGCACAGTATCCCCTTTTCGATTTAGGAGGGTCATTAAACATATCCACAATGAATCTCAGCAAATATCTGAACATAACCAATTGAATTTTTCAAATTCCCTAGCTAACCAACAAAAACAATGAATATAGCTTACCTGGTCATATATTTTTATAGACATATGTGATAACAATTACTACATTGATCAGATATTTTGAATCTTTCAAGATTCCTTTACAAATATTAAAAAAGGTAACATATCCACAAGTAAATGATTTGGAGGTGTCAACTGATCCAAGGTTTGAGCTCTATTGATTGACAACACATGGGCCTATAACACCATTTCACCCTTGAAGATGGAAATTATATATATGTTAGTCACAGCACAAATTGGAGGACCAGCACCTCCTATTTTGCTTGGGCAACGTATAACCCAGCAGTTGTGTCTCATTGTCTGTAACTCGTTTTCACCTAGCTCACAGCTAATTATGGCCTGTATCCTTTATCACTGTTACTTTTCTGCATATATTTCATTCATTTGTTCTATATCTCTCTATATCACTGTTTGTATCTCTCATTTCCTTCCCCCCCCCCCCCCCCGACTCAGTCTGTAGAAGGGACACGACCCGAAACGTCGCCTATACCTTTTCTCCAGCACTCCAGCTTTTTGTGTATAACCAGCAGTATGAATATTGATTTCTCTTAATGCATTTAACTCCTGTATTCCTCCCCCCCCCCCACCCCTCTCTACCACCCTCCCCCATCCTAGTCACCCTACTAATTCTACTGTTCAAATCCTCGTATCCCTGTTGTTAGCACATCTTCCCCAGCCAACAATTGGCCATTATGGACTCCACCCTTCCAGAGTTCTTCTGTTGCCTGCCCTGTTTTGTTTCGGACTTCTCTAACCTTCAGTCTGAAGAATGGTTCCGATCCGAAACATCACATGTTCCTTTTCTCCAGAGATGCTGCCTGACCCGCTGAGTTACTCCAGCATTTGATATATATCATCAATGCCAATGTTTGAAGTAATATGCCATTTGGGTAATTGTAAAATTAAAAATATTAATCATTGATTTTCTCCAGTTTAAGATACATGAAATTCCTTGTTTACAGCCTCAAATTCCCACAATCCAAATACTAATTAAAGTTGCATAATTCATATATAATTGTTATTGATGATTACCTTGACCTCTAAAGGGTGCAATTGTTGTAGATAGATTTAAACTTTTCATTGTGTGAACCTGAATTAATCATTTGTGTTATCCATTTCCTCAGATCCCTCTTATCCTCCATTTGCTTTTCAAGAAAAATACAAATTTCCCCTACTAAAATCTATCATCTTACCTTATTGTCTGTCAATTGGATAGAAATTCAACATGCTTATTAAAGACTCCTTATATTTTGTTACAAACCTCTCCTGTATCACCACAGATAATAGTCACTAATGAAGAGCCACTTGCAAATTTTTAAATTACAATTCTGAATTGAGAATCCACATGGCTAATGTAAAGGGTGAATATAAAAATGATAATTTATTGTACCCATTGAATCATTTCAGCATTTTATGAGATCGCGGCTAATTTGGGACATTAGGCTATATTTCTCGCATCCCTTAATGAATTTAATTAAAGCAATCCAAAAGATACTGAAATCCAATGCGAAGGCTGAATAATTATTAAATATTTTTGCAATTGAATTGGAAATAGAGTTTACTGCTATTAATCATTTAACATGCATTCAATGTAATTTGAGGAAGAATGTTTCAAACCCTACATCCAATGGAGTACAGGAGCAATTCCCACTGACTGGATAAAATAAACATTTTTTTTTAGATTATGTTCCCTAGTTCAAACTCCCCATCTAGTGTAAGTAGCTTTTCTCCATCTAGCATAAATCAATAAAATTCACTCCTTACCCGTTTTAATTCCAGGCAATAATAGTGATCCTATTATACAATACCACTTCAGAACATTTGGTAGTCTACTCAGGTTTTCCTGTTTCATAGTCGGCTTAAATCCATTCTGCTACTTGCTGCATTCTCTGTGCATTTTGACCTACATCATAACTCTCTTATGCCATACCTTAAAAGCCTTGAGAAAATTTAGATGCATTAGCCTCACCGTTAGCCATCTCAAAGTATTCACTAAAGTCGTTAACCCTGGACTTCTCTTTAGAATTCTGTGCAGCTATTTTATATTTTCAGTTTCTAGATGTTTTTCTTAAAGTAATTATGTTTTACAACTGACCATTGACTTTAAACTGATTGCTCTCTCAAATCCCTGGATTTGTTCCATCTCCCTTTTATTCACAGGAATCACGTAAGCTGTCTGCCTATTCCATTGTAATTATTTTTTAATATACACATAATATTGCCTTTGCTAACCCTTCCCCAACTTATTTTTGTGCGTGTGCAGGATCAGTCCATCTGCAGGTTTATCTTCCAATTTTCATCATAATTATCATTACAACTTTTTAAGGCCAAGACTAAATATTTTTGTCATTTCTTTGGAAATACCTCAGAATTTACCACTAATAATCAGTAGTGGTCAAGCCTTAACAGGTTTTTCTTAAATGTTATTTGTTGTAAGATATTTTTTATTTAAAAAGCTCAATAGATCAGAGACTTGATTCAATGCTCTATATAATCAGCATTTGAATTTCCTATTATCTGAATGCTGATTGCAAAGAATTTACAACGGAAAATCAGTGCAACACATCATTAACTCCAGACCCATGTGAAAGATTTATTTTACCTTTAAATGTACTAGCTGCGATATAACCACAGATTTAATAATGTATTGTGTTGCATTTTGCTGTACCAAATAAACAACAAAAAAAGCAGTATCAAGCACAATAGATGAGGAAAACAAATCCAAAAAAATATTTTTTTAAAGAAATGCTCAGGTCTGTCAGAATCAATAAAAGTTATAGAAATACAAAGGTCCAATCTATCGTACTAACACAAACCACAACAATTTTTAAGCAGTACATGTTTTTGATATTCTTGAGACATTTACCTTGTGCATCTGGTGCATGCTATCCTGCTGAAACTCACTTGGAGCTTGCGATGGTATTGAATGAGTTACATTCGGTGGTCCTGGACTTGGACCCATCATACTATGTACAGAGCCTGGTGATGGTCCTGGTCCTGGACTTGGGCCAAGAATTGGTCCAGGAGATGGACCTGGTCCTGGAGATGGTCCAGGGTGAGGCATCCCACCTGTGGGATCTGTAGGTGTCGACATCTATGCCAGTTTTGCTTTTTAATTTGAAGAATTTCTGTCGAAGAAAAATAAAAATGGAAAATAAAATTTTTAAGTAGCAAATTATCCATTTTACAATGAACAACTCTCTTCTGCCCTCTACATTCAATTACTTAAATAACAAAACAAATATGTATGAAAGACACCTCACTGCCTGTTCTGAATCAAGATCTAAAATGAAATATGTTCACACATACACATACACAAGAACAGAAAGCTTTTAACTATTTATTTTTCTTTATGTTCTCAATATTGCTTCACTGAATAATCATTCCATACCAATCATTTATACAACTGGTTTTGTCACAAGTAATCTGTTTGTGTAAAAATAGGTGGCAAGTGACATTTTCCACTAACACTATCAAATTGGATGTCTAATTTGTCCATTTCTTTTGCAGAAACGTAAGTATAGAAGATGGCACCGTTTTACCGACATTATGCATTCCAACATCTGTGCTTTCAAGCTAGACTACCCACAATTCATATTTGGGTAAAAACAGAAAAATAATGCTGTTGACAAAAATATATGCATAAGGCATGAGGGCTGTCATTTTAGATTTTTCTTTCTTCCTTCAGGAGTCTTTGAAGCAGATTATATAAATTATTTTAATCTATTCTTTTCCTGATTACTACCAGATCTGTAGGTGTCGACATCTATGCCAGTTTTGTCGTTTTGATGTTTCCATAGAATTTGCAAAATTATACATTTGCTCACCAAATTCCACACAATGGGAGCAAACAATAAACAAAAATAAAGTGTTTGTAAAACAGTGAAAGATTGAAGCAGATTTTAAGATTTTCACGACTACAGCATTGATATTTTCTTGTGGATGTATATGGAATGAAAACTCGTCATTACAGTATCCGAGCAATTGTTTGGGAAAGCAGTATCTTTTTTGATGGTTCCAGCCTGCTGTTAACATCTAATAAAAGTGAAATATTCAGCAAAATGGAACAAATAAAGAATATACTCTTTTAATAACAAGCTTTGAAATTAGCACCTGTCAAATTAACAGCTGTCTGTCAATCTTCATTTCGGTTAAATTTGAGGGGAAAACTTGAAAAAAAAATAAAAAGAAATCAGCAGCAAGCTTCCAGTAATTTTTTTTAACAATTAAATCTATTTTTGAATTTATTAGAAACCAAGATCTGTTGAATGGAGGATTCCTTTCTGACATAATAATTAATAAAAACAACATAGGGAATTTCCTTCAAGAATCCTGAACCGGAAACATCAACCTTCTTATATGGAAGTGAAAAGTTACCTCTCTGCACTGAATTCAGATACTCGCAGATTAGGTACATCAATTCAATGTAACAGATTATATTGTGCCAAGCAAAACATCAAATGCTATTTAAATATGTCCAGTTTAACATTTCTATATTTTAGTTAATCTGGCAGTAGGACTATGGATACTCATTCAGAGACAAGTAAATCACGTGAAATTAAAGTAAACCCAAATGAACACCAGAAAAACAAATTACATGCATCAATGAACAAGTAAAGCAAATTGCTTTGTTCCTTTTCTTCACTCAGTAACTCCACTGACAGGAAGTCTACTTCCTGCAGTGAAATAAATGGGTGTGTTATTTTACTTTGCTCCACAAATCCCCAACATCACCAAAAATGCTGATAGATGCCATCACTACCACTAACCACACCACCCCATTTATTCCCCCAAGAAAATATCATCTGTGCTTTTGGGAAATGGCTGATATGTAATTGAGATTTGAGTGGTAATCATTGGTGTCTCAAATCTACAAGTAAAGCAACTGCTGTAACAACCTATACCAGCATATTCCAAACAAGATATATTCAGCTTATATAAATGCATGATATTTATCAACAAATTCATCAGCTTTATGGTCATTAAGGAAGCCCTGTATTTCCACTTTTATATATTTTCTGTAAAAAATAAACTTTCACAGCAATTTATAGCTTTAAAAAAGTTTTATAATGTGGTTACAAGAAAATACTTTATAACTATGATACTTCGGTGGAAACAGAAGTAACAGAAACAAAGTAATAATTAACATTATCATCAACAAACGAAAAAGGTGACTTTTGTTTTAAGAACATGAGAGATAGACTCTGCCCCTGAAAAGAAACAGTAAATAAGTTTAGCATTCCTTCCAAACAATGCTAGATTCTGCTGGATTGCCAGGCTAAATGATGCACTTAAATATCAGGTTAGGGCTCCAACCCATTAGGTTCAGATTCTGATGCATGCAACTGCAAAATCAAGACCAGAACAAATGGTAAATTATTCAAATACCACATACTAAATATACTGGTACCAAGGGGCTTTTTAAATGAGCAACGCTGATCGCTAACACAGCAGTTCAGAACAAGTGACAACATTATATAGAACCATTTACTTAGACGCATAGGTTTTACAGGAGGCATGAGGAAAACATATGGTTCTCGTAGGGTTTGATCAGATTGGGTGGAAAGCAAAGAATTGCTGAAAGTAACGTCAGCACTATTGCAGAATGTTGCAGCAAGAGGCACATGAACTAAGAGAATAAGCATTTTAAGTCTGACACACAGATCAGATCCAATTTAGGTCTGAAAAGTACAGTGGGAACGTTGAATATGCCATGAACAGTAGAACTATCAAATTGTTTGTGATAATGGAGAGTCCAGTTTGGGCGACTGCATTACGGAATTCTCAAAGACAGGAGTATTCAAATTTGGAACTGATAAAGATGCCCAAGAGACGATCAGATGAGATGGAGGCGAGGGTGGGGAAGAACAGGCAAAAGATGTTTTAATATCAGTAAACAAAGGGTATGAATGCTTCATATTGAGACAATGACTAAAGAGGGAATAGCAAGGAAATGGGAGACAATGCTGTCAAATTTTCCATTATCCAGCTGAAAGACTCAACTAAAACTGTTAGTTATTAGAGAACCAAATTCAATTGGATAACCAAATTTAATTTGATATTATAAGCAATCTAACAAAAGTAGTAAACAAGGTGATGAGTTAAAAGGTAAGCTGCAGTTTGGTGTTATTGGTATGCAAGTGGCTGTTAGTGCTTGGGTTATACACAGGATGAAGGATAGGTTCCGGCACACACAACATGCAGTCACACTTATACCAGGAAATGGAATTGCCATACATCTTAGAACTATAATCCAAAACATATGAGCAGAACATAGTAGGAGCAACCCCAGAGGGATGGGCAATGGACAAAAGTTATTTGAAGTCACGCCTGATAAATGTTAGTATGATGTGCAGTTAGCAGCAATAAGAGCCCCTCACACCCCTTATCACTACTGCTCCATTAGAACAAAATGATTACCGAAGACTATATAGTCGTAGAGCATGGAAACAGACCCTTTTGCCAACACTTCAATGCCGACCATGACACGGCATCTAAGCTAGTTCCTTTTAACCATGTTTTACCCAAATCCCTCAACCTTTCCTATCCATATGTCTTTTAAATGTTGTTATTGTATCCACCTCATCCTCTTCCCCTGTGAAAAAGCTGCCCCTCAAGTTCCCATTAAATCTTTTCTGTCACTTTAAATTTATGCCTTCTAGTTCTCGATTCCTCATCCTAGACAAAAAAAACCTTGTGCAGTCATCCATCTATTCACCTCATGATTTCATCAATTCTGTAAGATCACCCCTCAACCTCCTGCGCTCCAAGTAATGAAGTCCTAGCCTGCCCAATCGCTCCCTACAACTCAAGACCCTCGAGTCCTGGCAATCTATCTACCTGTGCATGACTAAAACTCCGATCTTGTTATCTTCCGGTTTGCACGTTTTTTCTATTTCTCGAACCGGACACAATTTCAAAGGGACCAGAAGCGGCCCAGCGCGGAGTCGGAAATGTCGCCAAACATAAAGCGGAGACTGATCCCGGCAGAGAACAATCAGCGACCAGCTACCGCTGTGAGTCCCCATCGCACCGCCAGCTCCAGCCCCTTCCCCTCTGGTCCCCCTTGTTGGCTCCTGCCTCCCATCCCTGTGATACCCCCCTCTACCCCATGGCTGTTCCCTGTCTTTTCTCCGAGCTCTCTCCCCCCGCCCCCAAACCTCTCCCCCATACGCCCTCACATCCCTCCTCCCACCCCACACACCCTTGTCACACACCCCACCCTCCCATCACTTTCTGCCCCCTCCTACATCTTCCCACCCACATACACCCCCTCCCCCTACAACACCTCTCCACCCACACCCCATTTCCCTTCCCATGAAGAGGAGGGGCTACGCGTGAGTGGTGGAATATTGCAGTTAGTGGTGGAATATTGCAGTGAGTGGTGGAATATAGCAGTTAGGGGCTATGTGTGAGTGGATTGACAATGTAAAAATTGTTGACTCTTTTGCAGTCCAAAATATTCAGATCTCAAACTACTTAAATACTATATGACCGACTGGGATTATTTTCCTTCTCAATTTGAAACCAAGCAGCACATTACCAATTACTATAGAGATTTCTGATGCATCAACCCACATTTAATATATGGCCTATGTCCAACTGCTTTATTTTTAATTTATTTAGAAAAAACTCATTATTAGCTACATTATTTAAAAATGAAACAATCACAGCTAACTATTTTAATTATTCTCAATATCTGGATACAGAAAGTGTTTTTTAAACCAGTTTGCACAGTAGAGCTGGTTTCCAACTACATTCAAAAATATATAACTAAGGCACTACATTAAATTCTAGAGCAGGAAGATTGTATCAGAACTGTAAAAAAGCAATGATTATTTGGCCACAGGTGGAGTACTGCATCCAATAAGAAAATGGTAGCACAAGAGAGGGTGGAGAGGATATTCACGAGTATGTTGCCAGGATTGGATTATGACAAGAAATTGACTAGACGGGGGTTAAATTGGGATCAAAGATGACTAAAGGGTGATTTAATCAGTGTTAAGTGCCATAACCTACAGAATTAGGAACCAAACTCTACGGTGCTAAAACTACTCTTTTCTCTAATTATGTATATTGTGGCCAAATAATCTGTGTTGATTCATAGTTTTAAGAAAATCCAGGGACAATTTTCATCTTTGTTTGTATTATTCAAATTAAATTGCTTAGAAAAAAAGGCTTAAAGATTATGCAGGACCACAAGGCATTAGATAAAATGAAACAAGTCTACTGGACAGAAGAGGCGATGTGGTACAGTAAACTGCCTTTTGGTTAATGTCCAACTTAATCATTAAACACCCATTTACACAAATACTATTTTATTTTCCTCACCTTTTCACCTACTTCCCCCAAATGCTGCCACTCACCTACACACCTAGGGCAATTTACTTTCTAACCATCATTGTTGGGATTTGGAAAAAGACCCATGTGATGACTGAAAGTGTGCAAACAGCACATAAACTGCAGGATTGAAGCTGGGATGCTGGAGCTGTGAGGCGACACTCCACTGGTTGCCCTATTGCTACCCAGATGGAATAACTACCTCTATAATTAGATTATAAACAGAACATATACCTTTGTTTAAACTCTTAGTACTGTACAGTCAAGGAGAAAATATTTAAAAGTGGCATTGGATTCTGCTACTTAACACTAAAGATTTACCATTGGGATATTCTGTACACCAAAAATAAATTAAAGTAGAGAGTATTATGGTATGGATGTGGTACAATTATGCATTCTATTTGTAATTAAGAACAGCTACTAAAAATAAAAAAGATCCCCGGATATACCAACAAGAACTGTGATATTTAAATTGTATTGGCAAATCTGCCTTAACAGCAGTAATTAAAAAACTGACCATGAAATAGCATCATATTCAGTCTTTTCCAAACTCTACTCTCCACAAAACCAGCACTTTAACTCAATGTTATACTACCAACATTTAAAAAACCGAATTACATAAATGAAATTCAGTTCTATTGAGCTGAATTGGCCTCTTCATCCTTCTGGACCTTTATGATTTTAAAAGTGTTATTCGCATCCATCCACCCAAATTTAACAAGAATACAAAATTTCTGTATTAGCAATGTGACATGTATATTAATTAGAAACCAAACTATATATTCCTTCTCTCCACAGATGCTGCCAGTTACTCCAGCTTTTGTGTCAAACTTTATATTTAGTTCCCCAAATAGAACGCATTTTACTAAACAAATTAAGTAGACTTCGGAACGATTTAACAAAAATGACGACATAATTTCCAATTCCACTGTCAATCCATCAATATAATGTAAGCTTAAGTAATCAAAGTATAAACTCCAAAAAAAATTCTAAGAAATTTATGACCAACACTTTTGAAAAGGGAAATTTAAGCAGATATATTTATTGAATAAAACAGCAGACATCAATATAATATAATTTGGAAATTCATTTTGCGTATCAACACGTGTAACCGTAAAAAGGAACCACAAAGCAGCGAAAATGGCAATAAAAATGAATGAAGGCTGTCATACAACACAATTCTGCAGACTAGCATGTATTACGTTACACACTGCTATATTTTCCATAAAACTTTCACATTTACTTTTTTCTCAGACAATTTCCCCCCCCCGACGTAGGGCAGTTACAGTGCCCTCCATAATATTTGGGAAAAGACCCATCATTTATTTATTTGCCTCTGTACTCCACAATTTGAGATTTGTAAAATAAAAAAAAAATTAAAAATCACATGTGGCTAAAGTGCACATTGTCAGATTTTAATAAAGGCCATGTTTATATATTTTGGTTTCACCGTCTAGAAATTACAGCAGTATGTATACATAGTTTCCCCCCCCCCCCCCCCCCATTTCGGGGCACCATAATGTTTGTGACACATGGCTTCACAGGTGTTTGTAATTGCTCAGGTGTGTTTAATTGCCTCATTAATGCAGGTATAAGAGAGTTATCAGCACCTAGTCTTTCTATCACCTTTGGAATCTTTTACTGCTGTTTATCAACATGAGGATCAAAGTTGTGTCAGTGAAAGTCAATGAAGCCATTATGCGACTGAGAAACACAAATAAAACTGTTAGACTTTAGCCAAACCTTTGGCTTACCAAAATCAACTGTTTGGAACATCATTAAGTAGGTATGTTACAAAACTTACCTTGAGCGGCGCTGCCGTTCTGCCGCTCCCCGTGTGCGCGACTTTGGCGCCTTTCGGGGGGGGGGGGGCGGGTTTAAAATGACGTTTTTCTCCAGACAGGGCAAATCGATCCATCTCAAGGGATTTTGTTGCTGAAGAGAAATCGCTCCGACATTTGTTTTATGAAGGTATTTTTAAACTACACTAGATCATTTATTAGCTAGAGTAATTTAAAAATCATCTTCTAAAGCAGTGAGCGCCGACAACGGGAAGGATGTTACGTAGGGGATGAAATAAAGTACATAGTTTATTTTTACATAAAAACGTGCTTCTTAGGAAGCCTTTAATCAAATTTTCATGTTGCGAAAAGGGGACAAAAAAAAACGAACCGTGCAGTGTTTTTCCTGCCGACTGTGGGTTAAATTCACCGCAAACCGCAACGTTCCAATCCACCGCGTTCCGCTAAAACCCACTCGCAAAATGATTTTTTTTGATGAATATTTTTTATTATAGAAACATATGTATGAAAATTGCAATATTTTACATAAACGAAAATACATCATTAAATACTTATTAATTATATTATATATTAATATTATTACTAATATTGAGATTTAGGACTATATGCTTCTATACGCTTTTTTAATTATTTTTTACAAAGTAAGAAAAGATAGAGATAAATAATGAAAAAAATATGAAAACGAATGGAGTATTAATCGTTATTCCATCATTGGAGATATAGGCATGATTTATTATATTTCTTTCTTCATCCATTCTAATATTCAGGCCTCAGTCAAGCCCTCGTACCGATCCATTACTCTGCAAATATTCAATATATGGAGACCATATCCCTCTGAAGAGATCTAACCTGTCCATTAAGACAAGCCTCAATCTGATTTAAATGGCCATTAATTTACGGGAATTAAACACTAAATTCCTTCCATTTGGCCTATAAATTCATGAAAATGAGATTTAAAAATAATATTTTATTGTGTGAATGTTATTTGGACACTTAGGCAATTTAAAAATGTTTATCTTTTCTTAAGAAATGGATAGATATTTAGATCTAGTAATTGAATTTTGTAATTAGCTACAATTAGGTAACTAGCTAATTATATGCTTTAATTTCAGGTCATCCAAATAAGATTGTTTCATTTGTTTCAGAATGCTTCAATCTATAATAATTGAGAAATTCATTGAGTTATCTTAATTTTTAAGAAAGTTATGGGCTTTTGACTGTCCTAGATCACAGCTTTTGAGTTAAGTCAATGGAAAGGCAATGGGGAACAAGATGCTAATTTCCGAGTATGAAAATGGCCATAACCTTTTTAATACTGAAGATATGAAAGTGAATTAAGTGTCAAATTAAACTTTTTATGCTTTATCTGATGGGATAAATTGCAGACTTGATTTTTTAAATCTCAAAATTTTGTAACATTGCTACATTAAGAAGAACTAACACTGGTGAGCACTAATCGCAAAGGGACTGGCAGGCCAAGGAAGACCTCCACAGCTGATGACAGAATTCTTTCTATAAAAAGAAAAATCCCCAAACACCTGTCCGACTGATCAGAAACACTCTTCAGGAGTCGGGTGTGTTTTTGTCAATGACCACTGTCCGCAGAAGACTTCATGAACAGAAATACAGAGGCTACACTGCCAGATGCAAACCACTGATTCGCCGCAAAAATAGGACACAACTGCTGATGGTAGTAGCATAATGAATTCTGAAGTGTATAGACACATCCTATCTGCTCAAGTTCAAACAAATGCCTCAAAACTAATTGGCTGGCAGTTTATTCTACAGCAAGACAATGATCCCAAACATACTGCTAAAGCAACAAAGGAGTTTTTCAAAGCTAAAAGATGGTAAATTCTTGAGTGGCCAAGTCAATCACCTGATCTGAACCCAATTGAGCATGCCTTTTATAAGTTGAAGAAAAAACTAAAGGGGATTAGCCCCTAAAACAACCATAAGTTAAGATGGCTGCAATACAGGCCTGGCAGAGCACCACCAGAGAAGATACCATGCAAAACATATGCAACAAAATACTAAACATGACAACTTTATTTACATGACATTGCTGTGTCCCAAACATTATGGTGACCTGAAATGGGGGGGGGGGGAGGAGAGAGACTATGTATAAACACAGCTATAATTACTGCATGGTGAAACCAAAATGTATAAAAATGGCCTTTATGTGCACTTTAACCACATGTGATTTTTTTTTTCTATTACAAATCTCAAATTGTGGAATAGAGGCAAATAAATAAATGATGGGTCTTTGTCCCAAACATTGTGGAGGGCACTGTAGGTCATCGGTCACCACAAAATTATGCTTGCTGGCGACACTTCTCGTGTTGGGTACAAAAGCCCTTTGAATGAAAGTCAAAGTGTTTTGTCAAGCACTGCAGGAAGAAAGCAAACACATGAACCCAAGCGGATGATCTTCAAAGGGGTTGGGGAGCAACCCTACAACATTCCTTATGGCCTGCCCAAGGGGAGTTCGGCGCGTGTTTAACATAACTTCGCCCACTTTGCTTCAAACTCACGGGTCGGGGGAAAAAAAAAATCTACCACCGCCGCCAGGCCTCGGGCAGCGAGAAGCCGACGGAATGGCGGAGGGCAGACAGCACCGGGCGCTGGGAGCGGCGCCGCCCCGCCCCGCGGCCTGTGCCCCAGCGGGCCGCCAAACCCCGCTCCAAGCCCGTGGCTGGGCCGCGGAATCTTTCCGCAGCCTTTTTTTTTCTCAAAAGTAATAAACGCGAGAGAGAGAAAAAAAAATCTCCAGAGCGACGCGCGGTTAAAATATCAAGAGGCCGAGCCGGTTGGCCGTGCGCGGGAAGCGGCTCCACAAACCTGCGATGTTACGCGGGCCGGGCCGGGCCGGGCCCGGGCGAAACCTGCAGCCTGCAGCCGGAGCGCGCGCCTCAACCGCGGTCCGGCGCCAGGGAAACCGCGCGGGGCGGCGCCGGCACCGGCACCGGCGCCCCAACTCCCTCCCATCCGCCCGGCGGGCCGGCGGCTCAGGCCGACCGCCGGCAGCCTCTCCCTCGCTCCTTCCCGAGGCCCCCGCTGGTTTGAAGGCAGAGCCGTGCGGCCGAAGGTAAGATCTCTCCCAGCTTCACCAACGCTCTGCTGCCTCGCCCTCTCCCACCCCACAAAGTGCATAAAGATCCAAACTGCAACAGTTTTAGCTTAAAAACACACTTTAAAAAAAAACACAACCAGCTACAAAAATCAAACTCTGGTTAACATGAAAATCTTACCCTTCAATCTCGCATTCATTCATTCACTGACTCACTCCCACTCCAGGGCATCGGAATTTGTGAAAACAGTTGGGGGCGCTTTTACTTATATATTTATTATTTTTTTATATATTGTAACCTTTTTTGAGTTTTTTAATTGAGTGGCAAAGGGTTGTTCTCATTGGCGAAGTGACAGCCATCAACGTCCCCTTTCCTGCAATCCTCTTCCTTCTTTTATTTCGTTACGTTCTCCAGCTCGCCAACAACGAGCTTTGCAGGAAATCCCGCCTCTACGCTGAAAATTCATTGGCTACTGTACTTACAGCACCCATAATTTTCGCAAGCAGCACAAACCCAGCATCTGTGCAGAAAATAATGAGTTTTGCCTTTTATAGCATTTGCAAAAAAGATTAGTCTTATTCCCTCACGTTTAGCTGAATTTTACTCTTGCACCCCTTTCTTCATGTTTGGTTTTATGTCTACCTCTAAATGAATAATGCATTAAATAGATGTATTAGTACACCACAGGCAATCCATAGTGGTTATGTGCACGATAGTTGTTATCTCACTAAGAATAAGGAATGTTTGCAAATATGGAGGAAAGCCATTAAAATGTCTGTCATCTCTGGTGTCTTATTTTATCTTGATCAATGGAGAAACATTGGGAATTAACCTATTCCATTCAATCAAAATAGTAAATTAAAATTAATCTTCAGAACACCATGATGTCTACTGGCTGTCTACCTTATCTATACCTCTCAGAATTTTATACATTGTTATCAAGTCTCCCCTCAACCTCTAGGGCCTGTCCCACTTAGGCGACTTTCTGGTGAGTCTCCTTCATGGTCGCGAGGAGTTTGTGCATTCTGGGAACTGGTCGCGTCCTCAGCATGGTCGCCACAAACGTTTCAATATGTTGAAACATTTTCTGCAACTAAAAATTGGTCACCATGGAGAAAATCTATACTTTTGTAGTCATAGGGGCCGTTGTAGTGGGGTCGCCATGTAGTTATAGGTAGTCGAGCTAGTCGTAGGTAGTTTTAGTTAATCGCCTTTGCTGACTGGGCATTTTCATTGGCTCATGGGGGAAAAAAAAACGTAAGCACGAGTTTTCAGAACCAAGGAGAACCGACCGGTAATGTTAAATGCCCACCAATCATCACAGCTGTGTATCTCTGGCTAATTAATAGTTGTATGGCTTCTTAAAAGTGTCTCCACTCCTTCTCCCTTCCCCCCCCCCCCCCTCTTTTAAAGGACTTACTGTGCACTGTGCTAGCCGTCTTAACCTTCCTGGTCATCGCGCTGTGTGTCTATCACCTTAGGTTTGCACCTTGGGAATTTCAGACAGTGCTCTCCCGCTTTCCCTGGCCCCCACCTTTGCAATGTGTTTGTGTGTGTTCCACTCTGACACTCGCCGGTCCAGTTCCCGGTTTTTCAGCGAGTGCCGCGAACTTGACAGTCGCTGGCAGTCCGCTGAAAAATCGCTCGTGGGACAAACACTTCTGGCATTTTAGAGAAAACAATCTAAGTTTGTCCAACCTCTCTTTGTAGCTAATACCCCCTAATCCAGTCAGCATTATGGTAAACCTCTTCTGCACCCACTCCAAAGCCCCCATATCCTTCTGTAATGGGGCAACAGATTCATAGGGCACTAAAATGTTCTTTGTTTTTTATTCTGAATCCTCTCATTTATTAGCTATAAAAATAATTAGATTGTTTACCTGGCTTCAAAAACCAGCCTGGTGATGAAAAGCATAACAGTTGTTATGATGTTATGATTGTATAGATGGAATTGGTACAAATTACCCATAACTTAATTGAATGATGGAACAGGTTTAAAAGACTGAATGCTGTAATCCTGAGTACATTCTTCCTCGAGGAATAGTCTAATGAATATCCCATTTATGTTAATATTAGATAATAAGATATTGAGCTACCATGATAGATCTATCAGTCAATCAATGGCAGGGGTAAAGGGCACAGGGCTTATGACTTTGCAGTAAATTGCAGGAATTAATTCAATCAGTTGTCAATCCTAAAATGGATTAATGTTCTAAATTTCACTTGTCTTATAAGAATAAAAGGAAATATATGCAGAACCTTAAAGAGTATACATATCTAGGAAGCATTCTCAATACTGAAAGGATTGCAAGCAAATTGGTAGAATCAGGGGCCACAGTTTTAGAATAAAGGGGAGGTCATTTAAGACTGAGGTGAGAAAAAACGTTTTCACCCAGAGAGTTGTGAATTTATGGAATTTCCTGCCACAGAGGGCAGTGGAGGCCAAATCACTGGATGGATTTAAGAGAGAGTTGCAGTGAGCTCGAGGGGCTAGTGGAGTCAAGGGATATGGGGAGAAGGCAGGCACGGGTTATTGATAGCGGACGATCAGCCATGATCACAATGAATGGCGTTGCTGGCTCGAAGGGCCGAATGGCCTCCTCCTGCACCTATTTTCTATGTTTCTATGTATCTATGGTATTGGTATTATTATCATGCCTACCGAGATACATTGAAAAACTGTTTTGCATGTTATCCAGATGAAAACATCCCTGCATGATTACAATCAAAACCATCCATGAGTACAACAATTAGTGCAAAGAAAAAGGAAACAGAACATTTAACATACAGCTACAGAGAAAATGCAGATTTTAAAAAAATGTGCAAGGTCCACAACATGGTAAATGAGTTTGGGAATGCACCCCTTAGTTTGTCTTCAAGACCCTGATAACAGCAGGGATACGCTGTCCTTGAATCTGATGATACATGCTTTCAATCTTTTGTATCTTTTGCCTGATATGAAAGGGGAGAAGATGACAATATCTTATTTACCACCAGGGGCGTCGCACGATTGGCAGCCCCGCCAACAGTCTGTTTGTTGTTTTGTCTTTTAAAAATGTTTTTGTGTGTGTTAAAAGTTCGTGTAAATGTTCTCCGGCTTGTTTTATGTGGGAGGAAGGGGAGGGGACGGGGGAAACGTTTTTTTTCAGTTTCTTACCTTATCTGAGATGCGACTCATTTTTGGGTCGCATTCCCCGGTCGCTCTGCGGCCCACCATCGATGGAGCTGGAGGCCTCCTCGGACTGACCTTGGGCCCCACTGCGGGGCGTGGACTTACATCGGGAGCTCGCAGTCTCAGGAGAGGCTGTGGATGTCGGGAGCTCCAATGTCGCGGAAGGTTCGACCAGCCCCGATCGTCCTGTGCGGGGGAGCTGACATCCCCCCGATGCAGGAGTTGATCACCTTGACGCAGAGGGCCCGCCTTCGGCTACGAGAGTCAAGATCATCCTGTCAACGGATTGCTCGAGGCCCCCGACTGCGGGAGAGCAAAGGGAAGAGATTGAACTTTTTTTCGCCTTCCATCGCAGTGAGGAATGTGGAGGTGTCACTGCGATGGATGGTTATGCTAAAATGTGTTTTGTGTGTTCCGTTGCCTTCTATTTGTATGACTGACTTGGCAAATAAAATTCCTTGTATGTTGCAAATATATACTTGGCTAATAAAGTATTATTGTGATTGTGATTGATTGTGAATGGAGGTGCGAGTGCTCATTATTCATGTTCTTTCCTGAGATAACGTGAAGTGTAAATGAGTCAATAGACTGGTTTGTGTGATGTACTGGAAGTATACTTGGACAGAGCAGTTGCCAAACCAAGTAGCGATGCTTTCAGGATGCTTTCTATGGAGCATTTATAGAACTTGGTAAGAATCACTTGAGACATGCCAAATTTCCTTTGACTTCTGAGAGGGGAGGACTTGATGTGCTTTTTTGGTCCTAGCAACAGTGTTTGGACCAGGCCAAATTGTTGGTGATAATAATGCCCAGAAACGTGAAGCTCTCTACTTTCTCCGATTTTCTTCAATTGAGGTAGAGTGGGGCATATACCCCACCCCGCCTCCTGAAGTCGTTGTCTATTTCAATTTTGCTGACTTTCAGGGAGAGGTTGTTGTCTTGACATCATGTTTCTAAGCTCTCTACTCCTTCCTGTTCTCTGTCTCATGATTGCCTGAGATATGGGTTATTATGGTGGTGTCATTTGCAAACTTGGTAATGGAGTTTAAATAAAATTTGGCCACAGTCGTGAGTGTAAAGTGAGTATAGTAAGGGGGCTGTGAACGCAGCTTCAGGGGTGTCAGTGTTTACAATTATCATTGAGGATGTATTGTTGTCTGTCCTTACTGGTTGCAGCCTATGGATCCAGTTAGAGAGGGGTGTACTGAGTCCTAGGTCCCCAGGAGTTTGGAAATGAGTTTGGTAGTTTGGGAATGTGTGTTGTTGGAATTATGGTGTTGAAGGCAAAGTTTTAGTCAATGAATACGAGACTAATGTCGGTGTCCTTGTTATCCAGATGTTCAAGAGATGAGTGTGGCGCGAGGACAATGGAATCTGCCATGGACCTGTTGGGGTGGTAGTCAATAGTGGTGTCCATTAGATTATTCTTTGTTAACATCAGGGGCGCCGTACGATTGGCAGCCTTGTCAACAGTCTGTCTGTTTTTTCGTATTTTTTTTGTTATTTTTAGTGTGTTTTAAAAGTTTGTGTAAACGTTCTCTGGTTTGTTTTATGTGGGGGGTGGGGGAGGGCGTTGGGTGAAACTTTTTTTCAGTCTCTTACCTGGCCGGAGGTGCGATTATTTTTTGGGTCGTCTCTCTGGTCACTCTGCTGGAGGCCTCGCTCAGGAGTGACTTTGGGCCCCACCCCTGAACTACCTTTCATTTGGGTAGAAAGTAACCCCAGCGGTGGAAGGCTTTAAGTAGCTCATCGGTGTCCTCAGCATTCTCCTTATCTCTGTATTTGCAAACTGAAGGTCATCAGCACACTGTATCATCGCTGAGCCATGGGGCAGCCTTAGGGTCTGAAGTCTGTTTCAAGATTGTTTTAAACTGTGCACGCTGTTGCTAGCGGTTAAAGTTCTCGTCTCCTGCATATGCTGTCGTAAAATTCTCTCCCAGATATCATGCACTGATTCCTTGGATAAGGGTCTGCATTCAATTACTTTGCCCATTTCAATAGGTCGTTTCAGGCATTGAGTCAGGGCAGGGAGCATAGCCTCGATTCTTGTGGGGTCATCAGAGTATAGTGCCTCGAGAGCCACCTAATCAGCATCATGCTTTTTCCCTTTTTAGTCTTCTTTGATTTATATCCTGTCTCTGGTGCTCCATGTTGTTTCTGCTTGTTTAACTCTCTCACTGTTGGATTCAATTACTGCTCCTCCTTGCTCTTCTGCCTCAGCCCTTTCCCTTCTTCTTTCTCATCTTCCTTTTCAGCTTCCGAGTCGCTATCAGTATCATTTTCGACTGGGGTGTCCTTTCCCTGTAGGGATGCCGGAGCCCCCCTCCCTACGGGATCTTAGTGGGGTAGCTCCTGCTGCTAGGGACTGGTGGCCAGGGCACATGGGGGAGGTGGTCTACACTGTTACCAACTTTGTTCCTCATTCCCCCCGAATTTGTTCCTCATCCCCCTCCTCTATAAACAGCCATGCCAGACAAGGGTCCCCGGGGATATTTTGCATAGGTTTCCATTTTCGACATTACCAATTGTTTATATTCTCTTCTTTTTTTTAATTTTTTTGCCTGATCAATTTTCTCGGATCCATATAACACATATGCTCTACCGGAGCTCCACCACATACGACAGGCCGCATGTGGACTGCTCTAGCCAATTAATCTCCACAGACTGCACGTAGTCTGCAATCTCTACCCACATGGGCCATTCCCACAGACTGTACTTTCCACAGGCTGCATTTAATAATCTCCTGACCAAATGAAAATCTCTTGACCAAATGAAAATCTCTTGACCAAATGAAAATCTCTTGACCAAATGAAAATCTCCTAACCAAATGAAAATCTCCTAACCAAATGAAAATCTCCTAACCAAATGAAAATCTCCTAACCAAAGGAAAATATCCAAATAAACTATCCAAACAAACTATCCAAACAAACTATCCAAACAAACTATCCAAACAAACTATCCAAATGCAATATCCAAATAAAAATGACCAATCACAAATACCAAATGAAAATGACCAAACAAACCTGACCAATCGAAAATATCTTACCATACGTTGTCTGTAAAAGGATCTCGGCAGGGAACCAGATCAATCTCAGACGAGGGACCAAGGTGATCCTGGGAACTTGTTCGGGAGTTCAGATTCAAAGGATCAGATAGTGCACTTTTACTCCCTCGAGGTCCCGGTCAAACCGTAGCCTCTTACTCAGTCTTCAGAGATGGTTTCCAGTGAAATCCTGCCGACTACGCCAAATGTTAAAGTGCGTTTTACCTCCTACGGACAACCAGACACAAATCAAGTAAAGCAAGACTTATTTATTGTAAAGCCAGATGGGAGTGAACAGCAGCAAGAGGGGTGATAGATTGATTCCCACAGCTCCTTGTGGTCCCACTCACCGAAACAAAGGACAGACATCGTAATTATACTATTATCTTATCAGTACATTCCAGTAGCCTATATATGATAAAACTAAAAGCTCTGCAGCCTATTAGGAGGGAACTGGAGCACTGGGAGGATACACACACAGACAGCACCGAAGGTCAGGATTGAAACAGGGTCTCTGGTGCTGTGAGGCAGCCAGGCTGCACCACTGTGGCACCTAAAGTCTTCATGTTTCTCTACATGGTAAAAAACAGGAGAAATATTTATTGAGGACCTTGCCCATCTCCTGTGGCTCTACACATAAAAAAAACATTTTGGGATCTGAGGGGCACCATTCTCTCTAGTTACCCACTTTCCCTTAATATTCATAAAATATTTTTGGATTCTCCTTAATCTTATGTGCCAGCGCTATCTCATGCCCCATTTTGTCCTCCTGATTTCCTTCTAAAGTATACTCCTCAATCTCCTGCACTTCTCCAGGGCTACACTTGATCCCAGCTGCTTATACCTGACCCCGACCAGAACCTTAATTTCTCTCGTCATCCAGGGTTCCCTATTCCTACCTGCTTTGTTCTTCACATTGATGGGAATATAAACGCGTACTCTTATATCACACTTTTAAAAGCTTCCCACTTTCCAGATGCCCTGTGCCTACAAACAACCTAATGTGATCAACTTTCTAATTTCATCAATTTAGAACCTGTGGATCAGCCCTTTTCTAATCCATAACTATTTAAAAACTAAAAGAACTATGATTGCTGTTTCCAAAGTTCTCACCCACTCTCATTTCAATCACGACCTGCCCAATTGGGGGCCTATAGTACAATCTCGACAAAGTGACATCCCTGTTTTTTGTCTTAGCTCCATTCATATAGCCGCACTGGGTAATCGTTTAGTAATGTAATCTCGGACTTTTGTCATGATATTCTCCTTAATCAATAAAGCAACTCCCCCTCCGCTTTTACACCCAATTTCTATCACATCTCTAGCACCTGCACCCCGGAACATTAAGCTGCCAATCCTGTCCCTCCTTTTGCCAAGTGTCTGTAATGGCTATATGGCCAGTCTCACGAACCTATCCGTGCCCTGACTTCATCCACCTTACCTGGCAGATTCATTTCTTGATCATTTTATTAATTTTTCATTAAGTTATTAAAAAAAGAACGTTTCATCAGTGCAAAGAGAATGCAGCGCAGGTCTTTTATGAATCTCCCTGTGCCAAGCTCTTTGTTGGTCACAATACACCATTGTATTCTGCTTTCCTATAGTTGTATGAATACTTATAGAAAAGTTGTGAAGGAGTAAGAAAAGATTCACTGGACTGATAACAGAACTAAGAATTTAAAATTGAGATAAGGGAAGATTGACCTGATAGAAGTCGGGGTGGGGGCCTTCATGATCAAAGTATTTTAGGATGATGCAAGGGTTTAAAAGAGTAGAGGGAGAAAATGTAGAGCTTAGCTTGAGGTCAGAAATATGATAGATTCCAGTAAGCTAGTCAATTATTTCAGAAGCTTACTTATCCCAATAGAGGTGGCAATGCAGAACTCGCTGGTATATGCAGCGAGTAACTGAGACTCATGGTGTCTGAACTATTCAATCTTTGAAAAACATTCAATTTTAGCTTTCTTCGCAGTGAAGCATGACTGTTACTATCAAATTTCCTCAGTTAATTTGTCAGCAAAATATTTCTTCTGATTATTTTTGTGACTTCCTGCAATTTATTTGTGATGTAAATTTATGAAAACCTGCATTGTTTGTCATGTTGTTATTCTATTAAGTGCACTGTCTGTATATATTGTCATTTGTCAAGCTTCAAACAAAACTTGAGAAAATAAAACCTGAATTTGCAGTGACTGTTGAAATGATTTGCATATTTATGTGCTGCTTCGGTGGGCATTTTAAAATATATTACAGAAAATGTTTAAGATCTTTGAAAGCGATTTGTAGGTTTCTGGCTAATATCATAATCCCAACTATCACTGTCATAAATGATAGACAGGCATCAACCCATTTGTCAACTTGTTGCTTTCACAAGAAAAATTAGCTTTTTTCCCCCACTGGGCAGTTGAATTAATGAATATGTTTATTGACCAAGTATTCACATAGAAGGAATTTGTCTTGGTGCTCTGCCTGCAAGTGACGACATGACATACAGTGACAGTTAGGAATGATACATAAAACAGTAAATATTAATAATAAAACATTATTGATTAAACATGTGCATTAAACAAAATACCAGAGCAAAAGGAAGCTACAGATTTTTGATTATTGATTAGTGTTACTACTCGTGGAAAAAAAGCTGTTTTTATGTCTGGATGTGGCAGTTTTGACGGTCTGGAGTTGCCTTCCAGAGGGAAGTGTTTCAAAGAGTTTGTGGCCAGGGTGAGAGGGATCAGAGATGATCTTACCCGCTCGCTTCCTGGCCCTTGCAGTGTACAGTTGGTCAATGGAGGGAAGGTTGCAGCCAATAACCTTCTCAGCTGATCGGACGATTCGCTGCAGCCTCCGGGTGTCGTGCTTGGTGGCTGAGCCAAACCAGACCATGATGGGGAAGGTGAGGACACACTCTACTGTAGCCGTAGAGAATTGGACCATCATTGCCTGTGGCAGATTGTGCTTCCTCAGCTGTCACTGGTAGTTGTGCCTTTATGTCTGTGGAGTCGATGGTAGCCCCCCACTTGTCCTTGGAGATGATGGTTCCCAGGAACGTAAAAGACTCCAAGGATGTGACTGTGGTGTTGTTGATGGTGAGTGGGGCCAGGGGAGGCGGAGCTCTCCTAAAGACTGCTATTAATTCCACTGTCTTAAGAGCATTGAGCTCCAGATTATTGCAATGGCACCAGGACGTCAGCTGTGTCACTTCCTGTCTGTAGGCAGATTCCTCCCCATCCTGGATCAGTCCAATCAGGGTTGTGTCGTCCGCAAACTTGAGAAGCATGACAGAGGAGTCAATGGAGGTGTAGTCATTGGTGTAGAGGACAGGGGAGCATACGCAGCCTTGCGGTGCTCCTATGCTGAGGGTTTGCGGGTCCGAGATGTGCTTTCCCAGCCTCACATGCTGCTTCCTGTCTGTCAGGAAGCTAGTGATCCACCGACAGAGGGGTTCCTGGTGATCCACCGACAGAGAGGTTCAAGCACAGTCAACTCGGAAAGTTTGGAGTGCAGTAGCTCTGGCACAATGTTGTTGAATGCAGTGCTGAAAATCCTTGCATAGGTCCTCTGGTGGTCTAGGTGCTGGAGGATGAAGTGCAGGCCCAGGTTGACTGCATCATCCACAGATTTATTGGCCCGATATGCAAACTGCAGAGGGTCCAGCAGGGGATGCGTGATATTTTTCAGCTGGGCCAGCACAAGTCTTTCAAGGGTCTTCATGACCTCAGAGGTTATCAGAGTTGTTATCAACATCAACCAATTTAATCAGGTAGAAGTCGGCACTGGATGGTGTCAAACACAGACTGTTTGAAGAGCAGAAGTTTAGACTGGGGAATAGGATTGGTAGCTCTTAGAATAAATCAGGTCATTTAAAAAACAGGACTTGAATCTGTCAGGTGCAGCTCATTGGGAGATACTTTCTCCAGTTTTATCAACGGATGGGCTGATGCTTACAGATGGGTTGACCATTCATTCTCAACGAAGTTATCTGTTATATTATCTTTAAATTATCAACCAAATTACTGCAATTGTATCGGGTCTTGGTGATATTACACCTAGAGTATTGAACATAGTTTTGATTTGAAGAATCATAGTTCTGACCCGAAACATTGCCTATCCACGTTCTTCATATGCTGCTTGACTGCTGAGTTGTCTGTTTTGGTTAAAACCACCATCTGCAGTTGCTAGTATCTGTAGTTTTGGTTTAATTCGCTAAAAAATCGAGAAGAATCAAACTGCACCGTTCATCAGGCTCATTGCTGATCATCCATGATATCCTGTTCCGATATTCCTTTGGCATTAAGAAATGTATTTACCTCATTCATGAATATATTTAATGACTTGTTCTCAACTGCTACATTAGACAATTCCACTGGTTCATCCCACCCTGGGTGGACATTTCTTCCGATTTCTGTTATGAAGAGCATTCGGTAAATATTCAAATGCTAATTAGCTATTCCCAGTGTGGGGACTCCCTGCATCTGATATATCTCATCCTGTTGGACTTTTATAGGTTACTGTGACAAATCCTCACATTCTGCTGAATGCTTGTGAACATAAAACTAATTTATCCAATCTCTCCTTAATTGTTAGTCCTGTCATGCCTAGAATCAGTCTTTCAAACTGTTGTTGATCTTTCCTCGGGTAAGAAGATCAAAACTGCACGTCAAACTGCAGATGGGATCTCATCATGGTGCTGTTCAACTGCAGCAAAGGTCATTGTCACTGTACTTAAATTCTTTTGCAATGAAACCCAGTGTACCAATTGCCTTCCCATCCACTTGGTGTTTCAGAATACTTGCTTTCAGTGACTGGTGTACAATGATATGCAACTCTCTTTACACTTCTTCCTTTCCCAATTTATCATCATTCAGATAATGATCTGCCAGTATATTTTTGGAACCAATGTAGATAACCACAGCTTTATGCAAGTAATACTGCATCTGCCACACACTCACACATGTCTGATCCACTTTGGAGCTCCTTCGTATCTTCCTCACAGCTCAAATTCTCTCCAACCTTGTGGTGTCTGCTACTTGAAAAGTTAGAGTAAAGAAGAATGCAGGAAATTTGAAATAAAAATGGGAAATGCTGGAGATGTTCAGCAGGTCTGGCAGCATCTCTGAAAAGAGAAACAGTTTAATATTTAAGGTCATCAGTTCTGAATAACTGTCTCTGACCTGAACTTTTGACTGTTTCTCTTATCAGAGATGCTGCTGGACCTTTGTGTTTAAGTATTTTAGTTTTTATTAGAAATGGTGTATTTAATTGTCTCATCATTGATTTACAATGTGGATAAGTGGGAGCGATCCCTAATACCTGTGGGTATGTTTGCTAATGAGGAAAAATTGATTGGGTTTGGCTTCCATTCTCTGGAGTTTAGCAGAAAGAGAGGAGATGTCATTAAAAGTTATACGTTTCCTACAGGTTTAATATTAGATACAGAGCTAATGCTTACCATAGCTGAAGAATCACAAACCAGGAGCAACAGCAAGCAGTAAGCCATTGAGGATGAAGATAAGGAGAAATGTCCTCAAACAGATGATAATCAATCAATGGAAATCCCACGTTTGGAGGGCTGTGAAGTGTCAATCCATATGTTTATTAAAAAACATGGATTAATAGATATCGGCATGTAAAGCAAAATCATGGAGTATGGGGGTCATTTGGTAAGATGATGGTAAGGTATAACTTGGTCATGATCTTGATGAATGGAGGAAGGAGCTTCCAGAGCCAAATGGTCAACTGCTTACACTTCTTTTGTTATGTATCTTTTTTATACATTTGTTATATTTAGGTTTCCATATTTTAAGATGTTGTTGCTTTCGGACACCAACGTTTATCATGTAGAATTCTGAATTATTCTGGGAGGATTATTGCAAGCAACTGCATTTCATAACTTTCAAAGCTATTTTCTGTTATGATTATGCATTGTGATTGTTTCCATTGTAGTGGTGCAAAAACTAGAGATTGCCTACATAATACATATTATAGCAAGTAACATCCACCTGGAATGTAACATAAAAAATTCAATAGCAGCATGAAATAATATAAAAATTCAGACTGACAACTTACCACACCTATTTTGCAAGCCACATTTTTGTGTATTTTATCCAGTATTTACAGCAGATAATTAAATGTATTTGATTATTATCTTTTATAATAATAAAATATTATTTTAATGATATTCCCCCAACAAATATTTTGATTGAGTAAATGTTTATTGGAAATGGAGCACTATTTATTTTAACACAGTGAATAGATCAAAGCATGTAAAGTATCTGACCACTGTTTCCACCTGCAGTGATTTGTAACCCCACAAGGTAAGTTTTAAAAACAAATGCTTGAAATTTTCAATGTTAGTAAGTAGTAGAAGAAATCTGTATTTATTTGTACCTTTAACATTAGAACATGTTCCAATGTACTTTATGGGAAAGTCAATAGACATAATTGATACCGAGTTACATTACGAGCAGACGTTTTAAGTCTCTACTTCGTTATCCTCTTTGAAGGAGGAAATCTTTGAGCTAAGGCTGTCGATATATGGAAGAACAGGCACTAATTAAAATAATGACACTTATTTAGTATGCACGAGGTAAGAATTGGAGAAATGGCATATTAGCCGTATGGGGAAAAATTGAGTAGATTTGGATCGTCTGTCTGTCTGTCTGTCTGTCTGTCTGTCTGTCTGAAAATAAAATATCCCCCACCCACTCATTTTAAAATCAAAACGGCATCTCACGAGCTGCTTACGTCACAATCCCACATGCCGACTAATCCCAAGCCACTTCTCTCTCTTGATTTGGCAGCCTGGCTCCCTCCTCCCTCCAACTACGCTCGCGCCTCCCGCAGCTGGACTCGCCCGCTGCGATCCCCCCCCCCCCCCTCCAACTATGCTCGCGCTGCGCCTCCCGCAGCTCGAATCGCCCGCGTGCTCCCCCCTCCAACTATGCTTGCGCCGCCCGCAGCTGGAATCGCCCGCGTGCCCGCCCGCTCAAACCCCCCCTTCTCAAAATGCTCTGCCAATCGGAAGAGATAAGGCGCCAGTTCCGTGAAGCTGGAGTAGCTCGCGAAGCCCCGCCCGCCTGCGCGCCCCTCCCGTCCCCTGCGCGCTCCCGAGAGTCACTAACAGGATCTTTGGTCCCACAGCTCCACTTTGATCCCACAACTCCACTCTCACGCCGGCATGCTCTGCAGATCGGGAGTAGAGATAAGACGATGGGCGGTCGGGGTAAGGCTCAATCCTGGGGAGGTGAAGAGGGGGTCGGGTGGGAGAGGGGGGAATGGGGGAGGTGAGGAGGGAGAGTGTGGGAATAGAGAGACTGGAGTGGGGAATAGATGGACTGCCCCCACCCCTCCCCCTTTCCCCCTCTCCCCCTCCTCCCCACCCACCCTTCCTCCCCTCCACCCCCTCTCCCTCTGTCTCTTGCCCTTCTCTCTGCCCCTTTCACTTTGTCTCTCCCATTCTCTCTACTCTCTGCTCTCACTCTCTTCCCCCCTCTCTCTCCCCCTCTCTCTCTCGCTCTCTCTCCCCCCCCTCGCTCTCTCTCCCCCCCCCCTCGCTCTCTCCCTCCCCCTTCTCCCTCCCCCACCCCCCGTCTCCTCCTTTACCCTCTCCGCTCTCCTCCCCTCCCCATCCCCCTCACTCTCCCTTCCCCCTCCCCTCCCCTCCCCTCCCCACTCTCTCCCCATCTCCCCCTCCCCACTCCTCCCCACATCTCCCTCTCCCCTCCTCCCCACCCCTCACTCACCCATCCTCTCCTCCTCCCCTCCACCCCCTCTCCCTCTGTCTCTTGCCCTTCTTCTCTGCCCCCCTCTCTCTCTCTGTCTCTCCCCACTCTCTCTCTGCCCTCACTCTCTAACCCCCTCCCCCCTCTAGACACGCCTGCGAGTTGGGGGCTATGCGTCAGTGTATACGGCGGTTATGGGGTAAAAGGAGCAAATTAATAATATTGATATCATATCAAGGGGGGTAGTTAGTGTGTATGATGCCACATGTTGCCCCCCCCCCAACCACACAATGGGGGAACAGACCCAATGGGTCTGCACTTGGTCTAGTATCTATTAAAACTGTGTATGTGTGTGTGTGTGTGTGTGCGTGTGTGTGTGTGTGTGTGTGTGTGTTTTTTTGCATTTGAAACGTATTCCCTCGATAACCAGACGCAAAAACGCAGAGATTTTTACATATTTCGGTAGGGATTTAATTCATGATTTCAGAAATCCACTCCACTCTAGATTTGTTCAAGTATTTCTCCAGATTTTGAATAAAATTGTTCACAAAACATTTTACATGTTCACATAAAAAGTAAATCAAACTGCTGCAAGAGGCACAGTGCCACCTCACAGATGTACAATCACAATGGATCTCATTTACATATGCCATCACAATGGGACAGGTGTGGGAGATTGCAACCTTCACGTGGTCCCACTAAAACCAAACTGCTGCATGAGTCACAGTGCCATCTCACAGATGTCTAATCACAATGGGACAGGGGTGGGAGATCTCTCCCCCTCCCTCACATTTAAAAAAAATATTAAGGTTGCCCAGCTGCTAACCTCACAATGCTAATTACAGCAAATGCAGCGCCAGAGACTCGGGTTTGATCCCGACTACAGGTGCTGTCTGCATTGAGTTTGTACGTTCTCCCCATGATTTACGTGGGTTTTCTCCGAGATCTTCGGTTTCCTCCCACATTCCAAAGACGTACAAGTTTGAAGATTAATTGGCTTGGTAAATGTAAAAATTGTCCCTAGTGGGTGTAGGATACCTTTCGGGAGTGATGACCACAAGACCAGACAAATAATTCAACAGTATGGAGGTAGCACACTAAAATGGCACTGAGGTGACCGATTAGCCACAATCTTGATGAATGGCAGTGTAGGCCCACTGCTACTCTGATTTAAAAAAATAAATACAGAGGTCTGAAAGGTTGGAGAGGACTATGAAGCCAGAGATTGAAAGGCAGAGATGAAACATTTAAATTTGAAGTGAAAACTAATGTGGCTTAATGGACACAGCAATGATGAGTACAATGTACAAAGATACCACCGGGGCGCCGTACAATGGCAGCTCCGCCTATTCGTTATTTAATCTCTTTTTATTTTTGGTATTTGTTAAAACTTTGTTTTATTGTTCTCCAGTTTGTCTTATGTGGGGGACAGAGAGGGAATCGGGGGAAACTTTTTTTCAGGTTCTTACCTTGCCGGAGAATCGCATTCTCCGGGCGCTCTGCGGCTTTCCATCGATGGAGCTGGGGCCTCCTCGGATCACAGCGGGGCGCGCACTTAACATGGGAGCTAATCCCTTGCCTGGGATCGCTCCAACCGTGGCCTGCGGACTTACCATCAAGAGCTCGCAGTCTCGGGAGAGGCTAGTCGGGAACTCCAATGTCGCAGAAGGTTCAACCAGCCCGATGCGAGGTTCGATTGTCCAGCGCAGGAGAGCTGACATCCCCCCCGATGCTGGAGCTGATCGCCTCAACGCAGAGGGCCAAAACGGCGCTGGCTACGGGAGTCAAGATCCTCCATGGGAGAACAAAGGGAAGACTTTATTTCGCCTTCCATCACAGTGAGGAATGTGTAGGAGTCACTGTGGTGGATGTTCATGTTAAAATGTGTTTTGGGTGATCTGTTGCTTTTTATTTGTATGACTGACCTGGCAAATGAAATTCCACGTATGTTGCAAAACATACTTGGCAAACAAAGTACTATTCTGATTCTGAATGTGTTGGAGTAGCTCAGCTGGTCAGGCAGCATTTGTGGAGGGAATGGTCAGGCAACGGTTCAGGCCAGGTTCATTCTTCAGTCTGAAGACGGAATCTGACCTGAAATTTTGCCTACTTTGTTCCCTCCACAGATGCTGCCTGACCCACCGAGTTACTCCAGTGATAAATGGTAGGGAATTGAGTAATGCTGGGGAACAGAGGGATCTAGGAATAACTGTGCATAGTTCCCTGAAGGTGGAATCGCATGTAGATAGGGTGGTAAAGAAAGCCTTTGGTGTGCTGGCCTTTATAAATCAGAGCATTGAATATAGGAGTAGGGAAGTAATGTTAAAATTGTACAAGGCATTGGTAAGACCAATTCTGGAGTATGGTGTACAATTTTGGTCGCCTAGTTATAGGAAGGATGTCAACAAAATAGAGAGAGTACAGAGGAGATTTACTAGAATGTTGCCAGGGTTCCAGCAACTATGTTACAGAGAAAGGTTGAACAAGTTAGGTCTTTATTCTTTGGAGCGCAGAAGGTTAAGGGGGGACTTGATTGAGGTCCTAAAAATGATGAAAGGGATAGACAGAGTTAACGTGGATACGTTTTTCCCATTGAGGGTAGGGAAGATTCAAACAAGAGGGCATGACATGAGAATTAAGGGACAGAAGTTTCGGGGTAACGTGAGGGGGAACTTCTTTACTCAGAGGGTGGTGGCTGTGTGGAATGAGCTTCCAGCAGAAGTGGTGGAGGCAGGATCGATTTTAACATTTAAGAGTAAAGTGGATAGGTATATGGACGTGAAGGGAATGGAGGGGTATGGTCTGAGTGCAGGTAGATGGGACTAGGGGAAAACAAATGGTCGGCACGGACTGGAAGGGCCAAGTTAGCCTGTTTCCGTGCTGTAATTGTTATATGGTTATATGGTTATATGGTTATAAATACAAGTCAGGATATAGTTGGCAAAATTTGAAGTCAGGAGACCTTTGGAATATTGGAATACAAAAGCATTGATGAGCGTTTCATCATCACATGGTCTGAGACATAAAATGAAAGTAAGCAGTCTTATTGTTGCAGGAAAATTTGGGGAAAACAATTTAGATTGGATCAAAACTTGATCAGGATTCCATATAGCTCTTAATATTTGGCCTTGCTGAATATGGCACCAAAGCCATAGATGAGACATCTTGCAAAAGATAGCTTCCCTTTATTTTCCCGAATCGTACTTTGCTTCTGATTTGTAATTTTGGTTCGTCATCATTGTGAAGTAATTTGTTAATATTCTTCAACATTTCTGATTTAATAAAGTCTTTGACGGAGTAGAAGCTATGATTGTATCCAAAAGAGTTTCTTGAAACAGTATGTGGATATTCCAACCTAAGAAGGGACCATACTAGACCTTGTGCAAGAAATGAGCCTGGCCAGGTGTCTGATGTTTCAGTGGAAGAGCATTTTAGGGACAGTGATCACAATTCCATAAGTTTTAACTCAGCGGGACAGGCAGCATCTCTGGAGTGAAGGAATGGGTGGCGTTTCTGGTCGAGACCCTGAAGAAAGGACTCAACCTGAAATGTCACCCATTCCTTTGCTCCAGAGATGCTGCCTGCCCCATAGTTACTCCAGCATTTTGTGTCTATCTTTGGTTTAAACCAGCATCTGCAGTTCCTTCCTGTCGCATAAGTATTAAGATTGGTTTAAATAAGGAGAAGTCTGGCCCTTGTAAAAAGTTACCAAATTAGAGGAAGGCAAACGTCAATCTTATTAGGCAGGAGCTTGGGAGGGAACACAGGGAGCAGTATACTATAGACAATAGACAATAGATCATCCCCCTGATAATAGAGAGGAGATTAACGCAATAGAAAGGAAGGACATTAGCTTGGAGGATGTGGAATCGATTTGGGTAGAGCTGCGAAACACTAAGGGGCAGAAAACGCTAGTGGGAGTTGTGTACAGACCACCTAACAGTAGTAGTGGAGTTGGGGATGGCATCAAACAGGAAATTAGAAATGCATGCAACAAAGGTAAAACAGTTATAATGGGTGTCTTCAATCTACATATAGATTGGGTGAATCAAATTGGCAGGGGTGCTGAGGAAGAGGATTTCTTGGAATGTATGCGGGATAGTTTTCTAAACCAATATGTAGAGGAACCAACGAGAGAGCAGGCTATTCTAGACTGGGTATTGAGTAATGAGAAAGGGTTAGTTAGCAGTCTTGTTGTGCGTGGCCCCTTGGGCAAGAGTGACCATAATATGGTTGAGTTCTTCATTAGGATGGAGAGTAACATAATTAATTCAGAAACAAGGGTTCTGAACTTAAAGAAAGGTAACTTTGAGGGTATGAGACGAGAATTGGCCAAGATAGACTGGCAATTGATTCTTAAAGGGTTGACGGTGGATGTGCAATGGAAGGCATTTAAAGACTACATGGATGAACTACAATAATTGTTCATCCCAGTTTGGCAAAAGAATAAATCAGGGAAGGTAGTGCATCCGTGGATATCAAGGGAAATCAGGGATAGGATCAAAACAAAACATAAAGCATACAAATTAGCCAGGAAAAGCAGCCTACCAGAGGACAGGGAGAAATTCAGAGTCCAGCAGAGGAGGACAAAGGGCTTAATTAGTAAAGGGAAAATAGATAATGAAAGAAAACTGGCAGGGAACATAAAACTGACTGCAAACGTTTTTATAGATATGTGATGAGAAAAAGATCAGTTAAAACAAATGTAGGTCCCTTGCAGTCAAACAGGTGAATTGATCATGGGGAACAAGGACATGGCAGACCAATTGAATAACTACTTTGGTTCTGTCTTCATAAAGGAAGACATAAATAATCTGCCGGAAATAGCAGGGGACTGGGGGTCAAATGATATGGAAGAACTGAGTGAAATCCAGGTTAGCCGGTAAGTGGTGTTGGGTAAATTGAATGGATTAAAGGCCGATAAATCCCCAGGGCCAGATAGGCTGTATCCCAGAGTACTTAAGAAAGTAGCCCCAGAAATAGTGGATGCATTAGTGATAATTTTTCAAAACTCTTTAGATTCTGGAGTAGCTCCAGAGGATTGGAGGGTAGCTAATGTAACCCTACTTTTTAAAAAGTGAGGGAGGGACAAAACAGGGAATTACAAACCAGTTAGTCTAACATCGGTAGTGGGGAAATTGCTAGAGTTAGTTATTAAAGATGGAACAGCAGCACATTTGGAAAGTGGTGAAATCATTGGACAAAGTCAGCATGGATTTACGAAAGGTAAATCATGTCTGACGAATCTTATAGAATTTTTCGTGGATGTAACTAGTAGAGTGGATAAGGGAGAACCAGTGGATGTGTTATATCTGGACTTTCAGAAGGCTTTCGACAAGGTCCCACATAAGAGATTAGTATACAAACTTAAAGCACACGGTATTGGGGGTTCAGTATTGATGTGGATAGAGAACTGGCTGGCAGACAGGCAGCAAAGAGTAGGAGTAAACGGGTCCTTTTCAGAAAAGTGCCTAGTGGGGTACCGCAAGACTCAGTGCTGGGACCCCAGCTATTTACAATATATATTAATGATTTGGACGAGGGAATTGAATGCAACATCTCCAAGTTTGCGGATGACACGATGCTGGGGGGTAATGTTAGCTGTGAGGAGGATGCAAGGTGACTTGGATAGGCTGGGTGAGTGGGCAAATGCATGGCAAATGCAATATAATGTGGATAAATGTGAGGTTATCCACTTTGGTGGCAAAAACAGGAAGGTAGACTATTATCTGAATGGTGGGCGATTAGGAAAAGGGGAGATGCAACGAGACCTCGGTGTCATGGTACACCAGTCATTGAAATTAGGCATGCAGGTGCAGCAGGCAGTGAAGAAAGCGAATGGTATGTTAGCATGCATAGCAAAAGGATTTGAGTATAGGAGCAGGGAAGTTCTACTGCAGTTGTATAGGGTCTTGGTGAGACCACACCTGGCGTATTGCATACAGTTTTGGTCTCCAAGTCTGAGGAAAGACATTCTTGCCATAGAGGGAGTACATAGAAGGTTCACCAGACTGATTCCTGGGATGTCAGGACTTTCATATGAAGAAAGACTGGATAGACTCGGCTTGTACTCGCTAGAATTTAGAAGATTGAGGGGGGATCTTATAGAAACATAAAATTCTTAAGGGGTTGGACAGGCTAGATGCAGGAAGATTGTTCCCGATGTTGGGGAAGTCCAGAACAAGGGGTCACAGTTTAAGGATAAGGGGGAAATCTTTTAGGACCGAGATGAGAAAAACATTTTTCTTTCACTGGCTATTTTTAAGAGGGAGTTAGCTAACCAGAGCAGCATACCAGAGGACTGGGGAGAAATTCAGAGACCAGCAGAGGAGGACAAAGGGCTTAATTAGGAAAGGAAAAATAGATTATGAAAGAAAACTGGCAGGGAACATAAAAACTGACTGCAAAAGTTTTTATAGATATGTGAAGAGAAAGAGGTTAGTTAAAACAAATGTAGGTCCCTTGCAGTCAGAAACAGGTGAGTTGATCATGGGGAACAAGGATATGGCAGACCAATTGAATAACTACTTTGGTTCCGTCTTCACTAAGGAAGACATAAATAATCTGCCGGAAATAGCAAGGGACTGTGGGTCAAAGGAGGAATTGAGTGAAATCCAGGTCAGTCGGGAAGTGGTGTTGGGTAAATTGAATAGATTAAAAGCCGATAAATCCCCAGGGCCAGATAGGCTGCATCCCAGAGTACTTAAGGAAGTAGCTCAGGAAATAGTGGATGCATTAGTGATAAATCTTTCAAAACTCTTTAGATTCTGGAGTAGTTCCTGAGGATTGGCGGGTAGCAAATGTAACCCCTCTTTTTAAGAAGGGAGGGAGAGAGAAAACGGGGAATTACAGACCAGTTAGTCTAACATCGGTAGTGGGGAAACTGCTAGAGTCAGTTATTAAAGATGGGATAGCAGCACATTTGGAAAGTGGTAAAATCATTGGACAAAGTCAGCATGGATTTACGAAAGGTAAATCATGTCTGACGAATCTTGTGGAATTTTCGAGGATGTAACTAGTAGCGTGGATAAGGGAGAACCAGTGGATGTGGTATATCTGGACTTCCAGAAGGCTTTCGACAAGGTCCCACATAAGAGATTAGTATACAAACTTAAAGCATACGGTATTAGGGGTTCAGTATTGATGTGGATAGAGAACTGGCTGGCAAACAGGAAGCAAAGAGTAGGAGTAAACGGGTCCTTTTCACAATGGCAGGCAGTGACTAGTGGGGTACCGCAGGGCTCAGTGCTGGGACCCCAGCTATTTACAATATATATTAATGATCTGGATGAGGGAATTGAAGGCAATATCCAAGTTTGCGGATGACACTAAGCTGGGGGGCAGTGTTAGCTGTGAGGAGGATGCTAGGAGACTGCAAGGTGACTGGATAGGCTGGGTGAGTGGGCAAATGTTTGGCAGATGCAGTATAATGTGGATAAATGTGAGGTTATCCACTTTGGTGGCAAAAACAGGAAAGCAGACTATTATTTAAATGGTGGCCGATTAGGAAAAGGGAGATGCAGCGAGACCTGGGTGTCATGGTACACCAGTCATTGAAAGTAGGCATGCAGGTGCAGCAGGCAGTGAAAAAAGTGAATGGTATGTTAGCTTTCATAGCAAAAGGATTTGAGTACAGGAACAGGGAGGTTCTACTTCAGTTGTACAGGGTCTTGGTGAGACCACACCTGGAGTATTGCGTACAGTTTTGGTCTCCAAATCTGAGGAAGGACATTATTGCCATAGAGGGAGTGCAGAGAAGGTTCACCAGACTGATTCCTGGGATGTCAGGACTGTCTTATGAAGAAAGACTGGATAGACTCAGTTTATACTCTCTGGAATTTAGGAGATTGAGAGGGGATCTTATAGAAACTTACAAAATTCTTAAGGGGTTGGACAGGCTAGATGCAGGAAGATTGTTCCCGATGTTGGGGAAGTCCAGGACAAGGGGTCACAGCTTAAGGATAAGGGGGAAATCCTTTAAGACCGAGATGAGAAAGACTTTTTTCACACAGAGAGTGGTGAGTCTCTGGAACTCTCTGCCACAGAGGGTAGTTGAGGCCAGTTCATTGGCTATATTTAAGAGTGAGTTGGATGTGGCCCTCGTGCTAAGGGGATCAGAGGGTATGGAGAGAAGGCAGGTACAGGATACTGAGTTGGATGATCAGCCATGATCATATTGAATGGCGGTGCAGGCTCGAAGGGCTGAATGGGCCTACTCCTGCACCTAATTTCTATGTTTCTATGTTTCGATGTTTCTATGTGACCCTTTTGGCTAGAGGGATCAGGGGGTATGGAGAGAAGGCAGGTACGGGATACTGAGTTGGATGATCAGTCATATTGAATGGCGGTGCAGGCTCGAAGGGCCGAATGACCTACTCCTGCACCTATTTTCTATGTTTCTATGCCCAATCAGTAACCCTACCCATTCCTGCCTTCTCCCCATATCCCCTGACTGCTATCTTTAAGAGCCCTATTTAGCTCTCTTGAAAGTATCCAGAGAACCGGCCTCCACCGCCCTCTGAGGCAGAGAATTCCACAGACTCACAATTCTCTGTGTGAAAAAGTGTTTCCTCCTCTCCGTTCTAAATGGCTTACCCCTTATTCTTAAACTGTCCCCTGGTTCTGGACCCCCCAACATCGGGAATATGTTTCCTGCCTCCAGCATGTCCAAACCCTTAATAAACTTATATGTTTGAATAAGATCCCCTCTCATCCTTCTAAACTTCAGAGTATGCAAGCCCAGCCGCTCCATTCTCTCAGCATATGACAGTCCCATCATCCCGGGAATTAACCTTGTAAACCTACGCTGCACTCCCTCAATAGCAAGGATGTCCTTCCTCAAATTAGTGGACCAAAACTGCACACAATACTCCAGGTGTGGTCTCACTAGGGCCCTGTACAACTGCTGAAGGACCTCTTTGCTCCTATACTCCACTCTTGTTATGAAGCCCAACATGTCATTCGCTCTCTTCACTGCCTGCTGTACCTGCATGCTTACTTTAATTGATCGATGAACAAGGACCCCCAGATCCCGTTATACTTCCCCTTTTCCCAACTAGACACCATTTAGATAATAATCTGCCTTCCTATTTTTGCTACCAAAGTGGATAACCTAACATTTAATCACATTAAACTGCATCTGCCATGCATCTGCCCATTCACCCAAGTCACCCTGCATTCTCATACCATCCTCCTCACAGTTCATACTGCCACCCAGCTTTGTGTCATCTGCAAATCTGCTAATGTTACTTAGAATCCCTTCATCTAAATCATTGATGTATATTGTAAATAGCTGCACTCCCAGCACCGAGCCTTGCAGTACCCCACAGTTATTGGGTAAGTGCGTATCTGGCATTTGCAAGTCTTTAAAGGCCGGTTGATCGAGTTGACAACTGGCACGTCCCAGGAAGGTGGAAGGATAAGGATGGCAAAGTTAGGAAACCTTAGATGATCAAAGAGATTACACATTTTGTCAAAAAGAAAAAAACTGAAGTACATGCAGGGTTTAAGAGGATGGAATCAGACAGGGACTTTTAGGAATATACGGTAAAGGAAGAAAGAATTCTAGACACCAACTAGAAGGACCAAAGAAAGTCACACAATGGCTTTGGTGAGTAGGATTAAAGAGAATTCCAGAGTAAGGCATTTGATAAAGTCCCCCATGGCAGGCTCATCCAGAAGATGAAAATGCATGAGATTAACAGTGACTTGGTCATATGGATTCAGAGCTAGAATACAGATAAAAGACATAAGGTTGTGATGGAAGGACAATATTCAGGCTGGAAGTCTGTTTGTTGCATATATAAATTACTTGGTTGAAAATCTGGATGGGTTGGTTAGTAAGGTTGCAGATGACACCAACATTGCTGGGGTCGCGGACTCTGGGGAAGACTGTCAATGTATACAGCGGGATGTAGATCAGCTTCGGAAATGGGTGGAGAAATGGCAGATAGAGTTTAATCCGAGCAAGTATTTCACTTTGGGTGATCAAATATAAAGTTAAAATATACAATTAATGGTATGACCCTTGACAGAATTGTCCCTCTTGTACAGAGGGATCTTGAGGTCCAAGTCCATAACTCCCTCTAATTGGCAACATACGTAGATAGAGTGGTGAAGAAAGCATGTGGTATGCTTGCTTTCATAAATCAGAGCATAGAGTACAAGAGTCAGGAAGTCATAATGCAATTTTATTGGACTTTGGTTAGGAGGCTTTTACAGTATTGTGTAGAGTTTGGTCTCCCCATTAAGGAAGGATGTGGAGGCTTCGGAAAGTGTGCAGAAGAGGTTTACCAGAATGATGCCTGGATAGAGGTATTCACTTTGGGGAGAGATTCAACAGCGTTAGTTTTCGCATGAACACCAAAGGTGAGACGTTAGAAATATATAAAATTATGTGATGCATTGATAGGGTACAAAGTCAGAACTTTTTCCCCAGTAGGGAAAACTCAAATACAAGAGGGCATAGCTTTAAGGTGAGAGGGATAAAGTTTACAGGAGATGTGTGAGACAAGAGTTTTACACTGAGGATGTTGACTGCCTGGAATGTGCTGCCAGGGGTGATGGTTAGGTCAGATACAATAGCGTCATTTAATGACTTTGGATAGGCATATGGATTGCAGAGAATGAAGGGATGTGGAGGGATATGGATTATTTGGAGATGGATAAGAGATGGTCTTTACATCTTTCCCTTACTGTTGAAGCCTGTTGAAGAAATTCCCTTACTGTTGAAGCCTGTTGTAGAAGGCAAAAGCCTTCTTCACTACCCTATCTACCTGTGATGCCATTTTCAGGGAACTACTGTATATATTTATATTCCTAGATTCCCCTGCTCTACCACACTTTCCAGGGCCCTACTGTTCCCTGTGAAAGTCCTGCTCTGGTTTGTCTCCTCAAAATGCAGCACCTCACACTTATCTTAATTAAATTGTAAGTATAAATTTTAATTTTTAATTAAGACATGTTAAGACTGATTTTTTGTAAAGTAATTAGAAATATTGTGTTTGCTATGATAGGACATGTGGCGTCAAGTTTTGCACTTGAAATAAAGTGTCAAAAACATTATTTGTGTAGGGTGAGAAGAAGGTGGTAATAGTGTTGATGTTAAAATTATTACTTACACCTTATTATAAAACAAATATCATGGCTCCAGCACTCACCGTTTCTGTAAATGCTGCTGTGTAATTTAATTTTCTAATCCTTCTACAAAAGCAATTGAATGACATATACATCTGCAGCTAAAGCTATGCTTGAAAAGCCACTGCACCTTCGGTCTAACTTCTTCAGGGCTCTTGAGTTGCAAATCTTCTGGGTCAGTCAATTCATGGTGATGTTGTTACATGTACTGTAAACATTATTTGCTTTTGTGGTGAGTGTTATCAATCAGGAACAAACAGTACATTGAAATAGTAACATGATTTTCTATCTGGTATTTGCAGTAACATGAAAAGAATGGGTAGAAATGAATAGCATGACAGCATTGGATAGTATACAGCACGATAGGGGATCATAACTGGATATTTTTTTCCAATGTGAGTTTCAAGAGGGACAGTGTTTATTTTGTTTTTATGCTCAAATCTCTCATCACATTTAGAATATTTAGCTTCTAATTCATGGTTGTAAGGTGCATATTCGAGATACGTGTATCTGCCTCTATCACTCTGTCAGCGGTGAGTTCAGAGCAGCACCACCACCTTCAACTAAAAAAATCCTCATCTGCTCTCTAATCCTTCCACTGATGTCCCTAAACCTGTGACCCCCCCCCCGGTATTTCATCCTTCTGTTCAGGGCAATCGGGTAACCCAAGACTAATCTTATCATATGAACCCAAGATTGTTTTCTTCATCATAAGTTAACTGTTTAGGTAGGTCTGCCTCCTGGTCCAATGCATAACTAACATGTCCACATATCATTTTCTTTGTTAAATGTAGCACCCTTATATTGGACCAAATTATAGGTTTAGAAATGGAAGATATTCAATACACGTTATCAGTAAGAAATAATGTTTGGACAAAACACATCTGCATTGCTTAATAGAAGTTGGTTTGGCATGTTTTTTGGTTTGATTTATGTGGGGGGAGGGGGGAGGGGATCGGGGAAAACTTTTTTTTCAAGTTCTCACCTTGCCGGAGATTATTTTCGGATCACATTCTCCGGGCGCTCTGCGGCCTTCCATCGAAGGAGCTGGAAGTCTCCTCGGACTGACTTTCCACCCTATCGTGGGGTGCGGGCTTAAGATTGTAGCTGATCCCTTGCCTGGGATCGCTCCCACCGCGGCCACAGCGGATTTTACCATCAAGCTCGCAGTCGGGAGAGGCTAGTCGGGAAGCTCCAACGTCGCAGAAGGTTCGACCAACCCAGACGCGAGGTTGATCATCCCCGGCGCGGGGGAGCTGACATCCCCCCAATGCCATTTGCAGTGTTTTTTTACTTTAACCCAAAACCCCAGCAACCATTTGCAGTGCTTTTTTACTTCAACCCAAAACCCCACCAACCATTTGCAGTGCTTTTTTACTTTAACCCAAAACCCCACCAACCATTTGCAGTGCTTTTTACTTCAACCCAACCACATTTTCATTTTCAAACCACATTAAGGGCACTCAAGGTCAGTAAATCCACACTCACAGTTTAGTAGACATGTGTTCAATGTTATTCACAGCTCAGACTGAGAGACGTGATCCTCTCACTTCGCCCATCTTGCAAAGACTGACTGAGGCACAACACTTCCAGGTTTTATAGTCCGTCCCCCTCCCACCAGCAGGGGCAGCAGAGAGAATGTCAACATTTTTAAAACATTAATAACTCTTTTATGGTTCATCGATGGGAAAAATCCTCTTGTCCTGTGCAGCGGAGGGAGGCTCTGAGTAAGCTGGTCAAAAATCACAGCTGTAAGTGGAAGCACTTTTTCTAAAATCATGAAACAGAAAAACAGGAAGTGGTCAAGATCTTACTTTTAGTAATATAGATATTTTAAGTTGTAGAAAGGTGTTAATAATGTAATTAAACTGATTTTATGTAAATGGAATTTCATAAGGAATTTCCTAAGGAATTTGATAAAGTAGCACAAAATAGACCAGTTTGTAAAACAGATGCCAGTGATATTGGAGAAACAGTGTAGATATGTAGTTGTTAAGTGAGAGTGAGCAGGATTCAACCATTGCTTTCTAATGGGAAGGACGTTTACAATGGCATTACCCAAATTTAGGACTACGGGTTATCATTCCACAACTGCTCTCACCTGTTTCTCGTATTATGCATCATTCGGACGAGATTGAATAGGAGCTCAAGGATCAACCCCTTATCTACCAACCATTTGAAGTCATCTGGCCTTACTGTGGACTCGGGTATTCAGACTATATTTTTAGTTTGCAGTTGATACTAAACTCAAATATAGCATCAGTGAGCTGAAGGAGTTCAAGAAGACTTAAATTGATGAAATACTGTAAGAAGCGATTTTTATTTAAATCATCCATCTCTCTTTCCTATGGTCCATTCCTAATTGCCAATCGGTTTCTTAAACGTCCATCTTTGAGTGAGATAGAAGAGGTTGGGGCATACAGAGACTGGATATCTCAAGGGACTATGATTGGATTCTACAGTCCTCTAGGCTGTCAGAAAAAAAAAATCCATGGTTCTATCATTGAGTAACATAGACAAATGTAGGATCAAGCAGCTAAGGCCATGATCTGATTTTGTATCATAATTTTGAGTTAATTTGGAGTTGTTTGTTACTGGCCCAGTAAATCCCAATTTATTTCATTTTCATTTTGTTTCCTTTTTATTATTTGAAAACATGTACAAAACACAAAGAGAGCTGGAGGAACTCAACATGTCAGGCAGCATGTATGGAGGGAATGGACAAATGCTATTTTGGATTGGAAGATTTTTCAAATGGATAGGAGTAAGGAGGAGAAAGCTGCAAAAGAGAGGTAGGGTGGGGCAAGCCCTGGAAAGTGATAGGTGAATATAGGAAAGGAGGTTTTGATTGGCAGATGGGTGGAGTAAGTGACACATGCTTGAAGTGAAAACGAGAGATATGGGTGTCAGTTAAGTTGAGAAGAGGAAGGACATGGGTGGATGGGGACAGAGGAGGACAAAGAAGGGGGATAAAAGAGAGATGGAGACTTGGGGGTGGGAGATGAGTGTACGAAAGGCGGCAAAGGTGTAGGATGACTGGGGAAGGGGGTGTTGGAAGATGGTTGAAGAAACGGGTGTGCACTTGGGTTGGGGCGGGATTGCATTACTAGAAACCGGAGAATTCAAATTTCATACCATTTGGATGTAAGGAACCCAAGCAGAATATGCAGTGTTGTTCCTCCATGTAGTTTGCTCTGGCAAAGGAGGAGACCATGGTCAGAAAGGTTGGTATGGGAATAGGGAAGTGAGTAGGCCACTGGAAGATCCAACAGGCCTTGGCAGACAGAATGCTAGCGTTTGGTGAAACAGTCACATTGCGTATGCTTGGTCTCCCAAGAATGCAACATTGGGAGCAACAAATTAGGTTTGAAGAGACGCTTGTGAACCTCTGTTTCACGTGGAAGGGCTGCGTAGGTTGCTGGATAGAACTGAGGGAGGATATGTTAAAACAGCAGGAGAACAGTAAGAATCACTGAAGGGGAGCAGTGAGAGGGTGCCTCACAGAACTCCCATCGGAGAGAGGAGGAGAACATCTTGAAAGCTGTCTCACCTGCTGAGTTTCTCCAGCATTTTTGTCTACCTTATTCCAAACCAGGGCATCAGAGATGTCCTCATTCTTTAAGGAATGGGGATTTCCCTCTTCTACTATAGATGAGGCTCTCACCAGGGTCTCTTCTATACCCCGTAACTCTGCTCTCACTCCCCATCCCCCCACTCGTAACAAGGGCAGAGACCCCCTTGTCCTCACCCTAACAGCCGTCACATACAACAAATAATCCTCCGACAATTTTGCCGCCTCCAATGAGATCCCACCACTGGCCACGTCATCCATCTACTCCCCTTTTGGCTTTCCGCAAAGACCGCACCCTCAGTAACTCCCTGGTCAATTCGTCCCTTCCCACCCAAACCACCCCCTCTCCTGGCACTTTCCCTTGCAACCGCAGGAAATGCTACACTTGTCACTTTACCTCCCCCTTGACTCCATCCAAGGACCCAAGCAGTCTTTCCAGGTGTGGCAGAGGTTCACCTGCACCTCCTCCAACCTCATCTATTGCATCGCTGCTCTAGGTGTCAGCTGCTCACATCGGTGAGACCAAATGTATGCTTGGCGATCGCTTCGCCCAACACCTCCGCTCAGTTCTTTTTTTAATTTCATAATAGAGGGGTAATAAATATATACATTACATGAACCGTGCAAAAATTTCATCCGACATTTTCAGAGGCTACACAAAATATTCAATACAGTCTGCATACATTGCTCAAATTTCCAAAATTTATCCCACACCCCTGCCACTCATGTGGCCCACTGGAGTGGAATCCCTTCCCTTATTTTGAGGGCCCCCCATATCCAGCAGCTGAAGGACCCTAGACTGTGGTCCTCCCCCTTGGCGTTGGCTGCACCGAGCTTCAGTTCGTCCCTCAGCACGTACTCCTGCAGTCTGCAGCGGGCCGGTCGGCAACATTCCCCGACGGACATCTCGCTCCGCTGGGTGGTGAACAATGCTCGGGCAGACCAAAGGGCGTCTTTCACCGAGTTGATGACCGTCCAGCAGCACTCGATGTCAGTCTCTGAATGTGTCCCTGGGAACAGTCCGTAAATCACAGAATCCTCTGTGACGGAGCTGTTTGGAATAAACCGTGACAGGGACCCTTGCAGACCTCTCCAGACTCTTTGCAAATCCACACTCTGCAAAGAGGTGGGCAACCGTCTCCTCTCCATAGCAGCCGTCCCGAGGGTAGCGTGCATTGGTTGTGAGGTTCCGACGGTGCAGGAAGGATCTGACTGGGAGGGCTCCCCTCATCGCCAGCCAAGCCAGGTCTTGGTGCTTATTGGTGAGTTCTGGCGATGAGTCATTTTGCCAGACAAGCTGGGCAGTCTGCTCTGGGAACCACGCCACAGGATCCATGGAGTCATTTCACTGCAATTCCTGCAGGACGTTCCGTGCTGACCATTGCTCAATGGACTTGTGGTCAAAGGTGTTGGTCCGGAAGAATCTTTCCACAAACGACAGATGGTGTTGCAATGTCCAGCTGACTGGCACAGTGCATGGCCTCTGCAACAGGCCCATCCTTCGCAACACCGGGGACAGGTAGTGACACATGGTGCCCACGTGCCTTGGCTCTACACTCCGCCTGATGCAGCTACACATGAAGGTAGCCATCAGGGTGAGGGCGACGCTGGGTATGCTTTTACCCCCCTTGTCTGCTGACTTGTGCATTGTGTCCCGTCGCACCCAGTCCATCCTCAACGGCCAAATGAACTGGAAGATGGCCCGGGTGATCCCTGTCGTGTAGGAGGAAGGGACAGGCCACACTTGCACCAAGTACAGCAGCCCTGAGAGCACCTCACATCTGATGACCAAAATTTTCCACGTTCTGGAGAGGGAGCGTTGCTTCCACAGCTCCAGCTTCTTCCCCAACTTGGCTATCCGCTCCAGCCAATTCTTGTCACACGCCTCAGCCCCCCTGAACCAGATCCCTAGCACCTTCAAGAAGTCAGGCTTGATGGTGAAGGGCAGGGAAGATCGGTTGGGCCAGTTGCCAAAGAGCATGGCCTTGCTCTTCCTGCGGTTCACCCTGGCTCCCATGGCCGACTCAAACTGATCGCAGATGCTGATCAATCTGCTGACCGACCCTGGATCTGAGCAGAAGATGGCATCATTGTCCGTGTAGAGGAATGTTTTGACCCGAGTACCCCCACTGCCTAGCAATGTCACTCCTCTTATGCTTGCTTCCTTCCTGATGGGCTCGGCAAAAGGTTCAATACAACAGATGAGCAAGACGGGAGAGAGGGCAACTCTGCCTGACTCCAGACCTGACGGGGAAGCTGTCTGATTCCCACCGATTGATTTGGACTGCACTACAGATATCAGTGTAGAGCAGTTGGGTCCAATTTCTGATTCCCTCCCCAAAGCCCATTTTGGAGAGCACGTCCCTCATGTACGTGTGTGATATCCTGTCGAAGGTCTTCTCCTGGTCCAAGCTGACTAGGCAAACATCCACCCGTCCGTCCTCCACTCGGTTCGCAATAACCAACCTGATCTCCCGGTGGCTCAGCACTTCAACTCGCCCTCTCATTCCGAATCCGACCTTTCTGTCCTGGGCCTCCTCCATGGTTAGTGAGGCCCACCGTAAATTGGAGGAGTAGCACCTCATATTTCGCCTGGGTAGTTTACACCCCAGTGGTATGAACATTGACTTCTCCAATTTTAGGTAGTCCCTGCTTTCTCCTTCTTTCCCCTCCCCTTCCCTGCTCTCCCGCAGCCCACTGTCTCCGCCTCTTCCTTTCTTCTTCCTGCCCCCCCCCCCACCCACCCACACATCCGTCTGAAGAAGGGTCTTGACCCGAAACGTCGCCTATTTCCTTCGCTCCATAGGTGCTGCCTCACCCGGTGAGTTTCTCCAACATTTTTGTCTATCTTCAAAGTAGGGATACTTTGAGCAGATTTCACTGTTAAGCAGTTTGTTTGTTTGTTTATCAGACGACGAATAGATCGCTGTTGGCTTCTGTCATCGGCCAACATGTTGACAGAATTGGTCGCCCGTCGTGTCACATAGTGCATCGTGTCATCGTTTCCGGGGATCGCCACGAGGAGGCTTCTGTCATGATCCCCTGTTAAATAGTAAAATGGAGACACAAAAAATTGCGGGTGCTGGAATCTTGAACAAAACGCAAAGTACTATTTAACTCAAGATCGCACAGCACTTGTTTTGCTCAAGATTCCGGCATCTGCAGTTTCTTATGTCTCCATTAAGACATGGATATTTATCTTCTCACCTGTTCTGATCGGTTTTTGATATCTTACACGGTTCCAATGAAACCAATTATGATCCTGAGGATTAACACCTCATTCTTCTGTTAACCATTTTGATGGCCTCTGGTCTTACAAAGAACTGTAACAACTTTAGACAAGTTATAAATCTTAAAACCATATTTTTATTTTCACTCAAGTTCTGATGATGTGAACTGATGGTGCATTGCAGCTTTGGGGAGGTAGGGAATCACTTGGGATACTCTCTAATTTAGTTGGCTGCATCTTTAAATCATTGTTTAAAAAAATCATCTAAAGTTGTGGCAGGTTGAAACTTGCACTATATTTCTAGCTTTCATACTTTGCACTCCCTCCAATTTTTCTCATGGCCTCATTCCCAGACCTAAATTTAACTTAGACCAAATCAGCTCTTTCAGTTTGGTACATACAGGCAAGTTTCATTTTCAGAAGCTGACTGTAGTTTAAGTTGGCTTGTACATGTCATTTATTTTCTCACATATCTTTTTAACACGTGAGCATTACTTCAAAGTTATAATCATCCCCTGATTGCATTTACACCAGGTCACATGTTATTCATGTTGTGTCCTTTGTCCATGGTGCTTTTTGTCTCTGCATCCTCTATCTTACCTTTTTCCTGTACAAGGAATTGTGGTTTAATCTATAATAAGAAGAGTCACAAGCTACAAAAATATACTGAACAGTTGGTCAATTGCTCAGAGTAATGGCAGATGGAATTTATGTAACTCTGATATGTGCAAGGGGATGTATTTTGAGAGGTCAAATAAGAATCAGACATGCACAGTGAATGGTAGGGCCCTGGGGAGTATTGACAAATAGAGGGATATAGTGTACGTCTAACAATCCAAAAAGGTGACAGCACTGGTATTTAGGGCAGTAAAGACATCATACAGGATGCTTGTAGCATAGTATATAAGTGCAGCTAAAATATTGGTGCGACAAATCCAGAATAGTGCGGCAGTTTTGGTTGCCACAGTATAAAAATGACATAATTGCCCTGGAAAGGGTGCAAAGCAGATGCATCAGGATGTTGCCTGGGATGGAACGGCTCATTTACGAGGAAATTCTGGATGCACTAGATGTGCTTTCTTTGTGCTGTGAAGGCTGAGGAGGGACCTGAGAGAGTTGTGCAAAATTATGAGGGACGTAGATAGGGTAGACGGCAGTAAACATCTCCCTGTAGCAGTGATGCCCATGTGAGGGATAAAGTGATTAAACCCCACTATTGTAAGGGGCTTTAAAGAGGATTCAAACCAATAGGGGCCAGGGAGAGGGTTCTGACACAGCTGTGTATAAAAGTTACCAGACCCATCCTTGAGTAAGAAGTAATAGCATTGTATAGCGGTAGAAGGGAGTGATGTAGATAGATCCCTATCAGTAGAATGGAGTGATAGATGGGACCCTTGTCACTATAGCTTAGCTTTAGTGCTGATATAGGAGAACTGAGAGAGTTCACTTGGAGGTGAGTAAAACTAGGGTAGGTCATGAACAACTGAGCATGCTTAATAAAATAAATGAATATTAAAACACACCCCTGGTCAAGAAACTGCTCATTACCATGGACATGCGATGTATGATGTGGGAGGTACTGGGGGACGTACCTACAGGTTGTCCACCTCAGTGTCTGATTGGAGCGGGTCAAAGGAGGGGAGGTTGGATGTAGAATTGTGTGTATAAAGGGGGTTTACCCTTCTGACTTCGGAGTGTCTCAACTTGGAGAGGCACCCGATTCAGTAGACTCAAAAATAAAGAATCTCTTGCTTCCATGATTTAGTCTTTGAGTAGTGATTGTGAGCACATCGCATATCTCACACCCATATGCAGAGAGCAGAGATTTAAGGGAAGGAATAACAGATTTCCGACAAGGAAGAATTTTTTACCCAGAGTGTGATTGAAGTTTGGAATGCGCTGACTGAGAGGGCAGTGGAGACAGAGTCTTTCACAATATTAAAAAAATATCTTGACAAACCAAATGTAGGCAGCTATGGAGTAAGGCTTGGTAAACGAATTTAGTATAGATGGGTACTCAATAGTCAGGATGAACTGAAGGGCTTATATGACTATAACTTTATGCTCATGGAATACTTTATCTAGACCATGACTACATTTTCAGCACAATGTATCATTGAATTTCATTATGTTACTGAAAGCTGTCATAGAATATTATCAACAGAGCACAGAAAAAAGAATCCACCATGGCTTTACACATTTTTTATATTGGTTTAAGTCTGCTTCTAGAATTACAGTAGATTTTCACATACAAACATTAATGAGGAATCCACTTGCGAAATTCTGCAAAACCTTTGTTTAATATAAAATTATAGTAGACTCAATCAGTCTGCCACTGTCTAAGATATTACACAACTGACTGCTTTCTCAGCAGGAACATCATTGTATAATGACATTTTCTAAACGGAAATCCAGCTTCAAAAAAATGTCATGGGAATTATTAAGCATACAGTACATAGTGTCTGGACTGAAGATGAGCAACAAAGGGATGTTTATACTGAATTTGTTTGGTTTATATTTTTCTCAATCGTTATTATTCCCCTGTTTTAATGATATTGATTCAAATGTAATGGTTGGCAAATCATCTTGAGTTTTAATGTACAATTCTGCAATTAAGTCAGCAATGAGTCAGAGAAAAGCTTCTGAATGTAGATCAGGCATGTACCCCTAGCTGGGTCAGTAGGCAAAAAGTGTGGTAATGGTAGTTTTTTTAAAAATCTGGGACATCTGAGGTATTGTTTTATGTAACACTGCAATTTTGTTTTTACGCAAAGCATTTTATTAAGTCTCAGTTGCAGTTTTATCTCAGCACCAGATGTCAGGATCATTGGTGATTTGACAAATGGTTATACATCCTTTATGTAGGATAATGTTTATGCCGAAGGATTAACAATTGTTATCATAACTGCAGATTTACCAATAAGTCACAGTTTACAGTGTTTTTGAACTTAACGAGAGAGCTTTGTACAGTTGACAGAAAATAAATTGTACATCTAATGATGCAATTGAAAAAATACAATAAAATTAGTTTTCAATGAACAGAGTTATTCCAACATCAATGTGTGTTCATTTTGTATTCCAAACAGACACACAAGATTTATAAGCATACAGTAAAATATCAAACAAGCTCTTGCAAGATACATCTCATAGTTAGATCATTCCGCATTATTTTTAGAGACCATTAACGGTGCGTACATAATTATAATTGAAGATAGGAATAGTATTACTATTAATCACATATTAAAGAATAGTAACATATGCCATTTCTAAGAAATAGTGAGGAAAATTGGAACAGTGTTAATAACATGAATAAAACATTATTGAAAAGATTTTCAGCACATTTGTGGAATATCATGGCCTGCAAATACTATAAACTTCTTGGGTCCCATTTTTCATTTGCATTTTTGACAACTTTATAGTGCTACATAAACCTGATTTAACTCACTTTCTCCTATTGTGATTTGTAGGATAGAGGTTGTTTGCAGATAGCATCAGATTCACATGGAAATATCCTTAGAGGCTTGTGATTTTCTTAGGTACAAATTATTTGCCTGCAGACTTACCATCGTAGGCTGGCCGGATTTGGAGCGTAGAGAGCTGTGGTGACGCGCGGCTGTGATCCGACTCCGGAGCTCGGAGGCTCCAGCCACAGGTCCAGTGGACGGTGATATTGGGAGCTCGCGGGTCCCTAGTAGGGGACCGCTTTTCGGAGCTCCCGCAACGGCAAGTTCTCCCGCCTGAGTTGCGGGGTTGAAAATGACCCGGAGCGGGGCCTTACATCGCCTAGCGCAGCTTTAACGGCCGCGGGACTTGCCATCGCCCGCCGGGGACTCCAACATTAAGACCTAGAGAGGGGCCTTACGTCGCCTGGCATGGGACTTGCCATCGCCCGCCTGGGGTTCCAACATTAAGACCCGGAGCGGGGCCTTATATCGTGTGGAGCGGCCTTAATGACCATGGGACTTGCCATCGCCCGCCGGGGGCTTTAACATCGGGAGAAGAATGGAACACAGGGGAGAGACAAGACTTTGCCTTCCATCATAGTGAGGAGGAGATTCCCTGTGATGGATGTTTTTGTAAATTGTGTTGGTTGTGTGTCTTGGTTCTTTTCTTGTTGTATGACTGCAGAAACCAAATTTAGTTTGAACTTCATTTGAGGTTCAAATGACAATTAATTGTATAATAATCTGCCTAGCGTAACATAACGTTATGTAATTCAGTTTTTTTTAATAAAGTAGTATATTAATCTAAGATTTATTTGTTTAATTCTGTGGTCTACCTTACTGCAACTGGCAAATGGAGATAAGCAGAACAAAATTAAGAAGCAATTTATGTTGTGGCCACACGTCCAATAAGAGGTCAGTAGCCAATCTTATATCACACTGCACCCTTCTGGTGCTTTCAACCCATTTATTTCAAGAACATACAGTTGCTTATAATTAGTATGTGATCTTAACAAAGTTCCGTGTACTTTAAGCAAAAGTACCAGGTCTGAAAAACGTTGGCAAATAAAAACATGTGCTAGCAAAGCTGGGCAGGGCTCATGCCAAATATGTGCAAGCTCCTCAGGGTACGTTAATCTACCTCACAGAAGTTCTGGAAATTGTGTTTGGTAGAATAAGCCTTTCACTTGCATAAAATGGCATTCCTATCACGTGCAAATGTCATACTTTCATTTGCCATTCCAGAGGGTTGAACCCATAGAGGAACTGTGTTGGAGATCAGATTGGGAGGTGTGCGGAGATGATTGGATAGGGGGCAGATCAAGATTATGGGGTGAGAAGGGAGGGTGGTGTGGTTGGTGGTGTGATTGGGGTGAAAATTGGGAAGATAAAAGAAGAATATTGTGGTGGATTAAAGTGTAAAACAATCATGGATTTGCAACAAGGAAGATTAATGGCAAGTCAAGTCAAATTGGTGGAGATGGGGAGGTGTTGCGGAGGGCGAGGTCTGTAGATGTGCAGCTGATGATTGTCAGAGCTGGTGAGATGGATCTGGGACGTGGAGGACCGAGGAGATGAATTGGAGAGAGATGTCGTCGAGGTGGTTAGTAAGTTGTTGGTAATATGATCAGGTGCCTTCCTGATTTTGGGAGGACAATCATATAAGTCAAATAAGAATTCTATCAGGTTGTTAAACTAATGACAAAGGTAGAGCTTGGTCAGCTGGTTAAGACCCTAGTTGAATGTTCTTGAGACAAATATGTTTGTTAAGATAAAGCTAAATGAGCATTGTATCCATTTCATGTTAATGATCATTGAAAAACCATTGACCATTTCTATGATGACAGCAATATCATCCAGATTAATAAAGTTTACTAACCTCTCACTTCCAATAAATTATTGAGCTCTTGATGTGAAAAAACATCTGTATTATATTTAATTTCCTATTGTAGCAGAGACTCACAGGAGTCCAGCCAAAAACCGAGGGTTAGTTGTGCCCGTGGCTTGTCACCAGGTGCAACAAGACCCCCACCCCCAGAACCAGAGGAACAGAACTGGATGGGATGCCGAACGAGGTGGCCAGAACGCGTAGAAACATCCACGGGGGCTTGCTCGGTTCGGAAGAATCCCCGGAAGCCTGGGATGGCGGACGCCCGCGACGGGGCGGTTGAGCCACATGGACTGGCTCGCTCAGGTAATAGAAACATAGAAACATAGAAATTAGGTGCAGGAGCAGGCCATTCGGCCCTTCGAGCCTGCACCGCCATTCAATATGATCATGGCTGATCATCCAACTCAATATCCTGTACCTGCCTTCTCTCCATACCCCCTGATCCCTTCAGCCACAAGGGCCACATCCAACTCCCTCTTAAATATGGACAACGAACTGGCATCAACTACCTTCTGTGGCAGAGAATTCCACAGATTCACCACTCTCTGTGTTGAAAAATGATTTTTCTCATCTCGGTCCTAAAAGACTTCCCCCTTATCCTTAAACTGTGAACCCCTTGTCCTGGACTTCCCAACATCGGAACAATTCTTCCTGCATCTAGCTTGTCCAACCACTTAAGAATTTTGTAAGTCTCTATGAGATCACCCCTCAATCTTCTAAATTCCAGCGAGTACAAGCCAAGTCTATCCAGTCTTTCTTCATATGGAAGTGTACCATCCAGGAATCAGTCTGGTGAACCTTCTCTGTACTCCCTCTATGGCAAGAATGTCTTTCCTCAGATTAGGAGACCAAAACTATACGCAATACTCCAGATGTGGCCTCACGAAGACCCTGTACAACTGCAGTAGAACCTCCCTGCTCTTGTACTCAAATCCTTTTGCTATGAATGCCAACATACCATTCGCTTTCTTCACAGCCCGCTGCACCTGCATGCCTACTTTCAATGACTGGTGTACCATGACACCCATGTCTCTCTGCAGCTCCCCTTTTCCTAATCGGTCACCATTCAGATAATAGTCTACCTTCCTGTTTTTGCCACCAAAGTGGATAACCTCACGTTTATCCACATTATACTGCATCTGCCATGCATTTGCCCACTCACCCAGTCTATCCAAGTCATCCTGCAGCCTCCTAGCATCCTCCTCACAGCTAACACTGCCCCCCAGCTTCGTGTCATCCGCAAACTTCGAGATGTTACATTTAAATTTAATTCCCTCGTCCAAATCATTAATTGCATATTATAAATAGCTGGGGTCCAGCACTGAGCCTTGCGGCAACCCCACTAGTCACGTCTGCCATCCTGGAAAAGGACCCGTTCCTCCTACTCTTTGCTTCCTGTCTGCCAGCCAGTTCTCTATCCACATCAATATTGAACCCAATACCGTGTGCTTTAAGTTTGTATACCAATCTCTTGATGTGGGACCTTGTCGAAAGCCTTCTGAAAGTCCAGATACAACACATCCACTGCTTCTCCCTTATCCACTCTACTAGTTAAATCCTCAAAAAATTTCGTCAGACATGATTTACCCTTCGTAAATCCATGCTGACTCTGTCCAATGATTTCACCACTTTCCAAATGCGCTGCTATCCCAACTTTAATAATTGACTTAGCAGTTTCCCCTCTACCGATGTTAGACTAACTGGTCTGTAATTCACCGTTTTCTCTCTCCCTCCCTTTTTAAAAAGTGGGGTTACATTAGCTACCCTCCAATCCTCAGGAACTACTCCAGAACTCTAAAGAGTTTTGAAAAATTATCACTAAGGCATCTGCTATTTCTGGGCTACTTCCTTAAGTACCTGGGATGCAGCCTATCTGGTCCTGGGGATTTATCGGCCTTTAATCCATTCAATTTACCCAACACCACTTCCCGGCTAACCTGGATTTCACTCATTTCTCCATCTCATTTGACCCGCGGATTCCCTGCTATTTCGGCAAATTATTTATGTCTTCCTTAGTGAAGACAGAACAAAGTAGTTATTCAATTGGTCTGCCATGTCCTTGTTCCCCATGATCAATTCACCCGTTTCTGATGCAAGGGACCTACATTTGTTTTAACTAATATTTTGCACTTCACATATCGATAAAACTTTTGCAGTCAGTTTTTATGTTCCTGCCAGTTTTCTTTCATACTCCATTTTCCCGTTCCTAATTAAGCCTTTGTCCTCCTCTGTTGGTCTCTGAATTTTTCCCAGTCCCCTGGTAGGCTGCTTTTTCTGGCTAATTTGTACACTTTTTCTTTGTACTATCCCTGATTTCCCACGTTATCCACGGATGCGCCACCTTCCCTGATTTATTTCTTTTGCCATACTGGGATGAACAATTGTTGTAGTTCATCCATGCAGTCTTTAAATGCCTTCCATTGCATATCCACCTTCAACCCTTCAAGAATCAATTGCACCTTCAACCCTTCAAGAATCCACCTTCAACCCTTCAAGAATCAATTGATTTGGCCAAGAATCTTGGCCAATTCACGTCTTGGCCATTCACGTGAATTGGCCAAGACGTGAATCTTGGCCAATTCACGTCTCATAACACTCAAAGTTTAACTTTCTTTAAGTTCAGGACCCGTGTTTTCTGAATTAACAATGTCATTCTCCATCCTAATGAAGAACTCAACCATATTATGGTCACTCTTGTCCAAGGGGCCACGTACAACAAGGCTGCTAACTAACCCTTCTCAATTACTCAATATCCAGTCTAGAATAGCCTGCTCTCTCGTTGGTTCCTCCACATGTTGGTTTAGAAAACTATCCGCATACATTCCAAGAAATCCTCTTCCTCAGCACCTGCCAATTTGATTCACCCAATCTAAATGTAGGATTGAAGTCACCCATTATAATGGTTTTACCTTCGTTGCACGCATTTCTAATTTCCTGTTTGATGCATCCCCAACTCCACTACTACTGTTAGGTGGCCTGTACACAACACCCACTAGCGTTTTCTGCCCCTTAGTGTTTCGCAGCTCGACCCATATCGATTCCACATCCTCCAAGCTAATGTCCTTCCTTTCTATTGCGTTAATCTCCTTCTCTAACCAGCAACGCTACCCCACCTCATTTTCCTCTCTGTCTATCCATTCTGAATATTGAATATCCCCTGGATGTTCAGCTCCCAGCTTGGTCACCCTGGAGCCATGTCTCCGTGATCCAACTATATCATAATTATTAATAGCTTTCTGCTCATTCAACTCATCCACCTTATTACGAATGCTCCTCGCATTGAGACACAAAGCCTTCAGGCTTGTTTTTTACAACACTCTTGGCCCTTTTACAATTATGTTTGAAAAGTGGCCCTTTTGGATTTTTGCCCTGGATTTGTTTTCCTGCCACTTTTCACCTCGCTACCTATTGCTCCTATTCCTCATTTTACACCCTCTGTCTCTCTGCTCACACATTTAGAAAACCCTCCACTTCTTATTCTCGTTATGTGTATTTTTTTTCTTCTTTCCCCCTACGTGTTGCGTCTGACTGCTTCTCTTCTCTGTCTCCTGCCTCACAACGGACTACTTGCCTTCTCTATTTGAGTCCCTCCCCCCAACCGATCTAGTTTAAAGTCTCCCCAGTAGCCTTTGCAAATCTCCCCGCCAGGATATTGGTTCCCCTCGGGTTTCAAGTGCAACCCGTCGTTTTAGTACAGGTCACACCTTCCCCCAAAAGAGGTCCCAATGATCCAGAAACTTGAATCTCTGCGCTCTGCAACAGTCCTTTAGCCACGCATTTATCCTCCACCTTGCTCCATTCCTACTCTCACTGTCGCGTGGCACAGGCAGTAATCCTGAGATTGTTACCTTTGCGGTCCTTCTCCTTAACACTCTTCCTAACTCCCTAAATTCTCCTTTCAGGACACTCCTCTCTTTTTCTACCTATGTCATTGGTACCTATATGTACCACGACCTCTGGCTCCTCTCCCTCCCATTTCAAGATATCTTGGGACACGTTCAGTCACATCCCGGACCCTGGCACCAGGGAGGCAAACTACCATCCGGGTCTCCTGACTGCGTCCACAGAATCGCCTATCTGACCCCTAACTATAGTCCCCTATTACTGCTGCCCTCTCTTCTTTTCTTACCCTTCTGAGCAACAGGGCCGGTCTTTGTACGGAGGCCCGGTCGCTGTTGCTACCACCAGGTAGGCTGTGCCCCCCAACAGTACTCAAACAGGAGTACTTATTGCCAAGGTGTACAGCCACCGGGGTACTCTCTAGTCCCTGCCTCTGCCCCTTGCCTCTCCTAACCGTGACCCACTTTTCTGCCTCCTGTGGTTTTGGAGTGACCACCTGTCTGTAACTCCTCTCTATGGCTTCCTCACTCTCCCTGACCAGACGGAGGTATCGAGCTGCTGCTCCAGGTACCGAATACGGTCCATTTGGAGCGCCATCTTGACGCACCTGGCGCAGATGTGGACGTCTGGAGAGCTATCTGACTGCATGACCTCCCACATCTGACATCCAGAACAGTAAACTGCCCTGGCACTCATCCTCCCCCTTACCCTGGATACAATACAGTGTACAATACAAAGCAAGGATTTTAGCTGAAAGAAATCAGCGGGGATCTGACTGCCAATCAGCTGCTCCCTCGAGTCGTCTTCCACCAATCAGCGGCTTCCTCAACTGCGAGCTGCGAATAGAATGTTACGGATTTGGGCTCCTCCCACTGCAACCGCTCCTGGGCCTCTGTCTATATATAATCTCTATTATAGATATATATTTTTATTTTTTATTTTTATTAAACACAAAACGTTATCCTTTAAACTTTACTACTAAATACTGAACCCTTAACTCCCAGAATCCTTAACTCCCAGTTAATGTATTAATGAAATGTAAAAATGTAATCCCCGGGTTGCACCCAATCAGCTGCTTCCTCTGGTCCTCTTCAACCAATCAGAGGCTTCCACCAGATTCCCAGATTCTGGAAGATGGAACCAAAGATGGAACGTTGCAGATTTTGGTTACACTCACAGCGCAGATAACTCCACCCTCTCGCACCAACGGCTCCCCGGGCCTCTGTGAAAAGCAAGTCCCCCGCTAGATTTATACTCACAGCGCAGGTAACTCCACCCTCTCGCACCAACCGGCTCCAAGTGGGCCGTTTTAAAACAAGCCACAGACACAGTTTTGTGCTGGCCTCCCATGTCCAAATCAAATGTAGTAAGCCCATGCAGCACACGAAAGGGACCTTCATACGGGCGTTGCAAGGGCGACCTGTGGGAGTCACAGTGAAGAAAGACGTACTGGCAGCCCATCAGCAGCAGTGGCACATGGGAAGGGGTCACCTCATGACATGACATTGGGACGGGAGACAGGGCGCCGACCTTTTCCTGCAAGCACACCAGCACCGATGACGGGGGTTCCTGGGACCCATCAACAGCAGGGACAAACTCCCTGGGGACAGTGAGCAGAGCACCATGCACCAACTCCGCGGAGGGCGATGACAGATCCTCCTTGGGGGCCATCCGAATCCCCAACAGGACTCATGGCAACTCGTCCATCCATCCAGGGCCTGTGAGATGAGCCTTCACGGCGGCCTTCAGACAGCGGTGGAACCGCTCCACCAACCCATTCAACTGGGGATGGTACGCTGTCGAGTGGTGGAGCTGTGTCCCCAACATGGCGGACCACAGTTCAGACATGAACTGGATGCCCCGGTCGGACGTGATGTGTAATGGAACCCCAAAGCGGGCATTCCAAGTTTCCAGGAGGGCACGATCGCATGACTGGGTTGAAGTGTCCATGAGCAGGATGGCCTCCGGCCTCCGCTTAAAATGATCCACCACCATAAGCAGGTGCGAAACACCCCGGGACAGAGGCAGTGGCCCCACGATATCCATGTGTACGTGATCAAACCACCGGCATTGCACTGCACCCGGACGTGTCTTGCATGGGCGTCCGGACGTGTCGATGCACCTTCGATGTCTGGCACATGATGCACTCCCGAGCCAACACCTCCGAAGTCCGTGCCACATAAAAAAAAAAAAAAAACCCCCCTCGCGGCTACCATGTCAAAACCGTGGCCCGGATAGATGGGTGGGTCAGCCCATGGATCACCTCAAACACACGACGGCGCCAGGACGCCGGAACGATAGGCCTCGGCTGACCCGTGGACACGTCGCAGAGGATGTAATCCGAGTTACCCAACGGCACGCCCTCAAGCACCAAGCCAGAGATTGTGGTGCGGTTACGCCGACATCTATCGAATGATGCCCATGGCCTCCATACTCCAAAGCTCTGCCTTGGCTCTGAGGAGCTTGTCGGGAGCGAGCCTGCGTGGAGCGGTGGACCCGATGTCAGAATATGGTGCATGACACCATGCCTCAGGCTGGCCGAGCCGAACGTGGGGGTGGCAATGTCTGGAAACTCAGCCAATACCTGGGCATAGACATTGTCTACCATCACTATGGGGTTGCTGACCAGCGCGGCGGGTGCAGTAGAGCACAAGGAGATCTTCTCGAACGTTGACATGTGGACGAGGCGTTGGCCCCTCACGTCCACCAGGAGCGACTGCGCCCACAAGAAATCTGCACTCATTAGCAGCTGGGCCACGTCCACGATGATGAATGGCACGCGCCAAATATGACGGGAACCGTGCGGATGCCATATGTGCAGATTTGACTGCCATTCGCAGCAGTTAAAGGGGGGGGGGGGCTTTTACCAGAATGAGTGTCCAGTCCAGATGGGGCAAAACACTGACCTCCACCCCGGTGTCCACCAAGAACCTGAGCCCCGAGAAACGAACATGGCTGGCGGCATTGGCGGGCCACTGAACCCCAGCGTTGGTGGTAAAAACACCACATCCTTTTTCCTGGATCTCCTGGCACCTGCTCAGCCATCTTCCTCTCCTGTGCCACTTGTCTGGTCTGTGGCTCTGTGGAGCCTCTTGTGGGCGTGGTCCTGGGTCGCTGTGCCATCCAGGGCACTGAATCGATTCGCTCCAGGGATTCCAGCGTACCCACTTCCTGCCGGTTGGACAGCCACAGCTCATTGGCATGCGCCGCTAGCTTCAGCGGATCCGCGAAGCTCTCCCCCGAGAGCTGCTGGCAGATGTCGCGCGGCACCTACTGTAGGTAAGTGAATTCGAGCAGAGGGCAGGGATGCTTGAGTTGTCGTCCATGAGCGTGAGCATCTTGCTCATGAGGGCCAAGGGCTTCCGGTCACTGACCCCGCCCATGTTGAGGACCCGACACACTCGCTCCATTTGACTCGGCCCGTAGATCCAGAGCAGAAGCTCCTTGAGACCTGTATATTTCTCTACCGCCAGCGGATTATCAAGGTAAGGTATGACCCGACCGTCCGTTTCTTGATCGAGAGCGCTTACCACGTTATGATAACGGGTCTCGTCAACCTTTATGCCTTGGATGTGGAACTGGGACTCGGCCTGTCGGAACCATACCCCTGGCTGCGAAGTCCAAAATGTAGGCAGCTTCAGGGAGACCGTGTTGAGTTCAGTCTCGTAGGCGGCAGCGGCAGATTGCATTTTCTTTCGAAATTTTCCTTCCAGGATTACACTCCTGGAGGTCGGGGTCACCAGTGTAGCAGGGACTCACAGGAGTCCAGCCAAAAACTAAGCGGAACACAAAGTTGTGTGCATGAGATGTATTTTATTCTGTACAGTACAGCTCACTACTCACTGGTCATGGACGTTGCCCGGCCTTAAATACCCACTCAGGTAAAAACCCCGTGACTAGCGCCTCCCACACCGAGACGCTTCCCTCCAGGGCCGAGGGTTCATTGTGCCCATGGCTTGTCACCAGGTGCCGCCACACTATCACTATTTTGACCATTCAATTAACCTGTTTATATTATTGTATTAATGTTTTTTCATCCTCGTCGTGGTCTACTTTCCCACCGAGATTTGTATGATCAATAAATTTGGTTATTTTAAAGTTGTTCTCCATTTCATGTACGTTATAAATAGCTCGGGGTCAAATACAGATATTTGCGGCGAAATCATTCGATACACCTTGCAATACTGCAAATCGGTCACTGATTTACAATTCTCCTTTTTATATCTGTCAGCCAATCTTCAATCCATGCTTATGTTTTTCCATAAGGCTTAATTTAGTTTGCACTTTCTCCGCCCATCTACCAACCACCCACCTATAACCATCCATCATTTGCCAGGTTCTACCGCACCCGTCTTTTCCAGCTTCCTCCCTCAACCCCATCAGTCTGAAGAAAGATCCCAACCAAAAATATCATCTATCCATTCCCTCTGCAGATGCTGCTTGACCCACTGAGTTCCTCCAACATGTTGTTTGTATTATATGAGCATCTTGAAGTTTGGGAATTAATCCAGGTACTTTGAATTGCAATGCTTGTCAGATGATTGATGCTTAGCATATACATAGAGCGAAGCAGTTCATTGAGTAATGCTTGTTTAGAATGTTGCTTTTTTCTGTTTAGACAAATCCCAGGCTAATTACAAAGCACTTTCTCAGAATGCAGTAGCATGATTTCAAGGGCTTATCACATATTTAGTTTTGAAGTCTAATGCGGCATATCTTTGAGGCTTACTGCTGATTAGAAAGCTCTTGCTATAGACCAGAACTTCTATGAGACATACTGTCATTTCTGCACCTTTTATCTCTTTGCCATGGATGCTCCCGTGGCAATCCTGCTGGATATGCTGCAGAAGCTGGTGTTACAGGAATTGAAATTGGAAATTTCCAGACATCACCTGTAGAGAGAGAAACAGTTAACATTCCAGCATGATAGGCTTTTAGAGGTTTTTAAAGTCTGCCAATACTAAAGAAAGGTAATTGATCTCGCTTGTTGAGTATGTTCCTGTTTTTTTTCTTTTTTATTTCAGATTTTATGTGAGTATGTGTCCTGTTTTTTCGTCTGTTTTTATTTCAGAATGAAAAAAGAAAATATTCCAGCACTCTGTGACCCGGTGAGTTATTCCAGCTCTTTGTGTCCTATTAAGTATAGAAGTTGGAATGTTATGTTACAAATGTACAAGACAATGCTGGGGGGCATCCGTGAAGAAGTCCCGCCAGAGCATATGCGCGTCATTTACGTCTGACGCAAGGCGCACTGACGGGCTGGCAGGCGTGTTGCCCCACCAGCGGTAAGTTTAAAACCCGAGGTAAGTGTTTTAAACTTACCTTTGGTCCTTTTTGCGGTCTGTAAGTCCACAGGAAACAAGTCGACCGTGGGAAAATGCTCAAGGGAAAGTCGAGACGGTCTGCTACGAAATCAACTACGGAAGTGCGGGTAGCGGGCGGTCGTCCGTTTCCCCTGCAGAGTCGCTGGCGGCACGGCCAGTGTCTTCCAACTTGATGCCGGTAGGAGGCACCATGGCTACTCCGGTGGGCCGGAAAGCCACGAAAAAGTCGGTGCAGCCCGTAGACTCTGATGAGTCGGGCCAGGAGGAAAGCCCTCCTATAATGGATGCCATTTTTGGGCGGCTGTCCAGAATGGAGCTCCTCATGGAGAGGATGCTCCATGCCAATACGCTCGGGGAAGATGAGCCTTATATCCGTGGGTCTCCTCGCGGGCCCGTGGCAGCAGTCCCTATAGAAGGGTTGCTTAATGCACCCCTCATGGAGGAGGATTGTGCACAGTCAGTTTTGTCCTGACTCCGAGGTCGGGGGTGTAGCCAGTGAGCATACCTCCAGACAGGGAGACCAGGAATCCGGGGTGCCAAGCTATTGCTATTCCAGCTGGAACAGGCGGTCCGCTGAACGAGGATTTGGCCAGGACCATTAATTACATGGTCTCCCATCATTGCAAGACCTCACCATGGAGGACACCTCCAAGAAGTACCAAATGCCCACGAATTGTGACTCCCTTCGAGTTCCAACGGTGAACCAACCAATCTGGGGTCACATGGGTGCGGGGGTCAGAGCCCAAGAATTGAGGCTCCAAAAAATCCTGAAGCTGCTTGCCTCATTAATCACGGCATTTGCCGAGACTGTGGATGATGGGGCTCTCTCTGAGGAGCAACAAGATGCACTTGCTCTCATGTGCAATGCACATTTTGAGATTAACTGTTTAAGAAAAAGTGCAATCTGCCCCATGCTAAACCCCAAATTTGCTGCACTATGCAAGACAAGCAATGTGCAGTCGCTGAATTTGCTTTTCGGGGATGACCTGTCCAAACAGGTTTGTGAGTTGGATGATGAGGCAAAAACGGTTGGCCTCATAAAAGCTCAACCCTCCAAACAAAAACCCCCCTCGGCGGCAGCACTCCTATCAACTTTGCTGCAATGGCTTCAGGCCAAGGACCAATCCGGACCCAGCCAACTTTCGCAATTGCCGTACACCAACTTTCCCCTCGCAAACAAGGGGGCAAAAGTATACAACTGTGGAGGTAGGTGCATCTGGTTCTTTTCAGAAATGTATGGGCCAGTCACAAGTTGGTGGGAGGCTACATTTGTTTTTCAATGAGTGGAGTTGTATAACCTCAGACTTGTTTATACTGCACAGTATACTAGGTTTCCGAATTGAATTTATTTGCAATTTATGTCCACCCACACAGCATACACCTAAACGGACATACTGTTTTTTACAACAACAGTCTTTAGCTGAAATTGAAACGCTAGCTAAAAAAGGGGTAATTGAGAAATCTTTTCATCAATCTCACCAATTTGTGTCTAATACATTCCCTACACAAAAGAATGATGGCAGGTGTCGCATCATTCTGGATCTGACTCGGCTTAACTCCTATGTGCAGTATAAACATTTCAAAATGGAAACTTTTGTTACTGCCAAACAACTGGTTTCCAAAGGATGATATATGGCATGCATAGATCTCAAAGATGCATACTATTCAGTACCCATTCATCACAATCACTGGAGATATTTGAAATTTAACTGGATGAAGCAATTATGGCAGTTTAAGGCATTGCCTAATGGATTAAGTTCGGCTCCCAGGCTATTTACAAAGTTGTTAAAACCAGTGTTGGGTCTACTCAGGGCTCAGAATATCATTGTCATGGCCTATTTGGATGATATCCTAATCATAGGTAAAACTAAACAGTCAGCTGAATTATCTGTTTCAGCTACCAAACTCATGTTTGAAAGATTGGGATTTCTTATCCATCCAGTTAAGTCCAAATTGATACCATCCAGAGTCATTGATTATTTGGGGTTCACCATTAATTAAATTCACATGTCTGTGACTCTGCCTCCAGGCAAGAGGTCAGAATTAATAGAAGCTTGTATCAACCTCGTTGATGAGCAACAATCTTCTATTCGGCATGTGGCTAGTATAATTGGCAAATTAGTAGCAGCTTTTCCAGCCGCACAGTTTGGACCTTTACATTATCAAAATTTGCAATGTGCAAAGGAGCAGGCACTCATAAAGCATGCAGGTCATGGTTTCCACTAGTTCTGAGACTAATAACACAGCCTTTTATGGCGATCCCCAAAAGCAGTAATCTGCTGGTTCATCCTGTAACTGGGGAGAATCATCCACTACATGATCATATTAATGTATTGATTTGCAGATTCTGAGGAGACCGTTCCTGGGGCTCAGACTATCAGGGCGTACAATGGATGTGATTACCGCGGCCTGGAGGGATAGCACTAAAAAACAATATATTTCTCATATCAAGAAATGGGAGGTGTTCTGCTTGCAGTCAAACATTTCATATCATATGGCAAGCGTACCTGATGTGTTGGAATTTTTTCCACGCTATATTTTGATGAGTGGCTTAGTTATAGTGCCATCAATAGTGCCAGAAATGCCTTATTGTCCTACCTATGGCAAGAAGGTGGACAACAATCTGTTGGGTCTCACCCTTTAATATCTCGGTTCATGAAGGGTATTTTTAACTGTAATCCCCCCCAGGCCCAGGTACATGGACATCTGGAATGCGAGTGTGGTTCTTGTATTGCTTCGTCAATGGGCCGCAGTAACATCTCTGTCATTGCCCAGACTCACTTAAAGTGGTTATGCTCATGGCGCTGATTTCAGCACAACGTGTCCAGATATTGCAGAAACTTAGACTAGACAGGATGGTCTCATTTGTCAACAACATAACCTTTTATGTTTATGATTAACTTAAACAGAGCACGCCAGGGACGTCTGGGCTTAAACTTGATTTTATGGCATACCCCATAGATCTTCGCCTATGTGTAGTTAAGCACTTACGGCAGTATATTGAGGTCACCAAGTGCCTTAGAGGCCCAGAATTGGCTTTATTTATGTCACAAAAAGCCTCATAAAAAGGTGTCGGCACAGACTATCTCAAGGTGGCTGAAAGGTTCTGGCTTCCGCCGGAGTTGACACTGATATTTTTAAATCTCACTCCACCAGGGCGGCATCAACTTCAGCAGCGAGGGCACTGGACATCCCTCTAGACCAAATCCTCGCGGACGCAGGATGGTCCAAAGAAATTACTTTTGAAATGTTCTACCACAAACCTCTTACCACACCAGGGGTGTATGGCCATTCTATTTTGAGTTCTGTCTTGTAGCTTCCCCCTGGGAGAGAGGGGTCTCTATTGGGTTTTTCTTTTGTTAAATAAAGCATTAACGTGTTTAATTCTGTATCATGTTTGAATGCATTATTTGTTATTACTCATCCTGTGTCAACCGAGGCAGTGTGTCGTATGGACTCACGTGACTCCGAAGTAAAATAGTAAGATTAAAGGAGAACTTACCAGTTTGAAGTATGATCTTTATTGTATGAGGAGTTATGATGAGCGATTACGTGCCCACCGCTCCCAATCCTCATATCACCAAAGTCATCCGGTAGTTTCTAGGTTTCTAATTTTACTATGTTACTTCAACTACCGTTATCTGTGATTTCAGACCGCTGCTTTGAAGATTGACGTGCATGCGCTCTGGCGGGACTTCTTCAGGTAATCGCTCATCGTAACTCCTCATAAAATAAAGATCAAACTTCAAACTGGTAAGTTCTCGTTTAATCTTACTATTTTGGTCACCCTGTCATTGTTAAGCTGAAAAGAATGTTGAGAAGATTTATGAGAATGGTGCCAGGACTTGAGGGCTTGAGCTATAGGGAGGCTATTCCTTGTAGTGCAGGAGGGTGCGGGATGATCTAATAGAAGTGTATAAGATGATGACGGGAATAGGTTGGGTAGATGCACAGAGTATTTTACCCAAATTGGGGTATTGAGAACCAGAGGACATAGGTCTAAGGTGAGAGGGGAAAGATTTAATATGAATCTGAGGGGCATCCTTTTTGCACAAAGGATAGTGGGTTTATGAAATGAGCTGCCTGAGGAGGTAGTTGAGGCAGATGGAAACATAGAAAATAGGTGCAGGAGGAGGCCATTCGGCCCTTCGAGTCAGCACAGCCATTTAGTCAAAGTCAAAGTAAACTTTATTGTCAATTCAAATAATGCAACAAGTAGTTACACAGAGGATTGCAATTGCGTTTCCCCATACTCCAAATGTTCAAGTAATATTTATTTATAACACAGACTGACAATCTACCATTAAAAATACCATTAAAAATATACCATTAAAAATAGACATTATATAGTGTGCCAGAGTCTAGTAACATTTGGAGGTATGTTATTAAAGTGCAATAATAAAAGGTACAATATAGAAAAGTGCAAATAGCATACTGCAGACATTGAGTTAAAGTTATTTGACAGTCAGTTGATCTTTGTTTGTGTAATGTTCATGGAATTTTCTTGAGTGAGTTGAGTAGTCTGATGGCCTGAGGAAAAAGCTGTTTTTGAATCTGGTGGTTTTTGCACCGCATGCTGCAGTAGCGCTTGCCGGATGGAAGGGGGTGAACAATGTGTGTGCTGGATGGGTGGTGTCTTTGATGATATTGGTTTGTTCTCTTGCGACAGCGAGAAGGGTATAAGTCGTGGATTGCTGGTTGGGGTGATCTGGTGATCTTCTCCGCTGTCCTCACCCACTCTCTGTAGGGCCTTCTGGTCAGCAGCAGAGCAACTGCCGAACAGACTGAGAGACTGCTGGTAACAATGCTCTCAATGGCACCCCTGTAAAAGGTGGTGAGGGCAGAAGGGGGGAGGTCGGCTCTCCTCAACCGTCAAAGGAAGTGGAGGCGTTGCTGTGCTTTCTTGACTAGGGAGATGGTGTTGGTGGATCATGTCTGATCATCTGTGATGTGCACTCCCAGGAACTTGGTGCTTTTCACAGACTCCACTGCACTGCACACTCCACTGTCTGTTTCTTCCTGAAGTCCACAGTTATTTATTTTGTTTTATTGACATTGAGTTGAAGGTTATTGATGTCACACCAGTTGATGAGTTGTTCAATCTCTTCTCTGTAGGCTGAGTCGTCATCGTGGCTGATGAGGCCCACCACTGTAGTGTCATCTGCGAACTTGATGATGTGGTTCGAATTGTGTTTGGCACAACAGTCATGTGTCATCAGCGTGAACACCAGAGGGCTCAGCACACATCCCTGTGGGACCCCGGTGTTCATGATGGTGGTCTGATGAGTTTTGAAGCATGCTGGTATGATGGCTTGGCTCAGAGAGGTGTGGAAGATGTCCGTGAGAACATCTGTGAGTTGGTCAGCACAGTCTCTGAGCGCACGCCCCGGTATGTTGTCAGGACCTGCAGCTTTTCTGCGGTTCACCTTGAGTAGGGTCCTCCGCACATCAGCTGGGTCCAAATGAAGTGTTTCATGGTCTGGGCAGGGAGGGGCTTTTGTTGGTGTGGTGGTGTTGTCTTCCTCAAACTGGTTGAAGAAGGTGTTAAGTGTGTTGAGGAAGTCTATGTTGTCCTCACACGGTAGGGGTGTTGGCCCGTAGCCAGTGACAGACTGGATGCCTTGCCACAGGCGCTTGGGGTCCTAAGTGTCTGTGAAGTGTGCTTGAATTTTCTGTCCATAGACGCGCTTGGCTGTTCTCACACCCCGGTTCAAGTTGGCCCTAGCAGTACTAAGGGCGTCTTTGACCCTGGACTTGAAAGCAGCATTCCGTGCTCTCAGGAGCTCACGTACCGCCCTGGTGAACCAGGGTTTGTTGTTGGCCCTCGTGGTGATGATTTTGATGACGGTCACATCTTCCATGCATTTGAATATATATCCAGTCACAGATTCAGTGTATTCCGTCAAGTTGACATGATGGTTGGTAGTGGCAGCCTCCCTAAAAACGGTCCAGTCTGTGCAGTCGAAACAGTCTTTGAGAGCTGAGGTGGCTCCCTCTGGCCATTTATTGTGATCATGGCTGATCTTCCCCTATCAATAACCCGTGCCTGCCTTCTCCCCAAATCCCTTGACTCCTCTAGCCCCTAGTGTTCAATCTAACTCTCTCTTAAATCCATCCAGTGATTTGGCCTCCACTGCCCTCTGTGGCAGGGAATTCCATAAATTCACAACTCTCTGGGTGAAAAAGTTTTTTCTCACCTCAGTCTTAAATGACTTCCCCTTTATTCTAAGACTGTGCCCCCTGGTCCTGGACTCGCCCAACATTGGGAACAATTTTCCTGTAATACTATAATAACATTTAAAAAAATATTTGGGTAGATACATTGATAGGAAAAGTTTAGAGAGATATGGGCCAAACTTGGCAGGTGGACCTAATGTAGATAGAAAGATGGGGCAGCATGTTCGACATGGACAAGATGACTGATGGGCTTGCTTCCGTGCTGCATGATTCTATGACTCTACAATGATGTGGTTTGTGCACTGGGTAAAACAATTGACTACTTTTATTTTCTTTCCTTGTTGTACACTTTTCACTAATACTCCATTAGCATTGTCAATTGGCTGTCTACCCATAACATTAGCTATTTGACCGTACCTAAACTGGTTCTTACTCTCAACTGGTTTCTAAAGTGGTCATTCAGTTGTTAAGCAGGAAACCTCCTGTGATCTTCACAAATATGGAAGGTGAATAAATTCTGGGTTACAAATTGTGAATGTTTTTTTTTAAATAACAGTAGTGCTAAACCAGGATTACTCTGCACTGCAGGAATTCCCACATGCTGCAGTTATGATGCACATTCCACAATTATATTTGTGTAGGAAAGAACTGCAGATGCTGGTTTAAATCGAAGGTAGACACAAAATGCTGAAGTAACTCAGTGGGTCAGGCAGCATCTCAGCACTTTCTTCCCGACCCGAAACGTCACCCATTCCTTCTCTCCAGAGATGCTGCCTGAGCCGCTGAGTTACTCCACAATTATATTTAATCCATGTTTCTCTATGTTTCATTAATTTAAGTTTTATGCAGTAAATTTGAGGATATGATTTTAAACAATTAATTTTACTGATAGAAAAACTACCTTTCCACTCTGTTAATATTTTACTTTGTGCATTCACAGACACCCTCTTTTATACACCTTCTGAGCTATATCCAAAGTACAACTGTTCAGTCAGCTTCCACTTCATAGCAGTTCACGTACCGTGGGAATCATTTGCAGTTGATTAATTGATGATTGTTTAATTGTTATCTACAAACTGCTAAGTACAGTACATTGCTGCCAACTGCCTTCCTACTCCCTCAACTTAGACTCAAAGGCTTAGAAATGCCACAAAGTGCCACAAAGTGCTACTTTTGCTGCACCCTGCTTCTGAGAACTATTTTCTTCTAGTTCCTTACCTTCCACATTCTCTCCCTATTATTTCAAATATTCAATGAGAAACTAGATGAGTTCAGATTAAGACATTAAGCACTGGAGTAACTCAGTGGGTCGGGCTGCATTTTTGGGGAACATGGATAGGCGATGTTTTGTGTAAGAATCATTCTTCAGACTCATTGTGGTTACAGGTGAGTGGGGTTTTGATAGGCAGTTGGTTGAATAAAGGGCAGAATTGAAAAGACAGAAGGCGTGAGACAAAATGATTCAAGAGTTGTGAATGGTGAAGGTAGAGGAAGGAATGGAGGTGGAAGGTAAGGGAGTAGTGAGAAATTGGTGTGAATCCAGATGGGGCACAATAGAATGGGTAGGGGTTGTTTATCTAAAATTGGAGAATTCAATGTTCATTCTGTTGGGTTGTAAGCTATCCGAGTGGAATATGAGGTGCTGTTCCTCCAGCTTGCATGTGGCCTCACTCTGGCAATGGAGGAGGCCCAAAATAGAAAGGTCAGCAGAGGAATGGGAAGAGGAACTAAAATGGTTAGCAACTGGATCCAGTAAGATCTTGGCAGACTGAGCACAAACATTTAGTTAAACCGTCGCTGAGTCTACACTTGGTCTCGCCCAAGTATAAGAGGCCACATAGGGAACAACAGATGGGGTAGATGAGCCAAGAGGAGGTGCACATGAACCTCTGTCTCACCTGGAAGGACTGCTGTGATCCCTGAATGAAAGTAAGGGAGGCAGTATAGGGGAAAGTGCTACATCTCCTGAAGATACAGAGTAAAGTGCTTGGAGAGGGGATGGTTTTAATCGGAAAAGATGAGTGAACCAAGGAGTTGCAGAGGGACTGTTCTCTGCGGAAGGCAGAAAGGAGTGGGTTTGGGAAGATGCGACTGGCTGTTGGATCACGTTGGAAAGTGACAGAAACGTCGGAGGATTCAAAATGTTGGATGCGAAGGCTGGTGGGGTGAAAGATAAGGAACAGGGGAACTTTATCCTTGTTCCATCTGGGAAGAGAAGGAGCGAGAGCAGAACTACGTGATGCAGAGGTGATGTTGGTGAGAGACCATCTGTGACAGCAGGGAGGAAACTATGTTTACCTAAGAAATAGGACATCTTAGATGTTCTCGAATGGAAAGCCTCATCTTGAGAGCAGATGCAGCAGAGATGGAAAAATTAAAAGTAGGGGATAGCATCTGTGCAAGAGGTGGGATAGAAGTTGGTTGGTTTGTAGTAGTCTTCAGTCGATAGTCTGTCCCCTGTGACAGGGACAGAATGATCAAGAAAGGGGAGATGGATGTCAGAGATAGTCCAAATGAATTAGAGGGCAGTGTGGAAGGTTGTGCTAAAGTTACTGATATCATTGAGTTCTACACTACTGCAGGAGGCAGCCCTGATGCAGTCATCGGAGAAAGAGTTATGGGAGGGTGCGAATGTGCGCTTGGACCAACGACTGTTTGACGTAAATGACAAAAGACTGGCATAGCTTGGCATGTGAGTACTCACAGTTACTCCCCAAACATGAAGAGAGTGAGGAGTCAAAAGATAAGTATTTCAGGGTAAGGACAAATTCCACCAGGCAGAGGAGAGTGTTAGTAGAGGGAAAATAATTGGGTCTGTTCAAGGAAGAATTAAAGGCCCTTGAGACCTACCTGTTGGGGATCAAGATGTAAAGTGACTGGACGACCATGGTAAAGATGAGGCCATAGGTGCATGAGAATTAAAAATCATTGAAGCGTTGAAGAAGTACTAAAGAAAGAGGACATCTGGCAACTCCCAGAATGTAAAAGCCTCATCTTGGAAGCAGATGCGGTGAATATATACTAAAGAGAGTGAACATCTCGGATGTCCCAGATTGGAAAATCTCATCTTGAAAGCAGATTTGGAGGAACCTACTACTTGACTGGCTTTGGCCTGCACCTCCTCTCCCCCTACCCCCCCCCCCCAATCTACGTTAGTTTAGATTGGTTCCCGGACGTGGCGCCGACGGACAAGAAGTCGAAGCAAAGAAGTGGAAGACAAATAGTCGAATGGAAACTAAGCCAAAACGGCAAATAACCGAATGGAAAGCCGAAACGCCAACTAACCGAAAGATTGCGTCACCTAAAAGCAAATTCACCGAATGGCCGCTCTGCCGAAACGTCACCTACCCGTGGCATCGTCTGCAAGCCAACGGGACCGAATGCTGCTCAACAGAAAAGTCAAATAACCGGACAGGACGTTTGGCCATGGGGGAGTGGGCTGTACACCATCGGCCCGCTTACAACTTGGTGCTGTGTTCAGATTGTCCAGTCATGTATGGCTTGTGTGGAAAATGAACCCCACGCTCCCCTTCTCTCTCTCCCTCCTTCCTCCTCTCTCTCTCTCCCCTCCCTTCCTTTCCTCTCTCTCCTCCCCTCCTTCTCTCTCTCCCCCTATCCTCTTCCTCCTCTCTCTCCCTTCTCTCCTTCCTCCTCTCTCCCTTTTTCTCCCCTCTCTCTCCCCTCTTTCTCTCCCCCTCTCTCTCCCCTCTCTCTCCCTTTCTCTCCCCTCTTCTTTCTCTCCCCCCTCTCTCTCTCCTCTCTCTCCCTCTCTCTTCTCGATTCTCTCTCTCCCCCTCCTTCTTTCTCCCCTTCTCTCTCTTCCTCCTCTTTCTTTCTCTCCCCCCTCTCTTCCTCCTTCTACTTTCTCTCCCCCTCTTTCTCTCTCCTCTTTCTCTCTCTCTCTCCTCTCTCTCCCTCTCTCTCCCCTTCTCTCCCCCTCCCTCTCCCCTCTGATTCCTTCTGTCTCTCCCTCTCCCTCTCTCTCTCCTACTTTCTCTCTCTCACCCCTCTCTCTCTCTCTCTCTTTTCTTTCTCTCCCTTCTCTCCCCCCCACTTTCTCTCCCCTCTTCTTTCTCTCCCCCTCTCTCTCCCTTCTCTCTCTCCCCCTTCTCTCTCTCCCCTTTCTCTCTCTTCCCCTTCTCTCTTCTCCGTTTCCACCGGCGGGAGGGTGGGGTTCATTTTCTCACACAAGCCATAGGTGACTGGGCAATCTGAACCCAAGCACCAAGCTGTAAGCGGCTGAAGGTGTGCATCCCTCGGGACAGCCCCCACTTTCCCTCGGAACGCACACAACAAGCTCCCTCGCACAAAACACCAGAATCTGTAAACTGTTTTAACCGAAGATGGACACAAAAATTTGGTATAATTCAGCAGAACGGGCAGCATCTCTGGAGAGAAGGAATTGGTGACGTTTCGTGTCGAGACCATTCTTCTGACCTGAAGACTGAGTCTGAAGAGTCTCAACCCGAAACGCCACCCATTCCTTCTCTCCAGAGATGCTGCTTGTCCCACTGAGTCACTCCAGCATTTTGTGTCTATCTTTGCTGTTAGTGCCAGTTTTTCTGAATTTTCGCCGGTGGAGACGGAGCAAGACCGGGAAAGAGAGAGAAATGGGAGAGAAAGTGAGAGAAGGGGGAGAGAAAGAGAGAGAAGGGGGAGAAAGAGAGAGAGAGGGGGGGGGAGAGAGAGAAGGAGAGATAGAAGGAGGAGATAGAAGGAGGAGAGAGAGAAGGGAGAGAGGGAGGGAGAGAGACAGACGAGGGAGAGAGAGAAGGGAGAGAGAGAGGGGGAGAGAAAGAAGAAGGGAGAGAAAGGGAGAAGGGGAGAGAGAGAGGGGGGAGATGGGAGCATGGGGGTCATTTTCCCATGTAAGCCCTAGGTGACTGGGCAATCTGAACCCAAGCACCAAGTTGTAGGGACAGCCCCCACTCTCCCACGGGCCACCCTCCACGGGCTGTGGGTCGGGTGGAGCGGAGGTGTGGGATAATGTTCATCCCTCCACAGTGATGTGATGGACGCGGGGGTCTGGTCCAATCGCTGACAAGTCCCGCCCCCCCAGCAACCTCCTGTCCGTTAATTGACTTTTCTGTTGAGCAGCATTTGGTCCGTTTGCTTGCAGGTGACGCAGCCTTTCGGGTAGGTGGTATTTCGGCAGAGCGGCCATTTGGTGAGTTTGCTTTTAGGCAACGCAACCTTTCGGTTAGTTGGCTTTTAGGAGTCCCGCCCTTTCGGTTAGTTTGCATTTTGGCACCCACCCCCTTCGGTTAGTTGGCGTTTCGGCTTCATTTCCATTTGGTTATTTGACTTCCACTTCTTTGCTTCAGCTTCTCGTCCGTCGGCGTCATGTCCGCACATGGTTTAGATTAGTTTGTTGTCATTTACACAATGATGCAATGATGCCTCCTTCATCATTACTAATTTCCCTACCACTTCCCCAAAACCAGTATCCCAATGACTTTGTTAAGGGCCTGTCCCACTTTCACGACCTAATTCACGACCTCTGCCGAGTTTGCCCATGGCTCATATTCGCAGCATAGTCGTCATGAGGTTGTAGGAGGTTGTAGGTTGTTTGTAGGTAGGTCGTGATGCTAGTCGTAGGTACTCGTGGCATCAAGTAGGTCAGAGCGTTTTTCTAGCATGATGAAAAATGACCATGAGTAAAAAAGGTCGTATATTAGGTCGTGAAAGTGGGACAGGCCCTTTATTCATTTCCAACCTCACTCTGATATTGTCCAGGCCCCAGGTTGATTTCCTCATTTCTTTCAAAGTCCCAATCTCACAAATGTTCAACTTTCCACACTGCTTATAATGCACACTATGGACTCTGCCTTAACTGATTCATACAAAGATCACTTATTACAAATTTTAATGTGATTAAGGAAAGGACTCTAATCACATTAACATTTGCATGCCAACATTCAGACACCTCCTCCTGCATATCCTCACAGATGAGCACCAGGCCACTATCTCTAACACCATCACTGACTTCATCAACTCCAGCTCCCTGCCCCCCCAAGCCTCCAACCTCATCGTTCCCCAGCCCCGCACGGCCCGATTTTACCTTCTCCCCAAAATCCACAAACCTGAGTGTCCTGGCAGACCCATTGTTTCTGCCTGTTCGTGTCCTACCGAACTTATTTCCACATACCTCGACTCCATCCTATCCCCCCTGGTGAAATCTACTGATACTCTCCTCTGTCTAAGGGAGTTGGTCCTTACCCTTAATAACTTTGTTTCACTCCTCTCATTTCCTCCAAATACAAGGCGTAGCTATGGGCACACGCATGGGCCCTAGCTATGCCTGCCTCATTGTAGGGTACGTCGAACAATCCTTGTTCGAGATGCACCAGAGACCCATCCCCGAACTCTACCTCTGCTAAATCGACGACTGCATTGGTGTCACCTCCTGCACCCACACACAACTCACTGACTTCATCCATTTCACCACTAACGTCCATCCGTCACTCAAATACACCTGGACCATTTCCAACACTTCCCTACCATTTCTTGACCTCACTACCTCCATCGCAGGTGATAGACTACTGACCGACATCCACTATAAACCCACTGACTCCCATGGCTATCTGGACTACACTTCTGCCCACCCTGCTTCCTGTAAGGAATCCATCCCCTACTCCCAATTCCTCCGTCTACACCGCATCTGCACCCGGGATGAGGTGTTCCACACCAGGGCATTGGAGGTGTCCTCATTCTTCAGGGAACGGGGGTTCCCCTCTTTTACTATAGATGAGGCTCTCACCAGGGTCTCATCTATACCCCATGACTCTACTCTCACTCCCCATCCCCCCCACTCATAACATGGGCAGAATCCCCCTTGTCCTCACCTTCCACCCTACCAGCCGTCACATACAACAAATAGTCCTCCGTCATTTTTGCCACCTCCAACGTGATCTCACCACTTGCCACATCTTCCCATCTCCTCCCCTGTCTGCTTTCCGCAGAGACCGCTACTTCCGTAACTCCCTGGTCAATTCGTCCCTTCACACCCGCCCGAAACTTCAGGCACTTTCCCGTGCAACCACAGGAAATGCTACACTTGTCGCTTTACTTCCCCCCTTGACTCCATTCAAGGACCCAAGCAGTCTTTCCAGGTGCGGCAGAGATTCACCTGCACCTCCTCCAACCTCATCTATTGCATCCACTGCTCTAGATGTCAGCTGCTCTACATCGGTGAGACCAAGCATAGGTTTGGCGATCGCTTCACCGAACACCTCCGCTCGGTTTGCAATAACCAACCTGATCTCCCGGTGGCTCAACACATCAACTCCCCCTTCAATTCCAAATCCGACCTTTCTGTCCTGGGCCTCCTCCATGGCCAGAGCGAGGATCACCGTAAATTCGAGGAGCAGCACCTCATATTTCGCTTGGGCAGTTTGCACCTCAGCGGTATGAACATTGACCTCTAATTTCATGTAGTCCCTACTTTCTCCTCCCCTTCTCAGCTCTCCCACACCTCTTCCTTTCTTCTTCCCGCCCCCCCCCCCCCCCCCCCCCCACCCTCACATCAGTCTGAAGAAGGGTTTCGACCTGAAACATTGCCTATTTCCTTCGCACCATTAGATGCTAACTCACCCGCTGAGTTTATCCAACATTTTTGTCTACCTAGGAAAGGACATATGTCTGGAACTGACTTAAATAGGTGGCTTGATCAAGTCTCTGCAAAATTCAGTACCTGATAATTCTGAATCTTTCTGTTTCTAAGAAATAACACGTTTGAGCCGTTTGCTCTTATAAGCTCCCATCCATCTCCACCAATACAATTCCACCAGGGAAAACATACATAACTGATTCAGAACTGCTACTTACTTTTGCATTGAACATTCCCCTCCCACCATCCCCAGCCATAAGCTATAAATAATTTCATCCCATCTGACAAAGAAGAATTTAAATCTCCCCATATATTGTTGGGGAATGAAAAAGAGCCACCTGAACCACCACAGTGGTGGTATTCCTGCAATCACAAAGATCTAATCAGAACAATATAATTGATCTGAATTTATTGGAAAAGAATATCCCTATCACGAATAGGATCAAATCTGTTGAAGGTACATGTGGTTAATTAATGTACTACTGTTGCAGCAAAAATAATGTGAGATGTAAAATCCATTCTGCAGAGCATATTGTCCACATTGGCCTTTTTTACAGTTACAATGGACCAATAACGAAAACATCTGCCAATACATTGACAGTTCAATAATTTGAATAAACCCTGCATATAAAAGGTTTGTTATTTTCCTTTTCCTCATTCAAAACTGACTGAGCAATTTATTTCCATACAAATGGGAGCAATGTGATTTCACTCAAAAGAGTGTAGAGCAGGTACTGCCAGGACTGAAAAAGTGTAGCATTGATGAAGATGAGATAAATTGGGGATATTTTCTTTGGAAGAAAAGGCTGAGGGAAGATTTGATTGAGGTATAAAATTATGTGATATCTAGTTTAGTTTAGTTTAGTTTAGAGATACAGCGTGGAAACAGGCCCTTCGGCCCAACGGGTCCGCACCAACCACCGATCCCCGCACATTAACACCATCCTACACCCACCAGGGACAATTTTTTACATTTACCAAGCCAATTAACCCTACAAACATGTACGTCTTTGGAGTGTGGGAGGAAACTGAAGATCTTGGAGAAAACCCACGCAGGTCATGGGGAGAACGTACAAACTCCGCACAGACAGCACCCATAGTCAGATCGAACCCGGGTCTCCGGCGCTGCATTCGCTGTAAGGCAGCAACTCTACCGCTGCGCCACCGTGACCGCCTATCTAGTTTGACACCATCTATTTATTCATAGAAAATATAGAAACATAGAAAATAGACCCTTTGAGCCAGCACTGCCATTCAATATGATCATGACTGATCATCCAAAATCAGTACCCCGCTCCTGCTTTCTCCCCATATCCCTTGATTCCGTTAGCCCTAAGAGCTATATTTAACTCTCTCTTGAAAACATCCAGTAAATTGGCCTCCATTGCCTTCTGTAGCAGAGAAGTCCTAAATGGCCTACCCCTTATTCTTAAACTGTGACCCCTGGTTCTGGACTCCCCAACTTTGGGAACATTTTTCCTACATCTAGCCTGTCCAATCCCTTAAGAATTTTATATGTTTTATATTTTTAATTTTACATGTTTTATATATTCTTTGTCTGTTTGATGAAGGTTCAAAAACTATCAGAGAGAGATTAAAAGTAATTGGCAGAATAAATAGAGCAGAGATGAGAAATACTATTTTCCACCCAAAGAATGTTTCGGGAACTCGCTGTCTGAGAGCGCAGTAGAGATGGAAAACCTCATCACATTTAAAAAGGACTTGAATGTACACCTTTAAATTGATCTACAAGGCTACAGATCAGGTTCTGGAATGATAAGGCTGTGTAGCTATGTTTCAACCAGTTCAGTTTAGTATATTGTCACGTGTACCAGGGTACAGTGAAAAGCCTTTGTTGCGTTCTATCCAGTCAGCAGAAAGACAATACATGATTACAATATAGCCGTTACAGTGCATAGACACATGATAAGGGAATAACGTTTAGTGCAAGGTAAAGCCAGCAAAGTCTGATCAAGGATAGTCCGAGGGTTACCAATGAGGAAGATAGTAGTTCAGCACTGCTTTCTGGTTGTGGTAGGATGATTCAGTTGCCTGACAACAGCTGAGAAGAAACTATCCCTGAATCTGGAGGTGTGTGTTTTCCCACTTCTATACCTTTTGCTTGATGGGAGAGGGGAGAAGAGGGAATGGCCAGGGTACAACGCATCCTTGATTATGCTGCTGGCCTTGCTGAGGCAGTGTGAGGTATAAATTGAGTCAATAGAAGGGAGGTTTGTTTGTGTGATGGTCTGGGCTGCGTCCACAATTCATTGCAATTTCTCGTGGTCTAGGATGGAGCTGTTACCAAATCAGATATAGTCACTTTCATGACTGGCCTCATATCATAAATTTCCTTCATTTCTACTAATACGTGGGCATTATTCTTTTCCCTTTGATTAACTTTGGCAATTGCCTAAATATTGAGCTCCATTCCTGGACTGAGGACGATGCAGGAAAAGTCACTATGCAGGGAAGGTTAGAAATTAATCCTCATGATGAATTAGAGACAATCTATAGTCCTATGCCTATGTACCAACCAAAAGAGTGTCAGATGCTGGAGATGAAAATAAATGGAGCGAATGAGAGAGGTGAAACACAAGAAGCACACAGAATAGGGAGAACGACAGCAAGAGGGAGAAATTAATTTATAGTCAAGCAGAATATAAACAAACCCAAAATAAAAACAAGCGAGACAGAAAGACACTGAAGGATTATATATTTTTCTCATTATGTTTGTGTAAGGATGAAGAAAGATTTGCGTAATTAGGATAGGCTGACTCTGCCATGGATTCTAGGATTGACCTCATTGCAAATGCAGTGCAAATTTCTGTTTGGATTAGATCATCTTCTGAGAGCTAACCCAGTGAGAGAAAATTGGGGCTTGGTGTAGGTGCATTTCTCACAGGAACACCTCCATTTAAAACAGCTGGTCACTGTGCAGGGGAAGTTATAAATTAATCCTTGTGATAAATTAGGGACAATCTGTAGTCCTACGTCTACATACCAAGCAAAAGAGTGCCAGATTAAGACGTAAAATACTTTGTGTTTTATTAAGAGTTAAATATTGTAAACAGCCAGCATATGCTAATGTGTTGAAAATCACAAATTGCAGTAATTGAGCCTGATTGTCTCACTCCCTTGTTCATAACAAAAGGATTTCAGTATAGGAGTAAAGAGGTTCTTCTGCAGTTGAAAAGGGCTCTGGTAAGACCACATCTGGAGTATTGTGTACAGTTTTGGTCTCCTAATTTGAGGAAGGACATCCTTGTGATTAAGGCAGTGTAGCATTGGTTCACGAGATTGATCCCTGGGATGGCGGGACTGTCATATGAGGAAAGATTGAAAAGACTAGGCTTGTATTCACTGGAATTTAGAAGGATGAGGTGGCATCTTATAGAAACATATAAAATTATAAAAGGACTGGACAAGCCAGATGCAGGAAAAATGTTCCCAATGTTGGGCGAGCCCAGAACCAGGGGCCACAAACTTAGAATAAGCGGGAGGTCATTTAGGACTGCGGTGAGAAAAAACTTTGTCACCCAGAGAGTTGTGAATTTATGGAATTCCCTGCCACTGGATGGATTTAAGAGAGAGTTAGATATAGCTTTAGGGGATAGTGGAGTCAAGGGATATGGGGAGAAGGCAGGCACGGGTTATTGTTAGGGGACGATCAGCCATGATCACAATGAATGGCGGTGCTGGCTCGAAGGGCCGAATGGCCTCCTCCTGCACCTATTTTCTATGTTTCCCATTTGCTTCAGTTTCTGATCTCACTGCAGAACAGATTTTTTCCATAAACTCAACTAAACAGCCATTACAACTTATTTAAAAATCTTCATTTCTGATATTACATAAGGTATTATTTGTCAAATGTATTAAAGAGTCCAAAACATAACGTGAAACTATTTTACGATAATTCTGTTTGATAAATTAATAGATATAAATGTCGATGACTAGATTTGAACTACTATCAACAGACATACAGGTTTGCAAATAATTAGACCTACATTGCTTGTCAGTTACATTCATAGGGTTTTATTTTTATTGCTTTTAAACATTACAACTATTCCAAATACAAATGGATTACTGTTGTACAAAATAGATTACTTTCATTAGCACGTGATTTTCATCTCTTTAGTGGAAAATAAGTGACCAGGAAGACTAATTACATTGATGACAAGAAAAAGGGCAGAAGGCCGTATCCTCCAATCCTGAGAAATGTTTTAATGTGGCTAAAATCATAATTTTAGTTATGTATGAAAAACAACACATCTTTGTTAATGTATTTCATTATATATGACACTAGATGGGTTCTTAACAACCCATCATCACTTTATATATTTGTAAACTATGGAACTTTCCTTATTTATGCTAACTATTCTTTAAATACCAGGTATTTACATTTTCTCAACATTTAATTGACTACATTTTAAAGAACCTCTCAGCAGAAGATGTAGCAAATGTGAAAGCAGCCTTATTTTGTTCAATACTAAAAATAGTGAGTTTATCAGGTCAGTCATACTTGTTTTCCTATATGCATGAGCATAGAAATAACAGTGGACAATTGTTAGTTGATAAATCTCTAAAGTACTCTTAACATATACCATTGTTTATTATTTAAATGCAGAGATCAATTTCAACAAAGGTAAATTAAAGCTGCATGCAGCGGAATGAAACAATTAGACAAATAGTATTTTATTAACACCATGTTGTAGTCAAAATCTTTGAATTTGCTCTATTAAAGGCATGGACATATTTCACATTTTGGCATATTTTGGCATGTCGGAGTGGCACAAAAGAAAAACAATTAACCTCTACAAGACATCTTTGCAAATTAGAAGTTATGTTAAGTGGCAGCAAATCTTCTCTAGAAATAAGAGAAGTCAGAATGAAGCAAAGTATTAAATTTGCAAGGCCTCATTTTGTCATTCTACTAGATGGGAAGTCAAAGGAGAACTTTGGAAAATCATGCAGCTGATAGATCACCAACTAGATTAGGTAAGTGTAAGACTGGTGTTCATGTTCCCTTGGCACCTTCCCTTCACATCAAACCTCAAGAAATACTTTTAAAAAGAGAATTTATAAAGTTTGCATTTGGCTCAACTGGATTGGGTCATTTTGGCTTCTAATTTAAATTGTCATATTAAAATTGTTGTCAACATATGAAGACACCATTAGGACAATATGCAAACATGGACTTCACTGGCTTTAAGACTTTGATACCTAGAACAGTAGAGGCATATAGCATGGAAACAGGCCCTTCGATCCAACTTGCCCTTGCTGACCAACATGCCCCACCTACATCTGGCTGTGTTTGGCCCATATCCTTCGAAACCGATCCTATCCATGTTACTGCCCAAATGTTTTTTTAAATGTTGCGATAGTACTTGTCTCAACCACCACCTCTGTCAGCTAGTTCCATATACCTATCACCCTTTGGGTAAAAAAGTTTCCCCTCAGGTTCCTATTAAAAACATTTTCCCCTCACCTTAAACCTATGTCCTCTGGTTTTTGATTCCCTTACTCAGTCTTTTACCCAATCTAATGCCCTCATGATCTTATACACCTCCAGATAGATCACCCCTCATCCTCCTGCACTCCAAGGAATAAAGTCCTAACTTGCTCAACCTCTCTCTATAGCTCAGACCCTCATGTCCTGACAACATTCCTATGGAGTCATGGAGTGATACAGTATGGAAACGGCCCTTTGGCCATACCTGCCCACACCGGCCAACATTCCCAGCTACACTAGTCCCATCTGCCAGCATTTGGTCCATATCCCTTTGGCCATACTTGCCAACACCGTCCAACATTCCCAGTGACTCCAACTCTCCCGCTTTCGGCGGGAGATCGCCCGCTGAAAGGCCATTTTCGCAAAATCTCCCGCTCTCCCGCTTGAGATTTAATTACTCCCGCCCGGGCGGGAGAAATTATATCTCAAGCGGGAGAGCGGGAGATTTTGCTAAAATGGCCTTTCAGCGGGCGATCTCCCGCCGAAAGCGGGAGAGTTGGAGTCACTGCATTCCCAGCTACACTAGTCCCACCTGCCAGTATTTGGTCCATATCCCTCAAAACCTGTCCTATCCATGTACTGTCTAACTGTTTCTTAAATGTTGGGATAGTTAAAATTATCTTAAGTTTTCTCTGCAACCTTTCCAGCTTAACAACATCTTTCCTATAACAGGGTGACAGGGAACATAATACTGCAGATGTGGCCTCACCCAGTCTTGTACTGTTTAGTTGAGAGATTCAACTCTGTTCAGCAATCGAGGGACAGTTACATTTCTTGGGTTATTTTAATTGACCATTTAATTGTTTGCCATATTTTATCTGTAACCATAGATCATAATAATATAGATTATAGGACAGTAAATATGAATGTAGAATGGAAAATTGATGTAATATCAAAAATATGCTCTATGCGAGCACCAAAGTTTCATATTTTCAGGACTTTTACCTCTAACCAAAGGCCATATTTTAAACAAAATATTTGAATTGATCTTTAAAATACACAGAAAATAACAACAAAAAATCATCATGATTGATGAAAAAATTCACGAAGGTTATCAAATTCTGCACAAGTATTTTCTGTCCGTAAGTAAAAGAATAGTAGTAAAATTACAGAGTTGTTAGTCAATGTAGAATGATGGGTTTTATGATCACAAATGAAATAGCTTTATTTATGATGCTCAAAAGTAAATCAAAAGGCACACTTATAAATCTATTGAAATGGTTTTGGATGACTCACCAAAAAAAAATCAATTGAACCTCTTTGGAATTTTCAGTATTGCTATAAAATTTTCCTTGGATGTTTTGCCACTATTCTTATTTAGAATCTTTTAGATGGCACGCCAATTTTTCAATCAAAATGCAGCTGGAATTTCTATAGAACCTCTTTCGCATACCTTAGCAGAGCTCAAATTTCATATATAAGGAGCCACTCTGAGATAAGCTAAATAGTTGATTTAACCAAACTGATAAAGCACTTATTACATTAAATTAATACACAGTCATACATATTTTAAGATAGAATTATATGGTATACTTAGATTAGTTTAACTTCTGCTTTTGCTTGTTTACTGCACAACCGCCAACAGCTGGGCTATCTCGTGCAGGTTACGCTTGCGTGGGCACTGGTTGCAAAGGGTTATTTAGATTTTTATGTGGGCATGTTTGGTGAGATGATCCATGTCCACGTTGTCGAACTGTGACTTGAAGAGTGGCAAGGTTGGTGCACACCTGGTGGTGTCAGGAAGGATGTTCCACTCTGGGATAATCCATGGATATAGTGACTGTAGATAGCTATTTTTGTTTGCTCTAATTCTAGTTTATTATCACGTGTACCGAGGTACAGTGAAAAGCTTTTGTTGCATGCTAACCAGTCAGCAGAAAGACAATACATGATTACAATTGATCCATTTACAGTGTATAGATATATAAGGGAATGACGTTTAGTGCAAGGTAAAGCCAGCAAAGTCCGATCAAGGATAGTGTGAGGGTCACCAATGAAGTAGGTAGTAGTCCAGCACTGCTGTCTGGTTGTGGTAGGATGATGCAGTTGCCTGATAACAGCTGGGAAGAAACTGTCCCTGAATCTGGTGGTGTGCATTTTCACACTTCTATACCTTTTGCCTAATGGGAGAGGGAAGAAGAGTGAGTGGCCAGGGTGCGACTCATCTTGAATATGCTACTGGCCTTGCCGTGGCAGCGTGAGGCATAAATGGAGTCAATAGAAGGGAGGTTGGTTTGTATGATGGCCTGGGCTGCATCCACAATTCGCTGCAATTTCTTGCGGTCCTGGATGGAGCTGTTCCCAAAACAAGCTGTAATGCATCCTGATGAAATGGTTTCAATGGTGCATTTGCAGAAGTTGGTGAGAGTTGAAGGGGAAATGCCAAACTTCTTTAACCTTCTAAGGAAGTAAAGGTGTTGGTGTGCCTTCTTGGGCATCGCTTCAATATGGGTGGTCCGGGAGAAGTTGTCGGTGATATTGACTCCGAGGAATTTGATGTTTTCCACCATCTCTATTTTGTCATTGTTTGTCATGTTCTATAGAAACGGGAGTCAGCAAATGATTTAGTCACTTGCTGAACAAAGCAGCACAAGTATTAAATGAAAATAAGGGCTCCTTTAAGATACGTGGATATCAAGTTGTTGGAAAAGCTCTTCATCTTTCATCCTACAAGTATACATTAATATTTCATAGTATACTAATTAACCTTTTCCTGTTTTAATTCTCAGAGGATTATTACTGCGTCTGGAAAAAAGAATGTGAGAAAAGGCTGTTAAGTAGTTTAAAACCTGCTTTAATAATAATAATCTTTGACCGCCAAATAGTTTCTAAGAATCTCAAGTTATGAACTGTTTGTAGTCTTGAGGAAGTATTGTTAGAAGTTGACTCATATTGACCCAAAGTACAACAATGCCAAGCTTCCATTGTCCTTAGTTTTGCCTAGGCTTGAGACTTTGTGTTCATGAGTGACATTATATTCCCCTGCCGGGATGCTGCCTGACCCACCCTGAATTACTCCAGCACTTTGTGTCCTTTTTTGTAAGCCAGCATCAGCAGCTCCTTATTTCGAAATATTATTTCCATTGCTTTCTGTTATTTGTTAGAAACAGAGCAGTTGTAATCTTTGCTGATGAATGCAGATGATGTTAGGGATGTTGCCAGGTATATTTGCAGATCATTTACCTTAAAGTTTCACTGAACTGATTAAAATAAATAACTCCTCCAGTACTTTGAAGTCTGTTCCAGAGATGCCATTCAGTTTCAGTCGAACCAATGTTGGTTTTCTGGTTGCAGGTAAGGCCCCTTCATCAGGTGCTTTGTTTGATTTCCTGAATTTCCCAGGTTACTAACTGGAGGGAGATGTGGTTAATAATTTGTGAACAAGTGGAGAAAGATCACAAAGATCCTTTGGACAATATAGTCAAATTATGAACTTAGAACAGTTAGGGATATTCAGTAGCTTAAGCAGAATCTGTGGGGATGAGAAAAACAGAGTAGATATTTGTAAGGTTAATATCTTATCAAAATTAAGAAGTGAAAAAGAAACCAGTGGGGATGAGCAAGATAAAAAAGATGGACAGAAAACCCATCTGGGATCAGAGTAGTTGCTTAAAGACAGGCATTTCAGAAAATGTCGTTTATTGAATTCATAAAATCTGCAGATGCAGGAAGTAAAAACAGAAAATGCGGGAGACACTCCAGATGTCAGGCAGCATCTGTGGAGGGAAAAGTAGAATGTTTTAGGTCGATGATCTTTCATGCATTGTCATCATCTTGTACTCTTCAAAATAAGTATCATAAAACTGAAGATGCATTTTCACAGATAAACATAAGCAAGAGTAGATCAGACTTCCTCAGATGTTTGCTGCACCATTCATTAATATCAAAGCTCATTTTTTTGCCAACTCTTATTTAATTCCCCAACCATTTGAATTATTTCCTCTCCAAATATTTATCAGTTGTGGCTCTGAATATGCGCAATGTCTGTTTACCACATTGGTTTGGAGTGGAGAATTCCAAAGATCCACAACTCTTTGAGTTAATACATTTCTCCGTGTTTTTACCTAAAACAGCCAACCTCTGACCCTGTCTCTGTGTCACCGAGTTCGAGACATTTGGCTCAATGGCACAGCTGGTAGAGTGGCTGCCTAACAGCACCAGAAATTATAATTTTTCAAAAATCAGATTCAATTTTTCAGAGTTCAATCCTGACTTCGAGTGCTGTCTGTGTGGAGCTTGCAGATTTTCCCTTTGACAGCATGTGTTTCCAGGTGCACTCGTTTTCTCCCACATCCCAAAGATATGTGATTCTCCGTGGGTATTCTCCGAGATCTTCGGCTTCCTCCCACACTCCAAAGACATACAGGTATGCAGGTAAATTGGCTTGATATAAGTGTAAAATTGTCCCTAGTGTGTGTAAGATAGTGTTCATGTGCGGGGATCGCTGGTTGGTGCTGACTCGGTGGGCCTGTTTCCGCGCTGCATCTCTAAACATGGAAACATAGAAAATAGGTGCAGGAGTAGGCCATTTGGCCGTTCGAGCCTGCACCGCCATTCAATATGATCATGGCTGATCATTCAACTCAGTATCCTGTACCTGCCTTCTCTCCATACCCCCTGATCCATTTAGCCACAAGGGCCACATCTAACTCCCTCTTAAATATAGCCGATGAACTGACCTCAACTACCTTCTGTGGCAGAGAATTCCAGAGATTCACCACTCTCTGTGTGAAAAATGTTTTTCTCATCTCGGTTCTAAAAGACTTCCCCCTTATCCTTAGACTGTGACCCCTTGTGCTGGATTTCCCGGACATCGGGAATAATCTTCCTGCATCTAGCCTGTCCAACCCCTTAAGAATTTTGTAAGTTTCTGTAAGATCCCCCCTCAATCTTCTAAATTCTAGCGAGTACAAACCGAGTCTATCCAGTCTTTCCTCATATGAAAGTCCTGACATCCCAGGAATCAGTCTGGTGAACCTTCTCTGTACCCCCTCTATGGCAAGAATGTCTTTCCTCAGATTTGGAGACCAAAACTGTGCGCAATACTCCAGGTGTTGTCTCACCAAAACTATGTACAACTGCAGTAGAACCTCCATGCTCCTATAGTCAAATCCTTTTGCTATGAATGCTAACATACCATTCGCTTTCTTCACTGCCTGCTGCACCTGCATGCCTACTTTCAATGACTGGTGTACCATGACACCCAGGTCTCGTGTCATCTCCCCTTTTCCTATTTGGCCACCATTCAGATAATAGTCTACCCTGTTTTTGCCACCAAAGTGGATAACCTCACATTTATCCACATTATACTGCATCTGCCATGCATTTGCCCACTCACCCAGCCTATCCAAGTCACCTTGCAGCCTCCTCCTCACACCTAACACTGCCCCCCAGCTTCGTGTGATCCGCAAACTTGGAGATGTTGCATTCAATTCCCTCGTCCAAATCATTAATATATATTGTAAATAGCTGGGGTCCCAGCACTGAGCCATGTGGTACCCCACTAGTCACTGTCTGCCATTCTGAAAAGGACCCGTTTACTCCTGCCCTTTGCTTCCTGTCTGCCAGCCAGTTCTCTATCCACATCAATTCTGAACCCCCAATACCGTGTGCTTTAAGTTTGTATACTAATCTGTTATGTGGGACCTTGTCGAAAGCCTTCTGAAAGTCCAGATATAACACATCCACTGGTTCTCCCTTATCCACTCTACTAGTTACATCCTCGAAAAATTCTATAAGATTCGTCAGACATGATTTACCTTTCGTAAATCCATGCTGACTTTGTCCAATGATTTCACCACTTTCCAAATGTGCTGCCATCCCATCGTTGATAACTGACTCTAGCAGTTTCCCCACTACCGATGTTAGACTAACTGGTCTGTAATTCCCCGTTTTCTCTCTCCCTCCTTTTTTAAAAAGTGGGGTTACATTAGCTCCCCTCCAATCCTCAGGATCTACTCCAGAATCTAAAGATTTTTGAAAAATTATAATTAATGCATCCACTATTTCTGTGGCTACTTCCTTAAGTACTCTGGGATGCAGCCTATCTGGCCCTGGGGATTTATCGGCCTTTAATCCATTCAATTTACCCAACACCACTTCCGGGCTAACCTGGATTTCACTCATTTCCTCCATCTTATTTGATCCCCGGTCCCCTGCTATTTCCGGCAGATTATTTATGTCTTCCTTAGTGAAGACAGAACCAAAGTAGTTATTCAATTGGTCTGTCCTGTCCTTGTTCCCCATGATCAATTCATCTGTTTCTGACTGCAAGGGACCTACATTTGTTTTAACTAATCTTTTTCTCTTCACATATCTATAAAACCTTTTGCAGTCAGTTTTTATGTTCCCTGCCAGTTTTCTTTCATAATCTATTTTCCCTTTCCTAATTAAGTCCGTTAAACTAAACTAAACTAAAATTAACCCATTAACAATGTATGGTTGAACACATTGTAGTGGCACCTGGTGGTGGCTTGAGGCAATGGGAACCCTCGTTATTGGCTGGCGCCGTCACGTGATCGCGGGTGTGTTTTTTCACGGCCTTTTGGTTCCTCAGTTAGTCGAACTCCACCTGTGTAGCAGGAGCTTCAATATATTTGGCTGACCCAGCACGTGGTTTTGTTATACATCTTTTGTTTGTCGTTCCAAATAAAGATTTATTTTACTCAACCTGCTCGTCTTGCCAAAGTGGTGACCCCGCCTGTCCGATCGTGATTTCGGACCGTGACAATGAATGCCGCCGCAAACCTCGACGCCCCGGCTGCCCAGCAAATCGTCATGGGCCTGAAACTGCTCATTTTCTGGGCGGTGCACCCTCAAGTGTGGTTCGCCCACATTGAGGCCCAGTTCGAATTCCGCAATATTGTCGCGGACACCACTCGCTACTTTTACGTGGTTGGGGCCCCCGATTGCTGCCTTACCTGCAGGATCCGCCCGCAATCGGCAAGTACGAGGGCCTCAAGGCGCTGCTGCTTTCGGGCTCAGTCGCCGTGATCGCGTCGCCCGCCTTCTCCATAAGGACGGCCTCGGTGATCGGAAGCCGTCCGCACTGATGTGCGAGGTGCTCGCCCTGATGGACGGCCACCAGCCCTGCCTATTTTTCGAACAGGCTCTCCTGGAGCAGATGCCTGACGACATCCGCCTGCTCCTCGCTGGTTCGTATTTTGCCTACCCCCCGCAGCTCGCTGAATGGGCCGACGAGCTGTGGCTCGCCAAGCAGCAGGACGGTGGATCCATCAACCGGGTGTCCGCGCCCTCGCATTAGCAGCCTCGCAGGGACGTCCAGCCCTCCGCTGCCATCACCGCACTGCAGCCGCTCGCCGCAGACCATGGTAAGCGCCAGTGGTGCTACTACCACCAATGCTGGGGTGCAGAGGCTCGCCGATGCCGCACCCCCTGCTCGTTTCCGGGAAATGCCTCGGCCGATCGTCAGTAGAGGCTATCGCGGTCGGCCAGAATCATCACCTCTACGTTCGGGATCACTGTTGGGGGCTTCGCTTCCTCGTTGACTCCGGGGCGAATCGTGAAGGAGGAATTCCACCAAATGGAGGACATGGGGATTGTGCGGCGCTTTGACAGCACATGGTCCTCAAATCATCTGGGGGATGGAGACCGAGTGGGGATTATCGGTGCCTGAACACTGTCACGACCGCGGATCGCTACTCGGTCCAGCATATTCAGGATTTTACAGCCCACCTGGAGGGTGCTACCTTCTTTTCCAAGGTGGACCTGGTGTGTGGCTACCACCAGATTCCCGTCCACCCCGTTGGTGGGCCCAAGACCGCTATCATCACCCCATTTGGCCTTTTTGAATGGCTGCGCATGCCGTTTGGGTTAAAGAATGCCGCTAAGGCTTTCCAGCTGCTAATGGATATGGTGGGTCGGGGGTTGGACTTTGTCTTCGTGTACCTGGACGATATTCTGGTCACCAGCCGTTCCCACCAGGAACACTGCGTGCACCTACGGGTGTTGTTCCAGCGGCTTCAGGATCACGGGCTCATCATCAACCCTGTTAAGTGTCAGTTTGGCCTTCGCTCCATTTCCTTCCTGGGGCACCACAAAACCTCGCAGGGCCTGGCCCCGCTGCCCGCTAATGTGGAGGCCATTCGGCAGTTCCCTGAGCCACCAAGGGCCTGCAAGAGTTTGCTGGCATGGTGAACTTTTATCATCACTCTGTGCTGGCAGCTGCCCGAATCATGCGGCGTTTATTTCAGTGCTTCGCCAGTAAGCCACGGGACCTCGTGTGGGATGACGAGCCCGCGACTGTGTTCGACAGTGCGAAGGAGGCGTTTCCATAAATAAATCTTTTTTATTTTCACCATAAAGCAGACTGCCTTCTTTGCTGAGAAGTTGTCACTAAAGCTGATTCAATGGCAATGAACTGCATTTCCACTGAGGCATAAATATATATTTCCCCTGTAGCACACACTGACATTTTTAATAAATGTTAATGTGATGACAGTGCCAAAAGAAAAGGCCTCATGCTCTCTGCAAGGTCATATTGATCTAAGATAGCTTTGATGGATATAAAGTTGGAACACAAATAGCCATGCTTTTCTTTTAAGGGGTTGGACAGGCTAGATGCAGGAAGATTGTTCCCGATGTTGGGGAAGTCCAGGACAAGGGGTCACAGTTTAAGGATAAAGGGGAAGTCTTTTAGGACCGAGATGAGAAAATCGTTTTTCACACAGAGAGTGGTGAATCTGTGGAATTCTCTGCCACAGAAGGTACTTGAGGCCAGTTCGTTGGCCATATTTAAGAGGGAGTTGGATGTGACCCTTGTGGCTGAAGGGATCAGGGGGTATGGAGACAAGGCAGGTACAGGATACTGAGTTGAATGATCAGCCATGATCATATTGAATGGCGGTGCAGGCTCGAAAAGCCGAATGGCCTGCTCCTGCACCTAATTTCTATGTTTCTAATTTCTATGTTTTGCAATTATGGAAAAAAAAACACCTTTGAGAGAGATATAGCGGAAAATGAAAACCTGAAGGTAAACTATACTCAGAATTGACTAGTATCTGTTGAAATAAAATAGCTCCAGTCCCATCACATAAACATTACTTCTAGCAAAGAGAATGAGAGTTGTGCCAGGAAATGTTCTTGCAAGAGTAATGCGCAATTCTGCAGACCTATAAACCAATGGCAGTTGGCAGCTCTCCACATTGTCAGTTGCAGATTTTTTGAGGCTTTACGCTACTGGTTAATGCAAAGTCTGCTGGAGACAGTCACAAGCTGTGTAAGATTGCTCGACGACAATAAAATTAATAGCTATCCCATGTTGTGCTTGAAGTAGATGAGTAACACTCAAAATGTCCTAAGTCAATCTGGAACTATTGCATCACTGATTGATGTCCTGATTCCACCCTGGCCTCATGCCACTTCTTCACCTTGTCAGAAAATTTGATATTATCGCAGACAGCTCAATATCCTTCTACGAATGATGGCAACTGACTATGCAGTCAATGTGCAAATTTGTTAATTTCTCTTCAGCTTTGTGGCGCATCAAAATACTATGGATTTAATTGGCATCACACATTGATTAACATCTAATGTTAAATGTTCATGGAGTTATAAAATTATACTCGACAGAAACATGGCCATGCTAACCACTAAGTACCTATCAATTCCAAGCCATCATTTGTTTTTTATCATAATTTGGTCTAGAGCTTTCTATGATTTGCCAATTGTCTAGATACTCTATAAATGTAGAGTGGCAAGATGGCGCAGTGGTAGGGGTGGCACGGTAGTGCAGAGGTAGAGTTGCTGCCTTACAGCGCCAGAGACCCGCGTCCAATCCTAACCATGGGTGCTGTCTGTTCGCAGTTTTTTACGTTCTGCCCGTGGCCTTGTGGGTTTTTTCCGACTGCTCGAGTTTCCTCCCACACTTCGAAAATGTACAATTTGTAGGTTAATTAGCTTTTGGTAAAATTATAAATTGTTCCTAGAGTCCAGGATAGTGTATGGAGTTTGCTGGTCGGTGTGGACTCGGTTTCAGTGCTGTATCTCTAAAGTAAACAACAAAAAAAATTGTAAAAATACCTGCCTCCACCACTCATTCGTGTCTTCTTTGTTGATACCACTATTCACATTTGTTAAACGTAAAAAAACCCTCCCTTGGTTAAAAAAAAAGGTCTTTCCTAAAGTACTTTCAAACCTACCCCACACTCTAAATCTATGCCCTTAAATTTATGATACCTATGTTATGGGGAAATATTTACTATTATCTACCTTATCGTTATCTCTTATCATTTTGCATAGTTCTAATAGGCCCCCTCAGCCTTCCCTTAGGATTAGGGCATGACATGATTGACTGAGCTAGGTTGGTGTTGATGTTGGGGTGGAATTGGCAGAAGGCCCAATGTCATGACCCACATTTATGAAGTTTTCAAAAGTCCACTGAAATTGTTTCTGAACCATCAAGAATGAAAAACCTAGTGAAGAAGGCGAGGTTCTAGTAAAGGCATGGTTCTGAATTTTTTACTGGAAAAATTGCCAAAACTGTGTAATGTACAGAAAGGTTTTTTAATGTTTTTTGTTCATTAACAGGAAGAGCAACAGCCACTTACTCATCAAAAATTCTATAATTTTCTTTCCCCCTGGAACAATTATTCATACTGAGGATAGACACATTATTCAGAAAGAGTTGTTAATATGTCAGGAAATTATTCTATCCAAGAAGAAAAGGACTAAATTTTCTACCTATGCGTATGTAATGAGTAGAAATTCTTTGAAATATGGTGCATAACCCTACATGTTCATTCCATGTATTCATTGTTTTAAACCAGTGTAATATAGTTTGAGGTTTTTTAATGTTTTATTTATCAAGGCTAAGCCTACCAACAAGGCAATCTGAGGTATAATTTTTTACAGAGAGTGTTGTTGATATCTGGAAAGTGCTGTCAAAGGAGGTGGTGAAATCACATACAATCATTACATTTAAAATAAATTAAAAAATGCACTCAAAGAGTCCAGACATAGAAGGATAGTCTGGTAATGCAGACAAGTGGGATTAGTGTAGATGGACATAGTGGTCCGAAGGGCTCCTTTCTCTACTGTATGACTATGACTCTATGACATTGGAGGACGGGTTTATAAATTATCAATGGCCTGGAATAAGCAAACCCTTTGCAGGCAATTCTATAGATTGTTTTCCAGTCATGGTTCTGCCCTTCACAGACTTCCATCCATCTCACCTGTCTTGCCACTGAATTCTTCACAAAGCCAAGTAGTGGACATCCTGATGAAAGGGATGACATACATTTCAATACAGTTCTTTGATTTTACACCAGAACCACTTGGTGAAAAAGGTCATTGGGTTACTTACATTATTTTGATCTATATTACTAAAAGTCTGATCTTGACCACTTCCTGTTGTTCTGTATAGTGATTTTAGAAAAAAGTTTGCCATTTAAGGCTGTGAGTTTTGGCCATCTCACTCTGCTGTGCAGGGCAAGAGGATTTCCTCATTGATTACAAATAAAAGAGTTATTAGTGTTTAAAAAATGTTGAGATTCTCCCTCCTTAAGGCTACACCCCTTCCGGAGGGACTATAAAACCCAGACATTTTGAGTGCCTCATTCAGTCTCTGCAAGATGGGGGAAAGAGAGGGTCACGTCTCTCAGTCTGAGCTGTGAATGACTCTGAACACGTCTACGAAACTGTGAGTGGTTTCACTGACCTGTCAGTGCCCTTAATGTGGTTTTAAAATATAGTTTGGAAATGCTAAAGCTGTGTTGCCTTTGGTTTGGAAATGTTAAAGCTGTGTTTCCTTTGGTTTGGAAATGCTAAAGCTGTGTTGCCTAATTAAAGTTGCCTTGCCTAATTAAAATTTCCTTGCCTAATTAAAGTTGCCTTGCCTAAGTAAAGTTGTCTTGCCTTATTAAAGTTGCCTTGCCTTCCATATAATTAAAAGTCTAATCTTGACCACTTCCTCTTTGCGCTTTATATTGAGTTTAGAAATAACGTAACCACGTACGGCTGTGATTTTTGGCCATCTTACTCAGAGTCCCCGTCCGCTCGTCAGGTGCCACGGATTTTTGCCATCGATGAAAAATAAAAGAGTTATTAGTGTTTTAAAAATGTTGAGATTCTCTCTCCTGTCCATCACGCCATGAAGGCCACGCCCCTTCTGTTGGGAGGGGGGGAGAGACTATAAAACCCAGAGGTGTGGGCGTGGCTCAGTCTCTGCAAGATGGAGGAGGGAGAGGTCATGACACCCTGTCTTTAGTGGCCAAGCACCCTGCTTGAAATTGTATGAAACTGCACTTGAATTTGGTGGCATTGCACCCTGCTTGAAATGGAATTTCAAGGAATACCCATGAGTCAACTGCCAGCCCACCAGCCGTGAGTGAGTGAGCTGCCAGCACAACAGGATTGAGTGACTGAGCCGCCAGCCCAATAATCCATTCGGCTCATAATGTCCATACTAGCCATCTGGAAACCAGTCCCTTCAGCCCACAACACATACTAGCGTGCCAGAAAGCCACCCCCCCCCACTAATATTGGAATTGGTGGAGAGGTGGAATATTGCGTTGGGGGACCAGCCCTCCCGAGTGATGCTGGGACCCAATGGGTCCCACTTAGTCTAGTATTTTATATTTTCTTTAATTGTATGTATGTACTTTTTATTTTGTTTTTTTTAAATTTTATTTTAAAAAGTCTACTTGACTTTCAGAGACATTTAAAATGATCCCAAAAGCCTTTGACAGCTGGAGAGAGGGTGAGACCACAGGATATGAAACCTGCTCACAGTACAGACCTGCACCCTAATGGTGACTCAAATTGCCTGACAAAAAGAGATTAGTGGCGACACAAGGAACTGGAGATACTGGAATATTAAGTGGAACACAAAGTAACTCAGTGGGTCCAGCAGAGATTAGTGTAAGCAGGGTGGCAGTCACAGTCAAAATCAAATTCGAGCAGCAGGACAACCTAGACAACCCAGACAATCCTCCGAATAAATATTTTGCAAAGTTTATCCAATCTCTGTCAAATGTAAACAGAAATAAAACCAGAAAATGCTGGAAATATTCAACAGGTCAGCCAGAATCAGGTAAAAAGAATCAATGTTTCAGGACAATGAGTATGATTTGTTTTTGGTTCAGCATCTGAAAGGTTTTGATTTTCAAATATATTCACTATGTACTGTGACATTGCACCATTCAGATCAGGCAGTGGTCGGGCAGTGTAATTTACTTTGGCCTTGCTAGACCTAAATGAAATATTTAAAAAAATCAAACCACTTGAGGAATTCACAGGACAGTCAGTAACTGCAAAGGGAAATCGGTCCATTTACCTCAAATAGCTGTTGGACTCACCAAGTTCCTCCAGCAGTTTGCTTTTCTGCAGTCTCTTGTGCTTCCTGAAAAGTGAGTAAATTGTCCTAAATTCTCATTATATATCATTTTCAGTTTGTATTGTACATCCTGTTTTGTTGAAATACAGTGGCTTGCAAAGGTTTTCATACCCCTTGAACTTTTCCACATTTTGTCACGTTACAATCACAAACGTAGTTGTATTTTATTGGGATTTTATGTGATAGACCAACACAAAGTGGCGCATAATTGTGAAGTGGAAGGAAAATGATGCATGGTTTCCAAATTTTATTACAAATAAAAAACTGAAAAGTGTGGCGTGCAAAAGAATTCTGCCACCCTGAGTCGATAAAATGTAGAACCACCTTTCGCTGCAATTACAGCTACAAGTCTTTTGGGGTATGTCTCTACCAGCTTTGCACATCTAGAGACTGAAATTGTTGCCCATTCTCCTTTGCAAAATAGCTCAAGCTCAGTCAGATTGGATGTAGAGCGTCTGTGAACAGCAATTTTCAAGTCTTGCCAGAGATTCTCAATTGGATTTAGGTCTGGACTTTGACTGGGCCATTCTTACACATGAATATGCTTTGATCTAAACCATTCCATTGTAGCTCTGGCTGTATGTTTAGGGTCGTTGTCCTGCTGGAACCTCTGCCCCAATCTCAAGTCTTTTGCAGACTCTAACAGATTTTCTTCCAAGATTGCCCTGTATTTGGCTCCATCCATCTTCCCGTCAACTGATCAGCTTCCCTGTCCCTGCTGAAGAAAAGCATCCCCACAGCATGATGCTGCCACCACCATGTTTCACATGGTGTGTTCAGGGTGATGTGCAGCGTTAGTTTTCCGCCACACATTGTGTTTTGCATTTAAGCCAAAAACTTCAATTTCAGTCTCATCAGACCTGAGCACCTTCCTCCACATGTTTGCTGTGACCCCCACATAGCTTGTGGCAAACTGCAAACGGGACTTCTTATGGCTTTGTTTCAACAATGGCTTTCTTCTTGCCACTCTTCCATAAAGGCCAGATTTGTGGAGTGCACGACTGATAGTTGTCCTGTGGACAGATTCTCCCACCTGATCTGTGGATCTCTGCTGCTCCTCCAGAGTTACCATGGGCCTCTTGGCTGTTTCTCTGATCAATGCTCTCCTTGCCCGGCATGTCAGTTTAGGTGGACGGCCATGTCTTGGTAGGTTTGCAGTTGTGCCATACTCTTTCCATTTTCAGATGATGGATTGAACAGTGCTCCGTGAGATGTTCAAAGCTTGAGATATTTTTTTATAACCTAACCCTGCTTTAAACTTCTCCACAACTTTATCCCTGACCTGTCTGGTGTGTTCCTTGGGCTTCATGATGCTGTTTGTCCACTAATGTTCTCTAACAAATCCCCTGAGGCCTTCACAGAACAGCTGTATTTATACTGAGATTAGATTACACACAAGTGGACCCTATTTACTAATTAGGTGACTTCTGAAGGCAATTGGTTGCACTGGATTTTATTTAGGGGTATCAGAGTAAAGGGGGCTGAATACTTTTGCACGCCACACTTTTCAGTTTTTTATTTGTAAAAAAAATTTGAAAACCATGTATCATTTTCCTTCCACTTCACAATTATGCGCCACTTTGTGTTGGTCTATCACATAAAATCCCAATAAAATACATTTACGTTTGTGGTTGTAACGTGACAAAATGTGGAATGTTTCAAGGGGTATGAAAACTTTTGCAAGGCACTGTAGTTTATTTTATTTCCCACAGAGTAATTTCCGATAAGGGCAAGACCTGGCTTGAAGTGTCTGGGATTTGAAATGTAATCAGAGAGATCTAGCCATGTCTATGTTATGTGTTGACATGAGACATTCAGAGTATGGTAGGGTGAGGGGAACCTTATAAGGGGATCAGAAGGAACAATGAATCCTAGCCCCAAAGGTAACGTGAAGAGACAAGGTTGAACATTTCTGCAAACATCAGTACATTTGCTGCTACTTAAACCTTACAACCAATACTCACCATGGTATCTGCAAACCAACTGGGCAAAACTGCCTGGGTATGTTACTGTGAAGTGCTTTGCAGTGTACTTTACATTTCAGGTACTGTATAAATGAAAGTTGTTGACATTGCTCCACTTTCTCTTTTCTCATCAATTTACCATTTACTGGAATTAGAAAACAAAAGAACTGTGATCATCGCACACATAAAATCAATAAAAGCCAATAAGTCTAATTCTTTACCTTAAGCATAAACAGAATGCAGATTGCTGAAACAGTTGGATACCGAATGCATTTTTAAAAAGAGTGACATTTCTAGTATTAAAAAGATGTAAAGTCAAATTTAAGTTATAAAATCTTCTTCTAAAGGGACAAAATAGTGCCTATCATGCTGTTTTCAATTTTGTATCTCCTCCAGCTGTCGTTTTATGTGTAGTATTCATGCAAATAAACTTGCCGATTCCATGTTTTTGAACATCATCAGTACTTTGGATTCATTATTTTATTTGTCTATTTAGTCTACAGTCTGTTTGAGGTTTCATAACTAATCTGCAGAAGGGTCTCGACCCAAAACATCACCCATTCCTTCTCTCCAGATGCTGCCTGTTACTCCAGCTTTTTGTGTTCATCTGAGATTTCATAACTCCTCTATTGCATTTTCTAGGTTTCAACCCTGGAATTTTGTAGGATCTCATCAGAAATATATATATTTTCATTCATTATTTGGATCTGGCTCTCACAAGTAGGACCAGCAATTATTGCTCCTCCCTAATTACCCTTGCGAAGATGGTGGACAGCCACCTTGAGATCTTGCCGTCTTTCTGGAGAAGATATTCCCGTTGTATTGTGAGGAATTGGCTACCAGGAAAGGTTGAACAAACTTAGATTGTTTTCGCTGGAGCATTGGAAACTGAGGTGTGACTTGGTAGAAGTATATAAATCAGGAAGGGCATGGATAGATTAGACCAGCTGAGTCTCTTTTCCCTGTGTGGAAATGTGATACCCTGTATGATAGAGGGCATGGCTTTAAGGTGAAAGGGGGAAAGTTCTAAGGTGATTTACAAGGCAAGCTTTTTACACAAAGAGTGGTAGATGCCTTGAACCCTCTGCCGGGAGAAGTGGGGAGTATAGGTTGTTGAAAGCAGTTGTACAATTTGTCATCATGGTCAGCACAGACATTGTGGGCCAAAGGGCCAGTTCCTGTGCTGTACTGATTTATGTTCAGTATGTGGTGCCAATCCCATGCGCATACTGCCCTTGTCTTATTTGGTGATAGCGATGCTAGGTTTGTAAGGTGCTGTCATTGTGGTCTTGGCTAGTAGCTAGGAGTCAGGATCAAATCCTGGTAGCTGGAGCTGTGAGGCAGCAGCACTGCCTGCCGAGTCACTGTGCTGACGTAATTTACAATTGTACAATAATGTACAATGTCCACCCTCTGCTTATTTTGGGAATTTTTTGATGAAATATTGGAGGCAAATGTGGCTAACAGTTTTATTTCCTTTGTTGGCACATCTTATTAATACATTTATTCATTATAATAATGAAGATGATTGATAGGAGTAGGGCAGTGGCTGTTATCTAAATGAATCAGTAAAGCATTTGAGAAGATCCCTCATGGTAAGACTGGTCCAGAAGATTAAGTTTAAATCACATTGGATTGTTAAATTGGATCCACATATTCCTCTACTGTCTTCCTTGGCCATACATCCTCATTCTTCTGCTTTGCTGAATCACACAAGTACTTCAACCAAGAGTGAGGCTTCATTCAGTACAGCCAGATTGTGAAACATGCACAGGAATTGCAGATGTTTGGACAACTCCTGGAGATGTCACTAATTCTCCAGAAGAGTAAGACCAGAATTTCAGCTCAATGGCCTCGATGAGGCATTCCACTGGCTCCTGTTGGTCTTGGAGCTAAACGTGACATTGGTGCTTAGTATGGTCCAACATGAAGAAGTCTTTGTTCTCAAGAAACAGCCCTCTTTTTAATGTGGAAAATGAAATATGACTGGAACCATGCTTGGGAATAAAAAGAGGTCAGTGGAAACAGAATTGTTACAAATAAATCACATCACATAGTTACGTCAGTTGGATGTGTGATTCATGTTGAGTTTTATATTAATTTGAGGAGCCAGAGGTGCAATATGAGTTCAGTTTATCAATCTCTGTATCTTTCTGAAGCCTATAATCTTTACAAATCACTTTTCTTGAGTGGAGAGCATCTGATCCAATGGTGAGCCATGAAGTGTAGAAAATGACAGAGAAAATATGCCACTGTATGGAATGATGCAGCGGCAATGAGGTTTAAAATGACAATGCCCATCACTTTCTTAGACAGAGCAATCTAGGCGCAGGTGTGTGGCAGATTCCTGTCGAATCCGGCTTGAAAACCTTTACTTCCAGATAAAATATTTCTCAGAGAAGTGGAAATAGGAGTGTGAATCCTTGTCTACTATCGGATCAGCATCTGCAGGCACGAGTCCTTCATACTTTCTTTCACCAGGATCATCGGGCTCCTTGCCCTGTATATGGCCCTTCTCCCCCTGCTCCCACTCCAGAAAGACGCACAACAGGACCACAACTGTGGCAAAGCAGGCAAAGTAGAAAAATGGCTGGAGGCTCACCAAGGTTAATGGATAATGCTTGAATAATCCTCTTGCTAGCACACTGCTGTGAATGGGGATCTGTTAGAAACTGTTTCTCTGTGGGTGGCCGACAATGTTTCTTAATAAGACAATATGCTAAAATATCAGCAGCGAATGTTCAAAATAAGTGTTGCACGAGGGCTGACATCATGCAGACATACTCTAATATGGTTAAAACCGTATGCTGTGTACGGCACATAAAATTGTACTTGGAAGATTTGCATAATGGCCTGCATCTGCTAGCACACAATGTGCAGGAACATCCCATATTTTGAGCACTGTGCACTGAATTTAGTTTTACGATGTTCACATTATTTATTTGCAGGAACATTGTGACCTATCTCGGTAATGCACAAATATGTCTTACTATGCAAAGAATTTTTGGACTGTCATCTCTACATCTCATCTCGACAGACAGCAACCATTTGGCACAATTTTGTTAGCTCTGTAACTGAAGATGCACATGCCATCATTTTATATTGTTCTCTTTCAAATACCTCCAATTTCATTTAAGAATAGGAGATTCACTACGGGATATAAAAAAGGTTATGCTAGAATTTATTTGATTTGCCTTCCATTTTTTAAAATTTGCCAGCATTTTGGCAAATGTTACTATTCCCATGGTACACACATATCCCTGTCATAAAACTGAAAAAAAGATGTTAATTTTATGATTTAGCTTTTTCTGAATTAGATGCGCAGACATCTTTCTGAAATTAGTGAAGCTTAAACATACCTGGATGTGACATGAAGCAAAATAGAGTGCACAATTCCCAGGATTTCTAGACCAATACAGATTTCACGGATAACATTTCAGCTTCAAAGTAATGCTTAGATTTCAGGAAAAGATAAATGATTTGCTGTTTTAAAAAAATAATAATAAGAGCATTGAAATGCTTGACTTTACTCAAATGTAGTCACCTTCTGGAAGAATTAATTTATAGTTCGATGAATGCTGTCATTCATTGCATACAAAAGCAAAGATGTTACAAATAGATTTCCATAATTATCAATTCAAATCATGGCCTGTGAATATAAAGCTTAGAATGTGATCTCATCCATCTGTTGATATATTTTGCATCTGTACTAATTTGCAAATTCAAGTTGCAGTGTTTTTTTCATTCCAAGTATGAAATAGCAGTATATCGCAAAAGTCCTAAGAAAAATTATTTTGATAATGAGAATAAAAATTTTGATAGTGAGAATTAAGACATTGGGTTAGAAATAGTACTGCAGCTGCAACGGTACATCAAATTATTGCTCCGTGAGGGGCACACAAGACTTTTTTTAATATTCCCCAGGCAGCTGAATTCTATTGGGTAGGAAGGAACTGCAGATGCTGGTTTAAACCGAAGATGGACACAAAAAGCTGGAGTGACTCAGCGGGACAGGCAGCATTTCTGGAGAGAAGGAATGAGTGACGTTTCAGGACGGGTCTGAAGAAGGGTCTCGACCCAAAACGTACCCATTCCTCTCCAGAGATGATGCCTGTCCCGCTGAGCTACTCCAGCTTTTTGTGTGTATCTTCAGCTGAATTCCATTGTATACTGGTCCCAGAACAAGGGACTTAGAAACATAGAAATTAGGTGCAGGAGTAGGCCATTCAGCCCTTCGAGCCTGCACCGCCATTCAATATGATCATGGCTGATCATCCAACTCAGTATCCCGTACCTGCCTTCTCTCCATACCCTCTGATCCCCTTAGCCACAAGGGCCACATCCAACTCACTCTTAAATATAGCCAATGAACTGGCCTCAACTACCCTCTGTGGCAGAGAGTTCCAGAGACTCACCACTCTCTGTGTGAAGAAAGTCTTTCTCATCTCAGTCTTAAAGGATTTCCCCCTTATCCTTAAGCTGTGACCCCTTGTCCTGGACTTCCCCAACATCGGGAACAATCTTCCTGCATCTAGCCTGTCCAACCCCTTAAGAATTTTGTAAGTTTCTATAAGATCTCCTCTTAATCTCCTAAATTCCAGAGAGTATAAACCGAGTCTATCCAGTCTTTCTTCATAAGACAGTCCTGACATCCCAGGAATCAGTCTGGTGAACCTTTGCACTCCCTCTATGGCAATAATGTCCTTCCTCAGATTTGGAGACCAAAACTGCACGCAATACTCCAGGTGTGGTCTCACCAAGACCCTGTACAACTGAAGTAGAACCTCCCTGCTCCTGTACTCAAATCCTTTTGCTATGAAAGCTAACATACCATTCGCTTTTTTCACTGCCTGCTGCACCTGCATGCCTACTTTCAATGACTGGTGTACCATGACACCCAGGTCTCGCTGCATCTCCCCTTTTCCTAATCGGCCACCATTTAAATAATAGTCTGCTTTCCTGTTTTTGCCACCAAAGTGGATAACCTCACATTTATCCACATTATACTGCATCTGCCAAACATTTGCCCACTCACCCAGCCTATCCAAGTCACCTTGCAGTCTCCTAGCATCCTACTCACAGCGAACACTGCCCCCCAGCTTAGTGTCATCCGCAAACTTGGAGATATTTGCCTTCAATTCCCTCATCCAGATCATTAATATATATTGTAAATAGCTGGGGTCCCAGCACTGAGCCCTGCGGTACCCCACTAGTTACTGCCTGCCATTGTGAAAAGGACCCGTTTACTCCTACTCTTTGCTTCCTGTTTGCCAGCCAGTTCTCTATCCACATCAATACTGAACCCCTAATACCGTATGCTTTAAGTTTGTATACTAATCTCTTATGTGGGACCTTGTCGAAAGCCTTCTGGAAGTCCAGATATACCACATCCACTGGTTCTCCCTTATCCACGCTACTAGTTACATCCTCGAAAAATTCCACAAGATTCGTCAGACATGATTTACCTTTTGTAAATCCATGCTGACTTTGTCCAATGATTTCACCACTTTCCAAATGTGCTGCTATCCCATCTTTAATAACTGACTCTAGCAGTTTCCCCACTACCGATGTTAGACTAACTGGTCTGTAATTCCCCGTTTTCTCTCTCCCTCCCTTCTTAAAAAGAGGGGTTACATTTGCCACCCGCCAATCCTCAGGAACTACTCCAGAATCTAAAGAGTTTTGAAAGATTATCACTAATGCATCCACTATTTCCTGAGCTACTTCCTTAAGTACTCTGGGATGCAGCCTATCTGGCCATGGGGATTTATCGGCCTTTAATCTATTCAATTTACCCAACACCACTTCCCGACTGACCTGGATTTCACTCAATTCCTCCTTTGACCCACAGTCCCCTGCTATTTCAGGCAGATTATTTATGTCTTCCTTAGTGAAGACGGAACCAAAGTAGTTATTCAATTGGTCCGCCATATCCTTGTTCCCCATGATCAACTCACCTGTTTCTGACTGCAAGGGACCTACATTTGTTTTAACTAACCTCTTTCTCTTCACATATCTATAAAAACTTTTGCAGTCAGTTTTTATGTTCCCTGCCAGTTTTCTTTCATAATCTATTTTTCCTTTCCTAATTAAGCCCTTTGTCCTCCTCTGCTGGTCTCTGAATTTCTCCCAGTCCTCTGGTATGCTGCTTTTTCTGGCTACTTTGTACGCATCATCCTTTGCTTTGATACTATCCCTGATTTCCCTTGTTATCCACGGATGCACTACCTTCCCCGATTTATTCTTTTGCCAAACTGGGATGAACAATTTTTGTAGTTCATCCATGCAGTCTTTAAATGTCTTCCATTGTTTATCCACCGTCAACCCTTTTAGAATTAATTGCCAGTCAATCTTGGCCAATTCACGTCTCATACCTCAAAGTTACCTTTCTTTAAGTTCAGAACCATTGTTTCTGAATTAACAATGTCACTCTCCATCCTAATGAAGAACTCAACCATATTATGGTCACTCTTGCCCAAGGGGGCACGTACAACAAGACGGCTAATTACCCCTTCCTCATTACTCAAAACCCAGTCTAAAATAGCCTGCTCTCTCGTTGGTTCCTGTACATGTTGATTTAGATAACTATCCCGCATACATTCCAAAAAAATCCTCTTCCTCAGCACCCCTGCCAATTTGATTAACCCAATCTATATGTAGATTGAAGTCACCCATTATAACTGTTTTGCCTTTGTCGCACGCATTTCTAATTTCCTGTTTGATACCATCCCCAACTTCTCTGCTACTGTTAGGTGGCCTGTACACAACACCCACCAGCGTTTTCTGCCCCTTAGTGTTTTGTAGCTCTACCCATACCGATTCCACATCCTCCAAGCTAATGTCCTTCCTTTCCATTGCTTTAATCTCCTCTCTAACCAGCAACGCTACCCCACCTCCTTTTCCTTTCTCTCTATCCCTCCTGAATATTGAATATCCCTGGATGTTCAGCTCCCAGCCTACGTCACCCTGGAGCCATGTCTCCGTGATCCCAACTATATCATAATCATTAATATCTATCTGCACGTTCAACTCGTCCACCTTATTACGAATACTCCTTGCATTGAGACACAAAGCCTTCAGGCTTGTCTTTACAACGCATTTACCCCTTATACAATTTTGCTGAAAAGTGGCCCTTTTTGATTTTTGCCCTGGTTTTGTCTGCCTGCCACTTTTACCTTTCACCTTGCTACCTAATGCTTCTACCCTCATTTTACACCCTCCTGCCTCTCTGCTCTTGTACCCATCCCCCTGCCACATTAGTTTAAATCCTCCCCAACAGCACTAGCAAACACTCCCCCAAGAACATTGGTTCCATTCCATTCCAGGTGCAAACCGTCCTGTTTGTACCGGTCCCACCTCCCCCAGAACTGGTCCCAGTGCCCTAAAAATTTGAATCCCTCCCCCTTGCACCACTTTTCAAGCCACGTATTCATTTGCATTATCCTCCTATTTCTACTCTGACTGGCCCGTGGTACTGGTAGTAATCCGGAGATTACTACCTTTGAGGTCCTACTTTTAAGTTTATCTCCTAGCTCCCTAAATTCACCTTGTAGGACCTCATCCCTTTTTTTACCTATATCGTTGGTGCCAACATGCACCACGACAACTGGCTGTTCACCCTCCCCCTCCATAATGTTCTGCAGCCGTTCAGTGACATCCCTGACCTTTGCACCAGGGAGGCAACATACCATCCTGGAGTCTCGTTTGCGGCCGCAGAAACGCCTATCTATTCCCCTGACAATTGAATCCCCTATTACTATTGCCCTTCCCCTCTTTTTTCCCCCTCATGTGCTGCAGAGCCACCCATGGTGCCATGAACTTGGCTGCTGCTGCATTCCCCTGATGAGCCATCTCCCTCAACAGTATCCAAAATGGTATACCTGTTTAGGAGGGAGATGACCGCAGGGGACTCCTGCACTACCTGCCTACTGCTTTGCTGGCTATTGGCCACCCGTTCCCTTCTTGTCCTCCTACCTTTTGCCTGCGGTGTGACCAACTCACTGTACGTGCTATCCACGACTTTCTCCGCATCGTGGATGCTCCAGTATGAATCCAGCCGCAGTTCCAATCGTTCAATGCGGTCTGCCAGGAGCTGCAGCTGGACACACTTCCTGCAAACGTAGTCACCAGGGAGACCGACCATCTCCCTGATCTCCCACATGTTGCAGGCTGAACAAACCATGGGGCCAATCTCTACTGCCATACCTTACTCCCAAATTACTAAAAAAACACAAAAACTTATCCTTTAAACTTTACTACTAAATACTGAATCCCTAACTCCCAGAATCCCTCACTCCCAGAAGGCAGAAATGTAAAATAGTAAACCCGGGGTTGCACCCAATCAGCTGCTTCCTCGGGTCCTCTTCCACCAATCAGCGGCTTCCTCAAAAAAACCTACTTCTCCAAATGGAACGTTATGGATTTCGGTAAAAGCAAGCCCCGCGCTCGATTTTAAACCTACCGGTCGGGTGTCGCTCCTCCCCCTCCTTCACTTCCTCCAACGGCTCCTGTGGGCCTCTGAAAAACAAGCCCCGCGCTAGATTTTAAACCTACCGGTCGGGTGTCGCTCCTCCCCCTCCTTCACTTCCTCCAACGGCTCCTGTGGGCCTCTGGAAACACAAGCCCCGCGCTAGATTTTAAACCTACCGGTCGGGTGTCGCTCCTCCCCCTCCTTCACTTCCTCCAACGGCTCCTGTGGGCCTCTGGAAAAACAAGCCCCGCGCTAGATTTTAAACCTACCGGTCGGGTGTCGCTCCTCCCCCTCCTTCACTTCCTCCAACGGCTCCTGTGGGCCTCTGGAAAAACAAGCCCCGCGCTAGATTTTAAACCTACCGGTCGGGTGTCGCTCCTCCCCCTCCTTCACTTCCTCCAACGGCTCCTGTGGGCCTCTGAAAATCAAGCCCCGCGCTAGATTTTAAACCTACCGGTCGGGTGTCGCTCCTCCCCCTCCTTCACTTCCTCCAACGGCTCCTGTGGGCCTCTGAAACACAAGCCCCGCGCTAGATTTTAAACCTACCGGTCGGGTGTCGCTCCTCCCCCTCCTTCACTTCCTCCAACGGCTCCTGTGGGCCTCTGAAAAACAAGCCCCGCGCTAGATTTTTAAACCTACCGGTCGGGTGTCGCTCCTCCCCCTCCTTCACTTCCTCCAACGGCTCCTGTGGGCCTCTGGAAACACAAGCCCCGCGCTAGATTTTAAACCTACCGGTCGGGTGTCGCTCCTCCCCCTCCTTCACTTCCTCCAACGGCTCCTGTGGGCCTCTGAGGGACTTGGGTTGGTTCCTTGATTTGGCCAGCAACTGGATCATATTATAGTTGTAGTTGAATGGGCAGTGGAAGGCTTGGGTTAGTTAGAAAGACAGTCACTGGGTAAAAGGGGAACAGTAAAAGGGGCGATTGAAAGTCTGATTAATGATCAGGTGGTGAGGTGATCATGGATTTGTTGGGGAGAAGGTCAGGGAGAGCAATGGTCAAGGCCTGGGAATAGGTAGCATGTGGCTAGTTAGAGGAAAGACTGTTGAGGATTTGATGGGGATCAGTTGGAGATACCATTGCCAACTTGAGCCAGGAATCAAGGGACAAGAGAGTCAAAAATTCATGGAGACAGATGCAGCTGAGGATTGTAATGGGCATCAGCTGGAAAGGTATTTGGGGGTGGCAGGAATCAGGCTGGTCAAAAAGGTGATTGGAGGTCCTGAGGAATGTCGTGAATGTTGAGGATTAGAGTGAGGGGGAATGTAATGGAGTCAAGTACTATAAAACCCCGGATGACTGGATGCGAGTCAGTCACTCTGGAAGATCGCGAGGGAGAGTCCACAACTGTGATTCTAAGCTGTGAATCAACCGAACTGTGCATCTGCAATGTACTTGCAATAAATGATTTGTTTTCCCTTAATGACAATGCAACGAGTTGTTTGGCAATTTAGTGGCCTGCACTCTGTTTGAAATGCTGTGAGATTAAATGAGAACTTACCAGTTTGAAGTTTGATCTTTATTTTATGAGGAGTTACGATGAGCGATTACGTGAAGAAGCCAATCCGCATGCGCATCAATCTTCAAAGCAGTGGGGTGTGAAATCACAGATAATAGTTGTTGAACTAACATAGTAAGATTAGAGATGACTAGAACTACCAGTTGATCTTTATAATACGAGGGTTGGGAGCGGAGGGCACGTAATCGCTCATCGTAACTCCTCATAAAATAAAGATCAAACTTCAAACTGGTAAGTTCTCGTTTAATCTTACTATTTTACTTCGGAGTCACGTGAGTGATTCTGTGAAGATTTCAAAGCTCTGTGATTTCATGCCTTAGATTCAAATCCCGGCGTCTAACTGCATTGATTGACTCAGGATGAGTGAATAATTAACAATGCATTAAGCATGACATTGATTTAAACATATATTTAATGGTTTATTTTAATAAAGAAAATCAATAGCAACCCCTCTATCTCAGGGGAGGCTAAACTGAACGCAAAACAGAATGGGCAAATAGCCAGGGGTCAACATCGGCCTATGGTAAAACATTTTTGAAAATTCAATTCACTTGACCATCCTGTGGCCGCGAGGTTATGGTCGATGGGGACGTCCATTGCCTTGACCGCTGACGTTGATGCCGCCCTGGTGGAATGAGATGTAAAGTTGTCAGTGTTAATACCTGCATAACCCAGAACTTGCTTCAGCCACCTCGAAATAGTCTGAACCGACATTTTCCTGTGTGGTTGTCTGTGGTTAATAAACAATGCTGATCCCACACCTCTTAGGGTTCTGGTGGCCTTGATATAATATAGCAAGCGTGCCCTGACACCTAGATGTGAATCTGTGGAGTATGCCGAAATATGATCTTAAACCGTGTCCCCCTGGTCTGCTTGTGTAGATCAGAAATGTAAAACGTAATGGCATTTGCAGCCATTTCCAACTTGTCTCACTGCAGCTTTTGCAATGTCTGCACTCATTGTGCTGATACTAGTGCCATGACTAAGGATGTGGCTGAAGCCCCCTGGTGAAGTATTGTTAACACAATGTCAATATCCCATACTGCCCGTACATGTACTAGGAGAACCTGTGTTAAATATATCGTTTACAAACTCGATATCCGGGGTTGAAACCCGACAGAGTGGGTCCTGTTTGCTGCAGCTAATATGATGGGAAGGCACATTTGGCACAGTTAATGGCCCTATAACTCAATTATTGTCAAAGACCATTTAAGAATGAACTCCAAGATGTCAGTAATCTGTACCGTATTAAATGTAACATTAGCATTAAACAAAATGCTTCCCATCTCCTGAAGAGGAAATGTACTGTTTTTTTGGTGCTGTCCCAGTATCTGGAGTGAACACATACCTGGATCGGTGTGACCACCCAAACCGTAGGGATAGTCCATTCAGAATCTGCAATGTCATAAATTGATGTTATCATGCAAAAGCTTGTTTCCTGAGCCACAGGCTGAACCAGCAAAGTTCACATTTAGAACAACCGTATAAGGTTGTATTATCATTCCCGACAAAGCGGGAATCAAAGCTGCATCGGCCAGTCAGACAGTAGGAAAAACCTAAAGCGGGATCATGATGACTTTATTTCCCGACTGATGAGGCAAAATGGAGGAAGACATAAAAGACCATTCCTTCTGCTTGTAGCGCAACTGTATCTGTCGCCACTGTTATGCCACATATGTTTGCACCCGGTGAACATGAAAACAACATATCGATATTTGGTGTTCCATCGGACCAGAATTTTATAAATACTGTGTCATCCAACACCCATTTGGTGTTGTCATTGAACTGTACTTGATGATACAACAGCGGCAAATGTATTAGGTAAACTATTACAGGATAATTTTACTTGATTGCAGTCATGTGACTAACATGCCACCATCATAGTGTATCAGCTTGAAGTTGAGCATGCAGATTATGCATATTCGCTCAATCAATCTTTATCCCATAGAATGTCTATAGATAGTTGATTCCAATAACTGAAGAATTGGTAACTCATGGAAATCTCCTCCACCTCCAAACTAGAGATGACATTCGCATGTTTCCACGTTAGAGCCCTTAGCATCCATTTGCAATAACTTAAAGTTTACTGACAAAACTATTGGAGCAATGCTGAATACTGTTCGTCCATTATTGTGACTTTAGTAGCTTCAGCTGGTATAGCATGGGTGCATCTAACAATGACCTACATGGCACTTGAGAGGTTGTCACTTTGCACAATGTCAGTGCCCCCATTTACACAGCTGATCACTGCTACTATATTACCAATTAGTCTTGATGAATAGAAGGCTGCTTTAGAACAACAAGGTTGTTACAGGTTTCTATTAACTCCAATCTCTTGCCCTGGGCGGAGTCATAGACTAATTAATAGCTAAAGGTAACTCCCAATGACCAACAAGTCTATGTGGTAACAATGTAAATTTAACTGGACAGAGGAGCCCAATTCCTCAAATATAGTTTGAGGCTGAATCAGTTGATTTTAGCAAAATACAGCGTTAAAATATCATCCAGACAAGACATAACGTGTTTTTTGAACTCTGCGTAGTGCAGGCACAGATTTTAGTAATTTATTAAATAACCTAGGTAAATAAATAAGCCCATTTTGCAATGCTTTACTGTTAGCATTACTGTTATCATACTGTTATCATTGCATCATAGCAATTGCCTCCTGATCATTTGAAATGTCTCCGATGATCGCTGTAAATGGGAACCTCCTATGAAAATCAGTTGTTAGTCAGTAACGAAGTTTCCTATTCGGAACATTTATACTGCACATGCAAGTTAAATGACCTTCTACATTTTTCATAATGAATAGGCCACGCCATCATTTCATGCCTGCCTCGAGCACCAATTCTGGCTCGATTTCCGAGCCTTGTCTTTAAGGACAATGCTGGCCATGATACTGAGCCTACCTCATAATTCGGAGCCTGCCTGTAAAGGCAATTCTGGCGATAATTCTGAACCTGCCTTAAAAGACAACTGTGGCCATAATTCTGAGCCTGCCTCAAAAGACAATGCTGGACACAATTCTTAATCCTGCTTGGAATGATAATATTGTACAGTTTTACATGGTTAGATGCTGCTAAGTAGCTGACTATGTCTTAACCATTTGTGTATTGTACAACCAAGTGTAAATATTACCAACGTGTAAGTGTACACTTACCCATGTTTCGGAAGTGCCAGACCAACCTATCTGCCTGGTTACCTCATAGAGTAGGGTGCGTGGAACCTCTGCCCAGCTTTCATGCTACCACAAGCTTCAGTAAATTGCTTACTGCCGATGAAGGCGAAGGCTGCATTGTTGCCGAAACGATAAAGCTTTGCTCGTCATCGGCCTTGATTGGTCCGACAGCTTTTCCTTCATCCTTCAGGTTTTGCCTGTTGAATAGGCCTTACCTGAATAGAAGATTCGGTGGCTGGCTCCAATATCCCCCTGATAGCGCTGTTCACTGCCGGCACACATGGCTCCAGTATGTTCCACGGACATCTTCAGAATTTGAAGTCGGTTACATCTGACCAATTGCACTCCCCTCCTCAGAGAGGGTGCTTCGTAGGCAGCCCTGAAACCAGTGTTGCCGCAGGTCCCTGAGGATACCTGTGCTGATATAGCCCTTCCAACGGACCTATACCAGGATGGAACATTTTTGCACTGATTCTGTTGGGATGGCAACCTTGCTGCCAGGAATGGTACCTCTGACACGTGCCCTTCATCCCTTGGGGTATGCTCCACAGGTATACCCTCAGACTTGGCATCAGAATTACACTGACCCAGCATGCTCTCCTCCTCCAAGAGGGAGACATTAAGCAGCCCCGTCCCAGGCGCTGCTGGCGTGGGCTCTCCTATAGGCCGGCGCTGCTACAGATTCGGCGTCAGAATTACACTGACCTGGCATGGACTCGTCCTCCAAGCGAGGGACACTAAGCAGCCCTGTCCCAGGCATTGCTGGCGCGGCCTCTCCCATAGGCCAGCACTGACACCACTCCTGCTGTTGGAGTGTATCTATGCATTACCGGAGGGGAACCCTCCCAGCCAGACTCGTCCGAGTCCATAGGGCTGACTGACTTATTAGTAATTCTACCCCATGTCCGGAGGACCACTGCGTCTGTGAGCCGCTGACCGTGCTGTCAGTGATTCTGGCGGTGACACCGCGTTCCTGCTGGATTTCACAGCAGTCTGGAAGCCACTGACCCTCCTCGTCAGTGACTGGGATCGTGAGCCCGACATCCACCGACTATCCGCTTCCGCGGTGGGAACCGGGGTCTCCCCACAGCCGGTTCACTCGCCGGACTTCGCGGCAATATTCAGCAGGAAACCTCTGTAAAAAGAGGTTCCTGCAAGAAAATGAAAACCTGGTAAAAAATATAAACTTACCGCTGGCAGGAGCGACTCGCCTGCCAGTCTGGTGCTTCGCCATGCGAACGACATAATGACGCTCATGCGGACTGGTGGTGCTTCTTCACGGAATCACTCACGTGACTCCGAAGTAAAGTTGAATTTGGTGGCCTGCACTCTGCTTGAAATGCTGTGAAATTGAATGTGGTGGCCTGCACTCTGCTTGAAATGTTGTGCAATTGAAAGTGGTGGCCTGCACTCTGCTTGAAGTGCTGTGAAATTGAATGTGGTGGCCTGCACTCTGCTTGAAATGCTGTGAAATTGAATGTGGTGGCCTGCACGCTGCTTGAAATGCTGTTAAATTGAATGCGGTGGCCTGCACTCGCCTTGCAATGGAATTTCAAGGAATAGCCGTGAGTGAACTGCCAGCCCACCAGCCTGAGTGACATCTGCCAGCCCACCAGCCCTGAGTGACTGAGCTGCCAGCCCACCAGCCCTGAGTGATTGAGCTGCCAGCCCACCAAGCCCGAGTGACTGAGCTGCCAGCCCACCAGGCCCGAGTGACTGATCTGCCAGCCCACCAGCCCTGTGTAACTGAGCTGCCAGCCCACCAACCCTGAGTGACTGAGCTGCCAGCCCACCAAGCCCGAGTGACTGAGCTGCCAGCCCACCAGGACCGAGTGACTGATCTGCCAGCCCACCAGCCCTGCGTAATTGAGCTGCCAGCCCACCAACCCTGAGTGACTAAGCTGCCAGCCCACCAGCCCTGAGTGACTGAGCTGCCAGCCTACCAGCCCTGAGTGACTGACCTGCCAGCCCACCAGCCTGAGTGACTGAGCTGCCAGCCCACCAGCCCTGAGTGACTGAGCTGCCAGCCCACCAGCCCTGAGTGATTGAGCTGCCAGCCCACCAAGCCCGAGTGACTGAGCTGCCAGCCCACCAGGCCCGAGTGACTGATCTGCCAGCCCACCAGCCCTGTGTAACTGAGCTGCCAGCCCACCAACCCCGAGTGACTGAGCTGCCAGCCCACCAAGCCCGAGTGACTGAGCTGCCAGCCCACCAGGCCAGAGTGACTGATCTGCCAGCCCACCAGCCCTGCGTAATTGAGCTGCCAGCCCACCAACCCTGAGTGACTAAGCTGCCAGCCCACCAGCCCTGAGTGACTGAGCTGCCAGCCTACCAGCCCTGAGTGACTGAGCTGCCAGCCCACCAGCTCTGAGTGACTGAGCTGCCAGCCCACCAGGCCTGAGTGACTGAACTGCCAGCCCAAGAATCCATTCGGCCCACGTCCACACTAGCCCTCTAGAAACCAGTCAGTTCGGCCCACAATACCCATAACTAGCGCTCCCCCCCCCCCCCCCCCCCCCCCCACACTGGCCACCAATATTGGAATTGGTGGAGAGGTGGAAGATTGCATTGGGGGAACCAACCATCCCATGTGAACATGGGACAAGTGCATACTGGACTTAGTCTAGTGTGCACTTGTTTTGGATGTATGCATTCTCAGCTGAATGTATGCATTCTCAGCTGACAAACTTCTCTGTTGGAAAATGAATCCAGTGCTGTGATTTTTTTTCTCTCTGCTTCTCTACTCTGATATATTCTTTGACTGTTTAGACAAACTGGCTCTCCTAACTTTCAGAATATCAGTGAAATAATGGATCTTAATTGCCAATCATCATCATAATTGCCAATCATCATCATACTCAAATTTTGCTTTTGATATGTCACACCCATATGTTGTATTCTGAAGTTTTAATAATATTCAAGCACTAGGGATAACTTACAAAAGCCAATTAACCTACAAACCTGAGTAGGAAGGAATTGCAGATGCTGGTTTAAACCGAAGATCGACACAGAAAGCTGGAATTACTGAGCGGGTCAGACAACATCCTTGGAGAAAAGGAATAGGTGAGGTTTCTGGTCAAGACCCTTCTTCAGACTGAGAGTCAGGGGAAATGGAAATGAGAGATGTGGACAGTGATATAGAGAGATACAGAACAAATGAATGAAAGAAATGCAAAAAAAGTAACGATGATAAAGGAAACAAGCCATTGTTTGTAGTAGGCCAGGTGAAAACGGGTTACAAACAATGAGACTCAACACGACTTTGAAACTAGTACAATGACTGAGGTGTAGAAGGGACGGTGAGTGAGGAGGTACAAGGGTTACTTGAAGGTAGAAAAATCATCATTCTTACCGCTGGGTTGTATGCTATCCAAACGAAATATGAGGTGCCGTTCCTCCAATTTTGCCGCATTCTGACAATGGAGGCCCAGGACAGAATGGGAAGGGGAATTAAGGTGTTTGGCAACCGGGAGATCAGGAAGGCCCAGGCAGACTGGACTTGGTGGGCCGTAGGGTCTGTTTCTGAACTGTATCACTAAACTAAACTAAAACACATGCGGTTTTAAGGGAGAACGTACAAACTCTGCACAGACAACGCCCGTAGTCAGGATCGTACCTGGTTCTCTGAAGCTGTAAGGCGGCAACTCTACCACTGCTTCATGGTGCTGCCATTGAGGTTCTTCCTCAGCAAACAAACCTAAGGTAGACGCAAAATGCTGAAGTAACTCAGCGGGTCAGGCAGCATCTCTGGAGAGAAGGAATGGGTGACGTTTTGGGTTGAGACCCTTCTTCAGACCAGACCCAAAACATCACCCATTCCTTCTTGCCAGAGATGCTGCCTATCGATTTAAACCAGCATCTGCAGTTCTTTCCTACACATATTACCTAAGGTTGTTGGCGCAGACACAATCTTTGTGCCTCATTACTATTCTTGCTTACTGCAAATTTGAAGCAGTTCTCACATTCTTTGTAAAGCATCTTCGGTTTTATAATTACCAATTCGCTAGTGAGCAGGTTTCTTAGCTTTAAATATCTTCACTATTGGTTAATTTTATGACTTCTGTTTAAATAATTTAGTGGATTTGTTTGAACAAGTTCCTGTCATCTTCCTCTAAAGCCCCTGTCCCACTTACGTGTCCTTGGCACGCTAATTACGCGACCGTCTGGAACGCGTGACGTCATTTGAAGATTATCACAAAATGCAGGAGTAACTCAACGGGACCGGCCGGATGGATGATGTTTCATGTTGGGACCCTTCTTCAATCTGAAAGAAGGGTCTTGACCCGAAACGTCACCCATTCCTTCTCTCCAGAGATGCTGCCGGTCCCGCTGAGTTACTCCTGCATTTTGTGTCTATCTTCAATTTTCTTGGCCCTGCTCTGGGAGTAAAAGTGGGGCGGATCCAGACCACAACGGCCATGAGCCCCAGGCCGAGTTCGGCGATCATTTGCTTGCTTCTGCTGCTGTATTGATGTGAATAGTTGCGTCGCGCCAGGGTCTTGGGCCTGTTCCACTTTGGCCGTCAGTTACGCGATAGGCTGTTGGCGCGCGAATATTTCGTTCGCTACAAACATTTCGGAGTCCCGCGTGATGTCACGCACAACTACATACCCCTCCGCGCTTCTCAGTGGGACCGGCCCCTTGCGGCCATACGCCTGTGTGCCTCAACGCGACGACAAAGTCGCGTAATTTGCGTGCCAAGGACACGTAAGTGGGACAGGCCCTTAAGGCTTTACTAAGGAGACAACTTGTTTGCATAATCAGTGTGAGAAGCTGGTTGGTCTCTATCAAAGCTGACAAAAGTTTGGCACTGTAAAATGGTAATCTACATTGCTTTCTGATAAATACATTTGCTTAAATTTTATTTGGCTGGATTTAGAAGGGTCCATTTCATGATTACAACAACATTTTTTATGGTGGGGAGAATAATATATTAAGTGCATAAAAAGGAATCAGCAGAGTCATGGATGTGATACTTCCTTCTGTGTTGATTAATTCAAATTAAGTATCAAAGAAAGTGGCATTATTCATAAACATCCCAGAAATCTACAAATACTAAGATGGAGGAGATCAGCAATCAAATTTACATAATCACCGAATCCTTGGACTTGCGAGTGAAATAAGAACTAATGTGCCAAAATTTGGAGAAAGACAAATTTAATGGCCAGAAACCTTAATTCGGAATAGCATTTATTTTCAAGTAATTTTCATGTGCTGAATACATGTGCAACATCTTATTTGCAGGACTGGCTACAGAATAACACATTATCCTGATTCATCCAATGAAAAGTGCTGGAGTTTCTCCATTGCTGAAATATCCTCGGTTTCTCCATTAAAAAAAACCATGTGTGCTATTTTCAATGTTATTAAAACCAATGGCTGATTCACATCCACAATTTATTTTACATTGTTCTGGAACAGTTTCGGTATTAAATGCAGAGACGATGGAGTGCCTCCTAGTGGCCATGTTGGGCAATACACCTAATTTGTAACTGGTTGACTTTGTGACCTTGTCATGTGACCTTGAATGCAGAATAGTGGAGGCAGCAGCACATTTTTTGGTCCTGATATATTTTGTGAGTTTCTGCAATAATCTTATGCCTTTTGAGAGCATCATCAGTATGTGTTGTAAAATTTAATGTGTACTTATGTTTGGGATTCGTTATTTTAGGTAGAATGTTTATTTATTGTGTTGTAGTATGTTTGCAATAAGTGTTTTTCTGATTTCTATGCCTTTTTGTACTTGTTTTTCACACTTTCCCGATTCAATAAACCTGTGAACAAAGGAGTTTGCGTCTTCAGAGTTTTGATAAAGGAAGGTTAAGTGTGCGCACGTGCAGGGCCTTTCCAGAGTGTGCGCATGTGCGGGGTCTCAGGTCGGTGAGGCCTGCGGAATCAGCGATATTTTCCAGACGCTTTGAAGTTATGTATTACGGAAATTAGTTGCTTAAAGCTTAAATAAAGTTTAAGTAAATTACGAGTAGCATAAAAGTTTCATTTGCCTCACCACAGAAGGTGTTTAAGCTGACAGTCAAGATATACACAGTCGGATTTTGAGGACAACACAAACATCCTTTCTTTGTGTGACATCTGACAATGGAAACATATTTCAGTTAGAAATATCCTTTCATACTGAAACATAATCTGCTCACTGAAATAATTCATTTTAAGTAACTAGAAAAATATATACATCTAAAATAAAAATAGACGTTCTTTCGTTCAGCATTTTCTATGATAGAAATATAGACATGGGATTTCAATCAATACCTTTATTACCCTATGAGTCATTATTGTAGGTTAAGACATTTCTGTTAAAACACCCATTGCTTAAAAGCAATATAAAATACTGAATAATCTAAGAGATTGATACATTACCCATTATGGAAATGGATAGAGATTGTTGCCATGGCTCCTCACCACAGAAAATGATCACATGACAACTATTGTCTGACTAAAAACATTGTATACTCTGTGCAATAGAGTCCTTGACAGACAAGCATCCTTTTGTGCTTAAGATGAATATATTGCACAGTAGGTTTTTAAAGCAGTATGTGCAGTATATAAAATTAGGGAGCATGTGATGTGGTGAATTACATTATGTAAATTCTAGATTTTAGTGCCTTTCAACAGAATATATATCTATTGTTTCCCTGTTACAGTTTCATTTTAAATGTAGCTACGATTTTCAACTAAAGCCTTGATACAAACTATGCTAAATCAATATTTTAAATCAAATCTTTGTTCAGTGGGGAATACTGAGACGGCAAAAGAATTACAAAAATGAAGAGGAAACTGAAACATAAACAAACAGATGCTAAGTCATCCCAGGTGTATAAGTTTAGATGGAATGAGTGACCCTCCTCAACCAGGCCTTGAGTTAAAATAAGGAGCTGGTAAAATAACGGGAAATATAAAAATATATTTCAATGCAACTAATATGAACATTTTTATATTGGTAATAACTGATTTATTTGGAAATAGGGGATTGTTTTTCACTTGACTTAACACCTTCAAATTAGTATTGTGGCCGAAGTTTACTGTTAAAGCTGCTAATAAGAACATGAGATTTAGAAGCAGGAGCAGGTATCTGATCCTTTAGAGCTGCCTCATCATTCATCAAGAATGATCCTGCTCTGTCCCCACATCCACTAATTCCCTTAATTAACATAAATCAACTCATCACTACTTTGTGCAGGAAGAAGCTGCAGATGCTGGTTTACACCGAAGATAGACACAAAATGCTGGAGTAACTCAGCGAAACGTCACCCATTCCATCATTGCTTAAAGTGAACTCTTAATTGCATGCACTATAATCTTGCTGACTAACCTCAGGTCTGGCATCATATCAGAAATCATCTACAATCAAAATCTAAATGACTACATCCATTGTTTTTTTCTTATCTATCTTACTAATCACACTCTCAAGGAACTTCAATAGATTCATCAAACACGCTTGTCATTATATAAATCCATGATGATTTTGCTCTCTTTTTAGATACTTTTTCTAATTACAGTTATTATAGATTTCAGAATGTTTCCCTACTTTTGCTATCATAATTTAAAATAGCAGTTAAAAGGTCCTTGTCTGATTCAGCCAAGAGGTTCCTTTTGATAATGAAATCAGTGTCTCATTATTTAAATTGTAATCCAAGTTGCCATTTTACAATGAACAGAGTAAATACAGTCCAAGAAGAGAAATAGTCTTTCGGCCACTGAGTTCATACTGACCATCAAGCACCTATTAAAACAATTGTATGTTAAATCCCATTTTACTTTCCTCACCAGAGTGACAGCTGGTTGAGCTACTGCCTCACAGTGCCAGAGACTTGGGTTTGATCCTGACCTCAGGTGCTGTCTGTGTGAGTTTACACACTCTCCTTGTGATTGCATGGGTTTCCTCCCACCTCCCAAAGACATGCAAGTTTGTAGTATAATTGTCTGTGGTAAAATTGTCCATAATGTGTAGGGAGTGGATGCTTAAGCGGAACTAGTGAAAATGATGATTGATGGTTGGCATGGGGTTGGTGGGTCGAAGGGCTTGTTTCTATGCTAGATCTCTAAACTAAACTAAACAGCTTCTCATCAAATTACTTCAGATTCTACCACTCACATCCACTAGAAACAATTTACAGTGGCCAATTAACTTTACCAAACCAAATGTATTATTTTATTTTCTTCTATTCTTCCGCCTTTGTTTTTTTTCTTGGGGGAATGGGGTATAATTTCAGAATAAGATGTAGAATAAGATTTAAGTTGGAGATTGAAGGGATTTCTTCTCTCAAAGGTTTGTGAAACTATCCCAGAGAGCAATGGAGGCTGAGATAGCAAAGATATTCAAGGCTGAAATGTTTATATTTTTGAATGAAGAATTAAAGGGAAAGTAGTGTTAGGATCAGGTTTAGAGATACAGCATGAAAACAGGCCCTTCAGCCCACTGGGCCCGTGCGGACCAGTGATCACTGCACACTTAAACTATCCTACACACGTTAGGGCCAATTTATAATTATACCCAACCAATTAACCTACAAACTGGTACTTCTTTGGAGTGTGAGAAGAAATTGGAGATCGCAGCGAAAACCCATGCAGGTCACAGGGAGAACGATAAAATTCTGTACAGACAAGCATGATAAGCCGTAGTCAGGGTCGTGCCCGGATCTTTGGCGCTACACCACCGTGTAGTATAGGGTCTCATTGCATGATATTTGTCAGCAATCAAGTCCCCCCTTAGCGCTCCAACCTAACTTGTTAACCTTTTCTGTAACATAGTTGCTTTTCTAGTAAATCTCCTCTGTACTCTCTCTATTTACAGTACACCATACTCCAGAATTGGTCTTACCAATGCCTTGTACAATTTTAACATGCTCTGATTTATAAAATTCTTTACCAGTATTTTCAGGGAATATGCACAGTTATTCCTAGATCACAGCATGTACGTCCTATTTTGATTTGTCCAAGATGTAGCACTGCATTAAACTCCATCTGCCATCTTTCATTTACCAAATGGCCCAAATCTCTCTATAGACTTTGAGAATCTACTTCATTATCTACACCTATCTTAGGCATTACTTATCCAATTTTCCACCCCATCATCCAGATCATTGATGTACATGACAAACAACAGTGGACCAACACAGATCCCTGAGGCACCCACTGGTCACCGGCTGGCCATCCACCATTACTCTCTGGCCACTGTTGAATCCATCTTGCTACACCGCCATTAACAGATTGAACCTTCTGAACCAACCTTCCATGGGGAGTCAAAGGCCTTACTGAATCCATATAGACAACATCCACTGCTTTACCCTCATCATTTCCCTAGTTATTCAAAAAATTCAAGAAGGTTGTCAAACATGACCTTCCAGGCACAAATCCATGTTGACTGTTCCTGATCTGTTTATCCAGCGTCAAACTAATAGGTCTATATTGCTAGGTTTATTCTTTGAACAAAATGTGCTACGCCAATCTCCGGCACTAAATGACACCTGCTATTTCTACACAACTTCCCTCAATGTCCTAGGGTATATCCTGTTGGAGACTTATCCACCTTTATTTTTTCAAAAGTGAGCAAGGTGCAAGCAGGCTCTGCAGAGGGTTATTCTTTTGCTATTATATAGCTGAGAAACCCTTTGGATTTACTTTCACCTTTCCTGCCAAAGCAACCTCATATCTTCATTTTAGCCTTCCTAATTCTTTCTTAAGACTTTTATCACCTACTGCCATGATAAATTTAATCTATTGACCGTATAGAAACATTAGAAACCGTTGGGTCCCATGTTCACACGGGAGGGCTGGTCTCCCGACGCAATATTCCACCTCTCCACCAATTCCAATATTGGTGGCCAGTGGGGGGGGGGGGGGGCTGGTATGGGTGTTGTTGACTGCGCTGGTATGGGTGTTGTTGGCTGCAGGGACTACTGGACTCCAGAGGGCCAGTATGGTCATTGTGGGCCAAATGGATTCTTGGGGTGGCAGCTCAGTCCCTCAAGCCTGATGTGCTGGCAGCTCACTCACGGCTGGTGGGCTGGCAGTTGACTCATGGCTATTCCTTGAAATTCCATTTCAAGCAGAGTGCAAGGCCACCAAATTCAAATCCATTTTCCTACTATTTCAAGCAGGGTGCAAGGCCACCAAATTCAAGTGCAGTTTCGTACCTCTTCGAGCAGGGTGCAAGACCACGGAATTCAAGTGCAGTATCATACCACTTCAAGCAGGGTGCAAGGCCACCAAATTCAGGTTCAGTTTCCTAACACATCAAGCAGGGTGCAAGGCCACCGAATTCAAGTGCAGTTTCCAACCACTTCAAGCAGGGTTCAAGGCCACCAAATTCAAGTGGAGTTTCATACCACTTCAAGCAGGGTGCAAGGCCACCAAATTCAAGTGCAGTTTCATACCATTTCAAGGAGGGTGCAAGGCCACTAAATTCAAATGCAGTTTAATACCATTTCATGCAGGGTGCAACGACACCACATTCAAATGCAGTTTCATACCATTTCATGCAGGGTGCAAGGCCACCACATTCAAATGCAGTGTCATACTATTGTCTGAAGAAGGGTCTCGACCCGAAACGTCGCCTATCTCCTTCGCTCCTTAGATGCTGCTGCACCCGCTGAGTTTCTCCAGCTTTTTGTGTACCCTCATACTATTTCAAGCAGGGTGAAACCACCATAAAAACCACCATAAAACCACACAAAACACCACACTCACAATTCAATAGACATTCAGTGTGTTCTGTTGATTCACAGCTCAGCCAGAGTCGTGACCTCTCCCATGATGCAGAGACTGAGCCATACCCACACTTCCAGGTTTTATAATCCCTTCCCCTCCCACCGGAAAAGGTGTGGCCTTCATGGCATGATTGACAGGAGAGAGATTCTCAACATTTTTAAACACTAATAACACTTTTGTTTTTCATTGATGCGAAGAATCCTCTGCACTTGAGGAGCGGAGGGGGACTGAGTAAGATGGCCAAAAATCACAGCCGTAACTGGTAGAGTTTTATCTAAAATCTATATAGTGCAAACAGGAAGTTGTCAAGTTTAGACAAGCAACCATTTGCAGGCTGTGCCTTTTCACTTCAACCCAAACCCCCCAAACAACCATTTTCAGGCAGTGCCTTTTTACTTCAACCCAAACCACCCAAACAACCATTTGCAAGCAGTGCCTTTTTACTTCAAACCAACCATATTTTCATTTTCAAACCACATTAAGGGCACTCACAGTTGAGTGACATGTGTTCAGTGTTATTCAGAGCTCATAGAGACGTGACCCTCTGGCTTCCTCCATCTTGAAGAGACTGGGTGAGGCACACCACTTCCGGGTTTTATAGTCCCTCCCACCAGCAGGGGCCACAGAGAGAATGGTACATTTTTTAAAAACATTAATATCTCTCTGATTTTTCATCGATGGGAAATATCCTCTGGTCCAGTCTGGCGGAGGAGGGCTCTGAACGAGGTGGCCAAAAATGATGGCCATAAGTGGCGGCGTGCTCTCGGAAATTAAATCGCAGTGCGTCAAAAGTGGTCAAGATCTTACTTTTAGTAATATAGATATAGCGCTACCGGGCATAGCACTATGGGTTCAAAAAAAGCACTATGGCCACAGCGCCATGGGTCACAGACTGTTCGGGCAAAATTCTCAGAATACAGATGTTCAGTGGAGTGATGACAAAATCTTTTCAGGGAAAGTGCACCTTACAATGAAGTGGAAGCCATTAATGTTTATTTAACACAAACAACCCTCCAGTACTGTGAATGTGGATGGAAGGCTAATAATGGGCCTGTCCCAGCGACTTTTCAGGCGACTGCAGGAGACTATGCAGTCACCACATTGTCACCACATGTTTGCGGGTGGTTGCTGGGGAGTCGACTTCATAGTCCTGAGGAGTTCCTGCATTCTGGGAACTTGTCGCGACCTCATTATGGTCACCGTGAATTTTGAAAAATGTTGAAAAATTAGCGGTGGCTAGAATGAAGCCGCCATGGAGAGTAGCGAAAATTCTCAAGCCATAGGTGGGTCAGCAGGAGGTCCTAGTGGGTTGCCAGGAGGTCGAAGGTTCTCAGTTCTTGTTGGTTGTAGTTGGTGCTGACCAGTTAATTTCATTGGCTCATTGGGAAAAAAAATGTAAGCAGTTTTCAAACCAAGGATAACCAACCGGTAATGTTAAATGTCCGCCAAGCTTCACAGCCGTGTATCTCTGGCTTCTTAAAAGTTGTCTCCACTCCTTCTTCCCCCCTCTGCCCCTCTCTTTTAAAGGACTTACCTTACATTGTGCTTTAGCCATCTTTTTACAGCGCCAACCTTCCTGTTCATCGCGGTGTATGTCTGTTTCACCTTGGCTTTGCACAGTGTGAATTTTTTAGGCAGCGCTCCCCCCGCTTTACCTGTCCCCCGCCTGCATAACGGGTTGGTGAAGGGTGTGTGTGTGTGTGTGTGTGTGTGTGTGTGTGTGTGTGTGTGTGTGTGTTCCACTCTGACAGTCGCCGTTCCAGTTGCCGGTTATTCAGATGACTGCCGGCAACTTGACAGTCGCCGGCAGTCCGCTGAAAAATCGCCTAAGTGGGACAGGCCCATTAAGGTATTAAGTCATTCGAAATTCCAGTCCTATCCTGGTACAGGTTACCTGGACTCATATTAAAATTGTTTCACCAATGAGAGTGTGTATTCCTTCTGCTCAATCAGACAGAAATATTTGTGGTCACTGTGGAGATGTAGTCTTTTTAATCCATTGCTACCACTAATGGGATGTCAGTCTAGTTCCATCGATCAGTTTGGATCTGTAAAGGGGCTGTTGCACTGCGGCAACCTAATTGGCAAGTTTAGAAGACTCATACTCGCAGCATGGTCGACACGAGGCCCTAGGAGGTCTTTGTAACTCTCCTTCATGCTCGAGAGTAGTTCCCGCATACTCGAGGCCTCAGGTCGCGGCATACTTTTCAACATGCTGAAAAATGCCCGCAAGTAAAAAAAAGGTACCATGGAAAAAAAATCAATATTTTTTTTACTCGTAGGTTTAGTCGAAGTAGGTCGTAGTAGGTCGGCATGTTATTCGTAGGAAATCAAAGGTAGTTGAAGGTAATCGAAGGTAGTTGAAGGTAGTCGTAGATAGTCTTCAACAAAGTCGAAGGGAGGTTGAAGGAGATCGAAGGAGGTCTTCTTCACTCTCCACTATTCGATGTCTAATTTTCCCAAAGCTAGTCATAGCTAATCGAAGCTAGTCTTCAACAGTCGAAGGAGGTTGAAGAAGGTCTTCTACATAGTCGAAGGAGGTCTTCAACGTGACACTTTTTCAAACTCTCCTAAACTCTTCTAAACTCACCAAATAGGTCACCGCAGTAGGACAGCCCCTGAACAAAGCAACTAATGTCAATATAAAAAGTGTGTCCTGAATATTATATCTGTCAAATTATATCGATGGTCACCCACATCATAATGCTTGAATTCAGGATAAAGAAGGTTGCCTATCCTGAAGGAATAGGTATGTTATTTAAATTATGAAGTTGTGTCTTGATAACATCATGCAGATATCTATAGCATTTTAAAGAAGAGTCTGACAACCATACCACCAATCAATTTTTTCTCTCCACTTCAGACAATGCTTCAAAAATGGCATTGATGTTTTTTATGGTAATGCATTGTATATGGCATTGATTTTCTACGTGGCATTGAGGTGCAGGAGCCAAAATTTCCCAGGCTCAGCATTCTAGTAGATTGTATGGGTTGTCAGCCCTTTGTCCTCCAGTTTGCTAACACCCACACAGTTAAAGTTAGGACTTCAATGCTTAAAAAATGAATTTTTATTCAGAATGTCCATTGATCGAGAGTTATGGAATGACTTTGTTGAAACTGTTAAATTGAGCTGTTGAACTGATTGCTGAAAGAGTTTTGAGAGGCCAAAAGTACGGTCATGTTCCGATGATTCTCCAGTTGTTTACAACATCTGGTGCAATAAATAATGTCAAACAATGACACTTATGTAGAAATCCATATCAAGTGATTTATTTATATAAAGCCTTTCACCTTGCAGCAATTAATAAACAAAGATCTGCATTTTGACTGGAGATTGCATGCAAACTCGAGAGATTCAATGACTCTCTCTAACTTACGATTCTGTGATGATCATTAAATTCTTCTGTTGGAGAGGTTGAAATAAATGGCTTGAGGGTATGATTAGAGACAAGGTCTGCCTAACCTAACAGGCCCTTCAACCCACCATGTCTGTGCCAATAAAGATACTAATCTAACTAATCCCGTCTGCCTGTGCATCATGATATTCATTCCCGGCTCATAGTCTAACTGTTTTGTTTGTTTTAATAGTTGCAGGAGTAGGCCATTCGGCCCTTCAAGCCTTCACCACCATTCAATATGTTCATGGCTGATCATCCAACTCAGTATCCCGTACCTGCCTTCTCTCCATACCCCCTGATCCCTTTAGCCACAAGGGCCACATCCAACCCTCTTAAATATAGCCAATGAAATGGCCTCAAGCTTCTAAATTCTAGTGAATATAAGCCGAGTCTATCCAGTCTTTCTTCATATGAAAGTCCTGACATCCTAGGAATCAGTCTGGTGAACCTTCTCTGTACTCCCTCTATGGCAAGAATGTCTTTCCTCAGATTAGGAGACCAAAACTGTACACAATACTCCAGGTGAGGTCTCACCAAGGCCCTGTACAACTGCAGCAGATCCTCTCTGCTCCTATACTCAAATCCTTTTGCTATGAATGCTAACATACCATTTGCTTTCTTCACTGCTTGCTGCACCTGCATGCCTACTTTCAATGACTGGTGTACCATGACGCCCAGGTCTCGTTGCATGTCCCCTTTTCCTAACCGGCCACCATTCAGATAATAGTCTACTTTCCTGTTCCTGCCACCAAAGTGGATAACCTCACATTTATCCACATTAAACTGCATCTGCCATGCATTTGCCCACTCACCCAACCTATCCAAGTCACCTTGCAGCCTCCTAGCATCCTCCTCACAGCTAACACTGCCCCCGAGCTTCGTGTCATCCACAAACTTGGAGATGTTGCATTCAATTCTCTCGTCCAAATCATTAATATATATTGTAAATAGCTGGGGTCCCAGCAATGAGCCTTGCGGTACCCCACTAGTCACTGCCTGCCATTCTGAAAAGGACCCGTTTACTCCTACTCTTTGCTTCCTGTTTGCCAGCCAGTTCTCTATCCACATCAATACTGAACCCCCAATACCGTGTGCTTTAAGTTTGCATACTAATGTCTTATGTGGGACCTTGTCAAAAGCCTTCTGAAAGTCCAGATAGAACACATCCACTGGTTCTCCCTTATCCACTCTACTAGTTACATCCTCGAAAAATTCTATAAGATTCGTCAGACATGATTTACCTTTCATAAATCCATGCTGACTTTGTCCAATGATTTCAACTTTCCAAATGTGCTGCTATCCCATCTTTAATAACTGACTCTAGCACGTTCCCCACTACCGATGTTAGACTAACTGGTCTGTAATTCCCCGTTTTCTCTCTTCATCCCTTTTTAAAAAGTGGGGTTACATTAGCTAACCTCCAATCCTCAGGAACTATTCCAGAATCTAAAGAGTTTTGAAAAATTATCACTAATGCATCCATTATTTCTGGGGCTACTTCCTGTACTCTGGGATGCAGCCCTCCTGGCCCTGGGGATTCATCAGCAGCTGGCAGCAATAATCCCTGCACTTCCATATCCTTCTATTCCTGGCATACTATATAGCATGGACATCATGGCATTAGGAAGTTACTACCAATACAATTTATACAGAATTGGAATAGAAGAATAAGTATACCAACATCAGCGTTTCACCCAGGCCAGCATCCTAGCTTTGAGGGCCTAGCTGTGCTCAATCATCTTTTTTGGCTGGAGCTTTTTTGCATACATCTGCAACCTCTCATTACAAAGGTATGAGGTCCCTACCTGCTTTAAAAGACATTCATAACACCAATGGCCAAGAAGAGTGACCGGTCCTTGATTATGCTGGTGGCCTTGCCAAGGCAGTGTGAAGGGTAGATGGAGTCCATAGAAGGGAGGTTGATTTGCGTGAAGGTCAGGGCAACATCAAGAACTCTTTGAAATTTCTCGTTGTGTTCGATGGAGTGTTCCCAAATCATGCTGCGCTGCATCCCATTAAAATACATTCTGCGGTGCACCTGTAGAAATTTGTGAGGGTAGTTGTGGACCTGCCACACTTCATAAGCCTTTGAAGGAATCAGAGGTTTGGTGTGCTTACTTGGCCATAGCTTTGAAGTGGCTGGTCCAGGCCAAATTACTGGTGATATATATTCAATAGTCAATAGACAATATGTACAGGAGTAGGCCATTCGGCCCTTCGAGCCAGCACCATTCCTCAGAACATGAATCTTACGACCATTTATACTTTTCTGCCATCGATATATATTGGGGTATGTGTACTGCTTTGCTTCTTGAAGTTAATCACAATCTCCTTTGTCTTGCTGACATTAAGAGAGAGGTTGTTGTCTTGGCACCAAGTCACGGGGGTCTCAATCTCAGTACACCATCTCGTAATTACTTGGTATCAGGCCCGCTACAGAGGTGTCGTCTGCGATCTTGTGAATTGAATTGGATTAGTATTTGTCAGACAGTTATTAGTGTATTGATGCAATCATAAAGAAAGATCACCAATGTCTCTACGAGTACTCAAGCCCCTACACCTTCTTGCCGATGGCAGGTGTGAAATTAGAGTATGGCTTGGGTATTGTGGGTCCCTGATGATGCAGGCTGGATTTTTGGGGCAGCAACTCCTGTAGATGGTGGGGAGGTCAGTACCTGTGATGGACTAGGCAGTGTTCACCAATATTTGCAATCTGCTTCATTCCAGGGTGTTCAAGATACCAAACCAAGCCGTGATGCAACTAGTCAATATGTTCTCCACTGCACACCTGTAGAGGTTCAAAATAATATTTGTCAACATACCAAATCTCAATCTTCTGTGATTGCATCAATGTGCTGGGTCCAGGACAGATCTTCAGAGATATGCATGCTCAGGAATTTGAAGTTTTTGACTCTATCAACCACCATCCCATTGATGAAGACAGTTTGTGAATCCTCAGCCTTCCTCTTCTAACGTTGCTTGGTTTTAAAGCACACGATATTGGTGGTTCAGTATTGATGTGGATAGAGAACTGGCTGGCAGACAGGAAGCAAAGAGTAGGAGTGAACGGGTCCTTTTCAGGATGGCAGACAGTGACTAGTGGGGTGCCGCAAGGCTCAGTGCTGGGACCCCAGCTATTTACAATATACATTAATGATTTGGACGAGGGAATTAAATGCAACATCTCGAAATTTGCGGATGACACGAAGCTGGGGGGCAGTGTTAGCTGTGAGGAGGATGCTAGGAGGCTGCAGGATGACTTGGATAGACTGGGTGAGTGGGCAAATGCATGGCAGATGCAGTATAATGTGGATAAATGTGAGGTTATCCACTTTGGTGGCAAAAAACAGGAAGGTAGACTATTATTTGAATGGTGACCGATTAGGAAAAGGGGAGATGCAGTGAGACCTGGGTGTCATGGTACACCAGTCATTGAAAGTAGGCATGCAGGTGCAGCAGGCTGTGAAGAAAGTGAATGGTATGTTGGCATTCATAGCAAAAGGATTTGAGTACAAGAGCAGGGAGGTTCTACTGCAGTTGTACAGGGTCTTGGTGAGGCCACACCTGGAGTATTGCGTACAGTTTTGGTCTCCTAATCTGAGGAAAGACATTCTTGCCATAAAGGGAGTACAGAGAAGGTTCACCAGACTGATTCCTGGGATGGCACGACTTCCATATGAAGAAAGACTGGATAGACTTGGCTTGTACTCGCTGGAATTTAGAAGATTGAGGGGTGATCTCATAGAGACTTACAAAATTCTTAAGGGGTTGGACAGGCTAGATGCAGGAAGATTGTTCCCAATGTTGGGGAAGTCCAGTACAAGGGGTCACAGTTTAAGGATAAGGGGGAAGTCTTTTAGGACCGAGATGAGAAAATCATTTTTCACACAGAGAGTGGTGAATCTGTGGAATTCTCTGCCACAGAAGGTAGTTGAGGCCAGTTCGTTGGCCATATTTAAGAGGGAGTTGGATGTGGCCCTTGTGGCTGAAGGGATCAGGGGGTATGGATAGAAGGCAGGTACAGGATACTGAGTTGGATGATCAGCCATGATCATATTGAATGGCGGTGCAGGCTCGAAGGGCCAAATGGCCTGCTCCTGCACCTAATTTCTATGTTTCTATGTTTTACTGACATTTCGAGAAAGGTTGCGGTTCTAGCACCATCCAGTCAGTCGATCGATCCCATTTACTCTGACTCGTTATCATCCAGCAAGCATCAGCCTTTTGAACACTGCACACTAACCACTTCCAAAGCAACTATGGTCTTCTTTGAACTTTATTTTTGGTTTCACTGTAGACTTCAGTTTGGCACTATTATGGTTTGGTTGCCTACCATTACTGATTATTAATTTATTGTATTATCGATTATTGTATATTTAATTGTGTTATTGTGTTAATTGTTCTGTAAATTAGCAACAAGTAAGAATGTTATTGTTCCTTTGCCAGTACATAAGAACATCAAACATTCTTGACACTTGACTCTTGACTTGGGCATACATGTCAATTGAAACCATGCTGTTTCAGTTGCCAGCTAAGATGAAACTGCTTTGTGGCTCTGGGGTCTCGTGTTGGCTGGATCAGATAGGGACACCACCATTTCAGATTTTTTTATTCCTGATTTATTGATTTAATTGAATTTAAATTCTTCATCTGCAATGGTGGGATTTGTTGTACCAATTGCTGGAAAAACAGTTAGTAATGGCCAGGTCACATGGTTTTCCACATATGTTTTTGCTTCACAAATGTTAATCACATCTTCTAAGCTGTTCCATAGAAGGTCGACACAAAATGCTGGAGTAACTCAGTGGGACAGGCAGCATCTCTTGATAGAAAGAATGGGTGATGTTTCGGGTCGAGACCCTTCTTCCTTCTATCCAGAGATGTTGCCTGTCCCGCTGGGTTACTCCAGTCTTTTGTGTCTATCTTTGTTGTAAACCAGCATCTGCAGTTTCTTCCTACAAATGATCCATAGAAGGGGCAGGCAGTGGCAACTGGGATGGGCATGAGTCTATTTTGTGGGATGATGCATGCCTTCCACTGCAGGGAAGGGCTTCTGTGTGCTCCTAATGATGGGGGCTTCTTAATATCACTCCAAATGTTTATTCTCCACTTTCAGCAGTTTTAGTTGCTTCTTGCAGGAGAAGCTTACTGTTTTGAAGACTAATAATACCACTGCTAACTCCTGGTGCTGAAATAGATCTGATATAATGACTCATGTTCCAAGTACATTTGGCTGACTTATAAAGCTTCTTCAATGGCTACACCCGTCTGTCTTTGTATCCAAGAAAAAATTCAGAGCACATTTCTGGCATGTTACAGCTGCAAGTGTACCATTGTTCAAGAAAGTGAGCTCAATTTCCAGTTTTTGCAATATTTCCATCACTTAAACAAAAGATGAGCTTCCAGGTCCTAACCGACTCTGACACAGAAAAGGTCCGAATTGATTGGTAACAGATCCTTCTTTATGTCTCAGACCAAAGCAAAGGGCGTGGAAAGAAGAATATTAAAATTCACCAGTCTGTGCATTCCAGCAGCTGTCTACAGAAGAGGTCTCGTAAAAAAATGTTGGAGTAGGTCACAAAAGATGGCTTACAGTTTAGTGGCAAGATGGTAGAATAATAAATAATGAAAGAAAACAAAATTAAGATATATGAATGTGATAATTATAAAACAAGAGAAATATTACATTTTCTGATTAAGATACTTCTGCAATCCAAGAAATGCACATAAGGAAAAAATCCTGCACTAATTTTTGATCCTAAATATTTGATGGAACAGCTGGTGTGCTAATGTTATTGTACCCTATGGCCTCAATTTATAGCCAAGGCAGAGTGACCTAAGAATTGAAGAATCCTTTCAGCAGACAAGCATAGATTGTGAATGAGCAACCACCAGTGAATGGAGGAGTAAGTGTTGTAAAACTCTGAGATCAAGAACCACAAAATGCCTGCACTTTAGAGCGAGAAGTCAAACAGCATTTAATATAACATGTAGGAAGTAACTGCAGATGCTGGTTTATACCGAAGATATTACTCCAGCATTTTGTGTCTATCTTCAGCATTTAATATAATGTCCTCTATCTGCATGTACAACAAAATTGTAGTGAAATCCTTATTAATAATTTACTTACATTAATTTGATCATCACTCATGTACTTAAATTCAAACACAACCAAGTTTAACACTTTTCTGGTATCATTATTGTGAGTCTTTTCTGTAAATCCCAATACATGGAAATATAGTCTTCTTGATGTGTGGAATCCAAAATGAAATGTAATACACTTGGTGGGGTGTGTACAACTGAAGCATTTATCTTCCCCATAGGACCAGTGGAAGTTTGGCAAGGATACAGCACATGAATATATGGAAAAGGCAGAACAGTGGTGCAGCTGATAGGGCAGCTGTCTCACAGTGTCTGAGACCACAGTTCCATCCTGACCTCCGGTGTTGTTTGGAGTTTACACATTCTCCCTGTGACAGCGAGGGTTTCCTCCAAGTGCTCTGGTTTCTTTCCACATCCCAAAGACATGCAGCTTTATAAATTGCCCCATGTGTGTTGGGAGTAGATGGGAAAGTGGGATAACATAGAACTAGTGAGAATGTTAGATCAATGTTCATCGTAGACTTGGTGGCCCAAAAGGCCTGTTTCCACGTTGTATTGTCCAATCAATCAATCATTCAAAAGGATTGTGGTGACGATCATAGACATTGTCAGGACTGTAACATGTTGGATGATGTCTGAAGGACCAGTTTACAGAAGGCTGATTCTATGATTCTGTGATTCCAAGTTGATGAAGCAATGTCTATGGATGCTGCCATGAGATCAATAGGTCAGATGGAAACAAAAAAGACTGCAAATACTTGCATCTTCAACAAAGTGTGCTGGTGGAATTCAGAAGGCCAGGCATCATGAATCTGAAGAAGGATCCCAGCCCAAAACATCGACTGTCCATTTCCCTCCACACAATGCTGCCTGAGCCGTAGAGTTCCTCCATCACTTTGTTTTTAGATTAGTGGTCCATTCTGACGTTTTTAGTCTCTTCCACATCTTCCAAATTAAACAGAAGCAGATACCAACTTGCGTTCCCATTTTCAAAATTATAATTATTGCATACAAATTATAAACTATCTACCTCATTGGAGACCTTCGGACACTTTGATCGGCATTTCCTGGCTTTGTCTTGCACCAAACGTTATTCCCTTTATCATGTATCTGTACACTGTGGATGGCTCGATTGTAATTACGAATTGTCTTTCCATTGACGGCTTAGCACACAACACAAGCTTTTCACTGTACCTCCATGCACATGACAATAAACTAAACTCAAGAGTAAAATCTGCAAAATAAAACCAAAAGCATTGGAAAGAAGAGCTAACATTAGTGTAAAGAAACTTGAAACCTACACATTCTTTTTTAATAAACTGTGTTAAACACATAAGTTTATATTAATCCAGAATGTGTCTGTTTTATGAGCTAGAGGCAGAACATATTCCGAGAAAGAATCATGAGAAGCTGCATGTGTAGTGATGGCTGTGTTACTCCAGCACAATATAATATTAAAATTCATTTCTGATCAGTTTTCTGTGTATGCTTTAGTTTGATTGGGGGAACACACGGGGCACTGACCAAGAAATATTACAGACCTCTACCTAATTTTTCAATTTTCCAGATGCACATTACAGTACAGTTCCACTGTCGGTAATGACCAAAACATTTCTTCCAATCCCTTGCTGTGCCAAATATTAAGGACATATACTGATTAAGGCACTAGCATCAAGTTACTCTCTTTTCTTATTTCCCTCAATTAGTAAAAATAAGTTTCTCATGAAGAAAGTAGGGCAAATCAAAGTTAACCAAATTGAAATTCAGTAAAACTTGGAGCTGACCAATGCTGTCTAACCATTACAATTCAGTTGAGCTCAGGTTCCTGCCCTGGTTTTCCCTCAGTTACAGTTAAATTACTGGAACCAAAAGATGGTAAGCTTAAAAGATAACACTTAATTTCTGATTCTATAACATCCTGAGCTTCAAGCTATTATTGTGTGAGGTGAGTATGGCAAAAGAGCTTTACATCTAATTTTTTTATGTTTCAGAATAGTAGACGTTTGACATCAGAGTGGTTCAACAGAAGCTGAACCATTTTGTGGAGTTCAATACCTTGGCTCAATGAAGTTAAAAAACTGACAGACTGTGAAGCAGAAGCGTTCAGATGGCTATGAATATTTTGCATGGTAATGAATACTGGTTCTACTTTCATGCACCCTCAGAACATTCATTGCTAGCCTGACTGGGGTCTCAGAAGACATAGAGGGTAGAAAATAAAACTGATTAAAATGTAAGTTAAGGTGGGCAAGTTTTTTTGTGCTTGGATCAACATTCTATCTAACACAAATTCAAGATATGTGAAACAGGACAGGCTTTGCACACTCTATGAGCATTAAAAAAAACTTTCAATATTTGCTGTACAGCCTATCAACATGTCATTTCAAAATGCACATACTAAATATATTCTTCTAATCTAATAGAATGTCTTGACCAAACATTTTCTTAGTAGAGTTGATCTGTCAGGAAGATCACCATTCTTTCTTCTAAACTCAAAAGAATATAGATCTCATTTTTTGTTTTGCTTGTGTTAGGACACTGAACTACAATAGACTATTATTATTATTATTATTATTATTATTGCACTACTATTGTTTGTTTTATGTGTATACATATGTGTGAGTATGTGTGTATATGTATATTTATATATGTATATGTGTGTACCTGAATAAGTGTCTGTATACACACTGAACTTTTTTTTTCTTCTCTCTCGTTTATTACATTGTTTACAGTGTACTATGTTTACATATATGTTCTATCTGGGACATATGACAATAAAACACTCTTGACTCTAGACAATCTGTCATCCTAAGAATTAGCCCAATTAATCGCTTTTAGCTTTAAAATAATTATGCAAAAGGACAAGAAGAAGGTGGTGTGAGAAGGGACTGCATGTGCTGGTTTACACTGGTTTACACTGAAGATAGATACAAAATGTTGGAGTAACTCAGTGGGTCAGGCAGCAGCTCTGGAGAAAAGGAATGGGTGACGTCACGGGAAACGTCACCCATTCCTTCTTTTTAGAGATGCTGCCTGTCCCGCTGAGTTACTCCAGCATTTTGTGCCTATCTAACAAGAAAATTGTGTTGGGCTTCTTGAACAGCATTAAGGTATATAAATCCCCAGAGCCTGATGGGATCTATCCAGGAATCATTAAAACACATAAGAGAGGAATTGTTCTATCTGGGACATATGACAATAAAATACTCTTGACTATAGACAATCTCTCATCCTAAGAATTAGCCAAATTAATCTCTTTTAGCTTTAAAATAATTATGCAAAAAGACAAGAAGAAGGTGGTGTGAGAAGGGACTGCATATGCTGGTTTACACTGGTTTACACTGAAGATAGATACAAAATGTTGGAGTAACTCAGTGGGTCAGGCAGCATCTACTGGAAAAAGGGAATGGGTGACGTCTCGGGAAACGTCACCCATTCCTTCTTTTTAGAGATGCTGCCTGTCTCGCTCAGTTACTCCAGCATTTTGTGCCTATCTAACAAGAAAATTGTGTTGGGCCTCTTGAACAGCATTAAGGTATATAAATCCCCAGAGCCTAATGGGATTTATCGAGGAATCATTAAAACATATAAGAGAGGAATTTGCAGGGGCCTTGGTGAAGATCTTTGCAACTGCTCTCCCCATGGGCAAGTTCTTGAGTACTTGCATGTAGCCAATGTTATTTCTTAGTTTAGGAAGGGAAGTAGAGATAATAACGGAAATGGTAGACCGGTGAGCCTCATTTCAGTGGTAGGGAAGTTATTGGAGAGGATTCTTTGAGATGGGATTTACTCCCATTTGGAAGGGAAAGGGCAAATTAGGGACAGTCAGCATGGCTTTGTACGTGGCAGGTCAAGTCTTACTAACTTGATCAAGTTTTTTGAGGTGGTGACGAAGGATATCGGTGAGGGTAGGGCCTTGGATGTTGTCTTCTTGGATTTTAGTAAGGCATTTGATAAAGTTCCCTATGGTAAGCTGATCAACATAATAAAGATGCATGAGATTCACAGTGACTTGGTCATATGAATTCAGAACAGGTACAATAACAAAAGCTAAAAGACATTTGGACAGGTGTCTGAAGAAGGGGTTCGGCCTGAAACGTTGCGTATTTCCTTTGCTCCACAGATGCCGCCACACCTGCTGAGTTTCTCCAGCACTTTTGTCTACATGGATAGGAAAGGTTGGAGGATTATGGACCAACCTGCAGGCAATTGGGACTAGCTTAGATGGGGCACATAGGTCAGGTTATTCAAGGTTCATGTCAGGCTACACACATGCAGACATCAATACACATGTGATCAAATGTGTCATGTAATGATGTCACATATATTTAACATACTACATTTATGCTGGTTGGAAACAAATCATATCAGCTTCCATGTATCACTGCAGGAACTCATCACAACACTGTCTTAATCCCAATCATCTTCAGCTGCTTTATCAATGATCTTGATTCCATTGTAAGGTCAAAGTAGGAATGTTTATTGAATTCACATTGTTTCAATGTTCTTTTTCATTCATATTCCTTCTATATGTTAACATCCACAATATAGCCAGACCTGAGGTCTATTCAAATCTGTTAAAGGATAAGTCACATTTGCATAATCTCCTATTGCAGAATATAATTCCATCTCCGTAATATTTTGATCTTTATTAAATCCCCTATTATCTGCATTCTTGAGATCACCGTTGCTAAGAATCCTAACTGGTCCAGCCACGTAAATACTCTGGCTCCAGGAGGAAATCTGAGGCTGAATAGTTAAAAACAGGTGGTTCTCCAGATTTCCAAAAACATTTCCATTACCCCTTAATCTTGCAACAATGCCCTTTCATTCAGGAATCTCCAACATCCGAAAACATCTTGGCATGTATCCTGTCAGGCCCCCTTAGAATCTTATATATTTCAGGAAGATCACCATTCTTTCTTCTAAACTCGAAAGAATATAGATCTTTTTTTGTTGTTGCTTGTGTTAGGACACTGAACTACAAAATACTATTATTATTATTATTATTATTATTATTGCAGCACTGCTATTGTTTATTTTTTGTTTGTATGTATGTGTGTATATGTGTGTGTGTATATAATATATATATATACTAGACTAAGTGGGACCCGTTGGGTCCCATGTTCACACGGGAGGGCTGGTCCCCCGATGCAATATTCCACCTCTCCACCAATTCCAATATTGGTGGCCAGTGGTGGGGGGGGGGGCACGTTTTTCTGGAGCGCTGGTATGGGTGTTGTTGGCTGCAGGGACTACTGGTCTCCAGAGGGCTAGTATGGACATTGTGGGCCAAATGGATTATTGGGGTGGCAGCTCAGTCCCTCAAGCATGATGTGCTGGCAGCTCACTCACGGCTGGTGGGCTGGCAGTTGACTCAAGCAGAGTGCAAGGCCACCAAATTCAAATCCATTTTCCTACCATTTCAAGCAAGGTGCAAGGCCACCAAATTCAAGTGCAGTTTCTTACCTCTTCGAGCAGAGTGCAAGGCCACAAAATTCAAGTGCAGTTTCATACCACTTCAATCAGGGTGCAAGGCCATCAAATTCAGGTTCAGTTTCCTACCACTTTAAGCAGGGTGCAAGGCCACCAAATTCAAGTGCAATTTCATACCACTCCAAGGAGGGTGCAAGGCCACCAAATTCAAATGCAGTTTCATACCATTTCAAGGAGGGTGCAACGACACCACATTCAAATGCAGTTTCATACCATTTCATGTAGGGTGTAACAACACCACATTCAAATGCAGTTTCATACCATTTCATGCAGGGTGCAAGGCCACTACATTCAAATGGCGTTTCATACCATTTCAAGCAGGGTAAAACCACCATAAAACCACACAAAACACCACACACAGTTCAGTAGACATTCAGCGTGTTCAGTCGATTCACAGCTCAGACAGAGTCATGACCTCTCCCTCCTCCTCCATCATGCAGAGACTGAGCCACACCCACATGTCCGGTTTTATAATCCCTTCCCCTCCCACCGGAAAAGGTGTGGCCTTCATGGCGTGATTCACAGGAGAGAGATTCACACCATTTTTTAAACACTAATAACACTTTTATTATTCATTGATGGGAATAATCCTCTGCACCTAATAAGCAGAGGGGGACTGAGTAAGATGGCCAAAAATTACAACTGTAAATGGTAGCGTTTTATCTAAAATCAATATAGTGCAAACAGGAAATTGTCAAGTTTAGCCATACAGCCATTTGCAGTGCATTTCCACTTCAACCCAATCCCCCACCCCCCCAAACAGCCATTTGCAGTGAATTTCCACTTCAACCCAACCCTCCCCCCCAAACAGCCATTTGCGGTGCATTTCTATTTCAACCCAAAACCCCAACCAAACAGCCATTTGCAGTGCATTGCTACTTCAACCCGAATAACACAAGCAACCCCCTCCAAAACAGCCATTTGCAGTGCATTTCCACTTCAACCCAAACCCCCCCAACAGCCATTTGCAGTGCATTTCCTCTTCAACCCACCCCCCAAACAGCCATTTGCAGTGCATTTCTACTTCAACCCAAAACCCCACCCAAAACAGCCATTTGCAGTGCATTTTTTCCTTCAAACACGATATATTTTCATTTTCAAACCACATTAAGGGCACTCACAGTTGAGTAGACATGTGTTTAGTGTTTTTCAGAGAGACATGACCCTCTGGCTTCCTCCATCTTGCAGAGACTGAGTGAGGCACACCACTTCCAGGTTTTATAGTCCCTCCCCCCTCCCACCAGCAAGGGCAGCAGAGAGAATGGCAAAAAAATTAAAAACATTAATATCTCTCTGATTTTTCATCGATGGGAAAAATCCTCCAGTCCCGGAAGGGAGAGGGGGGCTCTGAGCGAGGTGGCCAAAAATGACGGCCGTAGGTGGCAGCATTCTCACAGAAATCACAGCACAGCGAGCCAAAAGCGGTCACGATCAGACTTTTAGTAATATATGTGTGTGTGTGTGTGTGTGTGTACTTGTGAGTATGTGCATATACACACACTGAACTCTTTTTTCTTCTCTCTCATTTATTATATTGTATTATGTTTACATATTTTGTTGTGCTGCAGCAGGTAAGAATTTCATTGTCTTTCTGTGACATATGACAATAAAACACTCTTGACTCTTGACAATCTCTCATCTAAGAATTAGCCTAATTAATCCCTTTTGAGCTTTAAAATAATTATGCAAAAGACAAGGCTGGCCCATAAGTTAAACTTCCAAAATGGGTCAAGGCCAACTTTGATGGTATTAGACAGAAATTTTCAAAAGTTGATTGGAATACTAAATGGGTAATTGAGGTATTTAATGAGTATTTTGCACCTGTTTTCATAAAGAAGAAAGACGTGGAAGACAGGGAGATCAGTGTGGATAATGCTAATATGCAAGAGCAGTTTGAGATCAAGAAGAAGGTGATGTGAGAAGGAACTGCTTATGCTGGTTTACACTGAAGATAGCCACAAAATTGTGGAGTAACAAAGTGGGTCAGGAAGCATCTCTGAAGAAAAGGAATGGTTGACGTCTCGGCTCAAGATGTGTGAAGAAGGGTCTCGACCCAAAACGTCAACCATTCCTTCTTTCCAGAGATGCTGCCTGTCCTGCCGAGTTACTCCAGCATTTTGTGCCTATCTAAGAAGGAAGCTGTGTTGGGCCTCTTGAACAGCATTAAGGTATATAAATCCCCAGAGCCTGCTGGGATCTATCCAGGAATCATTAAAAGAGATGAGAGAGGAGTTTGCAGGGACCTTGATGAAGATCTTTGCAACTCCTCTCCGCATAGGCAAGTTCTTGAGTACTCGAAAGTAGCCAATTTTGTAGACCGGTCATCATGTCTTACTAACTTGATCAAGTTTTGTGAGGTGGTGATTCAAGATTCAAGTGAGTTTATTGCCATGTGTCCCTGATAGGACAATGAAATTCTTGCTTTGCTTCAGCACAACAGAACATAGTAGGCATGACTACAGAACAGATCATTGTGTCCATATACCATTATATAATTATACACGCACATGAATAATTAAACTGATAAAGTGCAATAAACAGATAATGGGCTATTAATGTTCAGAGTTTTGTCCGAGCCAAGTTTAATAGCCTGATGGCTGTGGGGAAGTAACTATTCCTGAACCTGGCCGTTGCAGTCTTCAGGCTCCTGTACCTTCTACCTGAAGGTAGCGGGAAGATGAGTGTGTGGCCAGGATGGTGTGGGTCCTTGATGATACTGCCAGCCTTTTTGAGGCAGCGACTGCGATAGATCCCCTCGATGGAAGGGAGGTCAGAGCCGATGATGGACTGGGCTATGTTTACTACTTTTTGTAGTCTTTTCCGCTCCAGGGCGATCAGGTTGCCGACCCAAGCCACAATGCAACCGGTCAGCATGCTCTCTACTGTGCACCTGTAGATGTTAGAGAGAGTCCTCCTTGACAAACAGACTCTCTGTAATCTTCTCAGGAAGTAGAGGCGCTGATGAGCTTTCTTACTAATTGCATCAGTGTTCTCGGACCAGGAAAGATCTTCAGAGATATGCACACCCAGGAATTTGAAGCTCTTGACTCTTTCAACCATCGACCCGTTGATATAAACAGGACTGTGGGTCCACATCCTACCCCTTCCAAAGTCCACAATCAGTTCCTTGGTTTTGCTGGTGTTGCCAGGTTATTGTGCTGGCACCATATGGACAGTCACTCGATCTTTCATCCCCATCAGTGAAATGTCACACAACAATGGTGTCGTCAACGAACTTGATGATGGAGTTCGCACTATGACCGGCTACGCAGTCATGAGTATAGAATGAGTACAGCAGGAGGCTGAGCACGCAGCCTTGAGGTGCTCCCGTGCTGATTGCTTATCAAGGCTAACACATTTCCACCAATACGAACAGACTGTGGTATGTGAATGAGGAAGTCGAGGATCCAATTGCAGAGGGATGCGCAGAGACCCAGTTCTGTGAGTTTGGTAACCAGCTTGGGGGAATGATTGTATTAAATGCCGAGCTGTAATCAATGAATAACAGACTGACATATGAGTTTTTGTTGTCCAAGCGGTCCAGAGTGGAGTGGAGAGCCGGCGAGATCGCATCCACCATTGATCTGTTTTTCACACAGAGAGTGGCTCTGGAACTACAGCCATTGGGGTCCAGGTTTTTGTCAGAGATCATATTGTAGGGTTGATGGCTGCACCCTATGTTTCTATGATCAAGCCTGCAGTGGGTCCAGGTAGGAGTTGATTTGCGCATGATCAATCTCTCAAAGCACTTCATCACCTCAGATGTTAGTGCCACTGGTCAATAGTCATTGAGGCACGTCACCTTGCTTTCTTGGGCACCGGTATAATTGATGCCCTTTTAAAGCAGGTGGGAACCTCAGACCTCAGAAGTGAGAGGTTGAAAATGTCCGTAAAAACTCCAGCCAGTTGGTTCGCACTGGTTTTTAGAACATGACCGGGTATACCATCAGGTCCAGGCGCTTTTCGAGGGTTCATCCTTCTGACTGAAATACCATCACAGCGAATAGGGGGCTCGGGAAGGCACATCAGTATTCTCCCTATCAAAGCGTGCATAAAATGCATTGAGCTCGTCAGGGAGTGATGTTTTGCCGATATTCGTGCTGCCTCCTGATTTCGTCTTGTAGGAGGTGATTGCATTCAGCCCCGCCACAGCTGCTGAACATCTGTTCATCCTCCAGTTTGGAGCAGAAGTCCCCTTTGGCCTTTTTGATGGCCTTATCAAGGTCATATCTAGACTTCATGTAGACCACTGTATCATCAGACATAAATGCCCGGTGTCTGGTGTTCAGAAGGTGCAGATCTCAAAGTTCATCCAAGGTTTCTGATTGGGAAACACTTGGAAGGTTTTAGTGGGGATGCAGTCCTCCACACATTTCTTTAAGAAGTGTGTAACGACTGTGGCGTATTCGTTCAAGTTCGTTGCCGAGCCATTGAACATTGCCCAAGATGAAGGATATCGGTGAGGGTCAGGCCTTGGATGTTGTCTGCTTGGATTTTAGTAAGGCATTTGATAAAGTCCCCCATGGTAAGCTGATCAACATGATAAAGATGGATGAGATTCACAGTGACTTGGTCATATGAATTCAGAACCGGTACAATAACAAAAGCTGAAAGACATTTGGACAAGTACATGGAAAGGAAAGGTTGGAGGGTTATGGACCAACCTGCAGGCAATTGGGACTAGCTTAGATGGGGCACTATAGGTCAGCATGGACAAGTTGGGCTAAAGGGCTAGTTTCCATGTGCTGTATAACCCTATGACTAGTGGGTGAATTATATTAAAAAAAGTGATTTTTCTCAATGTTTATGGACCAAATTTTGATTATCCTATGTTTTTTAAGAATATACTTAATACTATTCCGGAGCTCACACAACACAATTTGATAATTGGTGGAGATTTAAATTGTACATTAGATTCCTATCTCGATAGATCAACAAGACATAGAAAAGCAAAATCTAATTCAAGTGAATTATTAAACTCATATATTAATACCACCAATATCAAGGATGTTTGGAAAATTGAAAATCCATCCGGAAGGGAATGCTCATTTCACTCTTCAGTACATAAAACTTATTCAAGGATAGACTACTTTTTAGTAGATTCTAAACTCATCCCATTTACTTATAATTCGAAATATCATAATATTATAATTTCGGATCATGCTCCTTTAACATTCATGATCAAACTAAGTGGTATGACTGACAAGCAGATACAATGGCGACTTAATCCTCAAATTTTAAATGATAAAGCATGGTATGAATATCTTATCAAACAGATAAATATGTTTTTGAGACAAATAACTGCCCTGAAATTTCTGCCACCCTTCTTTGGGAAACATTTAAAGCATTCATGCGAGGGGCGTTAATCTCCGCACAAGCCTTTCGTAATAAAGAGAACCGCGCCAAACAACTGGTATTGGAAATGGAAATAAGGCAATTAGATATGGAAAATGCAATCGCGCCTTCTATAATAATACATAATAAAATTGCTGTATTCAAATATGTTAAACCAAATACACTCAGACCAATTCCTAAAATTTTATCAAAAGACTAAACAGTTACACTTTGAATTTGGAGATAAATTACTGGCACGCCAACTCCGGAAACAGGAAGGGGAAAAAACAATATATAAAATTAAATCAGATACGGGAGAAATATTAACACTACCCAAGGATATTAATGATAGATTCTCTCAATACCATCAAACACTTTATTCAACCAAAACGGCAGGGGGTTCTGTAGGAATGGAATTATTCTTACAGAACTGTAACCTTACTGGTTTAGATTTGAAAGAGAGGGAATTATTAGGGGCCGAAATATCAGTAAAAGACATTGAGGAATCTATTAATTCTTTTAAAAATGAAAGGCCGCTGGACCAGATGGTTTAAATAGTGAATTTTTAAAAAAATTTCATGACTTGATCTCACCACGCCTACAGACATTATATACTCAAGTATTCATGCAACAGAAACTCCCAGAAACTTTAAATGAATCAACTATAATACTTATTCCAAAAACGGATAAGGACCTTGAAGATCCAGGTTCATATAGAGCAATTGCTCTATTAAACATCGATCAGAAAATTTTAACCAAAATTTTTCCACACAGATTAAGCTTAGTGATTTATAAATTAATACACCCCGATTAAACTGGCTTTGTTCCAAAACATTATTCATATTATAATCTGAGACGATTATTCAACATTATATACTCAAATCGAATAGCTAATGAAGACTTAGCAGTCATCTCGCTAGACGCTAAGAAAGCATTCGATCAAATTGAATGGCCCTATTTATTTTCGGTGATGGAAAAATTTCTATTAGGTGAGAAGTTTTGTACATGGGTTAAGCTTTTATATACCATATAACCATATAACCATATAACAATTACAGCACAGAAACAGGCCCTCTCGGCCCTTCCAGTCCGTGCCGACCATTTGTTTTCCCCTAGTCCCATCTACCTGCACTGAGACCATACCCCTCCATTCCCTTCACGTCCATATACCTATCCACTTTACTTTTAAATGTTAAAATCGATTCTGCCTCCACCACTTCTGCTGGAAGCTCATTCCACACAGCCACCACCCTCTGAGTAAAGAAGTTCCCCCTCACGTTACCCCTAAACTTCTGTCCCTTAATTCTCATGTCATGCCCTCTTGTTTGAATCTTCCCTACCCTCAATGGGAAAAGCTTATCCACGTCAACTCTGTCTATCCCTTTCATTATTTTAAAGACCTCAATCAAGTCCCCCCTTAACCTTCTGCGCTCCAAAGAATAAAGACCTAACTTGTTCAACCTTTCTCTGCCTTTCTCTATACCAATCCAACAGCCAGAATAATGACAAATCAAATGTTATCAAAAAAAATTGATTTATCTAAAGGGTGTAGACAAGGATGCCCGTTATCACCGTTACTATTCGCCCTTGTTATAGAACCAGTAGCAGAAAGAATTCGAGCTCATCCAAAAATATATGGGTATAATACTAAAAATACAGTTATTAAAATTTCTGTATATGCAGATGATGTATTACTATATATTACAAATCCAGAAATTAGTATCCCTAACCTGTTAAATCTTATAACTCAATTTGGTTTATTCTCGGGATATAGAATCAACTGGAAGAAGAGTGAGATTATGCCAATAATGGAACCTAATTTATATATATTGCAACAATCACCTTTTAAAATAGTGAATAAAAAATTTAAATACTTAGGAATCAATGTGACCAAGAAATATACTTTTTTATTTAAATCAAATTTCGTGCCTTTACTTAATAAATTGCATAAGAATATTCAATATTGGAAAACGCCTCCTATTTCAATGCTCGGTAAAATTAATGCAATTAAAATGATTTTCCTTCCTCAACTTCTATACCTCTTCCAATCAATTCCAATATACCTCCCTAAAAATTTCTTTTAAAAAATTGACTCTATTGTAACAAGTTTTATTTGGAATTATAAGAATCACAGAATAAGTAAAAAACACGTATGTAAATCTAAGACGAACGGAGGATTAGTCTTACCAAATTTCTTATTTTATTTCTGGGCAGTCAATGTCAAAAACTTAAATTTCTGGTTGGAAGATATGGATCAACAACCAGACTGGTTAAAGATGGAAAAGGAGGAATGTCTGCCATTTGAAATTGGCCTGATTTTCCTATCCCCTACAAAATTGAATAAAAAGATCTATAGTGAAAATCCAATAATACATAGCGGTATTCGAATTCGGAAACAAATAAAAAAGACATTAAAATTGGATAATTTATCACTTTCGCTCCCTATTGCAAATAACCCTTCATTTAAGCCTTCGGTATTGGATAAAGGCTTTACACAATGGAAAAACTATGGAATTAAAAAGATGGGACATCTTTATAGAAAAGGTGTGTTCCTCTCGTTTCTGGAGGTACAACAGAATTATGGATTACATTCAAATATTTATTTTAGATATTTACAATTGAAAGATTATGTTAAATCACATACACAAGAATACATAATTAGAGAGCCAGAGATTCTAGATGAATGTTTGAATAAACATCCCAACACAAGTCAAATTAATATCATATATTTATAATATTCTGATAGATAGTGAGAATCTGTCGACGGAATCACATAGACAAGCATGGGAAAATGAATTAGTTCAACCCATAACGAAAGAGATTTGGGATGAAAGTCTACAACATATACATCAATGTTCGTTAAATGCCAGACATTCTTTAATACAATTTAAAATATTACACAGATTGCATTATTCTAAAACAAAATTAAATAGAATTCTTCCTAATATCTCTCCTATCTGCGATAATTGTCAATACTCTGAGGCTAATTTAACCCATACCTTTGTAAATTGCATAAAAATTAAAAGATTTTGGGTGGATATTTTTAAAATTATTTCTGTAGTGGTTAATATTCAACTGAATTCTGATCCTAAATTAATAATATTGGGCATATCTGAACAATACCTAAAACTGACAATAAACCAAAGAAATTTCCTGGATTATAGTATAATAACTGGGAAAAAACTAATATTAAAATTTTGGAAAAACCCAGCATCCCCTACCATTAAAATGTGGATTATGGAGATGTCGGAGACCTTCAATCTGGAAAAAATTAGATTTGTCTTAATTGACAAACCAGAATTATTTATTAGAATATGGCCGCCGTTCATAGATTATTTGAAGGGGTCGAATGGGCCAGCGCTGAGGCTCGACGGAAGCTTGAACCCAGGACTAGACGAATAGTTTAGTTTTCATACCTACGGACCTACCTCCTAAGTTGTATTATGGATAGTTTATTTTATGTTTCTAAGTTTGTTTTCTTTTTCTTTATTTTTTCTATCTATTAAAAAAATAAAAAAATAAATAAATAAATAAAATAAAATAACCCTATGACTTAATTGTTGAACAAAGGGACAGAAAATGGGCACAGTCCTCCAGGTATGGATTTGTTCATACCCTGAACAATGTTAACCTATTCAAATCTCCAACCATTTTGCAATAATGAACAATATGCTCATTGCTTTCCTAACCATGCACTGCACCTGCCTGCTAACCTTTTGTGATTTGTGCACATCTAGATTACTCTGTATTTACACTTTTGCAATACTGGTTCTACTTTCATGCACCCTCAGGACATTTATTGCTAGCCTGACTGGGATCTCAGAAGACATAGAGGTTAGGAAATAAAATGTAAGTTAAGGTGAGCATGTTTTTTGTACTTGTTACATTCTATCTTACACAAATTCAATATATGTGTAAGATATGGACAGGCTCTGCACACTCTATGAGCACAAAAAAAACTTGTAATATTTGCTGTACAAGACTTTCAATGTGTAAATGCAAAATGCACAAACTAAATATTGTATCTACCTGTGCATAATCTACTGTATATCCCTCCATTCTCTGCATATCCACTTGCCTAGCTTAATGCATTAAGGCTATGCATTTGTGCATTTAAATGCATACTTTATGCTCCTCTAAACTAGAATACTCGTGATTGGTAATCACCATTAGATTTATTCCATCAGCCTCACTTTTTGTGCTACACTCACTGACATGTCTTGGGCTTGCATCTGGAGCTCTCAATTTTGCTACTGCTGTTTGGCATTACAATGCATTGTTATTAAATTACACGACAATCAAATATTTGTTTGTTTTAGTAGAGTAAACTCGTCAAGGTGGCTATTTTACATGCACGTACAAATGTTACATTTTGCATAATTTAAATTCAGTTTGTTTCCCTGTAAATTTGCTCAGGCAGAATATTTGACTCTGCTGTATAAACATTCCACCTAGTCTTAAGTTCCTGCTCCTGATTTTGTCATTTCATACAGTCCCTGAAAGGGCTAGATTAAAGTGATATCGTCCGCACTGCCATTTACTGTCATAAAATTGCACTGACAGTAAATGTGCTGTTTCTTGGACCGTTTAGAAACATTGAAACATAGACATAGAAACATAGAAAATAGGTGCAGGAGGAGGCCATTCGGCCCTTCGAGCCAGCACCGCCATTCATTGTGATCATGGCTGATCGTCCGCTATCAATAACCCGTGCCTGCCTTCTCCCCATATCCCTTGACTCCACTAGCCCTGAGAGCTCTATCCAACTCTCTCTTAAATCCATCCAGTGATTTGGCCTCCACTGCCCTCTGTGGCAGGGAATTCCATAAATTCACAACTCTCTGGCATAAAAAGTTTTTTCTCACTTCAGTCTTAAATGACCTCCCCTTTATTCTAAGACTGGCCCCTGGTTCTGGACTCACCCAACATTGGGACCATTTTTCCTGCATCTAGCTTGTCCAGTCCTTTAATAATTTTATACGTTTCTATAAGAATCCCCCTCATCCTTCTAAACTCCAGTGAATACAAGCCTAGTCCTTTTAATCTTTCCCCATATGACAGTCCCGCCATCCCAGGGATCAATCTCGTGAATCTACACTGCACTACCTCAATCACAAGGATGTCCTTCCTCAAATTAGGAGACCAAAACTGTACACAATACTCCAGATGTGGTCTCGACCCGAAACGCCACCCACTCCTTCTTTCCAGAGATGCTGCCTGTCCCATGAGTTATTCCAGCATTTTGTGTATATCAAGAAGGAAGTGGTGTTGGGCCTCTTGAACAGCACTAAGGAGTATAAATCCCCGGAGCCTGATGGGATCTATCCAGGAATCATTAAAAGAGTTAAGAGAGGAGTTTGTAGGGGCCTTGATGAAGATCTTTGTAACTCCTCTCCGCATAGGCAAGTTCTTGAGTACTTGATAGTAGCCAATGTTGTTTCTTTGTTTAGAAACGTAGAAACATAGAAAATAGGTGCAGGAGTAGGCCATTCGGCCCTTCGAGCCTGCGCCACCATTCAAGACCCTGTACAACTGCAGTAGAACCTCCCTGCTCCTAAACTCAAAGCCTTTTGCTATGAATGCTAACATACCATTCGCTTTCTTCACTGCCTGCTGCACCTGCATGCCTACTTTCAATGACTGGTGTACCATGCCACACAGGTCTCGTTGCATCTCCCCTATTCCTAATTGGCCACCATTCAAATAATAGTCTACTTTCCTGTTTTTGCCACCCAAAGTGGATAACCTCACATTTATCCACATTATACTGCATCTGCCAAGCATTTGCCCACTCACCCAACCTATCTGAGTCACCTTGCAGCCTCCTAACATCCTCCTCACAGCTAACACTGCCCCCCCCCCCCCCCGCTTCGTGTCATCCACAAATTTGGAGATGTTACATTTAATTCCCTCGTCCAAATCATTAATATATATTGTAAATAGCTGGGATCCCAGCACCGAGCCTTGCGGTACCCCACTAGTCACTGCCTGCCATTCTGAAAAGGACCCGTTTACTCCTACTCTTTGCTTCCTGTATGCCAGCCAGTTCTCTATCCACATCAATACTGAACACCCAATACTGTGCGCTTTAAGTTTACATACAAATCTCTTATGTGGGACCTTGTCGAACGCCTTCTGAAAATCCAGATATAACACATCCACTGGTTCTCCCTTATCCACTCTACTAGTTACATCCTCGAAAAATTCTATAAGATTCGTCAGACATGATTTACCTTTCATAAATCCATGCTGACTTTGTCCAATGATTTCACCACTTTCCAAATGAAGGGAAGTAGAGATAATAAAGAAAATTGTAGGCCGGTGAGCCTCATGTCAGTGGTAGGGAAGTTATTGGAGAGGATTCTTTGAGATGGGATTTACTCCCATATGGAAGGGAAAGGGCTAATTATAGACAGTCAGAATGGCTTTGTACGTGGCAGGTCATGTCTTACTAACTTGGTCAAGTTTTGTGAGGTGGTGACGAAGGATGTCGGTGAGGATAGGGCCTTGGATGTTGTCTGCTTGGATTTTAGTAAGGCATTTGATAAAGTCCCCCAAGGTAAGCTGATCAACATGATAAAGATGGATGAGATTCACAGTGACTTGGTCATATGAATTCAGAACAGGTACAATAACAAAAGCTAAAAGACATTTGGACAAGTACATGGAAAGGAAAGGTTGAAGGGTTATGGACCAACCTGCAGACAATTGGGACTAGCTTAGAGGGGGCACTTCGGTCAGCATGGACAAGTAGGGCTAAAGTGTTAAAGAAGGAACTGCAGATGCTGGCGAATCGAGGGTTACACAAAAGGCTGGAGAAACTCAGCGGGTGCAGCAGCATCTAAGGAGCGAAGGAGATAGGCGACGTTTCAGGTCGAGACCCTTCTTAAAGGACTAGTTTCCATGTGTTGTATGACGCTATGACTTCATTGTTGAACAGAGGGACAACATTGTGCACAGTCCTCCAGGTATGGCCTCATTAATACCCTGAACAATGTTAACAATGTTCACACTTTCACACCTCCAACCATTTTGCAATAATGAACAAATATGCCCGTTAACCTTTTGTGATTTGTGCACATCTAGATCACTCTGTATTCACTCTTTTGCAATCATTCTCCATTTAGATATGATCTGCCTTTTGCTTCTACTTACTGAGGTGTATGACCTCATATGTTCTCACATTAAACTCCATTTGCCAAATGTTCTACCACTCATCTATGTCCCATTGCAGTCCAAATATTGTCTTTGCAACCTGCCTCTAACCAATTTTCAAGTCATCATAAACTTGGATACCTCACCCTCTGTCCCTTCTCAAGGTCACTTATTAAGAACAGAACCTTGGGGCACTGCACCAGTTACATCCTTACAGCTCGAAAAACTTTTCTAAGTGTTTTCTAAGTGATAAACAATCTTTAATCCATGTATTGCAGTGAGATTTTATCTTGAAAACCAGCCTTTTATATGATCAAATATATCTAAAGTGTAAAAATACTACACATACATGCCCCTTCTTTCACCTCAACCTATTACATCCTTGAAGAACTCTAGAATATTTATCAAATATAATTTATTTCATAAAAGCATGTTGGTTTGATTAGGTTGCATTCCATATATTAAATAACACTATCTCATTTGGTTATAGACTCCAACATCTTGCCAAGACAGATGTTAAACTCACGATCCAATACTTACATGCTTTTTGTCTTCCTCCCCTGTAGTTCTCGGATCTGTTGGTAGAGTTTTGAAAAACATTCCCACAAGCTGCCCAGCCTCTTCCTTTATAACCCTCGGCTACCAGCTATTGAGACCTGGCAACCTGTCTCCCTTAAGGTTCCAATTGGTTTTCCAATACCATATCCCTTGTGATAGGAAATGTTGCAAATTCTTCAGTGTTTTTTTGAAGCAAGCTGATTAGATACATTTGGCATATTAACAGTGTCATCCAATGTGTCTTTTAACAGTCTGTGATGACATGTGCAAAATATCAACTTGTCAATTCTTTGGTACCTGTCATTAAATCCCCAGTCTTAGTCTTGACCTATCCCAGCCACCCTCTTCTTTTTAATTTATCCATAGAAGGCCTTGCTGTTTGGTTTAGTATTTCTGACCAGCTTTCTCTTATAATCTTTATTCAACAAACAATCTTCAGCAGGGCAAGCAGCATCTGTGGATGGAAAGGAATGATGGAGTTTTCTGGCTGATGTTGACCATTCTTTTCCATCCTTCTTGATCAGCATGCTACATCATTCCATGTTTATCTAAGATGTTTTCAAGTACATATGTATAGTGATACTACGGAACTGTACTAAAATGAATTTCACTGTACCTTGGTACATGTGACTATAAAGTGCAATTGTACCATCAAATCCACTTGACCCGTTCAGTTCTTCTTACAGAGCTTTTGGGTGCTCCACATTCCAGCATCTGCAGTTTCTTGTATTCTCCATCCTTTAACTTTTTTGCCTCTCACTGCTGGCTCTTGCAAGAGCTCCCAGTTCTCTAATCTACAACATGAGCTTGCAACTTTATACATTCTGGTCTTTGATTTAATATTTTCTTTGACCTCCTTTGGTAACCATAGAGAGTTCATCTTGCTCCTGGGAGCTGTCTCTCTAATTGAGATACATTTCTGCTGAGCATCATGAACTTTTATAAATATCTGCCACTGATCATCCACTGACCTATCTAAATGTTCATACCATGCTCGAGGTGAAAAAAAAATGGACTTATCTCTCTCTCTCACCCATCACCCAAATATTTTAAATCCAGTTATTAATCTTCTGACTGGATATAGGTTCTTCCCATCAATAAAATGTTATCCCATTATAACTCCTTGAATCTATTTTTGGCATCTACTGTTCAAAAGAAGACAAATACAGGTTATTCAATATTCAACTTCACTTAAATTTTCTATCCCCAGCAACATCCTCATAACATCCTCTGTTGTTGTGAGTCCATTGCAATCAAATCTTTTATCAACTCTGATTGACTGATTGATTTGAAAGAAATACAGCATGGAAGCAGGCCCTTCGGCCCACTGAGCCCACACCAACCATTGGCCATCCATACACTCTAGTTCTATGCTATCCCACTTTCGCATCCACTCTATACATGCAAGGGGGAATTTACAAAATCCAATTAAGATGCAAACCCGCATACCATTGGGATATGAGAGGAAACCAGAGCATCTGGAGGAACCCCATGCCAACATAGTGAGATGTGCAAAATTTACACACAGACAGCACTGGAGGTCAGGATCAAACCCGGGACCCTGGTACAGTGAAGCTGCTGCTCTACCAGCTGTGCCACTGTACCATCCAATTTAGCTTAAATTGTGTTTTCAGTTCTAAAATAACCTTCTTGCTCTTATATTCTGTAGTAAAGATAAATATTCTGTGTGCCTTCTTATTCACACTCCCACGACTTTCAGGAATCTGTTGACATGCTTTCCAAGGTTCTCTATTTTCCTCCCACAAAACAAGTGAATACATTTATACAATGCTCAAGGGAACTTAATTATCTTTCATAAATTCCTCATTTAAACCAAATTATCATTATGATGGCACGTTTTTCACGTGTGATTTTTTTTTTGAAGTGAGGAGTATTTTTAGTTACAAGCGGATATATTTTAAACAATATTTAAATTGAGGTCATGGTGTTCAATATTGATTCTTATCCAACAAAACAAGAATGAACTAGGAAAGTATGAATTCATCAAAAATATCCTTGGGACAGCTTCAATAACATCATTACCAAGATCATTTTCTGCCCTTTTGCAGAAACACTGCTAACAAGAAGGATAACAATGGCAACAATGCAGGAGAAAAATAAGAAAATATGGAAAATATCTATGGAAAAATCAAGGTTATGGTTGAAAGAAAAATTGGAAATAAGATGGGAGTGTGATAAAATGAGGAGATCTTGGAAAATAAATTTGCAAGTTAATGTTATAATGTGTATTGCAACAGTGACCACAAGCAGAATTATGGAGATTACAAATGTGTCTGCAGGAATGGACTATTGTTGTAGTGTGATGGGTAATATTAAGGGGAGGCATTAGAGCTACAAAGAGGGATGGCCGCATTTAAATTAACGTTCCGCTTTTTCCGACCCGGGCTTCTACCCGTGACGGGTTTACGTGGCTATCAAGGAGGCATCGAGACCGCGACGGTGAAGGAGACATCCAGTCCGCAGTGGTGACGCCTCGAGATGATGGGGCCGCGGCGGCGGTAGGGGAAAGGAGAGGTAAATAGAGGTGAAGTAGCGATAGCGGGGGGGGGGGGGGGGGGGAGGAGGAGAGAGGAAAGATCCTGGGGAGGTGAGGAGGGAGTGTGGGGGGATTGAGGAGGGGAGGGGTAGGGAGGGTAGTTGCCACGTCTACACTCCCTCTCTCGCCCCCCCCCCCTCTCTCCCCCTCTCCCTCTCTACCCCCCCCTCCCTCTCTAACTCCTTCTGTCTCTACCCCCTCCCTCTCTACCACCCCTCCCACTCTACCATCCCTCCCTCTCTAGGGATTGAAAAGGGGGGGGTGAAGAAGAGAAGGAGGGAGTGCTGGCGATGAGGGGTAATGAGCCGTGCCTGTGCAGTTGGGGGCTATGCGTGAGTGGTGCAATATTGCATTGGGGGAATGGGTTGCGTTGGGGGAACGGGTGAGTGTGGAATATCGCGTTGGGGGAGCAGATCCAATGGCTCTGCACTTGATCTAGTAACTGTCCCCCTAATAAATAAATGTCCCATTTAAAACATACATCCAAAGGGAAAATTGTTTCAACAACCGGAAATGAATTGAAAGCGAAGGAAAGGTGGTTCAATGTTACCAAAAGGAACAGTAAGTCTGGGGATTGGGAAGATGTCAGAATTCACAGAAGAGGTAAGAGGTACCAAGAAATTGACAAGGAAATGAAAATAAAATGAATCCAGTGAAAACCCTATATATAAAGGCATCTGTAAAGGTTTTTGTAAAGGAAATGATAATGGGATGGTAGGAAATGGCAGGGAAATTAAACTTTTTGTGTTCATTTTCACAAAAGAAGAAACAAATAACCAGAGAATATGATGAGCTAAAGGAAATGAATGTGATAACAAGGAACTGCAGGTGCTGATTTATACCATTGATTGACACAAAATGCTGGAGTAACTCAGCGGGTCAGGCAGCATCCCTGGAGAACATGGATAGGAGACGTTTTGGATTGACACCTTTCTTCAGACTGATCGAAGGGGGTCAGGAAAGAAAGCTAGAAAGGATGAGGGGTGAGAAAGCATGGCAGGGAATAGATGAACACAGTTGATGGTATTATTTGATAGGCAGTTTTTTGGATAACAGTCAGAGATGAGGAGACAGTTATAGAGAGTCATACAGCATGGAAAGTGGCCCTTCGGCCAACTCGCCTATGCTGACCCTCATGCCCCATTTACATTTGTTCCATCTGCTCGCTCTTGGCCCGTAACCCTCTAAACCTAACCTATCCATGCACCTTTCCAAATGTCTCTTAAACATTATGATAGCACCTGTTTGGGCAGCTTATGGCCCAGTGGTATGAATATTGATTTCTCTCACTTCAGGTAGCCCCAGCGTTCCCTCTCTGTCTATCCCTCCCACATCCAAGTCGCACTAGGTTCTCGTTTTCACCCTACAAACAGCTTGCAATGACCTGTTTCCTTTATCATCATTACCTTTATGCATATTTTTTATTCATTGTTCTTTATCTCTCCACATCACCATCTATATCTCTCATTTCCCTTTACCCTAACCAGTCTGAAGAAGGGTCTCGACCCTAAACGTCACCCATTCCTTCTCACCAGAAATGCCGCCTATCCCACTGAGTTACTCCAGCTTTTTGTGACTATTATCGGTTTAAACCTCTGCAGTTCTTTCTCACACACACCTCCCCTGACAACTCGTTCCCATATACCTACCACTCTTTCTGTAAAAAAGGTACCCCTCAGGTTCCTACTAAATCTTTCCCCCTCACCTAAACCTTTGTGCTCTGGTTTTTGATTCCCCTATTCTGGCCAAAATATTCCTTTCATAATCTTGTACACCTCTATCAGATCACCCCTCACCCTCCTGTGATCCAAGGAATGAAGTCATATCTAATTCCTAAAATTAGAAAATTCAATGTTCATACCATTGGGTTGTAAGCTACCCACGCAGAATATGAGATACTGCTCCTCCAGTTTGTGTGTGGCCTGGAGCGCACATGCAGTACCAGATACAGATGCAGTAGATGAGGTTAGAGGAGGTGCGTGTGAACCTCTGACTCACCTGGAAGGACTGGGTGGGTTTCTGGATGGAGAAGAGAGATGAGGTATAGGGACAGGTGTTACATCTCCTGCCGTTTAGTTTAGTTTAGTTTAAAGATACAGCGTGGAAACAGGCCCTACGGCTCGCCGACCAGTGATCCCCACAAATGAACACACACTAGAGACAATTTACACTTGTACCAAGCTAATTAACCTACAGTGGAAATAGATAAAATGGTAAAGAATGAATAACTGGATACTTAGAAAGCAATAATTACATTTAGCAAAATCCACATTGAAAGAAAATAATGTTTGGAAATTATGGTTCTTAAAGCTGTCTCTTACAGAATTAATAAAAATAACAGCGGTAATATGTATTCAGATATTCAGAAAGCATTTGATAAGATGTCATACAAAACATTATTAAGCAAATCTAGAGCACATAGGATTGACAATGATGGATTGAGGACTAGGTAATGGCACATGGAGGGAATGGAGGCATACAGATCACGTGCAAGCAGACAAGATTAGTTGAACACCATCGTGTCCGGCATGGATATTGTGTTCCAAAGGGCTTGTTCTTGTGCTGTACTGTTCTATGTTCTATGTTATGTTGTAATGGTGGAAAGAGGAGAATAGTATAAATTCATACTCTATACTCTGACTGATGAAGGCCAATGTGTAGCAATGTTACAACATTTTTAGATTTAAACAATCAAGTCTGCAATTTATCCCATCAGATAAAGCATAAAAAGAAGTTTAACTTGACACCTAATTCACTTTCATATCTTCAGTATTAAAAAAGTTATTGCCATTTTCATACTCTGAAATTAGCATCTTGTTCCCTTTTGCTTATCCATGACAAAACATACATAGAAATGATTCAGGAGAGGACAGGCAAGCTTTTCATCCCTTCGTTCAATTTGATCGAACCCTAACCTGGCTTCTCTCATACCTCTGATCCAACTCAAAATATAGCATAAACTTGATCGAAGGACAGTCAAACGCCAAAACTTTCTTAAAAATTAAGAGAACTGAATGACATTTTCAGTTATTATAGATTAAAGCATTCTGAAACAAATATGAAACAATCTTACTTGGATGACCTGAAATTAAAGCATATAATTAGTTAGTTACCTAATTGTAGCTAATTACAAAATTCAATTACTAGATCTAAACATCTATCCATTTCTTAAGAAAAGGTTAACATTTTTAAATAGCCGAAGTGTCCAAATAACATTCACACAAGAATTCACAATATAACATGATTTTTAAATCTCATTGTCATGAATTTATAGGCCAAATGGAAGAAATTTAGTGATTAATTCCTGTAAATTAATGGGCATTTAAATCATCTTGCGAGTGGGATTTTGTGGAACGCGATCGATTGGAACGTTGCATTTGCGGCAAATTTAACCCCATATCGGCAGGAAAAACACTGCCGGTTCGTATGTGTCCTAAATCACCTTTTCGCAACATGAAAGTTTGATTAAAGGCATCCTAAGAAGCAGGTTTATATGTAAAAATAAACGGCGAACCTTGTTTTGTCCCGTACGTGAGATCCGTCCCATTGTCGGCATTGCCGGCTTTAGAAGTCGCGTTTTATTTTACTCCTGCTATTAAATTATCCAGCGATGTTTTTAAAAAAACTTGATAAAACGCGTCGGATCGATTATTCTTCAGCAGCTAAACAGCCTGACAAAGATCGACTTCAACAGGCTGGAGAAAACGGCATTTTAAACACGCCCCCCTCCCAAAGGTGCCAAAGTCGTGCACAGGGCCAGTGGCAGAACTGCAGCGCCGCTGAAGGTAAGTTTTGAGACATACCTACAATGTGCCAAAAGCTTTCCTTGCTTTTTAAAAAAAAGCAGGGTTAAACATATATCAAATGATTTAGATAAACTCACTGTATAAAGCTGAGTAAGATTGTGCATTGAGAGGACGATGCAGAGAGATTTCAAGGCTAAGTGAATGGATGAGAACATGTCAGATGGAATATTATGTGGAATGTGTGATGTTATCTACTTTGGTAGAAAGAATAGAAAGGCTGAGTATTTTTTTTAAATGGTAGGAGATTGAAAAATATTGTTGTTCAAAAAGATCAGGGTGTCCTTGTATACAAATCACTGAATGTTAATGTGTAGGAACAGCAAACAGTTTGAAAATGAAATATTATGTAGGCCATTACTGCAAGAGGATTTTGAGAATAGGATTAAAGATATTATACTACATTTACAGAGGCCCTGATGAGATGCATCTTGCAATATTGGGTTGGCTACCTTGGGAGGGGTGCATATTCTATGGAGGGAAAATGATGATGTTCACCAATTTGAATGCCGTGATCTGATCGGGTGAGGAAAGGGTAATTAACTTTGAATAGGGTTAAACTTACAGGCCTAAACATTCTGTAGTTGATAAGGAAAGGTTTAACTCACTGAAACCTACAGAATTCTACAGAATTCAGTAAAACAGCATATGAGGCCTGAGCTTCCCCCAGACCCGAAACGTAAGTCCTGATAGCGCCGATTCTCCGAACAGAGTTTCCTTCTTTAAAAAGATTCTTATGGGCCTGAATCAAAAGCTTCAGATTCCGAGGAATAAATATCACCAGCAATTTGTCCTGGACCAGCTTTGGCCAAAATAGCACACCAATGACTTTATGTTCTTAGTAGGCACAGAAAGTTTGGCATGTCCCCAATCACCAACTTCTACAGATGCGACGTAGAAAGCATTTTATCAGGATGCATCATATAACCATATAACCATATAACAATTACAGCACGGAAACAGGCCCTCTCGGCCCTTCCAGTCCGTGCCGACCATTTGTTTTCCCCTAGTCCCATCTACCTGCACTCAGACCATACCCCTCCATTCCCTTCACGTCCATAGACCTATCCACTTTACTCTTAAATGTTAAAATCGATCCTGCCTCCACCACTTCTGCTGGAAGCTGATTCCACACAGCCACCATCCTCTGAGTAAAGAAGTTCCCCCTCACGTTACCCGAAACCTCTGTCCCTTAATTCTCATGTCATGCCCTCTTGTTTGAATCTTTCCCTACCACTCAATGGGAAAAAGTATCCACGTCAACTCTGTCATATCCCTTTCATCATTTTAAAGACCTCAATCAAGTCCCCCCTTAACCTTCTGCGCTCCAAAGAATAAAGACCTAACTTGTTCAACCTTTCTCTGTAACATAGTTGCTGGAAACCCTGGCAACATTCTAGTAAATCTCCTCTGTACTCTCTCTATTTTGTTGACATCCTTCCTATAACTAGGCGACCAAAATTGTACACCCATACTCCAGAATTGGTCTTACCAAGCCTTGTACAATTTTAACATTACTTCCCTACTCCTATTATTCAATGCTCTGATTTATTAAAGGCCAGCACACCAAAGGCTTTCTTTTACCACCCTATCTACATGCGATTCCACCTTCAGGGAACTATGCACAGTTATTCCTAAGATCCCTCTGTTCCACTGCATTCTCAATTCCCTACCATTTACCATGTACGTCCTATTTTGATTTGTCTGCCAAGATGTAGCACTTCACACTTATCAGTCATTAAACTCCATCTGCCATCTTTCAGCCCACTTTTCCAAATGCCCAAATCTCTCTGTAGACTTTGAAAATTACTTTCATTATCCACAACACCACCTATTCTTAGTATCATCTGCATACTTTCTTATTCCAATTTCCACCCCATCATCCAGATCATTGATGTACATGACAAACAACCAGTGGACCCAACACAAGATCCCTGAGGCACCCCACTGGTCACGGCTTCCAACCTGACAAACAGCCATCCACCATTACTCTCTGACATCTCCCATTCAGCCACTGTTGATCCATCTTGCTACTCCGCCATTAACACCCAAAGATTGAACCTTCTTAACCAACCTTCCATGGGGAACCTTGTCAAAGGCCTTACTGAAATCCATATAGACAACATCCACTGCTTTAACCCTCATTCAATTTCCCTAGTTACCGCTTTCAAAAAATTCAAGAAGGTTTGTCAAACATGACCTTCCAGGCACAAATCCAAGTTGACTGTTCCTGATCAGACCCTGTTTATTCCAGATGCTTATATATATTATCTCTAAGTATCCTTTCCATTAATTTGCCCACCACTGACGTCAAACTAATAGGTCTATAATTGCTAGGTTTTATTCTTTGAACCCTTTTTAAACAATGGAACAACATGCGCAGTACACCCAATCCTCATGGCACTATTTCCCTGTTTCTAATGACATTTGAAATTTTTCTGTCATAGCTCCTGCTATTTCTACACTAACTTCCCTCAATGTCCTAGGGAATATCCTGTCAGGACCTGGAGACTTATCCACTTTTATATTTTTCAAAAGTGTCAGTACTTCCTCCTCTTTGAATCTCATAGTTTCCATAGCTACTCTACTCTTTCCCCTTAACTCACCGAGTTCAATATCCTTCTCCTTGGTGAATACCGAAGAAAAGAAATTGTTCAATATCTCCCCCATCTCTTTTGGCTCTGCAGATAGCTGTCCATTCTGGTTCTCTAATGGTCCAATTTTATCCCTCGTTATCCTTTTGCTATTAATCACAGCCTGGTTTGAGAACTGCTCCAGCCAAGACTGCAAGAAATTGCAGAGTTGGGGACTAGCTCAAACCATCATGCAAAATCAACCTCAATTGACTCCTTCTACACTTCATGCTTATTCAGCAAGGCCACCAACATAATCAAGGACCTGTCTCACCCTGGTCACTCCTTCATCTCCCCTCTACTATCAGGCAAGATGTACAGAAGTTTGAAAACTCATACTTCCAGATTCAGGGAAATTTTCTTCCCAGCTGTTATCAGGCAACTGAACTGTCCTCTCATCAGCTCGAGTGCAGACGTGACTTCCCATCTACCTCATTGGAGAACTTTGAACTCTCTTTAATTGGCCTTTATCGGATTTTATCTTGCACTAAATGTTGTACCCTTTATCCTTTATCTGTACACTGTGCCCACTTGAATGCAATCATGTATAGTCTTTTCTTTGATTAGATAGCATGCAAACAAAAGCTTTCCACTGTATCTCAGTACAAGTTACATAATAAACTAAACAAAACTAAACTAAATTAAAGATGTAGGAATTTAGTGTGGCTGTACATCTAGAAAGTAAGACTTCTGCCAAACAGGATTTAGAAGAGTTTCTTCATCCGGAGGATAGTGAACCTGCAGAATGTGCTCCTTGCGAGACTGTGAAGGCTTTCACTGAGCTTATTCAAAGCAGAGGCTGATAGAATTTAAAGAATTCAAGGAAATCAAGGGATATGAGGATAATATTGGAAACTGACACTGAATACATGATTGTCCATAAACTTATTGAACGGCAGAGTAGGAGGGAGGGGCTGGATGGCTTCCACCTGCTTCTTATTTTTCTTTCAAAAGTTCAATCAGGAACATAGATTACTTGAAATGCTGCAGGTCAGGCAGCTCCTGGAAAGCAATAAAACTCCATGAATTAAGGAGAATTAAGGAAAATCTTTTTACTATTAGAAATCTATCTATCTATATACTTTTAAAACTCTGTGCGTGTGTGTGTGTGTGTGTGATTTTGCATGTGAAACGTATTTCCTTGAAAACCAGATGCAAAAACGTGGAGATTTTACAATTTCCGTAGGGATTTAACTTATGAGTTCAGAAATCCACTCCTCTCTAGATTTCGTCAATTATTTCCCCAGATTTTGAATAAAATTGTTCGCGAAACATCAAAAAAATTTAAAATCAAACTGCGGCATGAACCAAAGTGCCACCTCACAGATGTCCAACCACAAAGGATCTCATTTACATATATACATCACAATGGGACAGGTGAGGGAGATTGGAACCTTCACGTGTTCCCACTAAAATCAAACTGCTGCATGACTCACAGTGCCATCTCACAGATGTCTAATCACAATGGGACAGGGGTGGGAGATCTCTCCCCTCCCACCCTTCCTTTCACAATGCGTTTGCACCTGGCCCAACTGGCCCCACCCAGCCCTGCCCCCCAGCCTGCCTGGTGGCCCTGCCTGGCCCCACCCCCCCAGCCTGTCTGCTGGTCCCGCCCCCCCCAGCTGCCAGGTAATAGATTCCATTGGTTTTCATTGAATTTAATTTAATTATTTGTCACTTAACTAATTCTTAACATTAACTTTTAATTTCAAAGACAGTTTAAAAAAAATAAATTTGCTGTATTCATTGACAGCTGAAATCGGACCCGCTGTGTGTACGGAGAGTGGGAGGAGAGGAGAGGAGAGGAGAGGGGAGGGACGGTGGTTAGTGTGTGTGTGACGCAGCAGGCTGCTCCCCTGAATTCCATAGAGCTGCCGACAGCTTTCGTGCATGAGACGAGCACGCTTCATTTCCAGAACATTCTGAACGCGTGAAGCACGGTTGCATTTCGCTCTCTTTGTCTCTCCCTCCTCTCTCTCCCCATCAATCTCTCCCTCTCTCTTCCTCTCCCCCTCTCTCCATCCTCCCTCTCTCGCCCCCCCTCTCTCTCCCCCCCTCTCTCTCCCCCCCCTCCTCTCTCCCACCCCCTGCCCTCCCCCACCCTCCCTCCCCTAAACCCCTTCCCCCTCGCCTCCACTTCTCCCCTACCCCCTTCCCTCCACACCCTCCTCCCCACCTCTCCCCCTCCCTTTCCCTCCTCTCCCCCTTCCTCCCTCTCAGCTCCCCTCTCTCCTCCCCTCTGTCCTCCCTATCTCTCTCACCCCTCCTCCACCCATCACCTCACCTCCTCCCTCTCTCCCCCCCCCCCCACTCACCCACCCTCCCTCTCCTCCTCCCTCCACCCTCTGACTCTTGCCCTTCTGTCTCTGCCATTTTCTCTCTGTCTCTCCCCATTCTCTCTCTGCCCTCACTCTCTACCCCCCCCCCCCCCCTAGACGCGCCTGCGAGTTGGGGGCTATGTGTCAGTGCATAGGGTGGTTATGGGGTAAACGGAGCACATTATTAATATCAATATAATATCAAGCGGGTAGTTAGCGTGTGTGCGGGGGGGTAGTTAGTGTGTGTGACGCCGCATGCCGCCCCCCCCCACCCCCCCCCCCCCCCCCCCGAACCACACTTTGGGGGAACAGACCCAACGGGTCTGCACTTGGTCTAGTATTATTATAAAACTCTGATCTTGGACGTTTATGTCGTTAATATTTGTGTGTTGATTGTGTTTTCCTCAAAAAAAACCCTGATGTGCTATCGGTGAAATTTTTAACATATTCCAGTAGAAGATTTTTACCTCCAATATCTCAACCACCTCCCCCCTACCAGACTCTCAGTCTCCAACCCTTGGGCTCTATTGGACACATCTCAGATACGCCGCCCGGGCCTACCTCGAGTCTCTCGCTGCCCCGTCGCAGTGGGCCTGCTGTCTGCGCTCCTCGAACCCGGCCCGGCTTGTCTCGTGGGTGGCATGGGTTTCCCCTCGCGGAAGCCACGATCGGCTGGCCTTGCTGCTTTTGACCTGTCTCAATCGCGGCTGCACGGGCCTTCCTCGAGTTTGCGCATCGCCGTTGGGACCGCAGCCCACCGTAATGGGCCCTGACCAACCCGCATCATACTCCGTCTCTTTGAGGGCCCGCCGCAGCAGCGCACTGCAAGCCTGATCCTTGCACATTCTTCTTCCCCAATGGAAGATGGAAAAAATCGCCTTCATCTAGACCGACCCTCTTCCATCTTGCCTTCTCACCCCATCATCCTACCCTCCCCCCCACCAACTTTGCTGCTCCCCCTCTCCCCCCTTTCCTCCACCATACCCTTCCTTTCTCTCCCCCTAGCTCCCCCTACGACTCCTGTCCCACTCCTCTCTATCCCCCTCCACCTCCCCCCCTCTCTACGCTCACCTCCTCCGTTCTCCCCCCTTCCACGTGTCTCCTTCTCTACCCCCCTCACGCTCCGCATCTTTATTCTCCCCCTACACGCCCTTTATCCTCCAACCCCCAATTCCCCCCCTACCCCTCGTCTCTCCCTGGAGCACCGTGAGGCCAGACGGCTCCACCGCAACCCACACAACCCACGCACCCATTGCACAACCCACAGAAGCTCATTCATCACCACAAACTGCTCACTCTACTACGCCACAGTCACTTGCAGGAAATCCAAGCACCCGGAGGCATTACCAGGCTTGCCACAGGAGCAGCCGAGGTCAGGCATTGAACTCGGGTCTCTGGCAATGTAGAAGATGTAGCAAATCTTTTGCCGGTGCCATGCCGCCGCTTTCCAAGGTATCAAGGTATTTTGTAGTTTACTGTTTATTGTGCATGTGGTAGTTTTATTGGCTATTTTCCAATGTACCTGATATATTATCTTCCCTTTTTATTTAGTGAAATGTTATACTCAAGTCACCATCTATGTTCGCCACTCATGTGGTTCATTATTGCGTGGAGTTTACTGTATTAGAATTTTTAACTATTACTTCGGTGTCACAGGAGAGTGGATACGTGTGTTAAGATTTATAACGCTCTGTGACTCCATGCCATGGGAACGAATCCATGTGTCACACTGGGATTAGTTGACCACGATGAGTGTGACCATAACTGGGTTTAGTCATGACATAATTAAACAAATTGACATTTAATGTGTAATTATCAATTAACAATAACAACACGTGATCCTCTTACCCGAGGAGGCTATTAAAGCGGACTTTAAAACTGATGTAGCATACACGCTCGTTCCGGCTAAAGGTTTATTGTGATAAAAAAATTCAAAAATCGTGGGTTAGGACCATCCTGCAGTAATATCTGGTCTAGCAGTGAACGTCCATGACCTCGTGCTGACGTGTAGCTGCAGCTCCTGGTGGTAATGAGATTTAGCATGTTTTTAGTATCAATCCCGCCACTGTTAGAATTGTTTTAGCCACCTGGAAATGGTCTGAGTTGAGACCTGTTTATGTGGTTTCTTGTGGCTAATGAGTATTGCAAAACGCTCAGACCCCCAAAGCCTGTTGGTGATTGAGACAATGAGTTGCCTGGAGCGTGAGCTACTGTACACACAAATTGGCGATCTCAAAGGATTATGCCATAGAACTGTAATTTTCAATTCTCCGATCGGTACCTGGTCTATCTCTGTTTGATATAGGGTCGTACACAAAAAGTGTGAACTCTACCGGGCACAGCAGATTGGGTGAGGCCTCCTTGTCCATCCCATAGCTTTTGCACGGACTACTATCACTCGCAATAACCCCTCCCTCCCATCCCCAACTCCTTCTCAGTCTCAACCCGCTGCTGTTTGACCCATCTCAGATCTGCTTCTCCCTGTCCTGTGCGCTTCCTACTCGAGTCTCTGCTGCTATGCCGCTCGCCGTGTTGGCCTGCAGCTCATTTTTCTTCCGCTAATCGAACCCTCGGCCGTGCTGTCTCGTTTGGGCGATGTGGTCCTTGTTGGATTGGGTTTCCCCTCGCGGAAGCCACGATTCGGCTTAGGCCCACTGGCTTTTGACTGTCCCTCAGATCGCGCTTGCCCTGACGGCCTCCCTCGAGTCTCTGCACGCTCTGCTCGGCGCTGGGTCCGCAGCCTCCTGATCTTGCCGTGGGCCAGAAGAAACCACGTCTCGTCTTGGCGTAAGAAGCCCTCCGCTCTCGCCAACGCTCTAGGCACACACTCTGTCTCATCCCCATTCCTTCTCCTTCCCCACTCACTTCCTCCCCTCCTACCCATCAATTCCGTACCCCCATCATCCATCTCCCGCCTACCTCACTTCTACCTCACGTTATGCCTCCCCCCTCCCCCGTCCCCTCTTCTCCCCCCTCCCCTTCCCCGCCTCTCTCTCCCTCTTTCCTCGCTCCCTTCCCCCTCCGCTTCTCTCTTCCCCTCTTCCCCTTCCTACTCTACACAGCTCACTCCGTCTCCCCCCTTCCCACCTCTCACTCTCACCCTCCCGTCATTTCCACCTCCCCCTTCTCCCCACTCCTTTTACCCCTCCTCTCCCCCCATGATATCCCCCCATACCCGCTCTCCCCTTGGCAACCATGGATAGGCAGCGGTCCTCACCAGCAACCCAACACAACCCACACACATGCACCAACCCAACAGATAAGCCATTTCACACCCACTAAACCCTGCACCATCTCGCAGCAATGCACAGGAAAATCCATGCACACCGGAGAGGCAATCCAGGCTGCACAGGGTACGCAGCCTGCAGGTCAGGATTGGGAACTACGGGTTTCCGGGTATGTGAGGTAGCATATACTATTGCGGTGCCATGTGTCCTTTGTACTAAGGTATCATGTATTTTGTGATTTACTGTTTATTGTGCTAGTGTATGTTTTTATTGGCAATTTACAATTTGTTCTGTACTATTATCTTCACTGTATCTCGGATATAGTGGAAATGTATAACAACGTCACCTCTCCCCACATGTGTTCATTATTGCGAGGGGGGTTTACTGTATTAGAATTATTATTTTTACTTCGGAGTCACAGTGAGTGACTACGTGAATGATTTTAAAGCTCTGTGACTCCATGCCGCGGAACGAATCCATGTGTCACACACTGCGTATAGTTGACCAAGAAGAGTGGACAAACTGTATCAGTCATGATAATTAACCAAATTGATATTTAATGTGTTAATTAAACAATAACAATACCAACAACAGTTCCCTCCCCGAGAGGCTTATTAACGCGACTTAAAAACTGGGTAGCAAACACGCTCGTTCCGGCTAAAAGGTTTTGTTATAAAAACATTCTCAAACGTGTGTGCTAAGGGACCATCCTGCAGCGATAAAATCTGGTCTAGCGGAACGTCCATGACCCTCGCTGCTGACGTAGCTGCAGCCCTGGTGGAATGAGATTTAAGCATTTTAGTTCAATCCCACAGCCACGTGTAGAATTGTTTTAGACACCTGGAAATGGTCTTGAGTTGTGACCCTGTTTATGTGGTTTCTTGTGGGCTAATGAGTAATGCAAATCAGACCCCGAAGCCCTTTGGTTGGACTAATGATTTGCGGTGTGGGAGCAACTACACACAAAATGTGGATCAAAGGATATTCCATGAACTGTAATTTCAATCCCGAGGTACCTGGTCTACTCTGTTTTATAGGATTGTACACAAAAAAGGTGAAACTACCGGCAGAGGTGAGCATCCTGTCCAATCATAGCTTTTGCAAGGACTGGACTCTTTGAACTCAAACTAACGCCATCAGCATTGCCACCTTAAGCGTGAGTAGAGACAGGGAAGTTGGCAGAGATCATGATCGGAGTCAAGTTAAAACCTCTTGGGTCTTTATGCCGCCCCCGATGTAGCTCCAGTTGGAACTGTTCACCACCGGTACCTTGAAGGCAGCACAGTTGTGGAGGCGTGATACCTCATAAGCTGTCCTCCAATCAGTGAACTCTTGTTTCCTGAAGCTGGTGGATGTGAGGTAATTTATGCTGGCCGCCAGCTAGCTCTTCCAAGTGGTCCCAACCAGGTATGACAAGCACTGCAAATTTCGTGCCATGGTCGGCACCTCCGCTTTCCGCTTCCTGTGTCTCGCACAATGGGTCTCCCACGACTGGTGGTCTGTACTCCCATCCTCGGATGGGGGGTAACACATAATGCAGCCCTGCACTAGGCGCTGTGCGGGCCCTCGAAGGCCCGCTGTGATGTGACTCCCGACCAAGGAGCACTCATGTTGGACGGCATCTTTCCATAAGATGCTCACGCGGAAAGGCGTCCGCCGACGCTTCCCGCTCTAGGACGGCGACCCTCACGGCCAGACTTGTCCGAGTTCACTGGGCTGTTGGATTGCATTGGCTTCGACCTGCAAGGTAGCCAAAGTGACTGTCCTATTGGGCACCGTGCCCGGGGTCGTGGCTGTGGTGTCAGCGACCACGACGGTGAAACGGGACTGCCGCCCGCTGACCGCATGCCACGGTCATCTGAAGCGGTTCTCTCTGCAGCCAGTCGAGACTTCACCCCGCCTTATCACGGTGTTCTTGCTGTAACAAGACAGAAGAGAAAACGACCGCAGACTAAGTTCAAGAACTTATCTGGGGGCCTTTTAAACTTCCGCTGGAGAGAGCGCCACCAGCATCCAGTCAGAGCGCCATGTGTTTGGAACTAATGACGCGCATGGCGGGGCTGACGGGTTCTCACGTTGTCACTCACATGACTCTGAAGTAAAATTTATTTCATAATATTGCAACTGTATGTTTACCTGCTTTTCCCGCCTGTCATATTCAGCAATACACACAATGTTGGATTTAAACATTAGAACTATTCAAGTTATCAATTGTTGTGCAAAGAAACCCCCCCCCCCCCCCCCCCCCCCCCCCCCCCCCCCCCCCCCCCCCCCCCCCCCCCCCACAAATTAACATTTTTCAGAGTTCAAATTAAAAAATCAAAACTGAGTAAAAAAATAATAAAACAAACTGGATAAACATATTTACTATGGATTCTGATCGTTTTCGATTTCATGCATAAATATAGAAAATCAGACTTCTAATTATGAAAATAATAAAGACTCTACAAATACAGAAGCTTGTTTACTTCTGAAATAAGAGTCCAAATCAAACATACAAACATACATATGAAGTAAGGTGGAAATCGTGTCTTATATCTCAATTCACTCTAAAGTAAATTCTGAAGTATTCTGTTGTGCTGCAGCAAGCAAGAAGTTCATTGTCCTATCTGGGACACATGACAATAAACTCTCTTGACTTGACTTGACTTGAAAAGATGAATAGCCGCTTTGACCATAAACTTGTTGCATATACAACTCAAAGTTCACAATTTAATTGATTAGACCTTAAGGCAGCATATTATTTTTTTTATTAGGATAATTAACATCTATAATGGAGAAGGAACTAGACTGTGCTCCAGAAAATGAACAAATTGTTAACAGCGTTCCTGCATAATACTCAAAATTTAAATGGATATGATTTATATGCAGTGAGCTGCTTTTATTTCTGAGGGTTGCATCCGTGCATTAATGCTAGCTGTTAAGGTTCCTATATTAATCCCTGGTCACTGACAAGGGGCATGACACCATGTGGGCAAAGCTGAACATAAGAACTATTTTCAATGTGAAACATGTTCACAACTGTTAATGGGAACAAAAATTCATTTGGTTTGTTTGAAACATTTTTTTTATCCCATTGATGTTATCTGAGGATTTGACATAATCAAGAATAAACCTGAAATCCTGTCACTGCTGAGGGGAAATTTGTTCCTCCTCTCTCTCTCTCTCGCTCTCTTTCTCATGGTGGGGGGGTGTTAGTGTATGTGACGCCGCAGGCCGCTCCCCCCCCCACCCCCCGCAATAGCCCCGGGCGTTGAGGTGGACGGGATCCAATCTATGGGTCCCTCTTGATACTAGTTAATTGTATGTGCAAATATATATATTATAATATATATATTAGATATAATTGCTATGTATATTATTCACTGATGTACGTACTGATATATATATTCTTCAACTACATTTTATACATATACATAACAAAAACTCTGATCTGGCGTCTTGGTTTGGGGTTTTTTCCATTTGCCACTCAAAAAACAGTACGTAATAGCGGCACGGTTCTTTGCCATTACTCACCGTTATCCTGTGCTGCGAGTGCAACACAGTTTTGTTCCGATCGGTGGGTTATATTGCTAAAGTTACTATCAAGGTTTAAAAATTCTTAAAATACTGCACGGCACGCAGAATCTTTCACTCAGCGACCTCAGCAGATTGGTCTTCTTCTCCAGTCACTGCATGGCTGGGATGGCCGAGCCACATTCCTGTCTCCCATGGCGGTGGCCTGGCCCGCTCATTCACAAATCCTCTCTCCCCTCCCCTAGTACTTGTCAATCGTCTCCCCCACTCCCCGCCGCCCTCTGCGGCGATGGCAGCCCCGTCTACCCGTTCCCCCGGTCCATCTCCTCTGCAGCATTTACTCACCCTCATGGCGTTCTCGGAGGAGATTCGTCCAAAATCGTGGTGACAACGAGTCAATCCCCCCAACCCCCCCCCCCACCCCCGCAGCAGCAACGAGCAGGCAGGAGGTAGGCGGGATGGGCAGTGCGGGGACGGGCGTGCAGCTAGCAATGGGCGGTCGGGTCAGGACGGGGATGGGCGGCTGAGCCAGTGTAGGCAGAGGGAAGCAGGAGGAAATCGGGTTGCATGGTGGCCCGAGCATTTGCGACGGAGTTTGAGGGACCACACACACACACAGCACACACCCACACCACACTCCTCACACACACACTCATCCACAACACTCTAACACCACGCACTACACACACACACACACACACACAAAACAACACACACCAACACACCACACACACACATACACACCTCTCTCTGTGAAAACTGGTCCAATTGGCACGGGCAGAAGAATAATAAATAATATAGATCTGCAGATGCTGATTTGTATAGTGGGTGGGGTGGAAGTGAGGAAGGGTGGGGGAGGGGAGGGGGGTGTGGGGGTGGGGAGGTGGTGTGGGGTATGTGCCGGGGGAGGTGTGGAGGGAGTGGAGGGGGTTGTTGATTGGGTTGGGGGGTGTGGGGGGAGACGGGTGGGGGCGGGTTTTGTGGGGTGTGGTGGGATCGGGGGGGTGGTGAGGAGGGATATGGGGATATGAGGAGTGGGATGGATGGGGTATAGAGGGATAGGAGGTTGGGTAGGGAAGGGTGAAGAGTAAACCCCCTTTCTCCATGTGGAGTGACCCACGATGTGACCACGGTGTTTTCACTTAAGGTTCCTATATTAATTCCTGGTCACTGACAAGGGGCATGACACCATGTGGGCAAAGCTGAACAAAAACTATTTCTGTATGCAAGTGAAACATGAAACACAGTTAATGGCACAAAATCATTGGTTTGTTTGAAACATTTTTTTTATCCCATTGATGTTATCTGAGGATTTGACATAATCAAGAATAAACCTGAAATCCTGTCACTGCTGAGGGGAAATTTGGTCTCTCTCTCTCTCTCTCTCTCTCTCTTTCTCATGCAGTAATCACATACAATTAACATAGCGGGAACGTCGGAACTCTTACGAGCAACTTAGCGACTCGTGGCGCTAACGTGCAGGTACTCGGGGAAACTTGTAAATCGTGAAAAAAAATCAAAAAATGTTGATTTTTTCTCACGAGTCATAAATTTACGGTTCAAGTTAAAAATTGAACATTTTACTCGTTGTAATAACGTTAGTGGCCCGTGCTGTTTCCTTTTTGACTCGTGAGTCTACGTGGGGAAACTATTTAACTCAGCGGGCAGGCAGCATCTCTGGAGAGAAGGAATGGGTGACAGGATGACATTTCGAAATTTCTCCAGCCCCATGTGTGCACTTTTTGTCAACCAGCATCTGCCCTTTCTTGTGTAAGTCTTTATTTGTGTCGTGGCAGTTGATTGTCGCTTTCCCTTCAGGTTTCCCAGGGGGTGGGACGGGACTGGAGTTATTCACTAACTGACAACTTCATGGTGGTATTGCTATCTTGTTGGTTTATTGTTTCCACGTGCAACTGATGTACAATGAAAAAAACTTTGCTGCGCTGCTATCCATTCATATATTACCGTTGCGAGTACAATCAAGTAGTATTAGTCATACCAACGGCCGCACGGTTCAAGGGGAAATTCTAGTTCTTTTCAAGGGGAAGGTGGTTCTTTTTTAGCATGTTCAAAAGAATCAGGCAGGAAACAGAGCACAGGCGGGTAAGCACCGTGGGGACGGGTTGAATGAACAAAGTCAACAGCAGAAACCCACGTCGTTGGATCTCGCTGGCGGCTGCTGTAAACACTGGAAAACACTCGCCAGCCACAGCAGCGTTTGTGATGGGACAGTGCAGTCGAATGTATCAACGAAATAGATGGCGCACCCAGATAAATTGTCATCGATTTATATTCCAGATATGTTTACTTTCTTCACAGAATTTCCAAAAGTCTCTGCGCTGGGCACCATCAGTATAGGCGGCCCTTCGGATCACGGTCAACACGGTACAACACAAACACCGGAGGATGATAAACCCCCCGCCCCCCAATACGCCCCACCCCCCCCCCCCCCTCCCACCCCCGGCACTCACCCTCATCACCACCCCCACCTGCAGCAGTGTCTCGCAGTCCCAAAACGTTTAAGTTCTAGGTTTATTATTTTCACATATATAAAGGTTTTGGTTTGCATTCTGTCCAGGTCAAAGGTAAAATAATAAAACAAAGATAACTACAATCAGCTGAAAAGGAACAGATATAATGATGCAGCATATAGTTCTCAGCATTGCATAGTCACAACACGCTAACATTATACAATATCCTCGCATTCTTTTCGGAGACCACAGTTCTTTACCTGCGTAAAATCACATTCTATGTGCAGCCAGTAATGGCAACGGGAGGGAGAATCCAGAACCTCGTCAATGAAGTCAGGTGTACAACAATCCGGACATAGTCACAAAAAGCTGGGAGTAAACTCGCGGGGACAGGCAGCCATCTCTGGAGAGGAAGGAAATGTCTGAAGTAGGGTCTCGACCCGAACGTCACCCATTCCTGATGCACGCCTGTCCCGCTGAGTTACTCAGCATTTTGTGCCCTCGAAGGGAATAAGGCTTTTCAATTTAGTTTATTGTCACGTGTATCGAGGGAATAGTGAAATTCGGTCAGATGAAAGACAATACATTATTACAATCGAGCGCATTACAGGTGTTTTGTGTAAAATTGTCATATTGTATTTTGGTCTCTGGACGGTGCGACTCTGGTGCCCTGGAAGGGCCTGTTTTCTCGCTAATCTAACTAATCTAAAGTGAACCTTTGCATACTGATATAATTATTAAAGAGTCATTTAATATCCTTAAAATATAAACAGATGCTGCATGAGAGACATGGTGCAGACTGTTGTGTTAAAATAAGGCTGAGGGAGGTCTCCGTCCGGCTTCGGGCTGTGATCGGTGGGTTCCACTGCCCACCAGGTGCAACGCCTCGTCAGGTTTACACCTGATGGCTTTTCCCAATCCCTTTTCATCAGCTTTCGTCTATATTCAGGTTCAGTTCTAATGTCCAAAATTAGAAATGTTCCAAATAGAACACTGTGTCAGTCTTCAGGAGGAAGTTGGTAGCTCAAGACGAACTGGTTAACTCAGGAGATGGAACTTTGGAACATCGCAGTGGAAAAGCAAAAATAGATACCTCGTGGAGAACTCGCGTTTAACAACCACTTGAACATTCAACTTAGGATCTTGTGCACAACCACGAGTCTTGTCACTCGGGGTCACTCGGGGTCAACTCTCACCGTGAGGGTCAGGGCCATTATGGAGTGAATGTGAGGGATTGAGGGTTGGGGAAGGGACGAGGGAGAGAGATTGGGAGGGAGAGGTGAGGGATGCGTTGGGGGGATGGGTTGCATTGGGGGAACGGGTGAGTGGTGGAATATTGCATTGGGGTACGGTTGCGTTGGAGGTCAAGACCTTCCGTATATATATACTAATGGAAGTCCAATTATCTGCCATAATAAAGGCACGCTTCTTGACGAAAGTTGGAAATCAGGAAATAATTGAGTCATCATGTAAAAGTCTTCAAATTCTGAATTTTACTATACAATAAAAAAAAGGTCAGGATAGTAATTTATTGGAAATGATCAATTGAGTCAGGCAGCAGCGGTTGTAGAGAGAAAAACAAAGTCAATGTTTCCAGTCAATAATCTTCCTTCTGAGTCTTTTGTTAATGAATGAGTCAGATTCAATGGTGGTATTTGAGTAGAGTAATAGAGCGATACAGCATGGAATCCCTTTGACCCAACTTGCCATGCCAACTAAGATGCCCATCATACCCTTCTCATTCATCCATGTTTGATTCATGTCCTTTTGAACGTTTCCTATTCATATTCATGTACCTGTTTAAATCCCTTTTAAATGATTTAATGCACCTGCCTCAATCGCTTTGACTGGCAGCTCATTCCATAAATGTGTGAAAAGGTTGCCCAGGTTATTATTAAATCTTTCCTCTCTCATCTTAAACCTATGCCCTCTAATTATTAATTTCCCAACCCTGGGAAAAATACTGTGTGCAATCACTCTACCTATGCTCCTCATCATTTTATACATCTCTGTAAGATCATGCCTCCGTTTTCTATGCTCCAAGGAATAAAGTCCGGGCCTGTACAACCGCTACCTATAACTCAGTTTCTAGTGTCTGTTAACATCCTCATAAATATTTTCTGCACTCTTACAAGCTTAATGACATATTTCTGTTGCAGAATGACCAAAACTGAACACCATATCCAAGTGCGGCTCTGCAACATAACATCCCAACTTCTATACTCAATGCCCTGACTGTTGAAGCCCATTGTGAAGTCTTCTCAGTGTGAAGACAGGATTAACTTCATAAATGGTGTTCACTTCAACCAATGCTGACATGGACTGATGCATCAGCGCAGGTTGATGGTTGAAGAATAATAGTAAGATTAAACGAGAACTTACCTAGTTCGAATTTGATCTTTATTTTTGAGGAGTAAACGATGAGGGATTTTATTACGTGAAGAAGCCTCGCTGGCGCTGGAACGGCCATACTTCAAGCCTGGGCTGAAAAACACAGAAAACAATAGCAGAGTAAGACAGTAAGGCTCATCATAGATTTAGAACTACCAGATGGATCATTTATTTTATGAGGAGTGAAACAAAGCAGGTGTTATTATAGTGTACCCACCAACAACGCGGTGTCCAAGCATGTCATGTGGGAACAGGTTTATGGTAGAACTTGAAAATTTTTTTCTTCTTTCACAACCCTGCGGTTTCTAAAATATGTTCGAGTGTAGTCCTGGATCGCCGCGATGTAGCTGCTGCCCTGGTGGTGTGAGATTTGAAACACATCAGTCGTTACTCCTGCATAGTTACACTGTTTTAAACAACTTGAGATTGTTTGCACTGAAGCTTTTGCTGGTGTGGTTTTCTTATGGTAATCATTAATGTTTTTTCATCTCCTCGAGAGTTTTGGTAACTTTTACATATGATTCAAATGTTTAACTACACACAACGTTGGATCAATGGGATAAGCTTGAAAACCATTACCTTCGTCATCCAGATTCTCCCTGGTCTGCTTTGTTTGATCAGATCGTAAACATGAACACAATGTTATATCTGCAGTCACACATACAGTCTAAAGTAACATTTGTAATGTTGCACCCTTTGAGCTGACACCAAGCCATTAACATACTAATTTAAATTGTAACTTTTCCAATGCCAAACTTCGATGGAGTCCATGCCTAAGTAAGGTAAGTACAATGCTAACTATCCCAATTTCTGTATATCTTGGTTTGGGTGGATTTTTGGTAAGATTCCTTTCATTAAATCTGGATATTTATGATGTGATCCTATTGATTTCTGGTCTGAGATTTGTCCTAAATAACGATGATAAGGCCACTTCTGCACTATTAAATGGCACTGTAACTTATAGTGTTGTTCAAAATGCAACTCGGCAAGGAACTCCAATATGTTTGCAATGTTCACAGTATGATAGGTTATTTGACTGTCTGCCAAAATTTTCCATTTCTTTATATGTGGTTTATATTGTCTCTGAGTGCTATCTCGACCATGATGCGACTATAATTCCATAGTTCTATCCGACAATCCAAGTCTTTGTAGTGGTTATGGTCAAAACCTGCAGTTTAATACACAATTCATATAAGCATGTAATGGATGTATTTCTTTGGGTATGGTATTTATCAATAAATCACTGCTGATAGGAATTGAATATATGGTTCTTTAATCATGTTTAACTTCAATGTGAACCCATGGTAGTGTTGGCCAATTTGGAATTAAACCAATCTGTGGCAGAATCTTGTGTCTATTTCTCTTCAGCATTGCTGAACCGAGCAAAATGGCGGAAAAAGCATAAAAGAACTATTCCCCCAGTTAGTGAAAAAGCATCTACAGTACTGCATCTGGATCTGGTTCCCAAGACACATTATTTAGGCAATTGATGATTTAGTCTTGATGCAAACAGATCAATGGTCTGGTAACCCCATTAGTGTCACAATTTTACTGAAAATTACTGGGTTCAACACAACCATTCTGTGTTGTCTTTAAACCATCTTGGAATTATTTGTCCTGCCTCCACATGTCTTTAACAGGGAATGTAATTTGCCAAAATCCAATTTGGTGCTTAATACACCATTGCCATTAGCTGATTGACAGACAATCACATGATACCGATCTGACTCCACCCATGTGATTAATATATGCAACAGCTGTTTTTATGTCTAATTGCTATCAGTACATGCAAGATCTTTTTTTAGAAACAATATGCCTTCAACCCATAAAATGGCACCAATAATTCTAAATAGTTTATACCATATGTTTGGGAGAATACATTTTCCTCTTGGTACAAGTCATCTGCCCACAGCTGGTGAATGAATCTGTCGCCCCCCATCCGAGAGCATAGATCTTGTTTGTAAATTTTCTTCAGGCTGTTTGTATCAGAATGGTTTTTAGCAGTGTGGGACATTTTCATATCACCATTGTAATGTCCTCAATAATAGCTTCTTTTGTTAATTGCATAGGCTATCAAAATGGCCCTTGCCTCTCTTTTTTAGGAGCTCTTTTTTTTCCCTTTGAAGGTTTTGGTAATGTAATGGACCAATTCTACTGCAAGAATGCTGCTACTAATTTACCAATACCCTTTGCTACTTCTCGGGATGGAGGGTAAGGTTTGTGAAGAGACCCCTACAGGTCACTAAAATATCGTCAATCTTATCTGTGGCCAAAGTTACTACACATAGTAACTGAGTTAATACACAAACCCCAAAATAGGTTAATTGACTGTGCTGGCTGCAGCTGGACTTAATGATGAATCAAGAAACCTAACTTCTCAAATAAAGTTTTAGTTGCTGAAACTGATTTTTCAGCTGATTTTTTTGATTTTCCTGATTACTATTGATGATTAAAATGTCATCCAGATAAGCCATAATGATGTGCTTTTGTGCCTCTTAATTGTGCTAAAGCTGGTTTCAACAGCTTTGTAAAGAGCATGGACTTAACCCATTTGGTAAAGCTTTGAATCTAACCCATTTGGTAAAGCTTTGAATTGCCACAGCTGTCCCAGCCAATTAAATTTTAAATACCTTCGAAAGAACTGATGTATTGGTACTGAATAGTACGCATCCTTTAAATCAATTGTAGCCATATAACAACCTGCTGATATCAAATGTCTTGCAGTGTTAAATGTTTCCATTTTAAAATGTTTATATTCAACAAATTTATTAAGATTTGTAAGGTCCAGAATAATTCTGCAACCACCATCTTTTTTATTTCTTGGAATATTTTGACACAAATTGATGCTCATGTTCAACAGTTTTTTCAATAACACCTTTTTTAAACATTTGTCAAGTTCCACATTAATTTCTGCCTCTTCAATTGCAGAAAAACATGAAACCATAAGCATGGTTTATTTTGTACCGGAGAATTAACACCTTCTTTGAATGTAATAGTAGCTCCTGAATGTTTGTAAAATAAACCGATCAGATGTGATGGCAAGCCATTCATCATAAAACATTTGTAATCTCCCTCCAACTGGAGATTTGTCCTACATTTTCTTTAAGCATAGAATAATTTTTTTGTACTCTCCATATGAACGTGGTGGTCTCCTTCTCCCTGTATACGGTATGTGAAACATTAGGCTGTGTTGGATGATAATATTTTCTTATCATACTCCTGCCTCTGTTTCCAAAATCAAATCCCCTTTCTTGACGAAAAATATCTTTTTTGTCCAAAAGACGAAAGGTCTCTGTGGCTAATTAGATTTAGCTCTTCATCCCATTTTCTTATTTGTTTAGGCAGGTTTTCTCCAAATAGATAACCAGAGCTTGAAACACACTTGATCGACACAGACCTGCAAACCTTGGATGAAATTATGGGCCGAATCGCAATTTTCCTCATACAATTAATTCATAATGAAGGAATTGCATAATAAGCCCAAAGTATCTTTTTGGATTTTATCCATCTCCAACCCCTCCATTTGCCTTCCAAAAGCAGTAATTGGCAGCAGAAAGAAATCAATTTGAGGATTCTTTGAAATCTTATTTCTTGTCCTCTCATGCCTGGAGTCATAGGCGTCCATATAGATGGATTAACCGTAGGTACCTTCAATGAGGTGCAATTTTTCCGGTGTTTTATATAATTCTGCTGTTTCAATCATCACAGAATCTTGAAGTTGGTGAGATACCATATAAATTAATATTGGCAGCTAGGTTTTCTACCATAGCCTCACCACTTCCTTCAGGTATAGCAAATCTTTTGCCATCTCAGGCACATCTGGCCTTCTCTTTTTTATTCGTGGGTGTGCACTCATAATCCACATCACCACTTGCAGGGTCTGTCTTTTGCAGCCCTGATACACTTGGCATTATATCCAATGAGACTTATAGAAACATAGAAACATAGAAATTTAGACGCAGGAGTAGGCCATTCAGCCCTTCGAGCCTGCACCGCCATTCAATATGATCATGGCTGATCATCCAACTCAGTATCCCGTACCTGCCTTCTCTCCATACCCTCTGATCCCTTCAGCCACAGGGGCCACATCCCAACTCACTCTTAAATATAGCCAATGAACTGGCCTCAAACTACCCTCTGCGGCAGAGAGAGTTCCAGAGACTCACCACTCTCTGTGTGAAAAAAAGTCTTTCTCATCTCGGTCTTAAAGGATTTCCCCCTTATCCTTAAGCTGTGACCCCTTGGTCCTGGACTTCCCCAACATCCGGGAACAATCTTCCTGCCATCTAGCCTGTCCAACCCCTTAAGAATTTTGTAAGTTTCTATAAGATCCCCTCTCAATCTCCTAAATTCCAGAGAGTATAAACCGAGTCTATCCAGTCTTTCTTCATAAGACAGTCCTGACATCCAGGAATCAGTCTGGTGAACCTTCTCTGCACTCCTCTATGGCAATAATGTCCTTCCTCAGATTTGGAGACCAAAACTGTACGCAATACTCCAGGTGTGGTCTCACCAAGACCCTGTACAACTGAAGTAGAACCTCCCTGCTCCTGTACTCAAATCCTTTTGCTATGAAAGCTAACATTACCATTTCGCTTTTTTCACTGCCTGCTGCACCTGCATGCTACTTTCAATGACTGGTGTACCATGACACCCAGGCTCGCTGCATCTCCCCTTTTCCTAATCGGCCACCATTTAAATAATAGTCTGCTTTCCTGTTTTTGCCACCAAAGTGGATAACCTCACATTTATCACATTTATACTGCATCTGCCAAACATTTGCCCACTCACCCAGCCTATCCAAGTCACCTTGCAGTCTCCTAGCATCCTCCTCACAGCGAACACTGCCCCCCAGCTTAGTGTCATCCGCTCAAACTTGGAGATATTGCCTTCAATTCCCTCATCCAGATCATTAATATATATTGTAAATAGCTGGTTTGGTCCAGCACTGAGCCCTGCGGTACCCCACTAGTCACTGCCTGCCATTGTGAAAAGGACCCGTTTACTCCTACTCTTTGCTTCCTGCCAGCCAGTTCTCTATCCACATCAATACTGAACCCCTAATACCGTATGCTTTAAGTTTGTATACTATCTCTTATGTGGGACCTTGTCGAAAGCCTTCTGGAAGTTCCAGATATACCACATCCACTGGTTCTCCCTTATCCACGCTACTAGTTACATCCTCGAAAAATTCCACAAGATTCGTCAGACATTGATTTACCTTTCGTAAATCCATGCTGACTTTGTCCAATGATTTTCACCACGTTCCAAATGTGCTGCTATCCATCTTTAATAACTGACTCTAGCAGTTTCCCCACTACCGATGTTAGACTAACTGGTCTGTAATTCCCCGTTTTCTCTCTCCCTCCCTTCTTAAAAAGAGGGGTTACATTTGCTACCCGCCAATCCTCAGGAAACTACTCCAGAATCTAAAGAGTTTTGAAGATTATCACTAATGCATCCACTATTTCCTGAGCTATCTTCCTTAAGTACTCTGGGATGCAGCCTATCTGGCCTGGGGATTTATCGGCCTTTAATCTATTCAATTTACCCAACACCACTTCCCGACTGACTGGATTTCACTCAATTCCTCCTTTGACCCACAGTCCCCTGCTATTTCGGCAGATTATTTATGTCTTCCTTAGTGAAGACGGAACCAAAGTAGTTATTCAATTGGTCCGCCATTCCTTGTTCCCCATGATCAACTCACCTGTTTCTGACTGCAAGGGACCTACATTTGTTTTAACTAACCTCTTTCTCTTCACATATCTATAAAAACTTTTGCAGTCAGTTTTTATGTTCCCTGCCAGTTTTATTTCATAATCTATTTTTCCTTTCCTAATTAAGCCCTTTGTCCTCCTCTGCTGGTCTCTGAATTTCTCCCAGTCCTCTGGTATGCTGCTTTTTCTGGCTACTTTGTACGCATCATCCTTTGCTTTGATACTATCCCTGATTTCCCTTGTTATCCACGGATGCACTACCTTCCCCGATTTATTCTTTTGCCAAACTGGGATGAACAATTTTTGTAGTTCATCCATGCAGTCTTTAAATGTCTTCCATTGTATATCCACCATCAAACCCTTTTAGAATTAATTGCCAGTCAATCTTGGCCATTCACGTCTCATACCCTCAAAGTTACCTTTCTTTAAGTTCAGAACCATTGTTTCTGAATTTAACAATGTCACTCTCCATCTAATGAAGAACTCAACCATATTATGGTCACTCTTGCCCAAGGGGGCACGTACAACAAGACGGCTAACTACCCCTTCCTCATTACTCAAAACCCAGTCTAAAATAGCCTGCTCTCTCGACGTTGGTTCCTCTACATGTTGATTTAGATAACTATCCCGCATACATTCCAAAAAATCTCTTCCTCAGCACCCCTGCCAATTTGATTAACCCAATCTATATGTAGATTGAAGTCACCCATTATAACTGTTTTGCCTTTGTCGCACGCATTTCTAATTTCCTGTTTGATACCATCCCCAACTTCTCTGCTACTGTTAGGTGGCTGTACACAACACCCACCAGCGTTTTTCTGACCCTTAGTGTTTTGTAGCTCTACCCATACCGATTCCACATCCTCCAAGCTAATGTCCTTCCTTTCCATTGCGTTAATCTCCTCTCTAACCAGCAACGCTACCCCACCTCCTTTTCCTTTCTCTCTATCCCTCCTGAATATTGAATATCCCTGGATGTTCAGCTCCAGCCTACGTCACCCTGGAGCCATGTCTCCGTGATCCCAACTATATCATAATCATTAATATCTATCTGAAAGTTCAACTCGTCCACCTTATTACGAATACTCCTTGCATTGAGGACACAAAGCCTTCAGGCTTGTCTTTACAACGCACTTACCCCTTATACAATTTTGCTGAAAAGTGGCCCTTTTTGATTTTTGCCCCTGGTTTTGTCTGCCTGCCACTTTTACTTTTCACCTTGCTACCTATTGCTTCTACCCTCATTTTACACCCCACCTGCCTCTCTGCTCTTGTACCCATCCCCCTGCCACATTAGTTTAAATCCTCCCCGACAGCACTAGCAAAACACTCCCCCCAAGAACATTGGTTCCATTCCATTCCAGGTGCAAACCGTCCTGTTTGTACCGGTCCCACCTCCCCCAGAACTGGGCCCAATGCCCTAAAAATTTGAATCCCTCCCCTTGCACACTTTTCAAGCCACGTATTCATTTGCAATATCCTCCTATTTCTACTTTCTGACTGGCCCGTGGTACTGGTAGTAATCGGAGATTACTACCTTTGAGGTCCTACTTTTAAGTTTATCTTCTAGCTCCCTAAATTCACCTTGTAGGACCTCATCCCTTTTTTTTACCTATATCGTTGGTGCCAACACGTACCACGAAACTGGCTGTTCACCCTCCCCCTCCAGAATGTTCTGCAGCCGTTCAGTGACATCCCTGACCTTTGCACCAGGGAGGCAACATACCATCCTGGAGTCTCGTTTGCGGCCGCAGAAACGCCTATCTATTCCCCTGACAATTGAATCCCACTATTACTATTGCCCTTCCCCTCTTTTTTCCCCCCTCATTGTGCTGCAGAGCCACACATGGTGCCATGAACTTGGCTGCTGCTGCATTCCCCTGATGAGCCATCTCCTTCAACAGTATCCTCTAAAATGGTATACCTGTTTAGGAGGGAGATGACCGCAGGGGACTCCTGCACTACCTGCCTACTGCTTTGCTGGCTATTGGCCACCCGTTCCCTTTTTGTCCTCTTACCTTTTGCCTGCGGTGTGACCAACTCACTGTACGTGCTATCCACGACTTTCTCCGCATCGTGGATGCTCCAGTATGAATCCAGCCGCAGTTCCAATCGTTCAATGCGGTCTGCCAGGAGCTGCAGCTGGACACACTTCCTGCAAACGTAGTCACCAGGGACAACGACCAATCTCCCTGATCTCCCACATGTTGCAGGTGAACAAACCACGGGACCAATCTCTACTGCCATACCTTACTCCCAAATTACTCTGTATTAAATATAAAAAAAACACAAAAACTTATCCTTTAAACTTTACTACTAAATACTGAATCCTTAACTCCCAGAATCCCTAACTCCCAGAGTCCCTAACTCCCAGAATCCCTAACTCCCAGAATCCCTAACTCCCAGAATCCCTAACTCCCAGAAGGCAGAAATGTAAAATTGTAAACCCGGGGTTGCACCCAATCAGCTGCTTCTCGGGTCCTCTTCCACCAATCAGCGGCTTCCTCAAAAAAACCCACTTCTCCAAATGGAATGTTATGGATTTGGGTAAAAACAAGCCCCGCGCTAGATTTTAAAACCTTACCGGTCGGGTGTCGCTCCTCCCCTCCTCCTCTTCCAACGGCTCCTGTGGGCCTCTGAAAAAACAAGCCCCGCACTGGATTTTAAAAACTTACCGGTCGGGTGTCGCTCCTCCCCCTCCTCCTCTTCCAACGGCTCCTGTGGGCCTCTGAAAAAACAAGCCCCGCGCTGGATTTTAACCTTACCGGTCGGGTGTCGCTCCTCCCCCTCCTCCTCTTCCAACGGCTCCTGTGGGCCTCTGAAAAAAACAAGCCCCGCGCTAGATTTTAAACTTACCGGTCGGGTATCGCTCCTCCCCCTCCTCCTCTTCCAACGGCTCCTGTGGGCCTCTGAAAAAAAACAAGCCCCGCGCTTGATTTTAGAGCTTACCGGTCGGGTGTCGCTCCTCCCCCTCCTCCTCTTCCAACGGCTCCTGTGGGCCTCTGAAAAAACAAGCCCGCGCGCTAGATTTTATAGCTTACGGTCGGGTGTCGCTCCTCCCCTCCTCCTCTTCCAACGGCTCCTGTGGGGCCTCTGAAAAAAAAACAAGCCCCGCGCTTGATTTTATAGCTTACCGGTCGGGTGTCGGCTTTATTATCGGAGGACTTTCATTATCAGAGTCATTATCAGAAACCACGGGCCTCACGGATTTCTTTTTACTTTTTCTAGGAACATTTTCCTCCGTGGTTTGTATTTCTGGAGAAATTATAGTCTCACTAACGGGTGAATCAGCGGCCGCCGGTATCGGAACCGGATCCGCACTAAACTCTTGTCCCGTTTTTTTTAGCTTCACCCCGGGATGATCTTTTTACCCGCGAAATTTTCCTTTGAGACTTCTCCATTTTTCTTTTCCATTTATCTGGCTAAATCAGTACGCCAGCATGACTCTGATTTTAACTTTTACTTTCTCTTTTGCTGGTTTTACCAGCGTAACGTCTTTTTTAGAACGTCCCCACTTTTCCTTACACTTACCTGCGGGTCCGTTCCGGCCGCTGCGAGGAGCTGCTCTCTGCAACTCTTGCTTCTGCCGTCAGCGCCGACGTAATGCCGTTCCAGCGCCAGGCGGGGCTTCTTCACGTAGTCACTCACGTGACTCCGAAGTAAAATTGTAGGTTAGTCCCTCATGCTGGTCCGTCAATACCTGCCACTGTTTGGTAGTGATGAATTTCAGGGCCTGACAGTTCAGCTAGTGGTAACATTACCAATCCAACAATGATATTGGAGATTTCAATTGCACACCCTAGTGTACATTCTAAACTAATTAAAAACAATGTTCCTGCTAAAAGATACATTGGAAGTATTTCTGATTATCATTAATTATTGTTTACTTTTACAAGAAATTAGACATTGTATTAATTGTCAGACTTTGGCTCCATTTAGATGTTGATGATAGGATTTCTCTCATTACTGCTGATGCTCTTATACTCTCTTGAGAAAAATAGGAGCTACAGCCCATTTTGTCCTTTGTATCTTTGCTTTGCCATTCAATACGATCATGGTTGATCTTCTATATCAAAACCCAAATCCCACTCTCCATAACCTTGATGTTTTTGTGTTCGGAATTGTGTCTATCAATTAAAAATGTTTAGCAACATGGCTTCAACATTGTTTTGTGCCAGATCACTCTACACAGGTTCTCCACCCTCCGAGGGAAGAAATTGCTCCTGACCTCAGTCTTAAATGTCTTACCTCATATCCTGAGATTTTGATACATAGTTCTGAACATTTCAGTCAGGATAAAGCCGACCTTGTTTGTTGACTACTGTCAAACGTTTGTATTTTTCTCTGAGATCTCATCTCATACATCTAAAATTCAGTCAACACAAAGTAAGTAGATCCAATCCAATATCATACCGGTACCCAGACGGGACGTCAAAGGACGAGAAGCTGAAGCCAAGAAGTGGAAGCCAAGATACCGAAAGTACATCACAACGAAAGGACACGAAGCCGAAAGTACATCACGCCGAAAGGATATGAACCCGAACGGACACCGCGTCGAAACGATACAAACCCGAATGGACACCATGCCGCAAAGACAAGACACAGAACGGACATGACTTGAAAAGCCGCCGAACGGAAATGATGTCTCCGGAGATGGGATTGGTCCGACACATTGTCAGTCATCGATAAAGGTCAGCGATTGGTCCAGATCCCCGCGTCCATGGCTGGGGGAGTGTCGCGGGGAGATGGGAGGGTTGGGGGGAGATGGGTGGGTGTGGGGAGGAGCTTGAGCTTGCGTATGTAAAATGGTGGCAGTGACTCCAAGCTGCTGCAATTGCCATAGAAGCTTTTCGACGAACTGTTCGTTCCCCGTCAGATTTTAAGCCGAAAAACAATCTGACACCGAACGCACATGAAGCCGAAATAATAAATGGGTATGAAACACTGAAACACTTTTTTGCACATATTTGCTGCAAGAATTGGTGTAGCTTCTTACATTTTGAAATAGTTACATTTGCGTCTTGTCGTTGCGCGTGGTGTCCGTTCGGTTTCGTATCCTTTCGGCGTCGTGTCCGTTTGGTATCCCGGCTCCCACTTCTTGGCTTCGGCTTCTCGTCCTTCGACGTCCCGTCCGCACACGATCATCCCACTATCCCAGTCAGTCAGTCCAGTGGACCCTTATTACACTTTCTCTTTAACAATTCTAACCTTTCTGGGTGACGAAAATTAACATTTCTAAGTTTGCCCTCCACACAAAAGAGGGTGAAGTTGTGAGCAGGATGCAGAGAAGCTTCAAAACAATTTAAACAAGGCTAAGGAAATTCAGCATGTCTCCGATGACTCTTTCCAATTTCTACTGAGGCACTGTGCAAAACATCCTATTTGGATGCATCACAGACTGGCTTGCCAACTGTTCTGCTTAAGACTACAAGAAATTCCAGAGAGAAGTGAACGCAATCCAGTACATCACGCAAACGAAACCCTCGCTCTCCCCCCCACCATTGTCTCCAGCTATACCACGCTGCCTCAGAAAAGCAGTCAACTTAATCATGGACAATTTACTCCTTGATCATTCTCTCTTCTCTCCCCTCCCATTGAGTAAAATATACAAAAGTTGAAATGCTTCTTATTCGCTCTTTTCCGACAGACAGATCTCTCATATTCTAAGGTTGAAATCCTAATCTTCCAGTCTACCTTGTTGTGACCCTTGTACATTTTTTTCACCTGCACTTTCTCTGTAGCTGTAAAACTATATTCCGCACTGATTTTTCTTTCCCTCTCAACCCCATTCTCCAACCTTTGCTCCATAATCCCTGACACCCATACTAATCAAGAATCTGTCAATCTTCGCCTTAAAAATATCCGTTGACTTGGCTTCCACAGCCGTCTGTGGTAATAAATTTCACAGATTCACAATCCTCTGACGAAAAAAATTTATTGTCAAACCAAGTTGTGATTAGCCTGGCTAGCATGCAAAGCCATGTCTTTCACTCTTTCACTCTGCCATATACATTTGACAATAATAAACCAATACCAGTATTAATAATTGTTTGACCATTGTACCCACAAGGGCCATTAAGATGAAGTTAATTGCATATGAGTCAAAGAATGAAGATACAATGGTAGATAATATAAAATATATGACATAAAAAGCCTAGCACGTAATAGGAGCTCAGCAATTTAGAAAAATTACTATGTTATTAACTCCAGACAGAAAATATTGTTTTTCTTGACATTTGCTGAACTTATGAGAAGATTCTATTTCTCATAATGAAAAAAAAAACACAGCTTCACAGGATTTAACCAAGTGATGGTGCTTTTCTTTTATGGTTGTGCAATCTGTGTATAAGTCAGTGGTTACTGTCACGTTCAAACAAATTGACTACAAAATATTGATATCATGTCAGAACCTGGCAGATAAAAGTAAGCAAAACATTGCCTTTAAGTGTAGCGTAATGTAATTATCAGCAATGTAAATTTAAACTGTGGCAGGTGGGTTAGCGGTAACTTAAAGCATTTTTGTATTTATACAATGATGGAATAGTTAAAAATGATACCTGCATGGACAGAAAAGAGAAAATGATAGAGCTGAATTCGATGGTCAAATTTTCTTTCCGTGAAAAAAAGGCACAACTTGGTAAAACAATTGTTTTAAATTACACCTCCAAGTGAGGACTTTGACATGTAAACATTTATGGACAACAAAAAAGGTAATGGAGTCCATGCAAACTATTCCAAATGTTGCCTTACCAATGTCTTGCACAACTCTATCATGACATCCCAACTCAATCTACTGACCAATGGAGATGATTGTGACAAACACCTTTTTTTTATCACTGTCTACCTGTGTCGCTATTTTCATGGAACTATGTATCTGAATGCCTCGGTTTTTCTGTTCAGTAATACTGCCCAGGATGCTGCTAGTTACTGTGCAAGTCCTGCCCTGGTTTGATTTATCAAAATACAACTCTTCTCATTTATCGGAATTAAACTCTCTCTGCCATCCCTAGTCATATTGGCCCAGTTGATCAAGATCCTGTTGTAATCTTGGCTATCCTTCTTCATTGTCAACACTGTTCGTGTCATCTGCAAATTTCTAACCATGTTCCCTGACGGCATGGTGACGTAGCTTAGAGCTACTGCCTTACAGTGCCAGAAATCCAGATTAGATCCTGACTGGGTGTTATCTGTATGGAGTTTTGCGTTCTCCCCATGAACTGCGTGGGTTTTTTTCCGGCCTTTTCCCCCGTATCCTTTGATCCCGTTAGCCATAAGAGCTATATCTAACTATCTGTTGAAAACATCCAGTGAATTGGCCTCCACTGCCTTCTGTGGCAGAGAATTCCACATTCACAATTCTCTGGGTGAAAAGGTTTTTCCTCATCTCAGTCCTAAATGGCCTACGCCTTATTCTTAAACTGTGACCCCTGGTTCTGGACTCCCCCAACATGGGGAACATTTTTCCTGCAACTAGCCTGTCCAATCCCTATAAGATCCACTATCATCCTAAATTCCAGTGATTATAAGCTCATTCGACCTATTCTTTCATCATATTCAGTCCCTCCATCACGAGAATTAACCTGGTGAATCTGCGCTGCACTCCCTCAATAGTAAGTATGTCCTTCCTCATATTATCAGACCAAAATTGCACACAATACTCCAGGTGTGGTCTCACCAGGGTCCTGCACAACTGCAGTAGGACTTCCTTGCTTTGACACTCAAATCCTCTTGCTATGAAGGCCAACATGCCATTTGCTTTCTTCACTGGCTGCTGTACCTGCATGCTTACTTTCAGTGACTGATGTATAAGGACACCCAGGTCTCAGTGCACCTCCCCGTTTCCAAATCTGACACCATTCAGATAATAATCTGCCTTCTTGTTCCTGCCACCAAAGTGGATAACCTCACATTTATCCACATTATACTGCATCTGCCAAGCATTTGCCCACTCACCCAACCTATCTGAGTCACCTTGCAGCCTCCTAGCATCCTCCTCACAGCTAACACTGCCCCCCAGCTTCGTGTCATCCGCAAACTTGGAGGTGTTGCATTTAATTCCCTCGTCCAAATCATTAATATATATTGTAAATAGCTGGGGTCCCAGCACCGAGCCTTGCGGTACCCCACTAGTCACTGCCTGTCATTCTGAAAAGGACCCGTTTACTCCTACTCTTTGCTTCCTGTCTTCCAGCCAGTTCTCTATCCACATCAATACTGAACACCCAATACCGTGTGCTTTAAGTTTGCATACTAATCTCTTATGTGGGAACTTGTCGAAAGCCTTCTGAAAGTCCAGATATAACACATCCACTGGTTCTCCCTTATCCACTCTACTAGTTACATCCTCGAAAAATGCTATAAGGTTCATCAGACATGATTTACCTTTCATAAATCCATGCTGACTTTGTCCAATGATTTCACCACTTTCCAAATGAAGGGAAGTAGAGATAATAAGAAGGGAAGTAGAGATAATAAAGAAAATTGTAGGCCGGTGAGCCTCATGTCAGTGGTAGGGAAGTTATTGGAGAGGATTCTTTGAGATGGGATTTACTCCCATTTGGAAGGGAAAGGGCTAATTAGGGACAGTCAGAATGGCTTTGTACGTGGCAGGTCAAGTCTTACTAACTTGGTCGAGTTTTGTGAGGTGGTGGCGAAGGATGTCGGTGAGGATAGGGCCTTGGATGTTGTCTTCTTGGATTTTAGTAAGGCATTTGATAAAGTGCCCCACTCACCCAACCTATTCCAAATCACCCTGCAGCCTCATAGTATCCTCCTTGCAGCTCACATTGCCACCCAGTTGTGTGTCATCCGCAAACTTGGAGATGTTACATTTAATTCCTTCATCTAAATCGTTAATATATATTGTAAATAACTGGGGTCCCAGTACTGAGCCTTGCAGCATCCCACGGAGCATTTTGTGCAGTTTTGGTCTTCCAGCTGGAAGAAAGATTTTGTTAAGCTGGAAAGAGTGCAGAAAAGATTCATGAAGATGTTAACAGGGTTGGGGATCAAGTTATAAAGATAAGTTGAATAAGTTGTGATTATTTTTCTCCTGGGGCATCGGAGGCTGAGTGGTAGATGGCCGCAGCCATTTTTTCCAGAGGAGGTTGGATTTAAAGTGAGAGGAGAAAGATTTAAAATGGACCTGAGGGGCAACCTTTTCATACGGAGGTTGATATGAAACGAGCTGCCAATAGAAGGCATAGAGTCAGGTACAATACAGTAACTACATTTAAAATACATTTGTACAGATACATAGACAGAGAAAGCTTAGGGGGATAAAGGTCAAAACCAGGCATATGAGCTTAGCTTGGATAGACATCCTGGTCGTCATGGATGAGTTGGGGCGGAGGGCTGTTTCCATGCTCGATGACACTATGCAGTTTAGAAAATGAGAGGTGATCTTTTTAAAAAGAATAATAGGGTACATAGAACATAGAAAATAGAACAATACAGCACAATAACAGGCATTGTGGTGCACAATGCCCGTGCCAAACATGATGCCAGGATTAAGTGATGTAACTTGCTAGCACATGATCCATATCCCTCCATTCCCTACATATACTGCATGTGTGCCTTTCTGAAAACCTCATACACGCCACTATCGTATATGCTACCACTACCACCCATGGAAGGATGCCGAGCGTTGTCTTCGTGAGATGAAGAGTCCAGAATCAGAAGTACTGCCTTAAAATTAGGAGTCAGCCTTCTGGACAGTGATGATTAAAAATATTCTCTATTCGGAGACTTTTAAATCTTGTAATTCCTTCTCAAGGGGATGATAATGAGTCAAGGATGAGATCGATAGTTGTTTGGACACTATAGGAATTCGAGGTTCGTAGGATCAGAAGGGAAAATTAATGAAGTTGTGACATGCTTACTGAATGGCCAAACAGCTGGGGGGAAAATATGATAGATTCTTCTTTTCATCTCTAGTGATCTTAGGTTCTGAATTACAAATTTAAGAAACATGGTTTTCAAACTGACTGCCTGATTAATTAGAGAAAGAACATTTAACTTATGTTCTTTGTTAGAATTTATTTTTGTAGCTACTGAATTTATTTTTGGTCCAGCATTACCAACGTAAACAGAATCAACACAAAGGATTTTCAAAAGGGTTTAACACTGCATAAAGCTTTGCTACTTCAGTGACAGCTGTATCTACCTGCAAAATTGACAACAGTACCCTCTGGAGGAGGTGTCAGGTTTCAACAGCAAAGAGAAAGTAACTATCATTTGTGTTAAAAAAAAATCTCTTGCAATCCGTTTGTTAAAATAAATCAGCATGTTATTCCATTTCATCATTTCATTGGCGGTCACTCGAAACGAGTACGACTGTCCTCTCCATAGGGTCGTCTACTTGTGGGTCTGTGGAGGCCGATCCGCGATCCACACACCTTGGTGCAACGTAGGCAGTGGAGACTGGTGGTGGTTGGTAGCCGTCGAACCCCCTTCTCTCTCTCTCCTTACGGTGCTGTTGCTTTGTCTCTGCGACACGGCGTAGTTCCATTTCCTGACGTGCAGCTCCTTCCTGCACGGATTTCCTCCAGGAGCTCCTGTCTAGAGCAATGTGCTCCCAGTTACTTGATGTGATGTGGAATTTCTTCAGACTGTTCTTGATGTTGTCCTTGAAGCATTTCTTTGGCCCGCCAGGGGCTCGCCGACCTTCCTTCCTTTAATTGAGATTACAGGATTTGTTTAGGGAGATATGTGTTGGACATGCGGATGACATGGCCGGTCCATCGAAGTTGGTGCTGCATGATTGTGGTGGTGATGCTGGTCATGTTGGCTTCCTCCAAAACTGACGTTGATGCGTTTGTCCTCCCAGCTGATCCTCCGAATCTTTCGTAAGGATCGTTGATAGTATTTTCCATGGCTCTCAGATGCCTGCTGTCGGAGGTCCATGACGGCTCCATACAACAGGGTGGAGAGGACAACGGCTCTGTCGACCAGCAGTTTTGTTTGGACCTTTAGGTCTCAGTCTTCAAAGACTCTTTTCCTGAGTCTGGCGTAGTTTCCACTGGCACAACTCAGGCGATGGTCGTCCTCAGAGTCGATGTCAGCTTTTGAGGAAAGAATGCTGCCAAGGAAGGGGAAGTGGTCAACGTTGTCATGTGTGGTGTCGTCCACTTTTAAAGTGGGCTCGGTAGACGACTGGTTGGGTGGAGGTTGCTGTAGGACCTGGGTCTTCTTGATATTCAAGGCTAGGCTCCATACTCTGACAACATAGCACTAACCTTTTAAACTGTAGGTTTAGTTGGTCAGTAGGTGTGAGATAGTTTTGAAGAGTTGCGGATTTTTAATGCCGGGGGGTGGAAAATATCGGAGGGGGGGGGGAGAGTGTATGGAGGGGAGAGATGAATGGGAATCCAGGTGGGGCACAGGGGAGGGAAGGAGGGAGGGGTAAAGATGCAGGGGAAGTAAGGTGGGGCGTTAGTTAGAGGTTACCCAAAATTGGAGAATTGAGTGTTCATACCGTTGGTTTGTAAGCTGCCCAAGCGTATTGTGAGCTGCTGTTCCTCCAGCTTGCGTGTGGCCTCACTCTGGCAATGGAGGACAGGACGGCAAGGTTAGAATGGGATAGGACGGGGAGTTTAAATGTTTAGCTAGCCACCCTCTTTCTCCCCCACACCCCAGCTTTTCCCTGTGCCCCAATCTGGATTCCTACCTATCTTTTCCCCCCATCTTCCTCCTGCTGCTTTCTTCCCCCTGGCTTCACAATGCACAACTCTTCTAACCTGTCTCACACCAGTCTGAAGAAGGGTCTCGACCCGAAACGTCGCCTATCTCCTTCGCTCCTTAGATGCTGCTGCACCCGCTGAGTTTCTCCAGCCTTTTGTGTACCCTCACACCAACTGAACTTATCTCTGGTCTTTGTTCCAATCATCTGCCTGTCTAAAAAACACCCTCGCCTGTGTCAACCCATTACGTGCCACGCTATGTCCTGCCTCTCCCATTTTCCAGCTTTCTTCTCCCACTACAATTAGACTGAAGAAGGGTCTCGTCCCAAAATGTTCTACAGAGATGCTGCATGACCTGCTGAGTTACTCCAGCACTTTGTGTCCTTTTGAGTATTAACCTGCATCTGCAGTTCCTTGTTTCTACAGGACAAGGTGGTTGAGGAGCATCAAATATCAAAATGGAAATGATTTTTTTTAAAAATATTTATTTTATTAGAAGCAATTGTAGAAGGAGAAAGTAATCGACATGACAATTATACAATTTTCGTACAGCTTCAGTTTTAACATTTTATAAACTAATAAGTAAATCGGAAAAAAGAAAAAAGGAAATAAAATGGAAATTATTTTAATAGGGTGGAGGTCAAGATTGAATAAATGACAAACATGATGATGTTTTAACTCGAGGTGTGGTGCAAAATGACATGCAGAAGCAAAAGATACATTATGGAGAGGTTTCAATGTCCAGGCATACTGGCAAAGAGGGACAAACATGGAGAATATGCGTTATTTGCACTTTATTAATTTATTAATTAATGTGTGTATTTAAGTATATAACTGTAGTCAATGCCTACTATGTTCTGTTGTGCTATGCAAAGAAAGAATTTCATTGTCCTGTCAGGGACACATGACAATAAACTCTTTTGATTTGATTTGATTTGATTACATAGCTTTATGTGGTCCAAAAACATGATAGAAGAGAAGGAGGTGGCCTGGAAGTATAAATCATGTCATCATAGTGTACTGATAGAGTTACCCCACCTCAAGCACCAACCCAATTTCCAGTGGTTTGATGGTTATTAACAGCTGCTTTCTGAGAGGAATAGTAGTTAAAATCTAACAATGTGAAGGCGAGAAGACTAGAAAATGTCTCCAGAGAATAAGATGGATGGTCGTTGATCATTTTCCTGTAGCTGCTTTTAAGCAGTGGGATTGAAAGCTTGACTTATTGTAACTGCTATGTTTTCTGCAAAGAGGTACTTGACCTTAGGTTTTCCCAGACAATCACACAACCCAAGTGTGCGATTAATGCTGAAAATCAGATGACAAAAACTTGTAGTAGTTTTACTCTAATCCCTATCATGGGAAATGGCAAACATTAAGACCTGCAACTAATTTCATGTCCTAAATCAAATGTTCTATTTAATCAGTGTGTAGGTAGTTTCATTGAACACTGTGTCCATGAATGCACTAAATAAATGTGCAAAGGGGCAATAAATGATTGCTCCTTTGTGCATTTTTCACAGTTTCAAGTGTTCATCCTTTCTTACTGTTGGAATAGTGTGGACAAAAATGGCTATAAGATAATACTCACAATGCTTTTGTGAAACAGCACAAATACCAATTGTGCATGAGGACAATCATTTTCATCTCAGGGTCACTGCCACATCACTATAACAGATGCTGAGGGTCAGAAAATATACCCTCATTTGAATTCACCGTTTTAATCTGTTTAAATTTTGGGTCAGCAAGTAAAGCTCAAGGCTCTGGAATTTCATCCCCAAACTTCTCACTCACTGCCCATTTTGTGTTTAATTCTTGCTCTCATTATAGCAAAATTTTTTGCCAAATATTTAGACAACTGCTCAATTATGTCCTCATGATGCATGGGCCAATTTTTAATAGTAGTTAATAATAGTGTTAGTTCATTTTTGTGTTATTTACCCCAGGTTGAGTGGGTACTGACTGCGCCATTGCCCTTGGTCGTAATATCTTCCATCAGTGCTTCCACACCTCAAAAAAATGATTCCTGAAATAGACTCCCAAATTTCCTGGAATTTGATGGTATTTCCAGAAATTTAAGCCTTCCCCAACTGCGCATGTGAATGCCACCCCAACTGCGCACGCGCGGACACCCGGCCCACTGCGCACGTGCAAGGAGACAACGTCATTTTGCATCCTTACCGCCTCACTGGCACCATTTTCAATTGTGCGTGGCTGACGGGCCTCCCCCAACTGCGCAGGTGCGGATGGTCGAAACATTATTTTTCCCCAAAATCCCTTTGCGTCGTACATGCACAGTTAGGGGAGGGCCGGGAAATTTCCCGAAATTTCCCAAAATTATTTAATTTCCCTAAAATTACCCAAATTCCGGGTAGTTTCCTTCAAACTCTCTTCCATACTCATTTTCAGGCATATGGATGAAAGGGAAATGCACCATGACTAATATGGTTAATCTTTGGACCTGAATCATCACCCATCCATGGTCTCCAGAGATGCTGCCTGACCCGCCGAGTTGCACAGGTCTTTGTGTCTTTTTTTTTGTAAATCAGCACCTGCAGTTCCTTTGTAGGAAGGAACTACAGATGCTGATTTACACTGAGATAGATGCAGGGTGCTGGAGTGACCCAGCGGGTCAGGCAGCATCTCTGGAGAAAAGATGATGTTTCAGGTTGGGACCCTTCTACAGACTGATTGTAGCATGGGGGGACTACAAAGCTGGATGAGAGGAGGGTAGGACAAGCCTGGCGAATGATAGGTGGAAACGGATGAGAGTTGTTTTGATTGGCAGAGGGTTGGACAAAGACCAAGAGATAGAATAGAAGATGCATGAATTGTGAAGCAAGAGGAATTGATTGGTAAGGGTGTTGAGGGTTGTGGGACAAAGGCAGGAGGCAGGAGAATGGGGTTAGGAGGGAGAGATAGATCAGGCATGATGGAATGGCGGAGTAGACTTGATGGGCCGAATGGCCTAAGTCTGTTCCTATCACTTATGAGCTTATGAGATTATGACATATACATGGACCACGGAACCGGCTGGACATGTTTCTGGCTAGACATGTTTCATAAAGCGTAGACATGTTTGGCTCGCCATGTTTCATAATGTGTAGACATGTCTGGCTCGACATGTTTCATAATGCGTAGACATGTCTGGCTCGACATGTTTCATAATGCGTAGCCTATAGTTAACGCATGCTGTGTACAACTACCACATACGTCGCGTTCTGCATGCACATTCGCACGTACAGAATCATAGCCACGCTGCTGGCGCGGGCTGCCCAAGCTCTACTTTTTCTCTTTTTGGAATCCATAATTCACACCGACAGAGGGATAGCTTGGGGGGGGAGATGGAACGTAGTGCACGGGATCAAGAGGTTAACACGGTCACAAACATAATTGCGCCACTAGCGGTTAAATTCTCGTCAATCCTTCGACCAATGCTGTAGGAGAGAGGTCTTTCTCGATGGCGAGACAGTTTAACACATGGCTGAGATCCACAATGAACCAGTGCCGTTTCAACAACTTGGCTGTTCTTCATGTCCACAAAGAACACACATCTTTGTTGGACTTAATCACAGTGGCAAATGAGTTTGTTTTGAAAAATGACAGTAGGAAGAGGAACCTTGGTGTATTCACCTAACAAGACTTCGGGAAAAACATGTAGTTTCGTCAAAACTTAATTGGACCTTATCACACTTCAATAAAGTCCTTCACTCATTCTTTTCTATATTTCCTTCTTTTCTTTCCCTTTTTATACCAAACACATACAAGTACAATTTGGCGGCATTGCGTTGAAATATATATTTCTAATGCATTTAAGATTTCCCCCGAGCAAAACATAATTTGTATGACTTTGCAAAATCAGGAAATGTTATGATTATTTCTTTCTCTTTTTCCAACTGCAAACAAAAAAAATTGCACTTGAAATTATAACACATTTAAAAGTTTTTTTGTCAAATTTTCTGTACCGTGGAAGGCACTAGTGGTGGTCGGGGGGTGGGCGGGGGGGGGAGGATGGGGATATATCCTCCCACTTTTCGAGGTGGGAGATGGCTTGCATTATTATCCCCCAGTTTTTGGAGGTCGAGCAAAAACAAAAATAATAATCACCGGCTCCTATCCCTCATGTAGGCCCTACTTTATCTTAACAATACTTCAAACAAAAAACATTGAAACCATACTTCTACAATGTACTAAAACACGATTTTAATACATCAAAGTCCCTGCCGTGGGAGGAGGGTTGCCCTCCTCCCTCACGCTCCCCCAAGGCCGATGATCAGTGATCGTTCAGCCCCCCCACTTTCAAAAACACTCTGCGGCCCCTGATACAAGAGACACAACGTGCTGGAGTAAGTTAACGGGTTAGACAGCATCTCTAACAGGAATAGGCAACGTTTTAGGTTGGGACCCTTCTTCAGATCTTCCTTCATTTGAAGTAGGGTCCTGACCTTAAATCTCACTTATCCATGTTCTCTAGAGATGTCTGACCTGCTGAGTTACTTCAGTACTTTGTAAGTTTTTTTGGTAAACCAGCATCTGCAGTTCATTGTATTTTGTCTTTGGGCATACAGTAGATGCTTCTAAAATAATTCATTCTCAGTATTTCCAAAAAGGACAACTGATTTCTGGACACTGGACCTGGATTAGTTACATTTGATTCCTCTCTAGGTCAGGCTCATTAATTGCTCATCAAATGGGGATAACTGGCATCAAAGTTAGTACTTTGCTGAACTTCCAAAAAGCCCACTGCGACAGGAACATGGAGCATTCTAACACCTTTAGAAATGACTACATTTTCCACCACTCATTTCCCTACCATAAACCCTAATGACAAACACACGGAAAATCACATCGACACTTTTTTCTACTTATTCACTTCAATAGATTACCAGTGAGATAATTATGAGGCAAAATGAGGGCAAGGAAATTCTTGCAAAGGAAGGTGGAGGGAAAAAAAATCAGAAGTGTGGTTAGCAAAAGTCATTCACACACATACATGCCAGGAATTAATTAAAGAGTAGCAACATTGGCAAACAATTCTAATGTACATTTGAAACAATTTTAACAAGTAGGAAATTATATGTTTAAACTGTTGGGTATAAAAATACATAAATATTTTGTTCAGTCTCTAAAATGTTGGTTTGATTTATTATTTGTACCCTGTAGGACATGGTAGCTTGAAGATAGACACAAAATGCTGGAGTAACTCATCGGGTCAGGCAGCATGGCTAGAGAAAAGGAACAGGTGACGTTTCGGGTCAAGGTCCTTCCTCAGAATGATTGCAGGGGGAGAGAAGAAAGCTGGAAAAGGAGAGAGGCAGGACAAAGTGCGGCAAGTAACACGGGTGACGTTTTGGGTCGGAACCCTTCTTCAGACTGAAAGATAAAGGTCGGGGGTAGGACCAGAGGCGAGGAAAGGCCGGAACAAATTAGAGTAGGCACCGGATGACCTCTGGAAAGGTGGAGAAGGGACATGTTAGCTTCTTGCTTTCGACTGATTTGTTTAACGTCCTATTTCTGTAAATACTGGTAAGGGACACTCAGAAGCAAACAGGGATGGGAAACGCCTGAAATGACTTTAATGACAACAATGTGTGACATTTCAATGTTTAACAGGTGCAAGATAACAAGTGAGGTGGATCATGTCTGAGGGTAGATCTGTACTTCTGATGAAGTATTTATTTTAAATTCCGCACATTCAAAATCAGGAATGCAAATAAGACCATTGGAATTACCCTCCAGGTGACAACATCCGGGCAAAGAACCAAACATTGTAAATATTTGTAATTTAAATGTGTTTGTTTCGCAAAGCTTTTGGGTGGAATTTTGATTTCCTTAGAATTCCAGAAAAATACTTTAGTGCTTGTAAAATATTCTAAATTTCTAAAGGTGTTAGAATGCTCTATGTTCCTGTCGCAGTGGGCTTTTTGGAAGTCCAGCAATGTACTGACTTTGATGCCAGTTATCCCCGTTTGATGAACATTTAATGCTTGTAAAATATTCTTCAAATCTGAAAACCATTAACAATAAGTAAAGTTTTGATGAATGTGTGTAATTGTTCATTTTAATAAATCCAGTTCCATATGCCTCTGCATTACTTAGAAACCTCTTCCAGTAGCTCTTCTTTTCTTTCTCATGCTTGATGCCTGTTTGCTTTTGTAATTTGTCATGGCCCAATATCTTGCTGCGGCTGTCAATGTGAACTACTCAGGTAATTATTATTCCTTGGAACATAACATATTTGTTTTCTGAATCTGTTACATAAAGATATGATGTAAATAACTATTTGGAGATGGCACCAAAGCTTTGAAGGACCAAGAGGACAAAACAGCACATTGAGAAGATATGTTTGATTTCTCAATTGAAAAATACTCCCTGGGATAGATTGTTCTTCTGTGGCTGAAGGGAACATTTTACAGGGAAACTTTTCTTAGACTGTTCCTAAACTATTCCTAAACAATCCTTTATTTGTTTATTATATCATCTATTGAGTATTGTGTTTACAGGCCCAATGGTGCTGCTGCTGCTGGTAGGAGTTTCATTGGGACGTGAGGCAATAAAACACTCTTTATTTCTCTCTTTCTCTGTCTTCCCTCTATACTCTCAGTTCTGATGCAAGTTCTTGGTCCAAAACATCAACGATTCTTCTACCTCCATAGATGCTGCTTGACCAACCACGTTCTGCCAACATCTCCAAGATGCACACCATTCTGACTTGAAAATGTATTAGCATTTCTTCACTGTCACAGGGTTTAAACCCAGGAATACTCTATTCAACAGAACTTTGGGGTGCATTGTTAGAAGGAGAATCACTGTGGTTCAAGAGGACAGGTACATGGATAGGAAAGGTTTAGAGGGATATGGGCCAAACACCGTGCAGGTGGGACTAGTGTAGGTGGTGCATCTTGGTCGGCATGGGCAGGTTGGGTGGAAAGGCCTGTTTCAGTGTTGTATGACTATGACTGCGATCAGTGATGGAAATTGCTATAAAAACATGGAGGGGACCAGGGGACGGGGGGACACAATTTCTTGGCGGCTGCACGCGCATGCGCACACATACACACACACGAGGCATCGGAAGCTTCAACCGTGCGTCCTGTGAACGGTAATTAGCTCAGGATTCTTCCAGTTTCCAGCCCCTCGACGCGGATGCTACTAAGGGGCCGTTACCGTTAGAATGCGCCAATTAGTGCAGATCTGTACCACAGATTTAAAAAACACTGGACATCATGCTGGACAACATAATATAGGACTGTCCTATATAAATTTCAAGAAGATTGGTCAAGCATGATTTTCCTTTCATAAATCCATGCTGACTTGGACTAATCCTTTTAGTGCTATCCAAATGCCCCATTATTACCTCTTTAATAATTGACTCCAGCATCTTTCCCACCACCAAAGTCAGGCTAACTGGTCTGTAATTCTCTGTTTTCTCTCTCGCTCCTTTCTTGAAAGTGGGACAACATTAGCTATCCTCTAATCCACAGGAACTGATCCTGAATCTATTGAATCTATGGAAAATGATCACGAATGCATCCACTATTTCTAGAGCCACCTCCCTGAGGACCCTGGGATGCAGACCATCAGGCCCAGGGGATTTATCATCCTATTATTCTATTCCCTTAGATCCTCTGTCAACAACTTAGAAATAGGACTCTAAAAACAGAGCAAGCTTTAAAACTCACTTTAAAACACGCATTTGATTTCCACAGCGTGTATCAACAACTGATCAGTCATAAATACACATTGTTAGAAAGTGCAGCGATATTGAATCCACGCTGCAGGCAGTATTGAAAGTAAATTATTCATCCAAACTGCAGAAGATTGCGGCCTGAAGACCTGAAGCAGCACCCATTCCCTCTCTCCAGAGATTGCTGCCTGACCCACTCAGTGACTCCAGCTATGTGTGTCTATCTTCTGTTTCTGGTGTCCCCGCTGAGCTTCTCCAGCATTTTCTCGGCAGGGACAAAACTGCTGAAGATACTCACTGGGGACAAAACTGCTGGAGAAACTCAGCGGGGAGTCCCCACTGAGTTTCTCCAGCAGTTTTGTCCCCACTGAGTTTCTAGAGTTCTGAGTTTCTCCAGCAGTTTTTTGCCCGCTGAGTTTCTCCAGCAGTTTTGTCTACCTTCGATTTTCCAGCATCTGCAGTTCCTTCTTAAACAGTATTTCATCAAGTTGAGATAAACATTAGATACTGCAATTGAGACTGGAAAATCATGCTATAACGATATGATGTCGGATCTCGTGATTAGCTAGCTAGATCTAGAATGAGGTGAAATTGATGAAAATGAGACTGAATCTTACTGAATCTAACCTAAATAAGTGCAAGTCCCGGGTAAATTATATGATTAAGTAACATTCTTTCATGCTATCACTGAATAGGAACGGGCTGCTCGCACATAATATGGTAGATTTTCTGCAGTTTCTTCCATGCAATAATATTCATACAAAATATTAAAAAGCAAAATGAGAAAAGATAGGTAGGAGCAGAAATTTAAATAAACCTTTTGGAAAGTGGTACCCGCACGAAAAATGAATGTAGTGTTCTTTGTCTCTCATTTTGAGATGAAGTATTGTTTGGATGCCTTCTCTTCAAACATCTCCGCATTGGACCGCCAGACATTTCGATATTCACAAAGGGTCTGAAGAAGGGTCTCGAACCGAAACGTGGCCTATTCCTTCTCTACGTAAACCTACCTCCAAAGTTCAAATGATAATTGTACCCACATCCTACAGTTTTAAATGCATCTCCTGTTAATTTTATTCAAAGGGACGCGTCATACTTGAAGCAAGGTCAGTTCACACAATTATATTATTAGGATTAATGAATGGATATCGATGTAGCAGTTAACAATGACAGTTAACACATCGTTTTCGTGAACTGACCTTGCTTCAAGTATTTCGCGTTCCTTTGAATAAAATTAACGGGAGATGTCATTAAAACTCAGATGCGGGTACAACGATTCGAGGCGTTTAACACTTAATTCCTCTGACTCACGAAAACGATGTGACACAATTATAATTACTAAGGATGAAGGAATGGATATCGATGTAGCAGTTAACAGTGACATAGACAGTTAACACATCGTTTTTGTGAGTCAGAGGATTGAAGTGTTGAACGAACGACTCGAATCGAACGACTCGACTCGAAACGAACAACTACTTATTAAACCTGACATACTTTACAAAGCTTGTAATGTGGGGGGGGGGACCGTCCCCATCTCTGAAAACATGGACACGTCCCCCCTGGCCTCCCCGGGATTTCTGCCAATGACTGCGATGCACTTCCTAGAACCATTCTCACGCATTCTCACGCAGCCTGATGTCAAGCAAGAGGTGGTGCCTAGTTCTCGACTGCAGGTGAAACATAAGCTGAGGATGACAAGAGGAAAAAAAGGAAAAATAGAATAAAAGTTGTAAGATAAAATCATTTCGCTAATGAATTACCAGCACGTCAGCAAAGGAATTTGACAAATAATTCAATGTGAGCAGATTGCAACTTGGACAGTTTTTGCCAAGTCTTTGATCTTGCCATCTGCTGCTGTTGGCTATGTTTCCTTAATATCAGCTCACAATATTGAAAATAATATATGTTGTGTTGTAAGCTAATTCTATAAACTGGAAATTAAAGGCATCTTGTAAAATCTATTTAGGTGATCAACGCTACCCTGTGGAAACCCAAACTATTGAGTCAGGATAGAGTGAAGCCGCCCTATAAACATTTACCTAATCATAATAATTCATTCAGCAAGTCATTACCTGGCAGCAGTCAAGTCAATAAACAAACACATTTTAAACAATGAGGTTCTTAAGGACCAGGGAAAGATACTGAGGCAGGATGGGCAATTTCCCAAAAATAATCCTACATCTCATTGCCTACTGAATATATTAAAACACGACAGCTGTTGCCACCACAAACTCATCCTTCCTAATTTTTTACTGTTTCTGATTGTTGTTGGTTTTGTGCCAACTCATCTATTATTTCCAGTGAAAAAGCCATGGGAATAGCAATGGCAAGATTAACAAAATGTATAATCGTCACAATAATTTTGCACAAAAAAAGATTAAATATAAAAATAGGATATATTCAATAAAAACAATTTATGAGAGGTTTCATGAAGACTTTATCCACAGTCTGACGAGATATACGATTCTTTACACTTCAGCTTCAGGAGACTGAGTGCAGCTATCATTTTGTCACCTGTCAATTAATTGCCTGTAGTTCCCAGTTGATTTATGAGATTCTTTTGTAAACAGTATATATTTTTTGATTTGTGCAATTAGAAATTCAAGTTGAAAAATGCCTCTACTGTTAGATGATTTGAGTTTTGCCACTAAATGGAAGTCAGAAAATAGACACATTTCACAAATGTCTTCAACAGATTTATATCTTCTTTTTAGTTTTGCACAGTGGCCTTTAACAAAAATGTGAGCTTCTGTAACAATCCGCTTGGGAACTTATGCGTGGGGGTATAATGTTTATTCTTCTTCCCAGTTAGAATTTTCTGAACTTCCGCTTTTGAAAATGCACAGATCGTTTAGACTGATTTGGGTGAGGGCTCTGTGACAGATAGGATTGTAGTGCATTTTTGGAAATGAGTGCCTGTTGGCTAGCAACTAGAAATTCTTCCTTTAGTTTAGTTTAGTTTAGTTTGGAGATACAGCATGGAAATAGGCCTTCAGCCCACTAATTCCGTGCTCACCAACAATCACCTAACACTAGTTCTATCCCAGGGACTATTTACAGAAGCCAATTAACCAACAAAACTGCATTCCTTTGAAATGTGGGAGGAAACCAGAGCACTCAAAGAACACCCACGGGGTCACAGGGAGTACATACAAACTCTGTACAGACAGCATTCGTAGTCAGGATTGAAACCGGGTCCCTGGCACAGTAAGGCAGCAGCTCTACCACTGCACCACTGTGCACAAATTATAGGCATTGCATTACATTATTACAAATTACATGTTTATTTATATCTTATTATTTGAATATGTTATGTTTTGGGTGGGAACCCTTCTTCAGCCACCTATCCATGTTTTCCAGAGATGCTGCCTGACCTGCTGAGTTACTCCAGCACTTTGTGTCCTTTTTTGTACCTGCAGTTCCTTCTTTCTTCCTATCATTCTGATAAACCTCCTCTGCACCCTCTCCAAACCTTCCACATGTTGGGGCAATCAACATTGCACACAATACTCTAAATGCTGCCCAGTCAAAGTTTCATACAGCTGTAAGATGACTTCCTGATTCTAAAATGCAGTGCTCTGATCTATGAAGATAAGCATACCATACATCTTCTTTACTACTATATCTTTTTTGTGTTGCCACTTTCAGGGAACTTGGACCCCAAGATCCCTCTGGACGTCAGAGTTGAGGGGCCTACAATTAACTGTATATTTTCCCCTTATATCTGAGCTCTCAAAGTGCAACGACTCCCACATGCTCAGTTTAAAGTTCATCTGCCATTTCTCTCCAAATATCTGTAACTGATCTATATCCTGCTGCATCCTTTGATAGCCTTCTTCACAGTCTGCAACTCCACCAGGATCAGGGACTAGAAATTGCATCTCTTCATGCCACTTATGGGCAGCCAGAGCTGGAGCATTTCCCTGTTTGGAGATACAGCATGAAAACAGGCCATTTGGCCCACTGAGTCCATGCCGACCAGTGATCACCCTGTACACTAGCACTGTCCTACACACTAGAGACAATTTACAATTTTTACCAAAGCCAATGAACCTCGTCTTTGGAGAGTGGGAGGAAACCGGAGACCACAGAGAAAACCCACGCGGTCACAGGGAGGATGTACAAAGTCCATACAGTCTGCACCCATAGTCAGGATCGAACCCGGGTCTCTGGCGCTGTAAGGCAGCAACTCTGCCACTGTGCCACTGTGACACCCGTGCCTCTGTTAGGGGTCCTTAGAAAATTGTACTGACTATCAACTCACAAGTTCACACACGTTGCAGCGATTTTAAAATGCTACATGGTGATTAAGTATGTCAGAGTGAACTAAACCTCCTTCCCAATCTAATAGGAATAACCAACTCCCTCATCCGCTGTCTTGCGGGAACGTCCTTGCTCCACAACAACCCTGCTCCTGCTGATGACCATTCACATTGTATTTTGGCAGTTAATAAATTACTACTCCCTCATCTTGAGCAGCAGTTTGAAGACTTCCATTTAAATGATTTGCCTCTTCGATCATGATCCTAATCCTCATGCGAGCTTTCTAGTTTGGGCTCTGAACTGACAGATTACTCTTTTATTTCAAACTAGTCTTTCAAAGTGATTCTCAATATATGAGGACCGGGTGGCGCCACCAGCAGTGGCTGCCTCGCCAACAGTATTCAGTATGTGTTGAAAAAGTATGTTTTAGTGTTCCTTGGTTTGTTTTACGTGGGGGGTGGGGGAAACTTTGGGGGAAACTTTTTTTTTCAATCTCTTACCTCGACGGAGATGCAATTTCTTTCCATATCATATTTCTGTCCTCACCGTGGCCTAACATCGTGGAGTTCCTGGAGACCGACTCGGCGCTCCAAGCTGCAGGAGTCTGCGGGACTTTAACATCGCGGAGCTTGTGATCCCTTTACCAGGGATCAAAGCTCCAACTGCAGGGCCTGTGGAATTTAACATCATGAAGTCCGCGGTCTATGGTACGAAGAGGCCGACTTGTGAGCTCCATGCCGTGGAGAGAGTGTCAACTGCCCCAACGCGGGAGTTTCGATCACCTCGACGGGGGCTTCGATCGTTGTCTGCAGGGGCTTTGATCGCCCCAACTGCAGATTGAACTTTATTGCCTTCCATCACAATGAGGAATGTGGAATCCATTGTGATGGATGTATATATTAACCTTTACAGTATGTGGTTGTATGACTTGTTGGTTTGCATTGTATATATTAACCTTTACAGAATGTGGTTGTATGTCTTGTGGCTGTATGGTAACTCAAATTTCACTGTACCTTAATTGGTACATGCGACAATAAACTGACCTTGAAACCTTGACTAAGAAGATATTAATTTGACTCAAATTGATAAATATAATCATTGAGGCGTTCTAACACCTTTCAAAGTCTGCATTCTTCTGACTTAAAAAAATGATAAAGAATGGCGAGAAAATGGCACTTAATCCATTGTACATTAGAACATGAAAGACTACTTGACATTTCATAATCGCCAACTAATTATGTATAACCTGCTGGTTTCCATCAAATTTACAGTTACATTGAAACATGCAACACTTGTGAAAGTGATCCCACAATAGGCTGCTGTTCAAGAATGACAAAGTAGGAAGGGAAACTTGAAGCAACCGCCACAAGATGGCAGAAGATACTTCTCAGTAACACACATTGCATATTTACCATGTTGGGAGATGTAGGAGTTGGGGCTGGTGGTGCTAGGATCAGCGGAATGGTGCATCCCAGTGAAAGAGTTAAAAAAGCTAAGAGCATCAATACAGCTTCAAAACTCAGCTGGAACAGATTGTAAGCCAAAAGGTACAGTAAACAAACCCTTGCAGCAAAGTTTGAGTTTACCATATTGAATATCAACTCATAACTCTACATATACATTACAGTGCTTTCTAAATGCTACAAACCGATTACCATATCAGGGTGAACGGTGGAGATCAGATTACGTCATTTTTCCGCATAACTCAGTGTCTAAACACAAACTTATAGGTTAAAAAAACACTGTTCAGTTCATTCTTCCCGGAACATAAATTAGTCACAACGTTAATTGCAATAGGCTTTTCCATTTTAGAGAAGATTATATTGTCAGAATAGTGTTTTATACATGAAAGTTAAAAAAAGAGATGCTGAAAATCAAAAACAAAATTCTTGATATGTTCTTTAATCAGTAAGAAGCAGGATTGCTTCTTTCGTCATATTGATTTAAAATGTTCCTGACATGTTGGCAATACTGGAAGTCCAGATTGATTGTTATCAATAGTTGGCCTGAGCAGGTGATGGAGGGCCGCCTATATCTAGCATAGGTCTCCTTATGCCCACAGTGCACATGTACTGGAGCTCCGTAGAAAATTCCATGTGATGATGACAGAATGGGGACATATGTCAAGGCACATGAACTGAAAGACAACTGGAAATAACATTACAATGCTGCATTTCCTGTGGTAAAGGTAATGGTATTCCCATTGAAATACATTGCTATGGTGGAAGTCTCAATGCTAGACATTACTTAAATGAGACTTTGGACATGGAATCCATCTTCTTATCGAGTCCACACACAAGATTAGAAGTTGTTCGGCCACAGCTAAGCACACTTCTCGGCATCTGCATATAATGGTGTCTGCTTGCGCTTCTTGTGCTTCTTGTGAGTGGTGGTGGAAAGATTGGTGAAAACAGGGCTGACCTGAATGCTCTTTCCTTGACCCCATTGAGTCCATGAACATTGATCAAGCAAAGTCATCTGAGTAAATTGATACCTACTGCCTAGCTCATTTGTCAATGTGAATATCCAGGCAATGACAACAGTAATTCTCAGTCTTTCTGGAATGATTGCTAATATTTAGTTAGATCATTAATTAGCTTTGGCACATCTGGAGAGATAATTTTTAACTTGATCTACTATCATGACTTGGGAGAAGATCTGTAAAGACCTATTTGCTCTGAGACGCTGCTGAACTTCTGCCATTTTTTATGGCTGTAAGTTGAGAGTATAATCAACAAAGTTCTGAGAACTGCTGGATCTGCACTAATACCGTACATAATGAAATCAAAGGAAAGAGAGAAATGCCGCTTTATTGTCCTGGCTTTTCAGACAACTTTGTAGAAGCTAGTTTAAAGATTCTGTTCTCCCTGCCAAAGGCATGTTCAACTTTGATATTATATCGAATTATCCCTAAAGTGTTTTTTTTGGGCTAAACTCATTGCTCTATTGGAAATCAGTGCTGAGAAATGAAGCACCTAATTCTCTAGGCATGTCCAACTGCTAATGTATCTTATATTTTTCGGATTTTATATAACTTATTATTTTAATCAACGAAATATTGCTCATATATGGAATAGCAGATGCATGTTTAAATGTCTATGATGCAACTATTGAAATATCCATCCAATCGTGTTTCTGTTTCCTCAATACATAATACATACACACCCTAAATAGTCTTATCCCACTAATCAAAGCCTGAAATATTCAAAGATGAATTGGCAATAGCTTAGGATGTAAAACAATATTTCATGGATGTGAAGAGTGCCAGCAAAACCTGTAATTATTTCCTCTCTTCATTTGCTCCTTACACATAGTGGCCTTTCACAAGATAAATAAGAATCAATTAAATTGGTGGGTTAGAATCATATATGGATCAGACTGGGTAATTATGAGAGATTTTGTTCCTTACTGAACATAAGTGAACTCAATGCATTTCACTATAATCTGGTACCTTGTTCGTCACTATCGAAAACTTCTCAGCGTTCTCCCCAGCCTCTCATCACAACTGCCGCTTACCCAGGTTCTTTCTGGAGTGGAAGCTCCACCTGCTGATATGTGGGATGCATGGGGGGAACGTGATGCATTGGTTTAAGGAAATCTTTGAAACTATGGAGAGATTTTGCATATTTAGCTCTTAGATGGAGATCTGCAAGGTTTATGAGTGAGATTGGTGAAGGCTATGATATTTATGGCAAAGAAAATGAAGGAAAAACGTTTATTTTTTTAAAGGAGTGATACTTCTGGACTTCACAACAATTTTGTTGGCTCTCAATATTATTTATTCTTACTATTTAAAATCTTCCCAGCGAGGTTAAAAAGGAATGTAAATTAAACTAGCTGTCAAGATAGAGAACCATTTTGGGCAAAGATGCAAGAACCAGAATACTACACAATGCAACAGTCATTATAGCTAAATGGCTTCGTTCAAGTATAATAGTTTGTCACTAATTGTTCATCCCTTAGAATTAAATGGAGAAAACCAAGAAGGTAATCAGTAAGGAATTTATAAAACACTTTAATATGTATTTAATTTGTGTATTATTTCCCAAATTGCAAGGAAGGATGAAGAAATTCCCCGGGGAAAGGAACTAATAAAGTTCAGCTCCAAGAATGTCTTTCCAAGATGTTACAGAAGTCTTGGAAGGTCAGGTATGAAGGAAGTTATGTCAGCATAAACCTCTTTGTAGTTGCATTCTGCAGGTGCTCTGCCACTCACTATTACTGTCTCTTTTGTAGATCATTACAACCTGTGTAACATCTGTTACTTTCTAACTGAGGTATCTTACTGTGACAAGTTGACCTCGAGGTTATGTGTTCCCGTCTGCTGGAAAGGATTTGGGATGAGTTCTCTGATTTCAGTATCAGCAGTGCACACATAAACATCCTCCCCTTTATTGTCTGATGCATGGAAATCTTTGTACCAGGCTGGCATGATAAATCTGTTTCAAACTTGTCAGGCTGATTTCTTGCAAGTCAATGTTTGTCCACCTACCTCAAGTTAGCATCTGCAGACAGTTTAACTCATCTCTCAAATATTTCCAATGGGACTACAAGTAACTTATCTATGTCATACCGTAAATATGAGATGATAAGCAAAGGTAACTTACATATTTCAGCAAATTAAACAAATCATCTGAGCCATCCCACAGATGATGTTAACAATGATGTTGATACAATGAATTGCAGATGCTGGTTTGCAAAAAGAACAATACAAAACAATAGTGTATTTGTGATTGTATCAAGTCGTTGAATTTATTGTCGTATGTACAAGAATAGTGAGGTACAGCCAGGTACAATGAAAATCTTTCTAACAGTAGCATTGCAGGCACATAGAAACACACAAAATCATAAATGATATCTTAAATATATATATAAATTCTGCAAGAGTGAAAAGAAAGAAAAACTGTGCACACAAACAGGACATTCGTGTAAAAGATGCACAATTAGAAAACAAGTCTATGGTAGTACAAGAGATGGCCTGTAGTCTGTAGAGATGATCAGTCTTTAGAAGGGTCACCCATTCCTTCTCTCCAGAGATGATGCCTGTCCCGCTGAGTTACTCCAGCATTTAGTGTCTACCTTCGATTTAAACCAGCATCTGCAGTCCTTTCCTGCACCGATGGTCTGTAGCGTTCTGTTGCCAAAGTAGTATTAGAGTAGTGCCACTCAAGAAACCGACATGTAAGAAAGTAGCTGTTCCTAAATCTGGTGGTGTGAGACTTCAGGTGTGAGACCTGATGGTAGGAGCATGAAGAGGGCATGGCCAGAACGGTCTGGATTCTTTATGGTAGATGTCGCCTTCTTGAGGCAGGGGTTGAGTCCACCTCGCTCTGTATCCTCTTGTGCTTTCCTGTGCATTAGAATTGCTGTGCCAGGCTAGTCACAATACTTTCTACAGTGCGTTGGTGGAAATTTGTTGGAGCATTCAGTGACAAGCTGAATCTTTTTAAACTTCTAGACAGTTTACACACTGATGCACTTCTTCATGATTATATGTATAGGCTGAGTCTTATAGGACAGGTTAGCCAAGATGTTAACACGCAAAAAACCTAAGCTACTAACTAACTAACTGACCCACTAATGCAACCAGTTTACCTGGTACCTGCAGAATCTCAATCAATCATTGGAAAATATTCTTAACATTGACAAGGTGATGATTAACTGAGCCAAAATTGCTTAATCGACTGCTGACTAGTAAAGCATCACCTTCTATCTCTATTTGTTTAGTTGTTGGCAGCTGAGACATTAACCCAAACAACAGTTGCCAGACTCAGATCAGGCTGTTCCCAAAGTCTGATGTTGCTCCTAGCCATTGACAGCTTTGAAACATTCTGCCAATTTAGAACAGAAAAAAAACTCCAGCATTTCTAAAACTAATGAACTCATAAGGTTGTGTGGCACAGTAAGCAAGGAGGTCACGCAACTATTCAAGGATCAAACTTTTGTGACAACCCTAAGCTATATTCAGCTGGTTAGTTTGTGCTCTTAAATTTGGTCAATTTGTCCAGCCATTTCCTAAGAAAAAAATATATATATTGGTCCCTAAGGACTGGTATCTTAATTTCTTCATAAAGTGCATGTGATTTATTTCTCATTAAAATTGAAGCTAATCCTGTCATGATCTACATAAACTGTATTCTGAACTGTAGGAAGTATAAAGGTGAGGATTTGACATTAGGAGCAAATGGGGAGAGAGGACTCAGTATAAAAGGGAATCATTGTAATTGTAAAATTGAAAAGCATGGCTTTATAAATGGCAATTGTGTCTAATGAACTTAATTGAGTGTTTTCAACAGGTGACCAAGAAGTTTGGTGAAAGCAGTTCACGAGAGATTGTCTTCATGGACTGTAGTAAGGCTTTTGGCATGGTCCTGCATAGTAGGCTGATCCAGAAAGTGAGATCACATGGGGTCCGGTGAGATTTCGCCAACATTGGCTTGTTGGAATCAATCAAAGATCATAACATCATATAAGATCATAAGTGACAAAGCAGAATTAGGCCATTTGGCCTACCAAGTCTACTCTGCCATTCAATCAACCTATCTTTCTCTCCTAACCCCATTCTCCTGCCTTCTCCCCATAAACTCGGACACCCACAAGAGTGGTGATGGAGGATTTGTTTCGGATTGGTGGTGTGTTGTTTGCAATATAAATTAAAGGTTTGGATCAGAAGGTAGCTGGCATGATCAGTATGTTTATGGATGGCACCAGTGGACAGTGAAGAAGGTTTTCTAAGGTTATAACAGAATCAAGATCAACTGGGAAAGTGGGCCAACGATTAGAAGGTGAAATTTAACTCAGCTAAGTGCAACGTGATGCCATGGCAAAGACTTTTGTATCTTCCTTAGCCATGAGCGAGCTACTGAAAGAATGGAGGATCTGAGAAATTAAACCAGACCAGGATATACACAATGAAAGACAGCCTCTGGGGAGTGTGGTAGAACAGAGAGACTTAGGGTTATAAGTACATAGTTCCCTGAAAGTAGTAATATAAGTAGATAAGGTGGTGAAGAAGGTGTATCGTATGCTTCCCTTCCTTAGATGGGGCACTGCGTACAAGAGTTGGGATGTTATGTTGAAGCTGCACAAGATGTGGGTGAAACTGTGGTCATCATTGTGTGAAATTGTGGTCATCATATTCTTGGAAAGATATGATTAAGCTAGAGAAGGTGCACAGAAGTTTCACAAGGATGTTGCTGAGATGGGATGGCTTGGGTTATAAGGAGGGATTGGCTGGCTGGGTCTGATTTCCCTGGAGCGAAGGAGGCTGAGGAAGATCTTATTGAGGTTTATAAAATCACAAGTTGTATTGGTAAGGTAGATGGTCACAGTCGTTTTCCCAGGGCTGGGGTGTTCAAAACGATAGGATATAAGTTTAAAGTGAGAAGGGAAAGATTTAAAGGGGACCGGATGGGCAGTTTTAAAGGGGACCAGATGGGCATATTTTACATACAAGGAAAGTGAATTAAGTGAGTACAATTACAATTTTGAAAAGACAATTTGGAGAATTTAATCGCTAGGAAAGATTTCGAGGGATATGGGTCAAACATAAGCAAATGGGATTAGATGAAATAAACATCTTGGTTGGCATGGATGAGTTGGTCTGAAGTGCCTGTTTTCATGCTCCATGACTATGATTCTATTACTTCAGTTATAGCTATTGTGTAAGATAAAGGGAACATTAATAGTTTGTTGCTATAAATTGATGAAAGTAAAAGATTTCTAATGTGTAATCAATGGTTGGTTCTTCCATCTGGATCCGAAACATTTTTAAGACAGTCCTTTATAGATCAAATTGTTAATAGATCATTTAAGATAGCAAACTGCAACAATCCTGGGTAATGGCACTGCCATCATTAAATATATGGAAAATGATTTATACCTGGGAGTGATTAAAAGAGTTCAGCAGATGTCATTAACCATATGAGTAAATTCCAGCCAAGAGATTTACAATTACCATCTGATTCATTAGGATACAGAATTTTCCCATAATCTCCTTCAGATTATTTGATCATAATTCTGCCACAAATAGATTCCAAAATTTGAGTTAAATTTGATAAAACAATATATGCATTTTTACAAGTTGCATATAATGGAGGATAAAGAACTTCCCCTTCCATAGCTTTAAGCAACCAGTATGACACATGTCACTTGACATACTACAAGGTTTTCTGCATTAATCCAGATATTCTCTGTTGAACTGCATCGTGTTTTTTTTAAATTTGCTGTGATTTGCAAATTGAATTTACCATTTTCTAATCTTTAACTTTTTATTTTGAATTTGACTGTCAAATGTTTGTTTGCAGCTGAATTCACCCAGATTTCTGACCCATGCTCATTAGGAAAATTAAACAAAGAAATTACACATTTATCACATCCCCAGAGGCAGCTGAATTGACATTGCACATTTCGCACACAAAGTAACATGTTCTGTCCGATTCCTTGTCCAAGTCCAGAGGGCTGGTCAATGGACAGAGATCAAATGATCTGTTGTGCCAGAGTAATGGGTGTCCTGAAAGAAAGGATAAGGGCCAGTAGGACAGGAAGCTGCAATCACAGAAATGGAATGTGATTGAGAGAGGGGGAGGGGGGGGGGGGGGGGGGCTTATTATCAGTGAGTCCTTGTAGAATGGGACTTGGGGACCCAGTAGTGGCATCAGGAGGTTTTTTTTGGTGCATGGGAGGTATAAAGGGATAGCTAAAAGGGAGCTGGAGGATTGGGGACCTTGTGCTCTTGGAGGGCTAGGTGATCAAGAGTCCATATGATTAGAGTTACAGAGTAATCAGAAGGCTGTAGGGTCTGGCAAATGAGGTATCAATGCTCCATGGGGTGTTCAGAGGGTGAAATCGGTATTTGAAGTGAGGCAGCGGGTTGGTACTGTGGAGCAGGTAGGTATCTTGGAAGATGGAAGGTTGGAACCTTTTATAACATACCATTGGGATTTTTAAGAAGTTTTCAAATGTGAACATTCACACCTGAACTCTCATATTTAAACCCAAATTTGAAAGCAGATATTTTTTTTGCCCTAATCAACAGCATACAATTTGCAAGTGTAATACAATAAGTTGAGTTGAACGTAATTTTTATACTATCAGTTACAGCGATCGTTTCAGCCAAGGTGATGTGATTGAATTTCCCAGACAGTGCTCCAAGCAGAACACTTCATGGAGAATGACCTCACTTGAAGCTTGTCCACTGTACAAATCCAACCCAGCTACGGAAGCATCTCAGTGACATAAAAAGACGTGGAAATGATCATTATCATTTCTCACTCCATCCAAAGTGCACTTTAAATTGCATGGCACTGAAATAAGCAGCATGACCTGACAGGATTTCCAGACCTTATTGCTATGTATTGAAACATCTAATTTGTTGCCCTCCTGTTATGGCTGAAGGAAACAAAATGCAAATTATCTCTGTTATAAGCAATGGTAGATGTCTAGGAAGGAAAGTTATTTCAAAAAAACATTTAAGGAGCATTATAGCCATTATAGCCCGTGTGCTGCCATTTCTGCTGTGGATTACAATAAAGGTGAACATAAATTGTTCAGCTTTTGATACTCTGTGTGCAACATGAGATTCCGTTGAAGAGACATTTCTCAATGTTCAAGATCAACACCAAGCTTAACATGAATCCAAAGTGGGTTTAAAATGCTCAGGTATATCTCAGCTGCACCCGCTGAGTTTCTCCAGCCTTTTGTGTACCCTCGATTCTCCAGCATCTGCAGTTCCTTCTTTAACAGGTATATCTCATGTTGGGCTGTTTTATGAACCACTGTTAGGACTTTAAAAAAATGTTTTCAGACTGTGAACATTCACATCAAATTGCAAAACAAGTTTACACACTGATCTTTTATTTCTCCAATCAATAGAGAACAATTTGCAAGCATGGTCATCCCAAAGTATAACTTGAATTGAACATAATGTTCATACTATCAGTTAGTAAGTGTGATGTATCTGCAGTCTTGATCAGAGTTCATGTTACTTGATCAGAGTTCATGGCAGCTCACTTACAATTATTAATTCCTCATTAAAAACGGATCCTTTATTCCTCATGTGTTTAATGATAGATTAACAAATGTTACATCATTAGCAACACATCATCAACAAATAATTAACATTTGATTAACAGAAAAGTGCTTACATATACAATATATTTTATAATTCACCTCAAGGCACATTCAATGAAATCTTTAAATATTGGTTCCTGTTATAAAGTGGAAATATGACACACAACTAGATTATACAGACAGCAAGGTAGCAATGACGATGCAGTCTGCTTTGTTTGGGATGTTCATTAAGGGATAACTATTGATCTGAATGCAATGAATGGATCCTCCAGGACAGTGCTATAGGAAGTGTCTCTTGAATTCTACACTAGCTCAGTTGTGGCACAAGGTCCAAGATCCTGCTGATTTCAGTGGAGCATATTGTTCAAATAATTGGAAACCTTAGGTTATTCAGATAAATTCCATTTAACTTATTTTCAATAATGTTTTTAGATTGTGACAGTCTGCAGTTTTATATTTTCAATTGATTCCTTTAATTTCAATAATTTTCAAATGTATCAAAATGTCCGAGACATTTTAAAACAGTTACAAATCATTTACGTTGTTGGCAAGGCCCTTCCCCCAGCTTTGTCAGCTGTCAAAGGCTATCAGAGACATTGTAATGGTCAGGATGCCACAGTAAACCAGCAGAGGTCCTGCTGACATGTAGAAGCCAGTGATAATGGCCCTCTGCATTCCAGCTTGTGAGTAGAGAATAGGTGCACAATGTGGGCAGATGATCCTGATATAATTGGAATAATTGGAAGTTTATCAGGTAGCGATCCACAGTTAACTACTGTATGGTCAGCAATTGATGAAAAGAGCCTATATATTTTAAATACCTTTTTTTCATTGGTGTGCACACATATGATTTTGAAAGGGCACACAACTTGTACTGCTCATACTCCCCATACCTTTCCTGCACATATAATATTTCTAACACAAGCAGTTTTTTGAATAATTAAAGGAAACAATTGAACTTTCTTTGCAATGTAATATTCATGGATATACTGTATGGGTGTTTCTGTAAATAAGGGTACCAACCTGTGACATGGGTGGCCAAATTTGAAAGTTATTAAATCAAAATGAAATACCACAGGATTGGCCTACCTATGATTATATGATCCTTTTGAGCTAAATTGTGTTCATAATTTATGAAACATATAAGACGTATGGGACACTTACTAATTTTGAAGCTGCCTTCCAAAATGTCGGCACCTAACCCACCACGTGGCCCGTAGTTCACGCCAGGGTCATTATAATCGCGTTGTTTGAATTTTAAAAACAATCGCGTATTTAAAAAAAATAGTTATAGTGCTATAAATAGCATTGACAATGGGAGGGACTACAGAATGAGACATCGATAAAATATGTGTGCAAACTAGATTTTTATTTCACGATTTTCTATTCATTATTAAGTATTTCAATGGAAAGCACAAAATATAAACAATTAAAAAAACCAATAAAAAATGGTTCACAAGTGACACATTTTACAAGTGACCAAAGGGGCACCGTTCCTCGTGTTCTGCTGCAAAAACGGGGCATCAGAAAATCTAATCAGGTGATAAATTATTAAAATCATAAGCATAATCAGAATTTGGCTTTTATAGGGTTATTTAATTGCAAAATGAATGTAATCTTTCAGGCATAAATTAGCCCAAGGATTTGATGAAATCCTGCTTGAAAAATGTCACCAAAAAAGGCATGAAAACATCGGGACATATCTGATATTTGTAAATATTTATTTTTGCTTCATCTCATTATTTTGGCTATACACCATGATGTACAGATATACTAAAAATACAGGATATGAAACAATGGGAAATTACATCAAAAACAGGAAAATAACCTGGAAGTTTGGAGACCAGTTTCACTACTGAGTGCTTTATTTATGGAAACACCCATATGTCTAATGGTCAAAACTTTGGCAATTTTGACCAGGAATATTTTACATTTTGATTTTCACACAATGAAAAAACTAATGTAACAAATGTTATTCAATAATTTAAATCGACCCACGTTCTGCTTTGAAATTAACTTGATATGGTGTTGATTCATAGCATGAAAGTAACATGCCTGCTATTTTGCTAATGTCAAGAATACAATTTGACAGTTCAAACATGTGCTAATAGATTAATCAGCATTTGTCTTAGTAAACACAGATGTGCAGAATCTTCACCTTGATTTCCAGGCGTGCAATTACAAGCAGAAAAGAATGACTTGTAAAAATGTTAAGTCTTTAAAAGGTGAAAAGAATATGCAATAAATCCTTTCTTTGTCCATTAAAAATACTAAATATTATTTAAAATAAAATGCCTTTTATTTTTCATGCATCATTGAATAGCTAATCTCAATGCCTACAATTTGTTTTGACAGAAACTACTGAACAGATGTGTAATGCTTTGCTTTGTTTACGACGTGCAAAAACCTGTAAGATCATTAATAAGAATGTGACCGTGCACTGTCCAGTCTTTCTATACATTACAGATGCATTATCCACAAGGAATTCAGTATATCACCACCATAGCTGTAATAACATCAATTCAAAGTTATTCTATTCCAAACGTAGAAAGTTGATTTCTGGTATTCTGTTGGTTGGTTTATTTTCTGCTCAAACAACTTAATCATTCTTTAATCTAATTTCTTCATGTTTGTGTATGTTTGCAATTTAATGAAAATTATACTATACCTTTGACAGTTTTGGGGACATTTTTGTAATAAATTCAGCTCCTATAGTATCAATGTGGCATGCTAGAGAGCAGGTGAGAGGTACTAGTTCCAATGCTTTTATATAGAGCTGGTACAAATGTGACAGGCCAATTGGCCTCCATCCAAGCTGTAACCACTAAGATTCTTTGTAATCTCAGACAACCATGATTTGTTTCTCAGTTTCAATCCAGCATTAGTCCTTCAGTTTATAAAAGCCTCCTTTTGTTTGCCCGGAACAGACCCCACTTATTGTGAAGAAAAGATCATGGCATAACATGTTGCTTCTGCTAACTTGAACACAATGCCCCAAATGGTAATGCTGAATAAAGTCTAAGTTGCCATTACGCAAAGTGTTGCTCATTAACTCTGTATATAGTCACAAGAATGGAAACATGTCAGGGAAATGGCACACAAACTCCGATCTTGGCACCCTAACTCCGATCTTGTTGAATGAAGTAATTCACAGTCACATGGAATGCTCTTTGGGTGTAGTTCACATAGGCCATTAAGGACTCTTGAATACTGAACAATTGGTAATGAAAAACATATTTGTTTGGTTTGATCTGGTATGATACAAAATCAACAAATGTCAAACAGTTCAAGTAATCATGACATCAAATCTACAAGAACTAGTAGAAATATTAGTTACACAAAAGATCATGCGTGATCTTTAATGCTGATCAGGGCCGGATTTAGATGAAGAGAGGCCCTAGGTTATTCCACTTGTGAGGCCCCTCCCAATCTCCCACCCCCATGACGAGAGGAAGACGGAAGAGTCCACCAGATTGACACCAATGTGCAGCCGAGCGTGGCCAATGAGATAAGGAATGGAAAGCTTCACTTTTTATTTATTGCCAGTGCTAGTGTTGAGTTATCGGCTTAAAACACTATTATTCTGAAATGGAGGGCAAGGAAAATTACTGAAGTGTTGTTTAGAGACTTCAGTGCATTGTGACAGCATATTTAAGAAAGGCCTATGACAGTGTCAAAAATATTATACACCAGGCCCGTATGAAGCTTTTCAAAAAGGGGGGTAGCATGGCAGGATTACAAAAAATGTATGTCAAATAAGTGCACGCAGCGCATATCCCAAGCACGAAGCTCAAAGACCCTTGCTGCTGGGGTCCTGGTCCCACTTAAGGGCCCAGGAAGCTCTGGGGTTTTAGATGCTTTCTGGTGCATTTTGAGCCTTATTTTGGAGCATTTTTGCACCAAATTTATGACCAATATTTCAGAAATAATTTTGGTTGAGTCAAGAGTAATAAATGGTTGGAATGGGGTGATTGGGGACATTGTTGTACACATTTTTTAAATCAAGAATTTAAGCTGTCCTTGTTTTAATAATCAAGTTGTACTGTAAAATGTTATGTAAAATGTTATAAAGGAGCATGCAAACATTGCAAATAAAATACTGTAAGTTTTGGCAGTAAATGAAACCTATTTTTAGAAAATGTTTTGATTGCCTGTTACTGTTCAACTGTGTTTGTGCACATTAAAATATGATGCAAAATGAAAGTCGCAAACTATGGAATACATATTTTTCAGTATTGTTATCAAGGAAAAGAAAGCAATTCCAATTGTTTGATATTATTCACATGGAGGAGAAAATGTAATTGCTCTAAAACCTACCTTAATTTTGCAATCTCACTAAAGATAATCCCCCTTTCCCTCCCTCCCCTCCTCCTTCCCCCTCCATCTCCCTCCAGTCTCTCCCTCCCCATCTCTCTCCCCCCCCTTCCCCTTTCTTTCTCCCCCCCCCTCTCTCTCCTCCTCCTCTCCCTCTCTCTCCCCCTCTGTCACAATCCCTCTTGCCCTCTCTCACATCCCCCATCTCTCTCCCTCCCTCCCCTTCTCTCTCACTCCTACGCAGCGAGGCTCCGACTTCGTGCTGCAGACACCGCAGCTCCCCCCCCCTCCCACCGGCCCGGAGAAACGGGCACTCCCACAACGCAATATTCCACTACTTACCTGGAGTAGACATGAGGCATCTAGGTGATTGTGTGGAGTACAAATGAAGATCTGAACCCACCCTGCACATGCGCGGAGAGACCGTGTCATAAATGGGACAAGCGTTCTCAGGAATTGATGGAGATGTTGCACTTCTTGAAGTTAAGCTTGAGCACATTCTTTAGTGTTTTTCTCTATCCATGCAGTAACCTTGTTCCACTGTGTTCAGTATAGAGTGCCTGTCTCGGGAATCTGGAGTCAACCTTGAAAACACCATTACCTGCCCAAGTAAGACCTTGTTGCTTTGGATGTTGGCTTGGAAGAGGAAAATTATGTTGGTTCATTTATCCTTTCAGTGAATTTGAATCATCACATGGAGGCAGCTTTAGTGGCACTTCTGTAAAGCCTTGAGATTCCTGTTGTAAGACTAGCCCAGTGCCAGGTCTGAGGTCTTGATCTTCAAAGACTCTTAGGCCAATGATGCAACTTTCACACCAGCCTGATGAGAATCACTTGATTACTGATTAATTCAATGGAACTAAGATGAACATGATTTTCTGTGAGCAGCCAAGTTTGAGGAGAGTGTTCCACATTGCTTCCTGATTGATGGAATCAAAGATATTAGTGAGGTCTAACAAGGCCACATACGATGACTGGTGTTGCTCCCTGCAATTTTTTTGGGGTTGGAGAGCAGTGAGGTTCATGTCCATTCTACCACAAAGTGGCAGAATCCATGCTAAATCACTCTTGGTGGAAATCTACACAAAACTGACAAAGCCAAAACACCCTGGCAGTACATGAAAAGAAACAGGTTAATTATAGCATAGTGTAGCACAGGAACTAGTCATTTGGCCGACAATATCCATGCCAAACATGATGCCAGGTTAAATTAATGTTTTGACAGTGCTTGATCCATATATCTCCATTCCCTGCATATCCATAAGAATATCTAAACGCTCTTTAATGCCACTATTGTATCTGCATCCACCACCACACCTGACAGCACATTCTAGGCACCCAACATTTTTTGTCTAAAAATATGGTGCTGCACACCTCCGTTAAAATTTACCCCTCTCAACATAAAGCAATGCTCTCCAGTCTTTGATTTTTTTCATCTTGGGATAAAGGTTATGACAGTTTGCCCTATCTATACCCCTCACAATTTTACATTCTTCTATCATGTCTCTCCTCAACCTCTGACGTTCTAGAAAAAATAATCCACGTCTGTCCAACCTTCCCTGGAAGGTAATTCCCTATACTCCTGGTGGCATTCAGGTAAACCTCTCCTGTGAGGTTTACAGCAGAAGACCTTTCTGTGAAACACAGTAACCGTATATGGCAAAGCAAACAATGTCATTTTTCAAGTAGCATGGAAAGATTGATGATCTCAGCATTGTAGTTTACAAAGCATCACATGAAATGAGTATTTTTTCAAAGCTCTAAAAACACTTTCCACAATCAGGTAATCAAAAATGGATAATCTTAATGATGCAGAAGAATCTGAACCTCAATTGAATCAACAACTGATGCCCAAACCTAAAATCTGTCAAGTGACTGGAAATCTTCCTCATATTTAAAAGGCATTTTAACACCATGATATAAAGAGTGGGAGAAAAGTTATTTCAATTTTACTTCGGAGTCACGTGAGTGACTACATGAAGAAGCCCCGCCAGGCGCGTGCGCGTCATTACGTCGACGCATGTCGCAAGGGACGGGCTGGAGAGCACAGCTCCACCAGCGGTGAGTAGAAGACCTCGCAGGTAAGTGGTTTAAACTACTTTCCAGCGGGTATTTAGGCTCCATAACGCTGGCTTGCGAGTCAGGAGGAGCTTGTGGAATGGAGAGCAGTGCGAGGAAATCGGTTCGTAGCAAGCGCGGGTCACGCAGTGATGCGGGTCCACCGTAGCGATCGGGAGTTAAGATAAGTGCGGTGCCGGTTCCGATACCAGTGGCCGTTATTCCTGTTGTTAACAAGCCTCCAGCTGCTCCAGTGTCGCAGGGCACTGAGGCCACAACTATAGGCAGAAAAAGTAAGAAAAAGTCTGTCAGGCCCGTTTTGTCTGATGGGTCTGATGAAGAGGATTCTCCTCCAGACAGAAAAACAATGTGGGAGAGAATGGAACAAATGGAGTGAATGCTCCAAACTTTGATCAGCCAAGGGTCCAAAGACCCAGAACATATGGAGGCAGCCTCCGAAGGAGTTCCATACAATGAATATGGTGCCTATACAAAATGGGAATCTGACTCTCCAGTGCCTTGTTTAGGCCTGGAAGAGGTCTCCTTAGAGCAAGACTCGGGAGTACTAGGGCAGGAGGAGACTGACCCTGAAGCTGGTGTCCCTACTCATGTGTATACACCAGAGCACAAGAGCCACGCTCCGGGTGTACCCGATGTAGCGCAAAGTTTTGCTATACCGGAAGGGACTGGTGAGGCCATGGAAGAGAACCTGGCTGCCAACATTAACTACATGGTTTCTCACCAGCTCCAAGACACTGTTATGGCTGAAACAGCGGAGTTGTATAAAACACCTGTCAATTGTGCTTCGCTCAGGGTGCCAACAGTGAATTCTGCAATTTGGGCACCCATGAGTGCAACGATGCGAGGGTAAGAAATGCGTTTCCAGCGTGTCCTCAAGCTAATATCAGCTGGCATCACTGCTTTTGGAAAACAGATACAAGGGTTGACTATGTCCAAGATTCAGAAAGACATGCTGGCATTATTCTGCAATGCTTATTTTGAATTAAATTGCATGAGAAAAAAAGCGCCATTTGGCCCACATTGCACCCTAGATTTGCAGGATTGTGCAGGGCAAGCAATACTCAGGCACCAGATTACTTATTTGGTGAAAACCTGCCAAAACAAAACAAAGACACTGATGAAGAGGCGAAAACAATTGGCCTCATAAAACCTTTTATCCCTGCTCAGAGAAAACAAGCAGGCTGGATGCAAAGGGGGTTTGATTCCAGGGCAGGGACGAGCAGAGGCAGGGCAATGGGTAGAAAGTACTATTACCCAGTACAGCCCAATATCAACCCTTATATTGGGAGAAGGAGACCTTCTCGGTCGTTTACTGAGGTACAGAAACTTCATTCCATCACAGATAAAACTTCTGGGGAAGTTGGGGGTAGATTACAATTGTTTTATGATGAATGGTGTTGTATAACATCTGATCGGTTTAACATCTGATCGGTTTATACTAGATACTGTGTCAGGTTCTACAATAGAATTTATGGCAGGAGTTGATCCACCTGTACAGAATAAGCCTAATAGAGTTTTGGTGTTTCCTGCACCAGAAACTTGTCAGATAAAAGAAGAAATTGAACATTTATTCCAGAAAAGGGTAATTGAAAGAACGGTGAATCATCCGCAACAATTTGTGTCCAATATATTCCCCAGACCAAAGAAAGATGGGGGTTGTAGAGTCATTCTGGACCTCACAAATTTGAATTCGTTTGTCCAGTATAGGCATTTTAAAATGGACACCTTCAACATTGCAAAGCAGATATTGTCACAAGGCTGTTATATGGCTATTATAGATCTGAAAGATGCTTATTATTCAGTGCCAATTCATCATCATTATCGCAGGTACTTGAAGTTTAATTGGATGGGTCAGCTGTGGCAATTTAAAGCATTACCTAATGGGTTAACTTCAGCTCTAAAACTATTGAAACCAGCACTGGCGTTATTGAGGGCTCAAAATTACATTGTAATGGCTTACCTAGATGATATTTTAATTGTAAGTGCCACTCAGGAGACAGCTGAAGAATCGGTTTCAGCAACCACAAGCCTGTTTGAAAGGCTAAGGTTTCTGATCGATCCAACAAAATCTAAGTTACAGCCATCCCAAACAATTGATTATTTGAGGTTTGTCATTAATTCTGTTGATATGTCAGTAACTTTGCCAATAGATAAGGTTGGGGATGTTACAAATGCCTGTACTTGCCTCGCTGAGAAACCTTATCCCTCCATCCGAGAAGTAGCTAGGGTTATTGGTAAAATGGTAGCAGCGTTTCCTGCTGTGGAGTTTGGACCTCTGCACTATCAAAGTCTGCAAAGAGCCAGAGAACAAGCACTAAAAAAGCGTGCAGATCATTTTGATAGGTCCATGCAGTTACCAACTAAAGCTTTAGGTGAATTGCAATGGTGGTTTCTCAATGTTGCACAAGCTACTAAAAATATTTTGGTTCAGCAACCTTCAGTGGTATTACAGACTGATGTGAGTGCTCCCAGATGGGGAGCTACGGACAGCGACACCAAATGTGGTGGTAGATGGACTGTCCAATAGTATTTAATTCTCCAAACACATGGTATCAATTATTTGGAGTTATTGGGGGCGTTTTATGGATTGAAAACTTATTGTTCTACAATGAATGACTTACATGTTCAATTACAGGTAGACAATACCACAGCTGTGGCATATATCAATCACATGGGGAGAGTAAGATCAGTGTCATGTGATAATCTGGTCAACTTCATGTGGCACTGGTGTATCTCCAGGAATATCTGGTTTTCAGCTATCTATCTAGCAGGGAGAGACAATGTGGTGGCAGACAACAGATCACAAAAGTTCAATGACAATACAGAATGGATGTTAAATCCAGAAGTTTTCAAAAATCGTTTTTCAAAAATTGTCAGTCGGTATGGGTTACCAGATATTGATCTGTTTGCATGCAGATTAAATCACCAGTTGCCTAAATACGTCTCATTGGAGCCAGATCCAGGAGCAGTAGCGGTGGATGCATTCTCGCTACATTTGGGAAGTATATTCTTCTATGCTTTTCCCCCATTCTGCCTGATTAGGCAATGTCTCACCAAAATAGAGCAAGACTCCTCCGCAGGCGTTTTGGTGGTTCCAAACTGGCCTACACAGCCATGGTTCCCATTGGTGCTCAGAATGATGACTCAGCCATTCATGATGATCCCCAGCTGCAGTAATTTGTTGGTACACCCAGTAACAGGAGAAAGTAATCCATTACATGATCGTATTAATTTGTTAATCTGCAGGTTCTGACCAGACCATTACAAGGGCTTGGACTGTTGGATAGGACCATGGATGTCATAACTGCAGCTTGGAGGGTAGCACTAAGAAACAATATATGTCTCATATAAAGAAATGGGAAATCTTTTGTATACAGTCAGATATATCTTATCATACTGCAAACATATCGGATGCAGTATAATGTGGATAAATGTGAGGTTATCCACTTTGGTGGCAAAAACAGGAAGGTAGACTATTATGTGAATGGTGACCGATTAGGAAAAGGGGAGATACAGCGAGACCTGGGTATCATGGTACACCAGTCATTGAAAGTAGGCATGCAGGTGCAGCAGGCTGTGAAGAAAGTGAATGGTATGTTGGCATTCATAGCGAAAGGATTTGAGTACAAGAGCAGGGAGGTTCTACTGCAGTTGTACAGGGTCTTGATGAGGCCACACCTGGAGTATTGCGTACAGTTTTGGTCTCCTAATCTGAGGAAAGACATTCTTGCCATAGAGGGAGTACAGAGAAGGTTCACCAGACTGATTCCTGGGATGGCACGACTTCCATATGAAGAAAGACTGGATAGACTCGGCTTGTATTCGCTGGAATTTAGAAGATTGAGGGGTGATCTCATAGAGACTTACAAAATTCTTAAGGGGTTGGACATGCTAGATGCAGGAAGATTGTTCCCAATGTTGGGGAAGTCACAGTTTAAGGATAAGGGGGAAGTCTTTTAGGACTGAGATGAGAAAATCATTTTTCACACTGAGAGTGGTGAATCTGTGGAATTCTCTGCCACAGAAGGTAGTTGAGGCCAGTTCGTTGGCCATATTTAAGAGGGAGTTGGATGTGGCCCTTGTGGCTGAAGGGATCAGGGGGTATGGAGAGAAGATAGGTACAGGATACTGAGTTGGATGATCAGCTATGATCATATTGAATGGCGGTGCAGGCTCGAAGGGCCGAATGGCCTGCTCCTGCACCTAATTTCTATATTTCTATGTTTTTATGTATTGTTCCTTGCTATGTTGCATTTTGATCAGCACTTGAGTTATAGTGCCATTAGTAGTGCTCGGAGTGCTTTGTCCTCCTATTTAGGACAATTTTCAAAACGACAATCTATCGGGTCTCATCCATTAATATCCCAATTTATGAGAGGAATTTTTAATAAAAATCCTCCTAAACCCAGATATACAGAGATCTGGGATGTAAGTATAGTTCTCACATTGCTTCGGCAGTGGGCTCCAATTATGTCACTGTCTTTTCAAAAGTTAACGTTTAAAGTGGTTATGCTCATGGCATTAGGATAAGCACAACAAGTACAAACATTGCAAATGTTGCGGTTAGGTTGTATGCATTTGTCTGTAGATAAAATTACTTTTTATGTTTATGATCTAATCAAGAAAAGAAGGCCAGGAAAGGCTGGAACCAAGGTAACATTTAAAGCATACCCAGTGGACCAAACATTGTGTGTGGTTAAGCATCTGAGTCGATATATTGAAGTAACTAAAAGTCTCCGAGGTTGTGAGACAGCAATGCTCATTACCCACAAAAAAACATATAAAAAGATGACAGTACAAACTATTTCTAGATGGTTAAAATAGGTTCTGGATTTAGCTGGAGTGGACACTCATGTGTTTAAATCTCACTCCACCAGCGCGGCATGAACATCCGCGGCGAAGGCGCAGGACGTGCCGCTCGACCAAATTCTAGAGGCTGCAGGATGGTCTAAAGAAGAAACTTTTTCTATAGTTTATGATAAACCTGTTGTCACAGTGCCAGGGTTTGGACATGCTGTGTTGGGTTCGGTTTAATTTGTTTGCTATGTTTCATATAATTTGTTTCATATCCTTTGTTGTAATTTCCCCCTGGGATAGAGGGGTTATTACTTTCCTTTGTTATTATTATTATTATTATTATTAAAATAGTTATTGCATAACTTGAAGCAATGTTCAATATATTATTTATTCACTACTGTGTTAACTGAAGCAGTGTGTCGTATGGAGTGAATCTACGGCATGAAAATCACAGAGCTTTGAAATCTTCACGTAGTCACTCACGTGACTCCGAACTAAAATAGTAAGATTAAACGAGAACTTACCTGTTCGAAGTTTGATCCTTATTTTATGAGGAGTTACGATGAGGGATTACGTGCCCTCCGCTCCCGGCCCTCATAAACCAAAGGATCATCTGGTAGTTCCAGTCTTTGTAAGCCTTACTATCTTACTTTGGCTATCGATTTCTGTGTTTTTCACGCCGCTGCTTTGAAGTATGACGCGGATGCACCTGGCGGGGCTTCTTCACGTAATCCCTCATCGTAACTCCTCATAAAATAATCTTACTATTAAAAGTTTCTGACAGGAATAGAAGGATATGGATCATGTACAGGCAGATGAGATAAGATTAACTTGGCATCAAGCTCGGAACAAACATTGTGGGCTGAAGGGTCCATTTCTGTGCTATACTGTTCTATGTTCAATGATAATGGCCACCTTTAACTAGAATGTTTTTACTATATATTGACATTCAATGTAATTACCATTGGTGAATTCCCCATCATTAACAACCATTGGGAAGAAACTCAATGGAACCAGCCATATATCCTGGATACAAGAGAGAATTCGAGGCTGGGTTTTTTGTAATGCCTCCTATCTCCCCAATTTTTTTTCACCTTCTGCAAGACATGAGCCACATACTTGATGCAAGATTCTCTGCTGGCCTGAATAGGATCAGCTCGAACTAAAAAGTCAGAAGTTCAACACCAGCCTAGAGCCCATCCACCAACTCACACATTCATTCTTTCCATCACGAGCACACAGTGACTTCCATGAGTCTCATCTGAGAATTGCACTGCAATTACTTAGATTGGCTATTCTGAGAGTACTTCCTAAACTACAGGCTCTATCACAAGGAGAGCAAGGGCTTCAGGTACATATGAACACTACTACTTGTAGACTTCCCCCGAGTCATGCGCCATCCTGAATTTAAAATATATTGTTGCTTATTCAATGCTCATTAAATCCCAGAATTTCCTACCTACTGGCACCATTGGTGTACTTTCAACTGTTGGACTGCTGTGATTTAGGTAGGCAGTTCACCATCATCTTTTGAAGGGCAACTTGGGATGGGGAATAATGGCCCTTATGCTGACATCCTGAAAAATAAAAGAACAAAAAGAAAAGTGTAGGAATGTACTGTTGTTACATTATGTTATTGTTAAGATTTATGAGTGGAATACCTGTTCAGGAACACCCTGTGTATTTATTCTTTAAGACTGTGTATTGTTTTGGGCATGCTGAGTATATTGGGTGTGGTGATAAAGTAGCCAATGTTTACAATGTGCTCAGCAGCAAGTCTGTGTAATTAATCACAGATACAAGGACCAAGCCACCATGTTTCACAATGAGTTTAGTGGGTGGCGGGTGGTTCTGGAAGGGCAACCAGAACGGAGAACCCTTAGGTTTCTTGATTGGGCCCACAGGTCACTTTCTGCCTTACAGAAGCACTGAAAACAATAGTTAAAGCTGGCCTTAATTACCTCTTCGCACTCTTGAAGGTGCACTTGGCAATAGCCTGGTGAGAATCCAGCCCCGTTCTGCCATATACTGAAATAAAAATACAAAATACAAGAAATTCTCAGAACGTCGGGTGGCATCTGCGGCGAAAAATGAAGTCAATGTTTCAGATTGCTATCCTTTTATCAGTTTGTAAGTACAACAATTCTTCAATTGGCAAAAGGGATGCAAGAGGTTTTGTTAAGCAAAATATTGTAAATGGAAAAAGTTAGTCAATGCATTATGGATATATGGGTACATGTATGATCTTTCTTAGCCACAAAATAGAATATAAAATGTAGTTATGCTGGAACGGAATGCAATATCATTGAGGCCGCAGCTCAAGTGCTGATTCAGATTCAGATAAGCTTATTGCCCTATACACAAGGGTGCAATGTAAATGTCCTTGTTCATATGATGTTAATTTGAGAACTGTTTACAGTTCTAGTCACAAATTACTTGAAAGACATTTGCACTGGAAAAGGCAAAGGAGAAAAAATGTGTAAGTTTGTGTATTTTAGTTTTGGAGAAGAGGAGGATGAGGCAAGACCTAATCAAGATGTATAAGAAATCATGAGGGAAGTAAATAGAAAGAGTTCACTTGCCTTAACAGAGATCAATACCTAAGGAGCACAGATATAAAATGTTAGGTTGGAGAAATAGTCAGGAGATGGTTTCACTCAAAGAGTGGTGGGGGTCTGGACCTGACTGCTTAAATGGGTGATAGAGACAGAAACACGTAGCACAATTAAACAATCTTTGCTGAAGATAAACACAAAGTGCTGGAGTAACTCAGCAGGTCAGGCAGCATCTCAGCAGAAAAAGGATGGGTGACGATTTGGTACGGGACCTTTCCTCTCGAGATTCTGCTGAGCTACTACAGCATTTTGTGTCTATCTTCGGCATCTGCAGTTCCTTTCTACACAAACAGTTGTTGCTTGCGTGCTTAAAGAACTGGGATCTGCAGGACAACACATCAAGAGGGTATTTGCCTGAAGAGCTTTTCCCTATCGATATTATGGACCAAATGGTTTCCTCTGCGCCATAAATTTTCTACAATTCTCTCATTTAAGCCCTTCAAGAGACACTGACCAGACAGATAAGCCTAGACCTGCTGTATGATGAGTGCACCAACTTTATGCCAGCTGCTCATTTGAATGATACACTGGGGACATTTGGAGGTCAAGGAACATCTGTGGAAAGAGAAAGAATCAATATTTTAGGTGGAAAACCCTTCATTTGAACTGTGCTATGAGACATCTATCAGTAAGAATGCATTCAAAATAAAGGAGAAAGGATAACTCAAGCATTGTCTTGGATTGAAACTTTGCACACGGCTTGAATTCCTTCTCAATGCATGAACGGTGATATTTCTATTTGCATCAGCACACTTGTGGAATAAACCATGTTGAGGCATCTGATGACCAAAATCTAAACTTCCTTTGCAACACAAGCAGTAAATTCCCAGTGACTGAGAAATGCGGTGAAAGCTCAGGTTATGAAAGCTAAGGTAGACTTTGAGAGTGAATTAGCAAGAAATGTAAAAATAGGTTCTATAGCTGCTACCTTAGGACATAAAATGGGTAGCAAATGCATCATCCTCCAACGGCGCAGGACATTTGGTGAGACCACACCCAAAATGCTTTGAGCAGTTCATTTCTCTACTAAATATAGTCTTTGGAAGTGTAGATATACCAGACTCATTTCTGTGATGGGGCTTGAAAAGGATGCGATTGGAATTTAAAAGAATGAGTGGTGATTTCATTAAAACTTTGCAGATTCACAGTGAAATTGATACAATTGACTGTATTTCCTCGAGCTGGTGTTTCCAAACCAAAGGTTTCAGAATACGAGACCAGTCAGTTAACACAGAGTTGAGCAGAAATGCATTTACGCAAAAAATTATGCATCATTGGAATTTTCAACCACATAGGGATGTGATTGCCCAGTCTTGGGGCATATTCAGAGCTGAGATTGACATATTTAGGATGCTAAGGATATACAGTATATAGAATGGCGTGGGGGGAATATGGAGGGTTAGCCACAATTTTATTAAACTTAAGGAATCATTTGGTCTGCTCCTGTTTTTATGTATAGATGATGAAATTCATCATCATCTTCAGTATCAAACACAGACTTTGATCAAGATCTCACACTCACACTCACACTCAAACCCATGGTCAACTATAGTCTCATGAAACTAGGACAATATATAACCCAGTCTCAAAACACCAAAGTATCTATAAACTGTCTCTCCAGTCCTCCATATCGATGCATAGCATAGGTGAGAAAATGTCATTGTTTCTCCCAGGCAAACATCTTCGACAACAGGGCGTTAGTTACACTGAGTTGCCTCCAAAAGGCAGGCCACATTGTCAAAGTCAAAGTCAAAAGAGTTTATTGTCATGTGTCCCTGACAGGACAATGAAATTCTTTCTTTGCTTCAGCACAACAGAACATAGTAGGCATTGACTACAAAACAGTGTGTCCATATACCATTATATACGTAAATACACACATGAATAAATAAACTGATGAAGTGCAAATAACAGATAAAGGGGTATTAATGTTCAGAGTTTTGTCCAAGCCAAGTTTAATAGTCTGATGGCTGTAGGGAAGTAGCTATTCCTGAACCTGGTCGTTGCAGTCCTCAGGCTCCTGTACCTTCTACCTGAAGGTAGCAGGGAGATGAGTGTGTGGCCAGAATGATGTGGGTCCTTGATGATGCTGCCAGCCTTTTTGAGGCAGTGACTGTGATAGATCCCCTCGATGCAAGGAAGGTCAGAGCCGATGATGGACTGGGCAGTGCTTACTACTTTTTGTAGTCTTTTCCTCTCCATGGCGTTCAAGTTGCAGAACCAAGCCACGAAGCAACTCTCTACTGTGCACCTGTAGAAGTTAGAGAGAGTCCTCCTTGACAGACCGACTCTCCGTAATCTTCTTAGGAATGCTGATGAGCTTTCTTAATAATTGCATCTGTGTTCTCGGACCAGGAATGATCTTCAGAGATGTGCACGCCCAGGAATTTGAAGCTCTTGACCCTTTCAACCAGCGACCTATTGATATAAACAGGACTGTGAGTCCCTATCCTACTCCTTCCAAAGTCCACAATCATTTCCTTGGTCTTGCTGGTGTTGAGGGCCAGGTCATTGTGCTGGCACCATATGGATAGTCGCTCGATCCTTCTTCTATACTCTGACTCATCCCCATCAGTGATACGTCCCACAACTTGATGATGGAGTTCGCACTATGACTGGCTATGCAGTCATGAGTATAGAGTAAGTACAGCAGGGGGCTGAGCATGCAGCCTTGAGGTGCTCCCGTGCTGATGGTTATCGAGTCTGACACATTACCACCAATACGAACTGTGAATGAGGAAGTCGAGGATCTAATTGCAGAGGGATGCGCAGAGACCCAGTTCTGCGAGTTTGGTAACCAGCTTGGAGGGGATGATTGTGTTAAATGCCGAGCTGTAATCGATGAATAACAGCCTGACACATGAGTATTTGTTGTCTAAGTGATTCAGAGCAGAGTGGAGGGCCAGCGAGATCGCATCCACAGTTGATCTGTTGTGGCGGTAAGCGAACTGCAGTGGGTCCAGGTTTTTGTCGAGGTAGGAGTTGATTTGCGCCATGATCAACCTCTCAAAGCACTTCATCACCACAGGCGTTAGTGCCACGGGTCGATAGTCATTGAGGCACGTCACCTTGCTCTTCTTGGGCACTGGTATTATTGATGTCCTTTTGAAGCAGGTGGGAACCTCAGACCTCAGAAGTGACAGGTTGAAAATGTCCGTAAAAACTCTAGCCAGTTGTTCAACACAGATTTTTAGGACACGACCAGGTATACCATCAGGTCCAGGCGCTTTTCGAGGGTTCACCCCTCTGAAGGATTTCCTGACGTCGGCCTCTGTGACTGAGTCTGAAATACCATCACAGCGAATGTGGACTCGGGAAGGCACATCGGTGTTCTCCCTATCAAAGCGTGCGTAAAACGCATTGAGCTTGTCAGGGAGCGATGTATCGCCGACATTCGAGCTGCCTCCTGGTTTCGCCTTGTAGGAGGTGATTGGATTCAGGCCCCGCCACAGCTGCCGAACATCTGTCTCATCCTCCAGCTTGGAGCATAAGTCCCTTTTGGCCTTTTTGATGGCCTTACCAAGGTCGTATCTGGACTTCTTATAGACCACTGTATCATCAGACATGAATGCCCGGTGCTCACATGACTCCCAAAACAGGCATTTGATTCTGATCCTCAATACTGCCAGAGATTACCAGCCGGACAGAGGAAATGATTCAATGATGTTCTGAAAGCCACTTTGTAAATGTGTGACTTGCATACCAAATTGTAATAATTCCTGCCTTTTGTACAAAAGGTGGAGCATTTGGGATGGCACTGGGATCTTTAAAGTCCCTTTGACAGCATGTACTCAGCAATGGATTAGCAAGTGTAATGAAATGCCAATGTAGGCAAGGAACAATATGTGCCCGCTGTGTTCCCCAATGGCAGCCAGGAAACATTTGTAGTGCACTGATCACTGGTCGGTGTGGACTTGGTGGGCTCAAAGGGCCTGTTTCCACGCTGTATCTCTAAACTAAACTAAATAAACTAGATAAAAGGTATATTGATGAGCACCTGAAGGGCTTAGCTTGCTGGGTCAGGGATCGGGAGCTGAGAAGACTAACCTGAGAAGATTAACCTAAAATTAAGGACAGAGGTTTCGGGGTAACGTGAGGGGGAACTTCTTTACTCAGAGGGTGGTGGCTGTGTGGAATCAGCTTCCAGCAGAGGTGGTGAGGCAGGATCGATTTTAACATTTAAGAGTAAAGTGGATAGGTATATGGACGTGAAGGGAATGGAGGGTATGGTCTGAGTGCAGGTAGATGGACTAGGGGAAAACAAATGGTCGGCACGGACTGGAAGGGCCGAGAGGGCCTGTTTCCGTGCTGTAATTGTTTATATAATTATATGGTTATATGAACAGGACGAATTCTCCGTCCTGAAAGTCTCATTTGTTCCCATCGACCGCTTGTGCCACCTCGCCGACACACCGCTGCAGATAAAACCTCCCAACTGCTAACTTCCATCATCAAAGGTGGGTGGCCAAACAAACAGTCGAACACTCCTGCTGAATTACGACCCGACTTCCTGGTGCGTGACGAACTGGTACTACAGGATGGAGTGATTGTCAAAGGTCATAAGACGGTAATTCCCTCATCCCTGCGAAACGAGTATTATGAGGAAATCCCCGGGGGTCACCTGGGCATGGAGGCTACCTTACAGCGTGCAAAAGAAATGATCTACTGGCCCGGAATGACCAAGTACATTCGGGAGAAGACAGAATCATGCAGGATCTGTAACAGACAGGCACCGCACCAGCAAAACAACCCCCTGCTGTCTCAACCAGCTCCCTCTCTGCCAGGTTCATTGGTGGCTGCCGATATCTTTGACTGGCACGGGAAGCACTATCTCGTGCTAGTAGACTCGTACTCGAACTGGTTTGAAATTGATTTTCTGCCAACCATCTTCTCAGAAATTGTTGTCCAAAAGCTCAGGATCCATTTCTCTGCACATGGAATTCCAGCTTGTCTCCAGACTGACAACGGGACCCAATTCACCAGCCAAGCATGCTGTACAGAGCGCCAAGCAACTCATAGCACGCTCCTACCTAGCTAAATCAGGATGTCTACCTGGACCTGTTGAACCTGCAAAATATTGCAAGAAATAACATTCTCGGTTCTCCAGCCCAGTGTCTGATGTCCCGCCGAATGCGACCTCCGTTACCCGTCACCCAGGATCATCTAAAACCTAACGTTGTCACCCCTGCTGTAGTACAAATGCGCGTACAGATTAACCGAGACGCGCAGAAACTAAATTACGATAAGACCAGCAAACCACTTAAGCCGCTGATTCAAGGCCAAGTTGTCCGACTACAGACAGACAAAGGACGTACAAAACTAGGGTACATTTATGGCCCTTCGAAGGAACCGCTTTCCTACCTAGTCGATGTCGGTGGCACCATCTATAGACGCAACCGTCGACACCTCCTTCCTGTGAAGGTACGCCGTCCGGCACTCCAGGGTCCTGACACCCCGCCGCTCACGTTTAAAGTGATTGCTGTTCCAGCCGTTCCAGCATCTGCCACCGCCAGTCCAGTCCATTCCCCGCGCCGGTCTGCCCCCACTTTCCCTTTTGTAACCGATTCTCAGGTTTCCCCGCGACGGTCTTCCATGAGTCCTCCTATGGCGTCTCCCCATAGCCCGTCGAGCTCACCGAACCGCACCCTCAACTTTTCAAAGGAAAAAGTTAATGAGGCAGCTCCATACCCTAGGAGGACCGGGCGGGTTAGCAAGCCACGTGTTAGATATGCCGATTATGTTCAACCCCATTATTATTAGATGTGGCGATTTGCATTTAACATTTTATTTACTCGTTGTAGTTGTAATACCTTGTCTGCTTTTCATTTAAACAAGAAGAGATATAGATTGGCCATTGCATGTTACACAATTAGAATGCTTAGTAATTATGACTCCACCTAATTATAACATTCATAGTGTAAGGACTCACCCACTGCCTGCCAGTAGCAGTAGCAGTGTGAACGTGTAATGACCTGCTTAAGATTATGACCTGAACAATAAAGATGCTTGTATTTCAACCCGTGTGAGTTTGAGCCCTTTATAGTTGTTCGTCTTAATTTCTGCATCACTTTACAATGAATAATCATTGCTAGTAACACATCATCACGTCTGAAGAAGGGTCTCGACCCGAAATGTCACCTATTCCTTCGCTCCATAGATGCTGCCTCACCCACTGAGTTTCTCCAGCATTTTTGCCTACCTTTGATTTTTCCAGCATCTGCAGTTCTTTCTTAAACATTATCAGGTCATATACTGCAAGGATTGAACTAACTAAATCCATTTCTGCAATTGGCCATCAGCATGCTTTACATCAAGAAGGCAGATGTAAATTAAGCTCAGAATTTGCCATTATCTTGGGAACCTGTAAGAAGTTCAGTTTTGATCGACTGGACTATATGTGAAAGGCTCCTAAGACATATTGTAAGGGAAAAGCAGGTACTTACATATTGTGTAATTCTGGCCAGGGGAAAGGCTTGGCTTGAAATGTTAACCTCTATTTTTCTTTTGGTTGCTTTCCAAAAGAGATACTGTTAATTGGACATTGAACAAATTAAACAGTAGTTAGATATTTGGGGCCATGATCCTTTGTTCCTTGTGCTTTCTCTGCCATTCAAAGAGATTGGCATGGATTTATTATTATGGTGCTGTATACCAAGATACCATGTAAAATGTTGCTTTGCATGCTCTCCAGGCAGATTCTACAATATCTGTGTGCAACCACACTTTCCATGATCACAACAGCAATAGAGAATGTGCAATCGCCCCTTCCATGATCATAACAACTACAGAGAAAGTGCAGATAAAAAAGTGCAAGTACTGTAATGCCCCTGTCCCTCTAATGCCCCTGTCCCACTTAGGAAATCTGAACGGAAACCTCTGGAGACTTTGCGCCCCACCCAAGGTTTCCATGTGGTTCCCGGAGGTTCCTGGAGGTTTTTGTCAGTCTCCCTATTGGTCGAAAGTGGTTTCCGCTTCTTCTAGGTTGCAGGTAGTGGAAGGTAAGACCTCCCTTGTGGAATAAAACTGGGTGAAAAAAAGGTCTTACCTTCCACTACCTGCAACCTCCGGCAACCACCTTCAACTAGCATTGCAACTGGCTTTGACTAAAAAATTACCGATTTTTAAAACGGCAACCTATTTTTAGTCGTGGCCGGTTTTTAATTTTTTTAAATAATCGCCGGAACATAGAAGAAGCGGAAACCACTTCCGACCATTAGAAAGACTTACAAAAACCTCCGGGAACCGCACGGAAACCTTGGGTGGGGCACAAAGTCTCCAGAGGTTTCCGTTCAGGTTTCCTAAGTGGGACACGGGCATAACAAGATAAATTGGAAGACCAGGAATGCATCCTCAGCATATGAGAGGTCCATTCAAAAGTGTGATAAAAGCATGGAGGACATTGGTCTTAAATCTGTAGTATATGCTTTCACATAAACCTGATGAACCTTCCACACACTTCATCTATTGCAAGTGTATTCCCTCCTGGAGCAGGAGCCATACCTGCATACGATATCTCATGTGCAGAGTCACCATGTTGCTATATAATGGAGCAAGATATCTATTCTTGGACACAAATTTTCAAAGTGGCAACCTGTGCTTAAACAATCAAGGAAAATAGTCCATTCTTTTTTTATTTAAAAAAAGTTATTCATTGCATCTGTAGGCCCAGTTATTGGATTGTTTCTCTTATTAAAACAATGCATTTTAAATGCAGGTACTCTGCACACATAAAGCAGAAAGGTGACGTTGGTGTTATTTAAGATTTACAGATACTGAGCAGTTGCAATGCTGCAGGTGTTAACTGAAACCATAAGCTTTTATAAGAAGTAGCAGTTTATATTGTGAACCTATCTCACTTTTCATCTTTACTGAATTGCTTCTAGTTTTCAGCGTTAACAAGCTGCAACAAGCCTATTTGTACAGCGGCATTTAAACACGACTGCGTGAGCATAGTTCTCAAGAATTCATGGTGGGGCATTTTATTTATATTGTCAGGTGTGTTGAAAGTCACCCACTCAGTGTGACACTGCCTACATTGTTCGTAGTTCTTAGAGATTTGCTTCTGTCAAATGTTTCAAGATTGTTTTTTTTTACCTCCCTTTCTTTCTTTAGTTTTGCTCTGGTCACCTGCTTAAGAAGTATGACAAACAAATGCAACAGGCGTTTTCTCTCTCTCCACATCTCCTTGTAGTCATGGCAAGGCTTCAACCACCCCCCCCCCCCCCCCCCCCCACCCCCCCCCCCCCCCCCCACTCTCCTCCCCCTCCCCCCCACCTAGTAACATGGCCCTGTGACTAATATTGGAATTTAGCAAGAAGTCAGATCCAGTTTCACAAGGAGATATTGTAATGCATGCAGTATCTCCTGTCAAGGTAGATGATGTATGACTAAGAAGAATGAATTGTTTTTCTTTTCTTATTCAAGGTTATCTTTCACTGTTGGTTTTGTGATGATGATAATAGGGATTATCATACAGCATGTAACAAGCCATTCTGCTTCATTGGCAGAGATAAACTACTATGTCAATATGCATGGTGGGAACAAATTACTTTTGATATTCTGTAGCAGTGTGTCTATTCCCTTTTCCCAGCCAGGCCACAATTATGTTTCAAGCTTCCTGTCTTTCAGTTGAGCAGGTCTGCAAAACAGAATCCAGTTTCTGCAGCAAATTGCTGGATGCATTTTAGATAAAACTCATAATTTGTTAGCCACAGGCAGGAAATTTCGGACGGTATTTGAGATCACCATTTAACATCTAGAGAAACTGGAGAAAATCTATCACACCCAAAGTCCTATGCTGAAATCACCCTGGGAATTTTGAATATTGGCACCTTAGATGTGGTTTTAATATGTCGTTTTAATACCTTTTATCTAGTAGACAGTGAGTTTAGTTTGCCCTATTCCACTAGAAGCATGAAGTCATGCATTGAGTCATAGTATCACGCGTTTAGTGACACGTATAACTATTCATATTTAATATTTGCAAAATATCAACATATCAAACAAGTAAAAATTGGTTTGTTTCAGGCTCCATTTTGGAGGGGCATTGATTGCAACATGTCTTGATATAATGATTCCAAATTACTGAAATTGGTGTGTGCCCATGACAGAGTATTCAGAATTGACCATAGATACAGGTAAAGATTGCATGAATTATTGTTCGTCACTTGTATATCTAGTCTACAGTGTTGTGTGTATAGAGCTGGTTAATTAGACCAATCTAAGTTCAATTGCCTTCCACACAGGTGACAGAGGTGTAAGGATGCAGTAGCAGCAGAATTATTGATTTTTGAGATTCTCTTTCCCTCTTTACTTCCCCCATTCTAATTTACTCATATGAGTGCGCACTGCTTTTCATGTTTGCACTAAATTTTCTTCCCTTTATCCTTTACACTGTGGATGGCTTGATTGTAATTATGTATAATCTTTTTGCTGGCTGGATAGCACGCAACAAAAAAGCTTTTTATTGCACCTTGTTACACGTGACAATAATAAACTAAACATAAACTTAAAGCTTAAACTTGGGGGTACACAAAATTGGACAATCCAACGCATGTTGCTCCCAATGGTGAGTGGCAATGCAGAAACTCTTCAGGGATAGCACAAATAATTTATTCATGACTCCATTACAGATGCCATGTTGAGACTTGTCTGTTGAACAAATTACCTAGTCAAGTATTTTCAGGAAGGCCTGGCAGATTTCATTTATTACTAAGTGTTGTTTCACATCTTATAAGATTTATTGAATTAAATGTCACAACTTGCTTTGGTGAGTGTAAATCTTCTCTTTTTGGCCTTTTACTCCAGAATGAGAAAAAAAGTGAAGATGAAATCTGACTGTCCTGTAAGCATAGTTCCATGGCAGTCACACTAACCTAACCTAGCATGCATTTAATTCCTCTTGTACACTGTTCAATTGATTATTTATTGTAGCACCACCCTTAATAGGATATTTTTATGCATTATTAATTGATTGATTGATTGAACTGATTGAAAGACACCACATGGAAACAGGCTCTTCGATCCACCGTGCCAACCTGTTCACACTACTTCGATGTTATCCCACTTCTGTGTACACTCCCTGCACACGAAGGGCAATTTACAGTGGCAAATTGACCTACAAACCCGCACGTCTTTATAGCCCTGTCCCACTGTACAAGTTCATTCAAAGAGTTCTCCCGAGTTTGCCCTGATTCAAACTTGGAGATTTACGGTAATGGCCGCTCGTCGGTAATCGGAGCTCTCATGGACATTTTTCAACATGTTGAAAAATCTTCACGAGTCTTCCCGAGCTTACCGCGTTTCTCGAGTACCTGCCGTTAGCTGTACGAGCCGCTAAGAGACGTCCCTGAGCTCCGACGTACCCGCTACGTTCATTCTCCGTGCTTACCACGAGTTTGATTTTTTTTTAAACTTGGGAAAGCACTTGAATGAACTCGTATAGTGGGACAGGGCCATTAGGATGAGGGAGGAAACCATAATACCCGGAGGAAATCTGCGTGGGCACAGGGAGAACATGCAAAGTCCACACTGATAGCATCTGAGGTCATGATCAAACCTGGGTCTCTGAATTATTTGCTTGCTTATTTGAGAGGAAAATGCTTACAGTTTTAAAAATCAGTTACCACCAGGTAAGTTTTCTTATTTTGTTTTGCTTGGTGCCAAAGCAGAATACTGTCTAGATCATGAAGGCATGCTTTGACACTTTTAAAGTTATGCAAACTGACCCTCACATGAATAATCTAAGGTATGTATGGTCAAGTATTCGATGAAAGAAGGATGGAAACGTCTTAAAAACATTATAGTTTCCAGCACCAATATATTCATTATAAAACAGTTTGACAAACAAGTGCCCTTGCTTTGCTTAGTCTCAAAGATATAGATGGCATTAGTCAAAAAAAAGTCCCAAAGTTTAAACATTTGTTTTAATATTGCAATAATGAAGCATGATTTTCTAACAATTATACTTCCATTCCTAACCTAAGTATTAAATAAACAAATATTGTCAAGTGGTAACATGCCCCCATATTTGATTATCATGGTTATGATTTTAGCTATTAATTAGATTGTCAGATTTATATCAGTCCAGGCAATAAGATTAAAAGTGGAAAATGTGAAAGGCACACCCAGCAGCACAGGCAGCTTCTGTGCTTCAAAAGAGAAACATAGCTAAAGTTTAAGATTGTGAATTTTTGTCAGAACGGGGAAATAAAAATATATATATATAGATCTTACGTTACAGAGACTGAAGGGGAGGAATGGATAGGATAAAGGAAATATCGCAGATAGAATGATAGCTAAGGTTGCTGGTGAGTTCATTGTTTACAGGGTGTTTGACAGATTAATTAGGGTAGTTAGTGAGAGAAAATTAACTAACAAAGTGGCATGTAAAATCTGTGAAATTAGTTAGTGTTCACGTCTGAAATCAAAAGCTGAATGACGAAGATAGCCAAAAGGCCAGGCAGTGTCTATGGAGAGAGGAAAGTTGAGTTAACCGCACAGAGAGGTAAACTTCGGCTGAAGTGGCTAGTCCTGATACAAGCAGCAAAAGCAAGTTCCCTCAAATTAACCTGATATTTAGGCTTGAAACATTAACTCCGGTTTCTCTTTCCACAGACGCTGCCTGACCTGTGTAGAGCATCCAACAATGTAAATGATGCATGGGAGATTAGTCTTTCTTCACACACAACTAAACGCACAACACAAAACTGCGCAACTCAGCAGGTCAGGCAGCATCCTCAGAGCACAATGCAAAGAATTATATTGGGTGGGCATCGAGACTGGAGGGGATGAGATGCATATCACTCACTGTACCTCCTCCGCTGGTTTCACAGTTCATTTCCCATCTTTTTTTCTTTTTGAATTCCATCATCTGTAGCTCTTTGTCTTCTCCACTCATCACCTCCATCCTTTGTAAATTCTCCACCCTTTATTTCCGTCACCTGATTCATCCATCAATTAACCCTTTTTTACCTGCATCCGCGCATCACTTTCCTCTCTCTACCAGGTATCTCCTCTATAATCTAGTCTTGAGAAGGCGTTGTGGGGAGGACCACTGTCTAGGGTCCTTCTGCTGCTAGACATATTGGGGCAGAATCCGTTGGGGACTTCCCTCAAACAAGGGAAGGGATATTATCCCAGGGGACCAAATAAATAGCAAGGATAGTTTAAACATAAAAACAAAGAAAATAGGTGCGGGAGGAGGCCATTTGGCCCTTCGAGCCTACACCGACATTCATTGTGATCATGGCTGATCATCCACAATCAGTAACCCGTGTCTCCCTTCTCCCCATATCCCTTGATTCCGCTAGCCTCTAGAGCTCTATCTAAACTCTCTTTTAAATTAATCCAGTGAATTGGCCTCTACTATCTTCTGTGGCAGAGAATTCCACAAATTCACAACTCTCTGAGTGAAAACGATTTTCACATCTTAGTTTTAAATGGCCTCCCCTTTATTCTTGGACTGCAGTCCCTGGTTGTGATCTCCCCCATCATTGGGAACATTTTTCCTGCATCTAGCTTGCCCAGTCCTTTTATAATTTTATACATTTCTATAAGATCCCCTCTCATCCTTCTAAATTACAGTGAATACAAGCCCACTCTTTTCAATCTTTCCTCATGTGACAGTCCTGCCATCCCGGGGATTAACCTCGTGAACCTACGCTGCACTGCCTCAATAGCAAGGATGTCCTTCCTCAAATTATGAGACGAAAACTGCACACAATACTCCAGATGTGGTCTCATCAGGACCCTATACAACTGCAGAAGGACCTCTTCACTCCTATACCCAAATCCTCTTGTTATGAAGGCCAACATGCCATTCGATTTTTTCACTGCCTGCAGTACCTGCATGTTTACTTTCAGTGAGTGTACAAGGACACCCAGGTCTCGTTGCACTTCCTTTTTTCCTAATCTGACACCATTGAGATAATAATCTGCCTCTTGTTCTTGCAGCCAAAGTTGATAACCTCACATTTATCTACATTATACTGCATCTGCCACGCATCTGCCCACTCACTCAACCTGTCCAAGTCACCCTGCAACCTCCTAGCATCCTCTTTACAGCATTGCCACCCAGCTTTGTGTCATCTGCAAATTTGCTTGTGTTGCTTTTAATCCCATCATCTAAATCAGGGGTCGGCAACTTTGTTCTGCATAGGGCCGTGATGCATGTCTGTGAGCGTATGGCGGGCCACATCTATCACTTGTACACATGGTTCCCACCCCCAACTCCCCCCGGATGGCAAGCATCAAATCACGTGTTCACAGAAGGTAGACAAAAATGCTAGAGAAACTCGGTGGGTGAGGCAGCCTCATGCAATCCTTGCATGTCTCACCCACTGAGTATCTCCAACATTTTTGTCTACCATCGATTTTTCCAGCAGCTGCAGTTCTTTCTTAAACGTGTTCACAGAAGGTGCATGGTCGTGCCAGCGGCTTTGCGCTGGATGCGATACAGCCAGAGCTCGGCGCTCTGGTGGTGCGCTCGTTCGGGGCACTCGGCGGACTGGATGACTACGGGAAAAAAAGTCTGCCTGCGGGCCGGATGGTTTCGGGTTATGGGCCGCATTCGGCCCATGGGGTGTAGGATGCCAACCCCCGAACTAAATAATTAATATATATTGTAAAGAGTTGCGGCCCCAGCATCGAGCCTTGCGGCACTCCACTCGCCATTGCCTGCCATTCTGACAGGGACCCGTTTCTTCCTACTCTTTGTTTCCTGTCTGCCAACCAATTCACTATGCATGTCAATACCCTACCCCCAATACCATGTGCTGTAATTTTGCCCACTAATCTCCAGTGTGGGACCTTATCAAAGGCTTTCTGAAAGTCTGGATACACTACATCCACTGGCTCTCCTACATCCATTTTACTTGTCACATCCTCATAAAATGCCAGAAGATTAGTCAAGCAGGATTTCCCCTTCATAAATCCATGCCGACTTGGACCAGTCCTTTAACTGCTATCCAAATGTGCCGTTATTACTTCTCTAATGATGGACTCCACCATTTTCCCCACCACCGGTCAGTCTGGTCTGTAATTCCCCGTTTTCTCTCTCGCTCCTTTCTTGAAAAGTAGGATAACATTAGCTACCCTCCAATCCACAGGAACTGATCCTGAATCTATAGAACATTGGAAAATTATCACCAATGCATCCACGATTTCTAGAGCCACCTCCTTGAGTACCCTAGGATGTAGACCATCAGGCCCTGGGGATTTATCAGCCTTCAGTCCATCAGTCTACCCAATACTATTTCTCGCTTAATGCAAATTTCTTTCAGTTCCCCTGTCTCCCTAGTTCCTCTAGTACATCTGGGAATTTATTTGTGTCTTCCTTAATGAAGCAGAACCAAAGTACCTGTTCAACTCTCCTGCCATTTCCTTGTTCCCCATAATAATTTCACCTGTTTCTGCCTTCAAGGGACTCACATTTGTCTATACTAATCTTTTTCTCTTAACATATCTAAAGGAGCTTTTACTATCCTTCTTTATATTCTTGGCAAACTTACCTTCGTACTTCATCTTTTCAACCCGTGTTGCCCTTTTTGTTACCTTCTGATGTCCTTTGAAAGTTTCCCAATCCTCTGACGTCCCATTACTCTTTGCTATGTTATACACCATTTATTTTAGTTTTATACCGTCACTAATTTCTCTTGTTAGCCATGGTTGCCTCTTACTCCCCCTAGAATCTTTATTCCTCTTTGGAATGAAATGACCCTGCATCTTCTGGATTATGCCCAGAAATTCCTGCCATTGGTGTTCCACCGTCATTCCTGCTAGGATCCTTTTTCAGTCGACCTTGCCAGCTCCTCTCTCATGCCTTCATAGTCCCCTTTGTTCAACTGCAACACTAACACTTCTGATTTAACCTTCTCCCTCTCAAATAGAAGATTAAAACGTATCATATTATGGTCACTACCTGTATGGGGGTGCTTTGCATTTTTAATAGTTAATGATTGGGTCTTTTTAAGTATTTATTGCTTTCATGTATTGTCCATATTGTATTTTATGTATTTTTTGTCTGCTTTCGTTCTGAATGTGTGGGTTTGTTGGCTGTTGGCTTCTGGACATCTGAATTTCCCTGAGGGGATCAATAAAGTATTTATTATTATTATTATCACTATTATTACCTCCTTTACCTTGAGTTCCCTTATAAAATCTGGTTAATTAGACAACACTAAATCCAGAATTGCCTTCTCCCTGGTAGGCTCCAATACAAGCTGCTCGAAGAATCCATCTTGGAAGCACTCTACAAACTCCCTTTCTTGGGGTTCAAAACCAACCAGATTTTCCCAGTCTACCTGCATATTGAAAACTCCCATAACCACAGTGGCCTTACCTTTGTTACATGCCAATTTAAATTCCTGCTGCAATTTTCACACTATATCCAGTCTACTGTTTTGGGGCCCGTAGATAACTCCCATTAGTGTCTTCTTATCTTTACAATTCCTCAATTCTATCCACAGCGACTCTACATCGTCTGTCCCCATGTCACCCCTCGCAAGGGACTGAATCTCATCCCTCACCAACAGAGCTATCCCACCTCCTCTGCCCACCTGCCTGTCATTTCTATGGGACGTATAATCCTGAATATTCAGTTCCCAGTCCCGATCCTCCTGCAGCCATATCTCTGTAACCCCCACGATGTCATAACTACCAATCTCTAACTGAGCCTCATCCACTTTACCTCTTACTACGTCGTGCATTTGTATATAATACGTTTAATCCATTACTCACCTCACCTTTCACATTGATTCAAATTTCACTAGGTCATACTCTCCTATCCCTTTCTGAGCTTTCTGCCCCATTTATTTTAGTGTCTTTCTTAACTTTTCCTATACTCTCATTCCCTTTAACTCCATCCTTGTATTTCCAATTTGTCTCCCCCCCCCCCCACCACTATTTAATTTAAAGAACTGTGACACTACTGAATGTATCGACACTGAGTATGTATGATGAGTTTTTTCCACGATTTTTGTTTTGTATATATTTTTTATGCTGAATAAATTTTATTTATTGTGTTTTAAAATAAAATCCTCCTACTGATGCAGCATGATTGCTGTGACTCTCCAGCAATTTGGGTTTTTTTCCGCTCAGGATTCCAGCATCTGCAATGCCTTGAGTCTCCATTTAACAGAGAACAAAGGCACTTCATGAAAACAGGACTAGCCAAAAATTGAAGATAGGCTGCACTACAAAATCTTTGTAAAATAATTCAAATGCTTGGCCAGAGAGACAGGTCTTAAAGGAGGAAAGTTTGCCAAAAAAGCAGCAGAGAACATTGTAGTGGCTGGAGAGATGGGTATATTTTAAGAATTAAAAGTCTTGGTAGCTGAAGATGTGGTGTCATTAGCAATGAGACTTAATGGGCATGCACAAGGCCAACACAATACAATAGTAGGAGCAAAGTGGCACTAATGGTAAATGGCTTCCGAAAATACATATCTTTATTCTTTGGTCTTCTGTGGCCTTCCAGCCTATGCACTGTGATTTAGAACCTAGAACCTAGAAATGCCACTAATGTATCTGCTTCAACCATCACCCTCCGCAGTGCATTCCAGGCACTCACTGCCCTCAGTGTTAAAAAACCTATCCCGCACATCTCCTTTTAATTTTGCCCCTCACTGCTCAAAAACCTATGGCTTCTAGGAAATGTCAAATACTTTGATACTCATTTGTTTGAAACAGACTGTCAAGAAAATAATGCAACTTAATACTTGATATTGTGTGCGTCTGCCCCTTGATGTGGCTGCATCATAAAAGTTGTAGTGTCACAAGATGCCCTTCTCAAATTACTGCGGGATTGTCATGGAGGGTACACATTGTAATACAGAGTTATGGAGTCACAGATGCTTTGGCCCAACTCATCCAAGGTGATTATCCATGATAGTATCATTTGCCTGTTTTTGGCTCCTAAACTTCCCTGTCCATGTACCTGCCGAAATGTTAGGTTTTAACATTTTAAACATTGTACTTGTATCTGCCTCTACCATCTCTTATAGCAACTCATTCCATATACCTTACACCCTCTCTATGAAAAACGTGCCCCTCAGGTTCCTGCTAAACCGCTGATCTTAAACCCATGTCCTCTATTGTTAAACTCCCCTACCCTGGGGAGGAAAGTGTGGCTATCTACCCCATCTATGCCTTTGATAAATGTATAAACCTTTTTTAGGTAATTTCTCAGTCTCCTTTGCTCCATTGAAAGCAGTCCCAACCTATCCAATTACCCCTTGTACTACAAACCTTACAGTCCCAGCAACATTAAAGTCGGAGCCAAATTAAATTAGTTTTAATTAGTTCGAGCAGTGGCAAGATTGGTTTGACATTTAGGCTTCATACCCCATCTGATTTCAGATGGGAACATGGCTATTGGTGACAACCAACCTGGTCTTGTTAAATTCAGATTACCTTATAATTGTGAACAACTTACTTATTGTGAATGTGAGCATGGGCGGACACAGTTATATATTTCTCTTTGCAAGAATTACTCAAATTGAACTTTTATATGAGTGGCTCATGCTTAAAATGACCATGGGTACAAACTACCTGCATTGGGCAAAAGATAAATTTGAGTATTAGGTCATATTATGCGCATAGCAGTATATATTATAGCAGTAGAACGCCACAGGAGATCCTTCTTCCCTGTGGCTATGAAACTGTACAACTCCTCCCACTTCTGTCATGGGGCAGATTGAGACTGAGACTGACTCCCCACCCCCCCAATCTTCGCACATCTCCAATCCTTTCCACTCAGCACTAATTTAGTTTTGTGTATTTTGTGCTTATGACTATTGGCAAATCAATTTCCCTTCTGGGATAAATAAAGTTCTATCGTATCGTCTCATATTTTAATAAAAAGGCTTGATGATTTAACTCTGTGAGAGGATGGGGAAGATTCCAAGAAACATAAGAGAGGTAAAGACAAACTCTGTGGAACTACTTAGTTCTGGTAAATTTTTGCTTACTGAGTGTGAAATGAAACTTAAAATCATAGCTGGCAGGATAGGACAAAAAATGAGAGAGTGTTGGCCTGTCCACTCAACACTGAGAAATGAAATGCCCACTGTTGTTTTCCTTGCAATATATTGAATGTCATGTAATTACCTTTAAAGAACTGGGGATTACAGGAGAAGAGAGAATGTGGTGCTGAATTTCTGTTTTTACTTTCAAAGCAAGAAACAGAGGTTTGTATTTTGCTGATATTTCTGTTTACTTTGTGTTCAGTTACATATACTGTGCACCATGGATAAAGTGAACAAGCTGCATCTGCTGACAGATCACAAGATCTATTCACTTTTTGTCTGCCCTGTCTGTGCCCATTTTGCTTTGTAGCAAAATAAATAAAAACTAATTATTTTATTGTATCATTACTTACACTTAACCACAGAGTGGTTAAACGATCTATAATTGAAGTTCCTGATTTAATATTATAAATGTTAATTACCATACATATTCCATGCCTTTATGTATAAAATATGTCAACACCACTTAACTTAGATATATGATCAGTTAGAAACATAGATACATAGACAATAGGTGTAAGAGTAGGCCATTCGGCCCTTCAAGCCAGCACCGCCATTCAATGTGATCATGGCTGATCACACACAATTTGTACCCCGTTCCTGCCTTCTCCCCATATCCTTGGATTCCGCTAGCCCTAAGAGCTCTATCTTTGAATGCATCCAGTGAATCGGCCTCCACTGCCTTCTGAGGCAGAGAATTCTACAAATTCACAGCTCTCCGTGAAAAAGATTTTCCTCATCTCAGTTCTAAATGGCCTATCCCTTATTCTTAAACTGTGGCCCCTGGTTCTGGATTCCACCAACATCGGGAACATGTTTCCTGCATCTAGCGTGTCCGATCCCTTAATAGGTTCAAGGTTCACATTTATTTGTCACATGCACCAATTAAGGTACATTGAAATTAGTTACCAAGCAGCCATACAATTAAAAAAGTTGTAACAGTGCTGTACCTGCATGGAAACTCACTTCAACTCATGGAAGTGCATGGAAACCCACTTCAATTCCCCATCCTAAGTTCAATGAACATATTTACTTGCTTGCTTTTCTTTCATTGCACATAAATAGTCATGCTTAATATTTCTATCATAATTCTGACCATTAATATTCCTGGGGTCTGCAATAGTATAAAAAATTCTTCCATAGTGTAAAAAAGTAATTTACATTGTTTAATGAATATTGTTTTTGTCAGCAGGAGAACGTAATCTGACATTTTGCATCTTGGTTTTTGGAGAATATTCATGATCATCTGTTTTATGCCAGGAAATATAACATTTCAGTTATGAGGACATTCTGGATAGGATGTTTTGTTTCCCTTGGAGTGATTAAGGTAGAGAGAGGAGCTTGTAGAGGTGTACAAACTATGAGAAGCATAGGTAGGCCAGATGGTGGGAAACATTTCCACATAACAGAGGCCAAAAACTTGAAGCCGTATGTTTTAAGATGAGGACTAAGGGTTAGAGGGAATCTAATGGAGATTTGTTTTAATCGTACTCTGATCCATACAGGGACCTCCCTGTTGTTACTAGTGCCTGGTTGGGTTTGGATAGGTCATTGGCACCATTGTGCATAAAGAACATGCCTTAATCTGGCACTGATCTTCGTCAGCCTATTCAGATCCTCCTGACTCTTTAGCAGTAGCCTTTCACCTTTATACCCCCTCCGATCTTTGCAGCCATTTAGTTGCATAACTACTGGCAGCTGAAAGAGTATTGCTTGCAGTTTGATGTGTTCCTTTAAGAGTTGGCTTCAGGGGTCCCAGCTGCAGTGCTAAATGGCCAGAAGTTGCGAGAACGTGGGTGAACAAGGGGAAAATATAAAGGGAACATGCGGGCAACTTTAACATGTAGATGGTGGTGGGTATATAGAATGAGCAACAGTTTAAAGTCTCCTTTTCTTAAGTATGGAGTTAGTGACCTCCCTATTGCAGCAGGTGGAGCAATATTTTTTCCAGGATAGAGGTGACAAAAAATAGGCTTAGGTTTATGATGAAAGTGAAGGGATTTAAAGGGAAGCTGATGGCAACTCTTTAACGTCAGGAGGCGGGATTTAGATTCTAGACTTAAAGTCTTAAAGTCTAGAGTTGAAATCTCCGTCACTATCATCCACAAGTTAGGGTACTGTTTGATTACCCCATCGTGGGCAGTGGACTTTATTTATAGAAATGATGCGCTAGAATCCTGAGAACTATATTCTGGACTCTGTACCCTTTGCTCTGCCGATTGTTCTTGCATTTGACTTGATTATATTCATGTGTTGTACACTTGGTCTGCTTCAATAGCATGCAAAAGGCTTTTTACTGTACCTCAATACATATGATAATAACAAATCTAAACCTAATCTTGATGTGACGCGTAACCAAACTTTGCCTTGATGATAAGGGCAGCCATTCTCTCCTCATTTCCATAATTCAGCTCTTTGCAGTTACCATCACATTAAGACTATGTCATGTGGGTAATCTTCGAATCTTAAGGGCCTGTCCCACTTGGGCGTCATTTGCGCATCATTTACGCGACATCCAAAAAGTTGTTTGGCGCATCGTGACGCGCGCATGGCGCGTGGTGAGGTGTGATGGCATATGCAGTGACTCGCAGTAACGCGCGGCGCCCCAGGATTTTGGAGTGCTCAAAATCCTCGCGTGCCACCTGCGTGACGTATCCCTTGCGCATGCTGACGTACTGATGATGTAGGTGTTGTGCATGGTGACGTGCAGTGATGCACGAACATTGCCTATGCTAATTTATTATGCGATACTGTGCATCAACGTCCGTAACCATGTGCCGCCTGTACGCTGTTGGCGCGCCATTTGAGTGCCGCACGACGTGACCACCCAGGTATAAAGCGCACGTAGTTTTGAAAAATTTTCACTAGGGAAATCCTTCCCACGGAGATCGGACTAAGTATGAACGACATCGCAAACGGCTCCCAAATGAAGCAGGGCCCAAGTGGGACAGGCTCTTTAGTTACGCCATGCCTGCAATTTCAGTTGAAGATCAACTACCACAAAATATTGTCATGTTTTATGTGATAGTTGTCTATCAATTCAGAAGAGCCCATCTAACTCTGCTCCCAATGAAGAGTCATTGACCTAAAATGGTGATGCACTTTCTCTCACCACAGACGCTGGTTGATACACTGTGTGTCTTGTATTTTCTGTCTTTGCTTCAGATAGATTGCATCTGCAGTTTTTTGGCTTCATTACACTACACTTACCAAATTTGCTGATGTACAAAATATCACTGGTAATCCTATTTTATCTATAGTGTGGATCTCAGCTTTTTCTTGCATTGTACATAAACAGTCATACTTAATATTACTATCATAATTCTGGCCACTAATATTCCTAGCTTCTGCAAGAGAGATGGAAATTCTTCTAATTGTGAAATTAGTCACAAACCTGGAGTCTCAGCTCCTCATCCACACATATAGTACTTGTCCAACGGAATGCTGAAGACAATCCATAGTGCAAATGTGCAAAATATGATCAGTAAAGACAACTCCTCAGGACGTCTCACTGCAATGTAGAAAAATGAAGTTAGTATTTTAAAAGACCATGAATTTTTTTTCAGGTATTTAATGGGGGGTTATTTAGAAACATTTCTAGGAATTTCTTCATAGATTTATTCTTAATGTTGAAATGCTGAGCTGCGCCGTAGGAAAAAATGGTCAAATATTTAGCGTGGAAAAAAAAGCAAAGAAAAGATTACAAACCTTTGAACAGCAGAGGTTTGGTAAATTGAATGTTAAACTTAATTGTTTGTCACAGCTGTTTTATTGCTCCATAGTTCAAATACTTGGTTTTCCTGTTTTATTGCATTGAAGGACTTTGCCGTGGCTCTTTGTATTTCTGGAACGACTGCTGGACAGGTTATTGTCAAGAATTTCATGATGGTAATAGGTCTGTCCTTTCTTAACAGGAACAATTAGAACCATTGAAAGCTGAAAATGTTTTTTCTTCTTGCTAAACCTAGCAACAGAGGCCCACAGGAGCCGTTGGAAGAGAAGGAGGGGGAGGAGCGACACCCGACCGGTAAGGTTTAAAATCAAGCGCGGGGCTTGTTTTTCTCAGAGGCCCACAGGAGCTGTTGGAAGAGAAGGAGGGGGAGGAGCGACACCCGACTGGTAAGGTTTAAAGTCAAGCGCGGGGCTTGTTTTTACCGAAATCCATAACATTCCATTCGGAGAAGTGTTTTTTTGAGGAAGCCGCTGATTGGTGGGAAGTGGACTAGGGTAAGCAGCTGATTGGTGGGAAGTGGACTAGGGTAAGCAGCTGATTGGTGGGAAGTGGACTAGGGTAAGCAGCAGATTGGCAGTCAGATTCCAGCAGTTTGTTGTGTACTTTGTATTGTGTTGCTATTGTATCCTGTGTAAGGGGGGAGTATGAAGGCAAGGGCAGTGTACTGTTCTGGATGTCAGATGTGGGAGGTCAGGGAATCTGATAGCCCTCCAGACATCCACATCTGCGCCAGGTGTGTCGAGATGGGGCTCCTAAAGGACTGTGTTAGGAACCTGGAGCAGCAGCTCGATGACCTCCGTCTGGTCAGGGAGAGTGAGGAGGTCATAGAGAGGAGCTACAGGGAGGTAGTCACTCCCAGACCACAGGAGGCAGACAAGTGAGTCATGGTTAGGAAGGGCAAGGGGCAGAGGCAGGGGCTAGAGAGTACCCCTGTGACCGTACACCTGGAAAATTGGTACTCGGGTTTGAGTACGATTGGAGGGGACATCCTACCTGGGGGCAGCAACAGCGGCCGGGTCTCCGGCTCAGAGACCGGCCCTGATGCTCAGAAGGGTAGCAAAAAGAGGAGGGCAATTGTAATAGGGGACTCTATAGTTAGGGGGTCGGATAGGCGATTCTGTGGGGAGACCCGGATGGTAGTTTGCCTCCCTGGTGCCAGGGTCTCGGATGTGTCGGAACGTGTCGAAAAGATTCTGAAAAGGGAGGGAGAGGAGCCTGATGTTGTGGTACACATAGGTACCAATGACATAGGCAGAAAAAGAGACGAGGTCCTGAAGGGAGAATTTAGGGAGTTGGGGGGAAAGTTAAGGAGAAGGACCAAAAGGGTAACGATTTCAGGATTACTGCCTGTGCCACGTGACAGTGAGAGTAGGAATGGAATGAGGTGGAGGATAAATGCGTGGCTGAGGGACTGGTGCAGTGGGAAGGGATTCAAGTTTCTTGATCACTGGGACCACTTTTGGGGAAGGCATGATCTGTACAAAAAGGACGGGTTGCACTTGAACCCGAGGGGGACCAATATCCTGGCAGTGAGATTTGCAAAGGCTACTGGGGAGACTTTAAACTAGAAAGGCTGGGGGGAGGGACTCGGGTAGAGGGGACTAGGCGACAGGGTGTGGGACAAGAGGCAGAGAAGGGAAACACTCGGACCAAAAATGTAGGCGAGAAAGAGGAAAAAGATAATAGACAGAGAATAAGGGATGGTGGGTTTCTAAAATGTGTATATTTTAATGCTAGGAGCATTGTAAGAAAGGTGTATGAACTTAGAGCCTGGATTGACACCTGGAAATATGATGTTGTGGCAATCAAACATGGTTGCAGGAGGGCTGTGATTTGAAACTAAATATTCCAGGATTTCAGGTGTGATAGAATTGGAGGGACCAGAGGTGAAGGTGTTGCATTGCTTGTCAGAGAGGATATTACAGCAGTGCTTTGGCAGGATAGATTAGAGGGCTCATCTAGGGAGGCTATTTGGGTGGAACTGAGAAGTGGGAACAGTGTAGAACACTTTTAGGGGTGTATTATAGACCGCCAAATGGGGAGCGAGAATTGGAAGAGCAACTATGCAAGGAGATAGCAGATATTAGTAGTAAGCACAAGGTAGTGATTGTGGGAGATTTCAATTTTCCAAAAATAGACTGGGAAACACATTCTGTAAATGGGCTGGATGGTTTGGAGTTTGTAAAATGTGTGCAGGATAGTTTTTTGCAGCAGTACATAGAGGTATCGACCAGAGAAGGGGCAGTGCTGGACCTCCTGTTAGGAAATGAGGCAGGTCAGGTGACGGAGGTATGCGTTGGTGAGCACTTCGGGACCAGTGATCACAATACCATTATTTTCAATATAATTATGGAGAGAGTCAGAACTGGACCTAGGGTGGATATTTTTGATTGGAGAAAGGCTATCTTTGAGGGAATGTGTCAGGATTTAAAAGGAGTGAATTGGGACACTTTGTATTATGGTAAGGATGTAGAAGAGAAATGGAGGACATTTAAAGGGGAAATTGTAAGAGTACAGAATCTTTATGTTCCTGTTCGGTTGAAAGGAAATAGTAAAAATTGGAAAGAGCCATGGTTTTCAAGGGAAATTGGACACTTGTTTCGAAAAAAGAGAGATATCTACAATAATTATAGGAGGCATGGAGTAAATGAGGTGCTAGAGGAGTATAAAGAATGTAAAAAGAATCTTAAGAAAGAAATTAGGAAGGCTAAAAGAAGATATGAGGTTGCTTTGGCAAGAAAGGTGAAAGTAAATCCAAAGGGTTTCTACAGCTATATTAATAGCAAAAGGATAACGAGCGATAAAATTGGACCATTAGAGAGCCAGAATGGACAGCTATCTGCAGAGCCAAAAGAGATGGGGGAGATATTGAACAATTTCTTTTCTTCAGTATTCACCAAGGAGAAGGATATTGAACTCCGTGTGGTAATGGAAAAAATTTGAGTAGCTATGGAAACTATGAGATTCAAAGAGGAGGAAGTACTGACACTTTTGAAAAATATTAAAGTGGATAAGTCTCCAGGTCCTGACAGAATATTTCCTGGGACATTGAGGGAAGTTAGAGTAGAAATAGCAGGAGCTATGACAGAAATATTTCAAATGTCATTAGAAACGGGAATAGTGCCGGAGGATTGGCGTACTGCGCATGTTGTTCCATTGTTTAAAAAGGGTTCAAAGAATAAACCTAGCAATTATAGACCTGTTAGTTTGACGTCAGTGGTGGGCAAATTAATGGAAAGGATACTTAGAGATAATATATATAAGCATCTGAATAAACAGGGTCTGATCTGGAACAGTCAACATGGATTTGTGCCTGGAAGGTCATGTTTGACAAACCTTCTTGAATTTTTTGAAGTAGTTACTAGGGAAATTGATGAGGGTAAAGCAGTGGATGTTGTCTATATGGATTTCAGTAAGGCCTTTGACAAGGTTCCCCATAGAAGGTTGGTTAAGAAGGTTCAATCTTTGGGTGTTAATGGCGGAGTAGCAAGATGGATTCAACAGTGGCTGAATGGGAGTTGTCAGAGAGTAATGGTGGATGGCTGTTTGTCAGGTTGGAAGCCGGTGACCAGTGGGGTTCCTCAGGGATCTGTGTTGGGTCCACTGCTGTTTCTCATGTACATCAGTGATCTGGATGATGGGGTGGAAAATTGGATAAGTAAGTAAGCAGATGATACTAAGATAGGTGGAGTCGGGAAGTAATGTTAAAATTGTACAAGGCATTGGTAAGACCAATTCTGGAGTATGGTGTACAATTTTGGTTGCCTAACTATAGGAAGGATGTCAACAAAATAGAGAGAGTACAGAGGAGATTTACTTGAATGTTGCCTGGGTTCCAGCAACTATGTTACAGAGAAAGGTTGAACAAGTTAGGTCTTTATTCTTTGGAGCACAGAAGGTTAAGGGGGGACTTGATTGAGGTCTTTAAAATGATGAAATGGATAGACAGAGTTGACGTGGATAAGCTTTTCCCATTGAGGGTAGGGAAGATTCAAACAAGAGGGCATGACATGAGAATTAAGGGACAGAAGTTTAGGGGTAACGTGAGGGGGAACTTCTTTACTCAGAGGGTGGTGGCTGTGTGGAATGAGCTTCCAGCAGAAGTGGTGGAGGCAGGATCGATTTTAACATTTAAAAGTAAAGTGGATATGTATATGGACGGGAAGGGAATGGAGGGGTATGATCTGAGTGCAGGTAGATGGGACTAGGGGAAAACAAATGGTCGGCACGGACTGGAAGGGCCAAAAGGGCCTGTTTCCGTGCTGTAATTGTTATATGGTTATTGTTATATGGTAACATTCTTGTTTTCTTTTTCAATTTCCCATCTTGCTCTTTTATTTATTTATTTATTTAATATATTTACGGTGTTCTGTGAATGTGCGCTTAGACCGTTTTGATACATTGGCCTGGATTTTGCTGTGTTTCGCCAGCAGTTCTTCTGGCTTGGAATGTGTGGCTTTGAGCAGAGAAGCGGGCATTGGAGGAAGAGATCTACAGCCCAGTGGTATGAATATTGATTTCTCTCACTTCAGGTAGCCCTGGTATTCCATCTCTCTTTATCCCCCCCCAACCCAAGTTGCACTAGCTTCTCATCCTACAAAAACAGCTTACAATGGCCTGTTTCCTTTTTTGTATATCTTTCATTAACTGTTCTTTATCTCCACATCACCGTCTATATGTCTCGTTTTCTTATCCCTAACCAGTCTGAAGAAGGGTCTCGACCATAAACTCCCCCCATTCATTCTCTCCAGAGATGCTGCCTGTCCTGCTGAGTTACTCCTGCTTTTTGTATCTATCAGGTACACTGCTTACAAGATGCACCCAATGAACCCGAGTCTGCTCCGGAAGCGAGTGAAGGAATCAACTCTGCTGGAACAATGGGACAAATGTCTCAGTATTTTGCAGGTAAGTAGTTATTTTGGTGAAGACCCTGACTACTCTGGACATCTCCTCATTTTCCCACTTCTGCTGCTATGGTGTTCAAACTAGTGGTTTTACCTCTTCAAGTATTTCCTCTTAACTACTTCCCGCAGCAGTTCCAATTACGAGCTGCAACTTTAAGAGCTTCAGCCACATTACAGCTAACTTCACTCATTCTACACCTCACAACTGCAGTTAATATGTGCAATTGCATCACATATTACCAAATCAACCTCTCCCCCCACCATCCCCCACCGCAACCTAGACCCAATAAGATTGGGTGAATTGCTATCACATGATTTCATGCAATCTTGAACCTTAGGATAATACTTATTCCTGGCACAGCATTATATTACTAGCTTACGATCTTACATTTTACGATGTAATTTACTTATAAAACTTCAGGTTTTGCTACAGAGACCCATCTGAATTTTCCACACTTTTAAAGATTTGATTTTAATTCACCCTAATAGAACAGTATTATCACAAATAGACAATAGACAATAGGTGCAGGAGTAGGCCATTCGGTCCTTCAAGCCAGCACCGCCATTCAATGTGATCATGGCTGATCATCCCCAATCAGTACCCCGTTCCTGCCTTCTCCCCATATCCACTGACTCTGCTATTTTTAAGAGCCCTATCTAGCTCTCTCTTGATAGCATCTAGAGAACCGGCCTCCACCGCCCTCTGAGGCAGAGAATTCCACAGACTACAACCAAAAATACAACCAGAGGCAATGTTTACATAAAAATTGTATAAGATTTTATTTTGAAAACATTTTGTATTTATTGGAATCTGCTGAGATACTTGACTAATCCGATGCTCCAACTGATAGAACTCTCTGATAAACTCATAATACCAAAAATGTTCTCTCCAGTTTACGATAGTGGAATTTCTGGCAATATATATTTTAAACTAACCAGTGAATAAATCATCGGTAATCCGTTAATTACACTTATTATTATACTGCAAGGAAGGAAAAAATTATTTCTGATTCTATTGTGTCATGAATTCTAAAATCGTTACAGCATTTTTTTTCACAAATTAATATCTGCATGGACCATAAACTGGTTTATGGTCCATCATCCCCACTAAGCTGGTTACCAAGCTCTCAGATCTGGGTCTCTGCGCATCCCTCTGCAATAGGATCATCGATTTCCTCATCAGCAGACCACAGTTTGTCCGTATTGGTGGAAATGTGTCAGCCTCATTAACAATCAGCAAGGGAGCACCTCAAGGTTGCGTGCTCAGCCCCCTGCTGTACTCACTCTGTACTCATGACTGTGTAGCCGGACATAGTGCGAACTCCATCATCAAGTTCGCCGACGACACCATTGTTGTGGGACGAATCACTGATGGTGATGAGTCAGAGTATAGAAGTGAGATCGACCAGATGGTGCCAGCACAACAACCTGGCTCTCAACACCAGCAAAACCAAGGAACTGAGGACTTTGTGGACTTTGGTAGGGATGGAGGAAAGGGTCAAGAACTTCAAATTCCTGGGCGTGCATATTTGTGGAGATCTTTCCTGGTCCCAGCACACTGATGCAATCATAAAAGAAGGCACATCAGCGCCTCTACCTCCTGAGAAGGTTACAGAGTGTCGTTATATCAAGGAGGACTCTCCCGAACTTCGGCAGGAGCACATTAGATAGTATACTGACTGGTAACTTGAACGTCCAGGAGCAGAAAAGAATGCAGAAAGTTGTGACCACTGACCAGTCCATCATCGGCTCTGACCTCCCCACCGTCGAAGGGATCTATCACAGTTGCTGCCTCAAAAAGGCTGCCAACATCATCAAAGACCCACACCATCCTGGCCACACACTCATCACTCAGTTCCCATCAGGAAGAAGGTACAGGAGCTTGAAATATGGAACATCCAGGTTCAGGAACAGCTTCTTCCTCACAGCCATCAGGCTATTAAACTCACCATCAAAGAAACTCTGAACAATATCAGCAATTGCATTTTATCTGTTTATTTATTGTGTATAGATATGGTCTTTGGTATATATACACACACTGAACCTTTATCTCCTGTTCTGTATTATGTTACATATTCTGTTGTGCTGCAGCAAGCAAGAATTTAATTGTCCTATCTGGGACACATGAAAATAAACTCTCTTGACTTCACTTGACTTGACTTATTCCACACGTCCTTGCCATTTTTTGCACTGATCCAAAACCTCTCCTTGATTTGATACAAACTTTCCCCAAAGAATTCCAATCACTGAGATAGAATCCATAACTTCAAATTAACAGATTGATGTTTTATCAAGAGAGTTCAAGACACATTTATTATCACATGCACCAATTGGTAAAGTGAGATTTGAATTACCATACAGCCATACAAATAAAAAGAACATAATACATGATAGAATTTAACATGAACATGAACATCCCCACATGGCAGAATAACTATGATTTCCCACTATGAGGGAAGGCAATAAAGTTCAGTCCTCTTCCTCTTTGCCAGGATGATGGAGCTCCGGCGTCAGAATGGAGAACACTCTCAGCGGATTTGAGTTTCCGAATCGGCCACTTCCTACTGGAGACCGCGGTTCCCGTAGTCCACAGGCCGAGCTGGGCGGAGCTCAAACACTGGCGACCCCGGCAAGGATCCCAGGCTCCACAATGTTAAAGTCAGCGCCGTCCGCGGCTGGAAGCTCCGCAAACCACAGCTCTATGATGTTAATCAGCCGTCCCAACACTCCAGAGCTTCCAACGGCGATCCCCGGTAAGGCATCGTCCCTCTCCGCGATAGAATCCAGTGCTGCGCCACTGCTGAAGCTCTGGCCGGTCTCCGCCAGGAAAGGCCGCGCCAATCCAGTTGGTAGGCCGCGAGGGGGGTGCGAAGATGCAACTCGGAGAAAACATGCATCCTCGACCAGGAAGTGACTGGGATACAGTTTCCCCTCTTACCCCCCCACCTCCCACACATAAAAAAGACTAATAGACCTCCAGAAACATACTTGTAGACAGACTAAAAATAACAAAAAGAATGAAAGGACGGACAGCTGCTGGCGTGGCTGCCGCACGCGATGCCACCCGATGATGTCGATCGGAAGATGTGATGGGGAGTATTAAATGAGTAAAACAACTATATCATCAGAGCTAGATCCCCTAGATTATGGCTTGACTCATTTTAGAGAGAAGGAGGATGTTACAAAATGCAACTCGTTCCACCATTGGGGAATCTGTTCTATTCTGTCCCTGTTCAGCTCTTCAGTCATTCTATACTACAATCTTGCTACGTTATTAGGTCGATTATTAGCTACTGTAAATTACCCCGTGTGTGTAGGTGAATGGTAGAATCTGTGGGGAGTTGATAACAATATGGAGAGAATGGATTAGATTAGTGTAGGACTGGTGTCAATGGTTGAGTTGGTGGTCAGTTGAACACAGTGAGCCAAAGGGCTTGGTTCCATGCTGTATCTTTCTATCTCACACAACCTAGCTAAACATAACATAACAAGCGAGATTGCTTGAAAATTCAGCAGTATCTGAGGAAACAGAAACAGTTAATGTCTCAGGTTTGGCACCTTTTGTTCGAAGAAAATAAACGTGACATAAAGAAGGGAAATCCTCTAGTGCTCTGTGGCTTAATTTCCCCAGCCATTTCCATGTGGGCAATGGGGAAGGTTGACCAGCATCTCAATGCAAGCCATGAGTGGAAAACACTACCTCCTTCCCCCCCCCCCCTCCCCCCCCCCCCCCCCCCCCCCCCCCCCCCCCCCCCCCCCCCCCCCCCCCCCCCCCCCCCCCCCCCCCCCCCCCCCCCCGCCTCCCAACATTTGGCTGTTGAATGCACTTAACAGGAGAAGGAGGCAAGCACTCACACACATCCCCCACAGTCTTGGCAGAGAGCAATGCTCTGAAAGACTCAAATAAATATTGCTATTACAAACACGGCGGTTAATTCTGAATGTTTATTCAATGCAGAAATATATGAAGGACGTTGAAAAATATTCTCAATTTTCATTTTTGATGTTTTGTTTGCATCACTCACCTGTTACATTTTCTGCTGTAGTGTCATTCCAGATCCGCAGGTGAAAACAGTTTGTATGTGGCACCTCTCTGTATCTCATACACATACTGTGTACATATGCATATGAACACAGAAACAGACACATATCCATATATTTATCTTCTTTCATATGCCTGTGCATATTTGCATCCCTCTCTCATTTACCTTGCTTGTACATTATATAAATCCATAGCCCAACCTCTCTCTCTATTTCTCTCTCTCTTTCTCATGCACACACTCCTCACACATAAACATGCATCTACATACAGTATGTTGCACTCTGTCCAATATATACCCAAACATGTCCCTCTTTCTCATTCGCAACTCACACACCTGCCTTGCCTACATACACACACCACATCACTCTCTTACTTATGCACATTCTTAATACATATTACTTTCTATTTCTCTCACTGACTGACACGCATCTTTCTCTGCCGCTTACATTTACACCACTGCACCTCTCTCCCTCTCCCTCTCCCTCCCTCCATCTCCCTCTCTCTCTCTCCCTCCCTCTCTCCCTCCCTCCCTCCCACCCACAGACAAAATTGGTTCCCACGGCATATTTACGACCAAAGATAGACACAAAGCGCTGGAGTAACTCAAAGGGTCAGGCAGCATCTCTAGAGAAAAAGGATGGGTGACGTTTCGGGTCAGGACACTTCTTCAAGCTGAGTTACTCCAACATTTTGTGTCTATCTTTGGTATAAATCAGCACCTGCAGTTCTTTTTTAATTACATATTATCTTTAGGACTATTTATATTCTGCTTCAGTGAAACATTGAACATCTGTAGTCAGGAAAATGTAGTAAATTACTGGACATATATTTCAAATAGTTTATAACCAATTTTATTTTTTGTATGTCAGAATATTGGAGCAGCCGCTCTTAGTGGGATGGACTTGCGATAAGTCGAGGGGCCCAGCCATCAGGCTCATTAGCATTTTCTTCAGGCATCGCTCTGAGATCTTCAAGGCTGCCCAGCGATGTATGTTGCCGCCACTGCATCCAGGCCGCTCAGCACTAAAAAAAAACACTAATCAATGGGACAAGTCAAACCTGCCATCGCTTTTGATATGGAGACACAAGGCAATGCAGAGGAACTCAGCAGGTTAGGCAGCATCTCTGGAGAGAATGGATGGGTGACATATTGTGTCAGGTCCCTACTTCAGACACTGTAGTAGGGGGTAGGAAGCTGGAAAGGAGGTGGGGGCAGGACCAAACCTGGCAAGTATTAGGTGGGCAAAGGTGAGAGGTTGAATGGCAGATGGTTGGAGATGACAAATAGACAAAAGAATGTCAGTTAAGGAACAAAGAGGAGTGAAGTGAAGAGGAGTGCACAGTGGCGCAAGCGGTAGAGTTGCTGCCTTACAACGCTTGCAGCGCTGGAGACCCGGGATCCACCCTAACTACAGGTGCTGTCTGTACAGGGTTTGTACCTTCTCCCTGTGACCTGCGTGGGTTTTCTCCAAGATCTTCGGTTTCCTCCCACACACCAAAGACGTACAAGGTTGTAGGTTAATTGGCTTAGTATAATTGTCCCTAGTGTGTGTAGGATGGTGTTAATGTTCGGGGATCACTGGTCAGCGTGGACCTGGTGGCCGAAGGGCCTGTTTCTGCACTGTATCTCCAAACTAAACAAAACTAAGTGTGAAGCCAGAGGAAAGGATATAGGAGCAAGGGGAGGGTGGGGAGATTGCAAAGGAGCGGGTTAGTGGGAGAAATGAGTGAGCACCAGAGTGAGGATGGGGCAAAGGTTTGGGGGTTGGAAAGAGAGAGTGGCATGGAGCGGAGGGAATGGGTGCACTTTAAATGGAAGCAATCAATGTTTATTCCATTGGATTGCAGTCTACCCAAGCAAAATCTGAGGTCTTGTTCTGGCAAATTGCGTGTGGCCTCATTAGCAATGGGGGAGCCCAGGATAGAAAGGTGGATTAAAATATTAGCAGATGAGAGATTCAGCGGGCAGACCAAGAGTAAGTGTTTGGTGAAACAGTCGCCTGATCTATGCTTGGTATCGCTAATGTAAAGGAGAGCAAATTGGGAGCACCATAATACAGTAGACAAGGTTTGAAGAGATACATGTGCACCTCTGTGTCACCTGAAGAGCTGCTGGTGTCCTTGGATGGAGGTGAGAGAGGAGGTGTAAGGACAAGTGTTACATCCCCTGCAGTTACAGATGGAAGTACCTGTGAAGGAAGAGGTTTGGGTGGGAGGGATTGAATAAATGAAGTTGCGGAGGGAGACTGTCTCTGCAGAAAGCAGAAGCGGGTGGGAAAGGGAAGAGGAGATTGGTGGTGGGATCGCCTAAAGGTGGCAAAATGTAGGAAATCTCTAATGATTTACTGGGTCTTGCATCTGTCAGTTCACACTCTTCATAACGGAGGTTCAGAATTGCTGAATTTTCCCATTCAAGGCTTCCTACATTTACGTTGATCCATCGCATCTCACACCATGAGGGGCTGAATGAACATGTTAATTAGCTACAACTGCAAGTTGCAACAGGTTTCCGTTATGTAGGAGACATGAAGTATGCTGAAAAGAGTAAAAATCTTAAAACTCCCGCTTCCCTCTTATAAAAATAAAAAGGTTGATCTGACTTGACGGCAGCAACTTTATTCACATTATTGCATGACTGGCTCATTCTTTGCAATTCTATCAGGTTTCCAGACCCTCCCTCTTCTCCCCTCTCCCATCAGGCAAGAGGTACAGAAGTTTGAAAACGCACACCTCCAGATTCAAGGACAGTTTTATCCCAGCTGTTATCAGCAACTAAACCATCCTATCACCAACTAGGAAATGGTTCTGACCTACCAGTTTCTTCACTGAAGACCCTCAGACTATCTTTAATCAGACTTTACTGGACATTATCTTGCATTAAACGTTATTCATTTTATCCTGTATCTTTGATTCCTGAACATTTTGTAAGATTAAGAACCAGCAGTGAGCTGTTTGAGATCTGTCTCTGCAATGTGCAACAACATAATCTTAGGACATATTTAATAGCTGTAGTTTGACGAACATATGTTATCCTGTGTTGCCGCACATACAGTTTAATAACATTTATCATATTCACTGGTTTCCTCGTTTGGTTTGTATTTGGTATATTTCCAATTTTACTAATGTCCACATCTTCCTGTCATCTGATCTCGTTGTTGCCTCCTCCTGGTTTCTCATTTCTTCAACAGTGTTGGTTAAGCTTTCAGTGAGGGCATTGACTCTGCTCACCCATCAAGTCCCCTTCTCCCAGACAGCAAGAGCCTGAAGCGTTTACTTCTGCACCACTCTTCCAACCGTGCATTTACCTACTCTATTTTCCAGTCACCATTTCTGGCTAACCCACTTGTTGGCAGACCTGCTTGCTTTTTAATTGCAAAGTGATTGCTATATAAAAATAATTTTCCTACTTCTGAAAGAATCTCAACTCTTTATCGATCCAGAAGTGTCCCGACCCGAAACATTATATTCTACAGAGATGCTCCAGAGACACTGACTTACTCCAGCATTTTGTGTCTTTCTTTGGTAAACCAGCCTATGCAGTTCCTTGCTATTACATTTGTCCCTAGCTCACTGGCTCCAACATGTTCCAGGATCCCTCAATTTACCTTATGTGCCCACATGCTTCTGTGCGATTCAGTGATCTCTATTGCCTCATTATCAGGTGACAGTCCATTAATGGGACATCATACATGGTTCTCTGAAAGTGGTGTCACAGGTAGATAGGTTAGTGAAAAAGGCTTTTAGTACATTAGCCTTCATCAGTCAGGGTACTGAGTAATGTACTCATGATGTATTTTACAGTTATGTTACAGATGTGCAAGACGTTAGTGAGGCCACATTTGGATCATTGTGTTCAGTTTTGGTCATCCTGCTATAGGATGGATATTGTTAAGCTGGAAAGAGTGCAGGGAAGATTTACAATGATGTTGCCAGAACTTGAGGACCTGAGCCATAGGGAGAGGTTTAGATGCTAGGACTTTATTCCTAGGTCATCTTACAGAGGTGAATAAGATCATACAGGGACTAGATAGGAGGAATATACAATCTTTTACCGAGGGTAGGGGAATCAAAACACAGGGAACGTAGGTTTCAGGTGAGAGGGGCAAGATTTAGTATGGGCTTGAAGGACACTTTTTTTACAGTGGATGGTGGGAACATGGAACGAACTGCTAGAGGAGGTAATTGAGGCAGTTAAGTACTATAACAACCTTTGAAAGACACTTAACAGGTACATTGGTAGGCATGGTTTGGAGGGACATGGGTCAAACGTGGGTGAATGGGACTGGTTTAGTTGTGGCATCTTGGTCGACATGGATAAGTTGAGCCAAAGAGCCTGTTTCTGTGCTGCATGACTATATGACGCTAACCATATCCTCTCGCATTTCAGGCTTGCCCATTTGTTGGCAGACCTCCTGACTCATTCCCCACCTCCACACAAATTTGCTGGTGTGTCGGGTTATAATAGTTATTAAAAGCCAACTGACTGTCCCTCTGTGCTGCCATTGAATTTCTTTATGCTTTTGTTATACATATTTTGTTTGTAGCTACAACACAGCTGTCCCTTAGCAAATGTGCCTTGTTTTGGAAAAATCTACATTGCAAGTTTATGTTATCAGGACATTAAAATGCTATCCAATACTGTGTATTTTCCATCTCAGTTTTGGCTTCCACTAAATGTCTATCCAGCTGCAGCACCTGCAGGCATAGTCCTCTGAGAAACGACAGCATTATACACAGCGAGGTCTCTTCACAACAATAAAGTGTGAAGCATAACCACTGAAGAGCATTTATTATACAAAACCTCAGCAGTTGGAGGAAGGGGTGTAGTAAAGTTCAATCCGAGCGATACATGGAATAAAACTAAAGTTTTACTTCGGAGTCACGTGAGTGACTACGTGAAGAACCCCGTACAGTCGTTCGTGCGTCATTACGTCAGACGCTTTCGTGCAGGCGACTGTGGAGCAGTGCAGCTTCTCCAACGGTAAGTCTAAAACTTCAGGTAAGTGCTATTCCTTACCTGTTGTAGGTCTCCTGCAGGAACCTCCGAGGTTTTTGCGGGATGTTCGCGATGGCCAACGAGGGAACCAGCCAAGGGCTTTGGGAAAACCCTGGTCCGACTGAGGAGGTGGAGAGCTAGCGAATGCAGGGTTTTGCGATCGGAGTCAATGATAACGCGGTCAGTGACTCAACATGTTGGGTTCCCGGGAGGGGATACCCAAGAATAGGTGGTTCCAGACCGCAGTAGTCCCCAGGGTATGGGGCTAAACTGACCTGAACGGTCAGCCTGGGTTCCCGGTGGAGGGGAAACCCAAGAATAGGCGGTTCCCAGACCGCAGTAGTCCCCAGGAGATGGGGTTAAAACTCACCTAAATGATTAGCCCGGGTGCTGGGAGGGTTACCGCGGGTATGTATATATATATTTATATTGATTCCCGCAGTCATCCCCAGGATATGGGGACAACTGACAAAAATGGTCAGTACAATTAAGAAAGATGTTGGGAGGTTTCCCCTGTGGGAATGAATTTAGAGACACTCCTTCAGCAGGAGTTGGGTCAGCCTATTGGAGAGCTATGCCAGTAGCTCCTTTGGGTAGGGCTGCTTCATGGGGATGCCAAGTTATGGCAGTGCCAGCCTATGGGAAAGGTTGTGCCAGCAATGCCTTTGTTCAGGACTGCTCCAGGGGGATGCCAAGCTATGGCAGGCTAGCCTATTGGAGAGGCTGTGCCAGCAGCACCTTTGCTCAGGACTGCTCATGGGGATGCCAAGCTATGGCAGGCTAGCCTATTGGAGAGGCTGTGCCAGCAGCACCTTTGCTCAGCGCTGCTCATGTGGATGCCAAACTATGGCAGGCTAGCCTATTGCAGAGGCGGTGCCAGCAGTATCTTTGCTCAGGACTGCTCCAGGGGAATGCCAAGTTATGGCAGGCTAGCCTATTGGAGAGGCTCTGCCAGCAGCACCTTTGTTCAGGGCTGCTTCATGGGCGCCAGCAGTACCTTGTTCAGGGCTTTAGGTATTAAATTGACGTTAACGCCGGCCTGGGCAACAGATTGCAGTCAATAGATCGGTAACAGTTTTGTTGTTATAAAACAGCTTTTTCTAGTCGTTAGACTAATTGGTAATAGTATAGATGCGATTCAGCTGTGCAAGTAGGACAACTGTTATCTTGTTAAATGGTCAACTATTAAGTGCCATGTAGGTCATTGTGGTCAATGATCGACAAACAGTATTCATCACTGCTCCAGTAGTTGTTAGGTAAATCTTTCATTATATTGCAAAATGGTGCTAATGGCCCTAAATGGAAAATTGTGTCAGCAGCGCTTTGTAGCAGGCCTGCTTAATGGCTCCATCATGTAAGAGGAGAGCATGTGGGATCGGTATAGTCTAATGCCGAGTCTGAGGGTATAGCCGTAGAGCATGCCCAAGGGATGTAGGGCACGCACCAGAGGTCTATGCCTGTCAGAAAAGTTGCCATCCCAAACACATATGCAGTGAACACCACTCTCAGGGGGACATTGCAGTTGACCGCCGAATCTTCTATTCAGGTAAGACCTTTCCATAGGTGAAACCTGGAGGACGAAGCACAAGCTATTGGAACGAACAAGGTTTCATAGTTTCGGCGACAACGCACCCCACGTCTTCATCGGCAGTAAGCAGTTCACGGAAGTTGGTGGCAGCATGAAAGCTGGCCAGAGGTTCCACGTACTGTACCTGTGCTACTCTACAATTGAGGGACCATTTACAACTTGGTAAGGTGTACACTTAGTTATACATTACAAATGATTGAGACATTATCAGCTACTTTGAGGATGGACAATGCTAGCATTTCAAGCAGGTTAGAATTGGGCAGGTTAAGTATAGGGGCCAAGATTGTCTTGCAAGACTGGCTTGGAAATTGGGCCACAGTTGCTGTTTACGGCAGATACCAAATTGCAAATATCATCTCGAGTTTGGAGGTGGAGCAGACTTGCATGACTTACCAATTCTGTTATTGGTATCAACTATCTATAGACCCTATGGGCAAATATGCATATTGTCATGTTCAGGTTGATACATTATGATGATGGCATATGTTAGTCACTTCATGCTTATTCACTGGTTGCAAAATATGTGGCAAAACAGTGGCGAAAAATGCATTCTCGCTACAAGGAGAAGGAAGGTATTTTATGGCTCCATTTTGCTTCATCAATCGAGGCTTCAACTAAAGTCATTAAGAGGCCGCTTTAGGTTCCTATTGTGTGATTATGCAAATTGATTCCCGATTTGTCGGGAATAATAATATAATCTTATTTGGTTATTTTAAACGTAATTTTGCTGGTTCAGCCTGAGGCTTGGGAAATCGTTGCATGATAAACTCAAATTATGTTCTGCAGGTTTAATAAACTGCCCTAAGGTTTGGATTGTTACATCTATCCTTCTATGTGTTCAAAGTGCTAGGATAGCACCAAAATGCGTTTGTTTATGCTCATGTTACATTGAAAATGGTATAAATTGCTAATGTTTGGAGTTCATGTTAAATGATTGTTTATTAATTATTGTACGGCCATTAATTGTGTCAATGTGTTTTCTCATTGAGTTGGCTGTAGCAAACAAGACCCGCTCTGTCGGGTTCACACCGGATATCAAGTGGTAGGATATCTTCAACATGGGTCTCCCAGGACCAGTACAATGCCATATGCGATGTTGACATTTGTGAACACTATTTCACCAGGAGGCTCCAGCTATATCCTTAAATTTGACAGGAATTTTTTAGGTAGTTATTCTTCTGGTGCTGGTTTAGCGCAGCAGGTTCAGTCGCTACATAATTGTGATGGTACAGGATGACTACATCTGTAAATTATAATATATAATATTATGTTATAAATACTTGAGCAGACCAGAAGGGGGTCAGGTCTCAAAATAGTCACAGGCATGCCAGGGGACCTTTGATAAAGTAAGCACACATACATACAACAATACGTCAAGGTCACCAAGAGCCTTGGAGGTTCTGGACTAGCAATGTTGTAGGTCACAAATAATTTGAGAGAACGTATTTGTTCAGGCCACCAGATGATAAAAACGGAGTTTGCGTTATGTAGGAATGGATTATGATTCCAGATCTCATTCCACCAGGGCTGTTACAACATCAGCAGCAAGGGTATTTATGTTCCGCTGGGTCGCATTGTTACGCATGGTCCAACGAACGAATCTCCAAACATTTATAATAACCCATTGCTGAACCAGGGGTATTTGTTAACTCTATTTATGTTCTGGTTATATTTTTCATCTGGGTGAGAGATGGAAATATTATTATTTCATTTAAACAGCATCAACATGTTTTACATCTATGTCATGCCTGTGGGAATTATGAATGTTTTCCCTTCATTTGTCAATGAAGCAGCTGTGGTTGTGTATATTCGTTTCACACGGCATGAAATCACAGAGCTTTGAAATCTTCATGTAGTCACTCACGTGACTCTGAAGTAAAATAGTAAGATTAAATGAGAACTTACCATTTTGAAGTTTGATCTTTATTTTATGAGGAGTTACGATGAGGGATTACGTGCCCTCCGCTCCCAACCCTTATAAATATAATCTGGTAGTTCTAGTCTTTTGTTCTTACTATTATACTTCAGTCACTATTACCTGTGATTTCACACCATTGCTTTGAAGATTGATGCACGAACGGCTGTACGGGGTTCTTCACGTAATCCCTCGTCATAACTCCTCATAAAATAAAGATCAAACTTCGAACTGGTAAGTTCTCATTTAATCTTACTATTTTAGTGGCGGCACAGGGGCGCGCAGCGGTAGTGTTGTTGCCTTACAGCTCTTGCAGTGCCAGATCCTGACTACGGGTGCCGTCTGTACAGAGTTTGTACGTTCTGCCCGTGACCGCGTGGGTTTTCTCTGAGATCTTCTGTTTCCTCCCACTCTCCAAAGACATACCGGTTTGTAGGTTAATCGACTTGGTATAAGTGTAATTGTCCCTAGTGTGTGTAGGATAGTGTTAATGTGTGGGGATCGCTGGTCAGTGTGGACTCAATGGGCCAAAGGGCCTGCTTCCATGTTATATCTAAACTAAACTACACTAAACAGACCAAGAGACAGATTGTTAGTTATTTCCATTGTTCGGTGTTATGATGCATTAGCTTTACTTATGACCAAGCAACACTGCATTTCTAAAGATTCATTGTGGAAACTGCTCTCTAATCAGGAATTAAACTATTTATCGGATGATGCTTTTGAAGAGGGGGGAAACTCATATATCCATATATTCAGTGGGTGCATGGAACAAGCTGCCAACAAGATGAGGTAGTTGAGGCAGGTTTAAGAAACATTTCGATAGGACAGGACAGGTTGGATAGGACAGGTTGAGAGGTATATGGGCCAAACCCAGGCAGGTGGGACTAGTGTAAATGGGACGGCCGATGTGGGAAAGTGGGGCCAAAGGGCCTGTTTCCACGCTGTAAAATTCTATGATTTTATCCTGAACCTGTCATTACTGAAACATTACTGAAATGCTGAAATATAAGTGGAGAGGTTTTAAATCCTTTCAAATAAAAACAGAAAATGCTGGTAAAAAAAAAAAATCACCGGTTCAGGTAGCATGTGTGGGGAGAGATCAAGACATTAAGCCATCACTAGAAATAGTATCTCATCTTCCAACTGGCTCATTACAGTCTTCCAGACTCAATATTGAATTCCTCAATATTCAGGTAACTTGATTTCTCTCCATCAATTTTCCATCTGTAATAATGGCTCAGCTGCATCTTCGTTTTCTTTTATTCTCTGGGAGTGGAGAACATGCCCAGCCTGACCAGCTGTGCATGTCTTCCTGCCGTGCATTTCACAACTCCCACATTGTGTTGTCCATGGTGATAGTTGCTTTGTCACCTTTTGCCTCCACAGGAACTGCTTGACTCGCTGTGTCCTTACAGTGTTCTTTTTTTGTTCTAGATTCCAGCATCAGTAGTCTCTTTTGTCTTGTGTAGGAAAGAACTGCAGATGGTGGTTTAAATGATAGACACAAAATGCTGGAGTAACTCAGCGGAACAGGCAACATCTCTGGAGAGAAGGAATGGGTGACGTTTCGAGTCGAGACCCTTCTTCAGTCTTTTTTGTCTTCATTGTTTTGCCTTTATTCTTTTGAGTTTGAATTTAGATTATTGTCACATGTACCAAGGTACATGAAAAGTTTTTGTTGCATGCTAACCAGTCAATGGAAAGACAATACATGATTACAATCGCACCATGCACCATGTACAGATACATGATAAAGGGAAAACATGAATAAAGATAAAGCCTGTAAAGTCTGATCAAAGATAGTCTGAGGGTCTCCATAAGGTAGATAATAGTTCAGCACTGCTCTCTGGTTGTGGAAGGATGATTCAGTTGCCTGATCACAACTGGGAAGAAACTGTCCCTGAAATGGAGGTGTGTGTTTTCACACTTATATACCTTTAGCTCAATGGGAGTAGAGGGAGTGGCCGAGGTGCAACTCCGACTTGCTTATGTTGGTATTATGCTTTTGTTTATGTTCTCACACCCAATCACACAATGACAAGATAACCTTCTTTACAACTTATCCTCATGGTTGCCTCAGTTTTATCCCTAAACGTTTCCTTTCCCCACCCCACCTGTAAACAAGCTTCCTTTCCCTCTATCGGAGCTCTCACAAAGGGTTTTTGACCTGAAACATTAACTGGTCCTCTTTCTGCAGATGCGGCCTGACCTGCTGAGTGTTACCAGCATTTTCTGCTTTTACATTCGTGACGGGATGCCATTCCAGTGTTAGTGTGTTGACTGAATACAGACACACCAGTGTTTAACTGACTGGAACCACAAGCAATGCACTTCCATCTAGCTTGGAGGGCTTGGTTCTTGGCTCCGCACCCACTAATTATCCTCATCTGTAAATATTGTTCAGTCTTTCTTAACCTTGATCAATATAAATAGATGTTTTCAATCTCTTTTGACATGGTATAAATAAAGGAACCAACACAAGGTTAGAACAGGCATCAATAAGAAGACATGACAACACAGAAGGAGGTAAAGCTATATTCAACTGAACTTAAAACCTTCAAGGAAATGGAGACCTTGAAAACAAATTAATGTAGAGGTTGTCATAGCTACAAACTGCTTGATTTTTTTAAAATCAAGCGAGTCACAGTATAATTTTGGGAATTAAAAAAATAATTATAATTAATTGTATAAATACTTAACTTATTGTTATTTCCTTAAGGATTGGGCTAAATCAAACACAACAATAGACAGTACAAAACTTTTCACTATATTCCTAGATGAAATGTAACATCATATTAGTAAACTGCGCGCACCTCCAGCATATTCCAGCTGTATGTTGTCTCAATAAATAAAATGTAGTCAGGAAGTCATCTTGTTAACCTTTAAACAAGAATAACATTGATGTACCACAAAAGTTCAAAAAATATTTAAAAGATCATTAGATATATGTCATAATAATCAGGTGGTTTGCTAATTTCAGCTCGTTATATGTGTCCATCAATTTTAGAGGATTAATTAATTTTATTAATTGAAACATTTTGGGGTTTTTTATGGTTCAATGGTCCTTTACTGTCACAGTGAAACAAAGTGAAATTATTTTTCGAGTCACCAGATTTGGCACTTTCTGCAAAGTTCCAAAGTCTTTTCTGAAGTCATAGGTCTTATGGGGAGGTGTCCGATCAAGGCGAGTCCCAGGCTGCTGCAGGGCCTCCACCTGACACCTTTGTCTGGATTGTTCAGTGAACAGATCAGCATGCCTCACCAGCCACCTTTATTACCCTTTTATACCATTTTTAAGCACAGCAATGTACCTGTTTGACAATTTACAAATTTTTGATAAACAATAACAGTTATTGCCTGACTACAGCAATTCCTTCTCTTATGAATGGAGAAGCTGGGAACGATGAACAGGATTAGTTCCTGGGATGGGGGACTACATTCATCAGGAAAGGTCTGAAATGCAGGTGTCTTTGGAGAAGGCTGAGCTGAAGTTTCTGGAAAGAGTGCATTTTGGGAGGGTGTTTCCATAGGTGGTGCTGTAAAGGATCAGTGGTCACACACATAAAATAAATCGGAAGAAAGTGGTGGCACAGTGGTAAAGCTGGTAGAGACACTGCCTTACAGCACCAGAGACCCGGTTTAATCCTAACCTCGGGTGCTGTCTGTGTGGAGTTTGCACGTTCTCACTATGACTAGGTTTCCTACAGTTGCTCCGATTTCCTTGGTGCAGGTTTCTTGGCAAATTGGCCTCCGTAAATTGCCTCTCGTGTGTTGGGAGTGGATGAGAAAGCGGGATGTCGGTGGGGGCGCTGCGAGACGGCTGCCCTGCCAGCAGCGTGTATTTTTTCTACTTTTTTTTAGTATGTCCTAATGTGTGTTTTTTAATGTTTCTCAGAGTGTCTTGTGTGCGGGGTGGTGTGGGGGGTAAGGGGGAAACCGCTTTGGTTGCCTCCTCCACGGAGAGGCAACTTTTTCCATGTCGCCTCCCTCGCGGCCTAACACAGAGGATCGGTGCGGCCTTTCCCAGAGACACGCCTTTCCCCGGTGAGTGGGCGAGCCCTTGCTGGGGGTCGGCGGAGGCAACGCTCCGTTTGCTGGCTCGTGGCAGCCTGAAGCCACGGTCTGCGAAGCACCAGCTGGCGCAGCGTCCATAGCCTGGGATCCCTTGTTGGGGACCCCAGAGGAGAAGAGCTCTGACCGCTGGCCTGCGGCCTACTTCTAACTGCGGGCGCGGCGGGGACTTACCTTCCGGAGCGGGATCCCTCGCCGGGAATCCCCGGAGAAGAGCTCTGACCGCCGGTCGGTGACCCACATCATCTTGAAGCCGCGGACTGCGGTGCTTCCAGCTGCTGCGGCATCCGGAGCCTGGGATCGCTCGTTGGGAACCCCGGAGGAGAAGAGCTCCGACCGCCAGCCGCGGCCTACTTCTAACCACTTAACATCCGCAGCGGGATCCCTTACCGAGGATCCTCCTCCCCCGGTGGAGAGGAGCTCCGACCGCCGGCCCTGCGGTCTGCGGTGCTTCTGGCTGCGACGCGGCGGGGACTTTAGATCTTCGACCACCGGCCTACACCATCTTGAAGCCGCGGCCTCCGGTAGGGAAGGATGATTCAGAACTTACCTGGACTTACCTTGTCCGCACATCTGGTCGCCCGCAGCAGCGACTGCAGGGGGTTGTGGTCCCGACCATAGGGGAAAATGGAGGACTGACCAAACTTTGTGCCTTCCACACAGTGGTGGATGTTTGTATTACATTTTTGTTGTGTATTGTTTGTTCTTTTTTATTGAACCGCTGCTGCACTTTGTGTGCACGTGACGAATAAATCTGACTTGACTTGGGATAGCATAGAACTAGTGTGAATAAATGATGGATGTTCTGTGTGAACTCGGTGGGCCGAAGAGTCTGTTTCCATGCTATATCTCTAAACTAAACTAAACTAAAGTAAATTAAAATAAGATTGATAGGAGGAAATGTACTATAGCATATGGTTAGAATATGAATTGCACAATCTCCAGCTGTGGTGGAAGTAGGGTGTATTGAATCCTTCCAAAAAAAAAGGATTAGATAAATATTTGGTGGAGAAAAGGATTTTCAAGACCACAGGGAAGGGGTATTGAGCATTGATCTGAGAGAGATTCAATTGAAATATGATGGGCTGAATGGCTATATTCTGTATTGTGATCATTTGTATTGTAATCATTGCAGATAGTAGAGAAAGATTTTACAGAAGCAGCCACTGCAACATTTTATACCCTAAAATCATTCATATTCAGCGAAGAAGTTTTAACAGTACAATCAATGAGGAGGTTTATTTACATAAATAAATTATGAACACCTCCAGCTTATTTGAAGAGAATAATACTGATGCTGTGAATACAGGTACAGGCACAGTGAAAAGCTTTTGTTGCATGCTAACCAGTCAGCAGAAAGACAATACATGATTACAATTGATCCATAATTATATAGATACATAATAAGCAAATAACGTTTAGTGCAAGGTAAAGTCAACAAAGTCCGATTGAGGATAGTCCAAGGGTCATCAAAGAGGTAGATGATAATCCAGCACTGCTCTCTGGTAGTGGTAGGATGATTCAGTTGCCTGATAACTGCTGATATAAACATTTGATTCCTCTAAAACAGCCACTGCTACAGAATATCTACACTCAAGTTCACGTTAAAATTGACAACCAAAGATTATTTTTAGTTCTTACTAGATCGGGTGCGGACCATTTCGGCCCTGTCCCCCAAGGCAATATTCCACCACTGACCCACAGCCCCCAACTGTGCAGGCGTGGCTGACGGGTTTCCGTTGTGACACCACGGATCCCTGTTGTGACGCTTGGCCGGCAAGTGGGAGTGCAACTGCAACGGTTTTAAAGTTCAAAATGGCAATAACCTGTAAAATATAAGATTAATGTGAATGCATCTCCCTCTTCAGTCCCCTATCCCTCTCCTCCATTATCCTCCCTCTCCCCACCCTCCACCAACCCTCCTCTGCTTCTTCCCAAAACAATGATATAGCAAACATGTTTTGTACACAATTATGTCCAAACTAAGGATATTTCCATGGGGATCCAGTACTTGTTGATAATAGTTACCTTACTGTTTTTGAAACAAAAGTTTTAAACATAAGGATGGGCCAGGAATATGTATTTGAAGTAAACAAAGGATATTGAACCATAAATAAACAGGTTAGGATATACAGTAAATTTAGTGCACTGAATGATTATGAATCGTTTCCGACACAAGGCACTGTGTCCCAGCAATAACTTCTATTAATGTGATAATGGTTACATCAGAGTGTTTGTATTTTAAATTGGAAGAATACAGCTGATCCAGATAAAGCAGATTGTAATATATTCAGAAACACCACAGTTGTATCTTGTGAGTTCCCCTAGGTCAGGCAGTGTCTGGGCTATTATTGATGTTATATAGTATCCAGTCTCTTGATGTATCCACAGTGTCTTCAATTTTAAGCAGGATTTTCTTCAGTTTTTGAAAACTTTACAGGAAGAAAATCTTCTACTTTTTCTTTTCCCTTCTCTCTGTCATATGGCCTTGCCATCTTTTGGTTGCCCCTGACCCAAAACATTAACTGGTTTCTCTTCACACTGCTCGATTGACTGAGTTCTTCCAGCATTTCAGTTTTTATTCCTGCACGGCTACTCTTTCCACCACGACCCTTGTTGTAGTAATGATGTGGCCATCAAGGCTCTCTCTGACATCCAAAAGTCATCTCCTGCTCCTCTTCCACCTTTCCTCATTGGGTTCTTCATCATAGTCATACAGTCACAAGCATTGAAACAAGCATTTCGGCCCAACTTGCCCAGGCCGGCCACATGCCCACTAGTCCCACCTGCCTACATTTGGCCCATAACTCTCTAAACCTATCCTATCCATGTACCTGTTCAAATGTCTTTTAAACATTGTACCTGTCTCAACTTCATCTTTCATCAACACACTGCCTTTGATATTATGATAATTTTTCACTCCCAGCACCTATTCACCACATCCGTCTCTTCCCCAGACCTTGTTCAAGTAAGTCTTCAGCTTCATTAATTTCAATATTCACTTTAACTCTCTTAGTTCCATTTACTTTTATTTCATTGTTCTCCTGCTTTCCATTAACTTTTCTTTATATATTTTCCTTTCAGTAAGTATCTCCGTCAGTATTCTTGGCACAGCTCAACTGAAGGGAGCGATGTGCTAGCTCGTGGTGGATGTTGACTTGCCATTACCTTGCCAATAGCTCCAAGACTTGGACACTTGTGTTGGAGCAAAGCAAGACAGAACCGGGCGCACGGAAGATGAAGATTTGTGAAATGAGAAGAGGAGGAGTTGGGGGGAAGGTTATCAGCTTGAAGAGACATCTGACTGACAAAAGATTTCCATGCTTCTCCTCACTAATATCTTCAACTTGTTGCAGCCTTAACTGCAACCAGCAATGCAAGGGCAGCATGGCCACGGGTGGCATGGTCACAGCATATAGTCGCAACCTTTGCAGCAGCCATTTTTGTAATGATGCGTGTTAACTCCTTCACGACGATAAGATCTACAACCTCCCCGGGCCCCACTAGTAACATATATAACATATAACAATTACAGCACGGAAACAGGCCCTGTCGGCCCTTCCAGTCCGTGCCGACCATTTGTTTTCCCCTAGTCCCATCTACCTGCACTCAGATCATACCCCTCCATTCCCTTCCCGTCCATATACCTATCCACTTTACTTTTAAATGTTAAAATCGATACTGCCTCCACCACTTCTGCTGGAAGCTCATTCCACACAGCCACCACCCTCTGAGTAAAGAAGTTCCCCCTCACGTTACCCCTAAACTTCTGTCCCTTAATTCTCATGTCATGCCCTCTTGTTTGAATCTTCCCTACCCTCAATGGGAAAAACGTATCCACGTCAACTCTGTCTATCCCTTTCATCATTTTAAAGACCTCAACCGTGTCCCCCCTTAACCTTCTGCGCTCCAAAGAATAAAGACCTAACTTGTTCAACCTTTCTCTGTAACATAGTTGCTGGAACCCAGGCAACATTCTAGTAAATCTCCTCTGTACTCTCTCTATTCTGTTGACATCCTTCCTATAATTAGGCGACCAAAATTGTACACCATACTCCAGAATTGGTCTTACCAATGCCTTGTACAATTTTAACATTACTTCCCTACTCCTATATTCAATGCTCTGATTTATAAAGGCCAGCACACCAAAGGCTTTCTTTACCACCCTATCTACATGCGATTCCACCTTCAGGGAACTATGCACAGTTATTCCTAGATCTCTCTATTCCACAGCATTCCTCAATTCCCTACCATTTACCATGTACGTCCTATTTTGATTTGTCCTGCCAAGATGTAGCACTTCACACTTATCAGCATTAAACTCCATCTGCCATCTTTCAGCCCACTTTTCCAAATGGCCCACATCTCTCTGTAGACTTTGAAAATCTACTTCATTATCCACAACACCACCTATCTTAGTATCATCTGCATACTTACTTATCCAATTTTCCACCCCATCATCCAGATCATTGATGTACATGACAAACAACAGTGGACCCAACACAGATCCCTGAGGCACCCCACTGGTCACCGGCTTCCAACCTGACAAACAGCCATCCACCATTACTCTCTGACATCTCCCATTCAGCCACTGTTGAATCCATCTTGCTACTCCGCCATTAACACCCAAAGATTGAACCTTCTTAGCACCTAGTAGCACCGGCTCCTGCAGCTTTAGGTTGTGCACATGAAGGAATTGCATGTCAATGTGTGCACTGCAATGTAATTGGATGGCGTCAGTATTGTACATGTGTATCAATGTGTGCGAGCCCTACGATGCGTGGTATTAATTGAGATGGATACTGGACTTGGTTGGAGATTAATTAAAAGTGTGTTAATGGGTGAAGCAATAGGCTCCCCTCTCACCTTCAATCATAATCCCTTTCGATTTCATGTGGCTCTGCGGAAGACAATCCGGGCCAATAAGTACTGATGTTTTTGCTGCAGTATGAACTTCAATTCTTCAGCAAAACTGGGACAGTGTCTGTCTGCTTCTGCTGCCTTTGTCTAGATGACTTGATCTCTATTTTTTTCACCCCCCTCCACAAAAGCCACCAGCGCAGCACTCAAAATGTTGGGACCAATGTTCTGCATAGTCAGTCATTTGATCTGCCCTTGCAAGGTCAGGTTGTGACTTTTCACACAGGGTGGTATGTTGGAGTGGTGGCTGAGTCGCTGCCTTTCAGCGCCAGAGACCCGGGTTCGGTCCTGACTACAGGTGCTGTTTATACAGAGTTTGTGCATTCTCCCCTGCATGGGTTTTCCTCCCACACTCCAAAGATGTACATGTTTGCAGGTTAATTAGCTTGGTAAAATTGTAGAATTGTCTCTAGTGTGTGTAGGGTGGTGTTAGTGTGTGGGGATTGTTGGTCGGCGCGGACTTGTGGGCCGAAGGGCATGTTTCCGCGCTGTATCTCTAAACTAAACTTTGCATGAGACTTTCAAAGACTTTTCTGTTTGCAGCACATACTGTGAAAGGACACATAGAAACACATAGAAATTAGGTGCAGGAGCAGGCCATTCGGCCCTTCGAGCCTGCACCGCCATTCAATATGATCATGGCTGATCATCCAACTCAATATCCTGATACCTGCCTTCTCTCCATACCCTCTGATCCCTTCAGCCACAAGGGCCACATCCAACTCCCTCTTAAATATGGCCAACGAACTGGCCTCAACTACCTTCTGTGGCAGAGAATTCCACAGATTCACCACTCTCTGTGTGAAAAACGATTTTCTCATCTCGGTCCTAAAAGACTTCCCTCTTATCCTTAAACTGTGACCCTTGTCCTGGACTTCCCCAACATCGGGAACAATCTTCCTGCATCTAGCCTGTCCAACCCCTTAGGAATTTTGTAAGTCTCTATGAGATCACCCCTCAATCTTCTAAATTCCAGCGAGTACAAGCCGAGTCTATCCAGTCTTTCTTCATATGGAAGTCGTGCCATCCCAGGAATCAGTCTGGTGAACCTTCTCTGTACTCCCTCTATGGCAAGAATGTCTTTCCTCAGATTAGGAGACCAAAACTGTACGCAATACTCCAGGTGTGGCCTCACCAAGACCCTGTACAACTGCAGTAGAATCTCCCTGCTCTTGTACTCAAATTGACACGGCTCCTCAGTGTCCTGACCAACATTCCTTTTCAGACTGGGTGTCTGCACTATTTGCTTACATAACAATTCTCACCACATTTCAAAAAGATAACTCTCGGGGAGAAGTAATTGTAGATGAATGAATGTCAAGGCATTATGTACTTATATTTCTATCTTGTCTTTATTTGGCCAGGAGGGAAAATGCAGCAGATTTCGAACAATGACTGATATTGAAACTGCATTTGGTTTACAAGCTAAACTGAAATACTCCTGCCAAGTGTTGTTAGAGGCCAACGTTATGTTCAGGACTTTAAACTGGTCGGTTTTTGAAGGGGAATAAATGTCCATAATATCAAGCTATACATATTTCTATGCATGACCTTTGGGGTGAGGGTGGGTGAGAGATGGCGTGGGAAGATGCAAGTCCTGGTGAGTAGGAAGACGGCCTTCAATAATCATATTTGCCACAAAAGCGATTCTGTGCTTTAGTCCACAGTGGCAAATGTAGTAAGAGTTGCTGCATCACAACACCAGGGAACCAGTTCAATCCTGACCTGTACATTTGTTCTTTGCAAGTGCATTGTTCCTTTGATACGGAAAGCACAATATTCTGGATACGACCTCACTATAGTGCTATAAAACGGGATTAAGATGCCTCCACTCTTTTACACATACATTCTTGCAATAAATGTCAGTACACCAATTGTCTTCTTAATTACACGATCAAGTCTGAATGTCAACTTCCTGTGATTAGTGTACAAGGACATTCAGGCACCTTTCAATCTTGAGTCTGAAGAAGGGTCTCAATCCAAAATACTCATCGATGTTCTCTAAGGATGCTGCCTGATCTGTTGAGTTACTTCAGAACTCTGTTTTTTTGTAAACCAGCATCTGTGTTTTCTTGTTTCCTTTTCATGTTACACATATTTCAGAGAACAGAGATGTATAGAGAAGGGAATGCAAAGCACAGCCTGAAGGTCATGCATAGCCAGCAGCAAAAGCTATAGGGCATGATTTTATCTTACAATGAAAAATGTACACCTTTTAGGTGCATAATTTCGATAAAAATAATGTTAACTACTATATGATTCATTCATTATGCTAACCTGCATTTTTGTTTTGCTCAAAAATGAGTATTCAATTCAATCTTTAATTGTCATTGTGCAGTGTACAATACAGAGACAACGAAATGCAGTTGGTATAAGGGCGAACTGAAAGGGGGTATCCGGGGGTGGGGGGGGGGGGGGGGGGGGGGGGTGAGGGGTGGAGACAGGCAGTCATTGAGGTGCAGCGTTGAGAAGTGTGACAGCCGCAGGGAAGAAGCTGTTCTTGAGCCTGCTGGTACGGCAGTGGAGGGACCTGTAGCGTCTCCAGGATGGGAGGAGGGTAAACAGTCTATGGTTGGGGTGTGAGCTGTCCCTGCCGATGCTGTGCGCCCTGCGCAGGCATCGTTTACTATGGACAGACACAATGGAGGGGAGTGAGGAGCCTGTGATGCGTTGGGCGATCTTCACCACCCTCTGCAGAGCTTTCCGGTCGGCGACAGAGCAGTTACCATACCATACTGTGATGCAGTTGGTAAGGATGCTCTCGATGGTGCAGCGGTAGAAGTTCACCAGAATCTGGGGAGACAGGTGGGCGTTCCTAAGTCTCCTCAGGAAGAAGAGACGCTGGTGAGTCTTCTTGATCAGCGAGGATGTGTTGTGGGTCCAGGAGAGGTCATCGGAGATGTTGACCCCCAGGAACCTGAAGCTGGAGACACGTTCCACCTCCGTCCCGTTGATATGGATGGGGTTGTGCGTGCAGCCTCTCGATCTCCTGAAGTCAACAATGAGCTCCTTGGTCTTCTTGGAGCTGAGGGCCAGGTTATTGTCGGCACACCATGCTGTTAGGAGCTGAACCTCCTCCCTGTAGGCCGACTCATCGTTGTCGCTGATGAGGCCAATCACCGTCGTGTCATCTGCATACTTGAATGATGGTGTTGGTACCATGTACAGGTATGCAGTCGTAGGTGAAGATGGAGTAGAGGAGGGTGCTCAGCACGCAGCCCTGGGGTACGCCAGTGTTCAGGGTGAGGGTAGAAGAGGAGTCGTTATCCAACCTAACAGACTGCGGTCTGTTGGTTAGAAAGTCCAGTAACCAATTGCAGAGGGAGAGGTTGATGCCCAGGTCATCTAGTTTGGCGATCAATTTCGAGGGGATAATGGCGTTTAGTTTATAGTCGAGAGATACAGCTCAGAAACAGGCCCTTCAGCTCACTGAGACCATGCCGACCAGTGATCCCTGTACACTAGCACTATGCTTCACACTAGGGACAATTTACAATCTTTACTGAAGCCAATTAACCTACAAACCAGGCACGCGTTTGGAGTGTGGGAGGAACGCGGAGCACCCAAAAGAAATCCACGCGGTTAGGTAGAGAACATGCAGATTCTGCACAGACATCACCCCTAGTCAGGTGTGTAAGGCAGCAACTCTACCACTGCACAACCAGGCTGCTCTAGTGTGTTTCTTTTGCTTATGATTTTTCACAGAATTTGTACAAGCCCAAGAGCCATGGTTCTGAATACACATGATGTGCTAATGCACATGTACCTTTGGACATTACTTCAAGGACATTTGTCTGTGGATGTGTGGTCAGAGGTTGGTGTTGTTTCCTTTGCAGGATTGAACTATTATATAATTTGCTGAGACTGCATCAGACTCCTTGCTCGAGAAGATCGCTATTAGCTGAATCCACCAAATGGAACCACTGCTGGAAGGATCCTTCAAGTTAAAGGGCAGCACATAGAAACATAGAAACATAGAAAATAAGTGCAGGAGTAGGCAATTCGGCCCTTCGAGCCTGCACCGCCATTCAATATGATCATGGCTGATCATCCAACTCGTTATCCTGTACCTGCCTTCTCTCCATACCACCTGATCCCTTTAGCCACAAGGGCCACATCTAACTCCCTCTTAAATATAGCCAATGAACTGGCCTCAACTACCTTCTGTGGCAGATAATTCCAGACACTCACCACTCTGTGTGAAAATTTTTTTTCCTCATCTCGGTCCTAAAGGAATTCCCCCTTATCCTTAGACTGTGACCCCTTGTTCTGGACCTCCCCCAACATCGGGAACAATCTTCCTGCATGTAGCCTACCCAACCCCTTAAGAATTTTGTACATTTCTATAAGATCCCCCCTCAGTCTTCTAAATTCTAGCGAATACAAGCCAAGTCTATCCAGTCCTTCCTCATATGAAAGTCCTGACATCCCAGGAATCAGTCTGGCGAACCTTCTCTGTACCCCCTCTATGGCAAGAATGTCTTTTCTCAGATTTGGAGACCAAAACTGTACGCAATACTCCAGGTGTGGTCTCACCAAAACCCTGTACAACTGCAGTAGAACCTCCCTGCTCCTATACTCAAATCCTTTCGCTATGAATGCTAACATACCATTTGCTTTCTTCACTGCCTGCTGCACCTGCATGCCTACTTTCAATGATTGGTGTACCATGACACCCAGGTCTCGTTGCATCTCCCCTTTTCCTAATTTGCCACCATTAAGATAATAGTCTACCCTCCTGTTTTTGCCACCAAAGTGGATAACCTCACATTTATCCACATACTGCATCTGCCATGCATTTGCCCACACACCCAGCCTATCCAAGTCATCTTGCAGCCTCCTAGCATCCTCCTCACACCTAACAATACCCCCCAGCTTAGTGTCATCTGCAAACTTGGAGATGTTGCATTCAATTCCCTTGTCCAAATCATTAATATATATTGTAAATAGCTGGGGTCCCAGCACTGAGCCTTGCGGTACCCCACTAGTCACTGCCTGCCATTCTGAAAAGGACCCGTTTACTCCTACCCTTTGCTTCCTGTCTCCCAGCCAGTTCTCTATCCACATCAATACTGAACCCCCAATACCGTGTGCTTTAAGTTTGTATACTAATCTCTTATGTGGGACCTTGTCGAAGGCCTTCTGAAAGTCTAGATATAACACATCCACTGGTTCTCCCTTATCCACTCTGCTAGTTACATCCTCGAAAAATTCTATAAGATTCGTCAGACGTGATATACCTTTCGTAAATCCATGCTGACTTTGTCTAATGATTTCACCACTTTCCAAATGTGCTGCTATCCCATCTTTAATAACTGACTCTAGCAGTTTCCCCACTACCGATGTTAGACTAACTGGTCTGTAATTCCCCGTTTTCTCGTTCCCTCCTTTTTTTAAAAAGTGAGGTTACATTAGCTACCCTCCAATCCTCAGGAACTACTCCAGAATCTAAGGAGTTTTGAAAAATTATCACTAATGCATCCACTATTTCTGTGGCTACTTCCTTGAGTACTCTGGGATGCAGACTATCTGGCCTTGGGGATTTATCGGCCTTTAATCCATTCAATTTACCCAACACCACTTCTCGGCTAACCTGGATTTCACTCAGTTCCTCCACCTTATTTGAACCCCGGTCCCCTGCTATTTCCGGCAGATTATTTATGTCTTCCTTAGTGAAGACAGAACCAAAGTAGTTATTCAATTGGTCTGCCATGTCCTTGTTCCCCATGATCAACTCACTTATTTCTGACTGCAAGGGACCTACATTTGTTTTAACTAATCTCTTTCTCTTCACATATCTATAAAAACTTTTCAGTCAGTTTTTATGTTCCCTGCCATTTTTCTTTCATAATCTATTTTCCCTTTCCTAATTAAGCCCTTTGTCCACCTCTGCTGAACTCTGAATTTCTCCCAGTCCTCTGATAGGCTGCTTTTTCTGGCTAATTTGTATGCTTCATGTTTTGTTTTTATACTATCCCTGATTTCCCTTGTTAACCATGGATGCACTACCTGCCCCGATTTATTCTTTTGCCAAACTGGGATGAACAATTGTTGTAGTTCATCCATGCAGTCTTTAAATACCTTCCATTGCACATCCACTGTCAACCCTTTAAGAATCACTTGCCAGTCTATCTTGGCCAATTCACTTCTCATACCTTCAAAGTTACCTTTGTTTAAGTTCAGAACCCTTGTTTCTGACTTAATTATGTCACTCTCCATCCTAATGAAGAACTCAACCATATTATGGTCACTCTTGCCCAAGGGGCCCCGCACAACAAGACTGCTAACTAATCCTTCCTCATTACTCAATACCCAGTCTAGAATAGCCTGCTCTCTCGTTGGTTTAGAAAACTATCCTGCATACATTCCAAGAAATCCTCTTCCTCAGCACCCCTGCCCATTTGATTCACCCAATCTATATGTAGATTGAAGTCACCCATTATAATTGTTTTACATTTGTTGCACGCATTTCTAATGTCATGTTTGATGCCATCCCCAACTCCACTATTACTGTTAAGTGGCCTGTACACAACTCCCACTAGTGTTTTCTGCCCCTTAGTGTTTTGCAGCTCTACCAATATCGATTCCACATCCTCCAAGCTAATGTCCTTCCTTTCTATTGCATTAATCTCCTTTCTCAGCAGCAACGCTGCCCCACCTCCCTTTCCTTTCTGTCTATCCCACCTGAATATTGAATATCCCTGGATGTTCAGCTCCCAACCTTGGTCCCCCTGGTGCCATGTCTCCGTGATCCCAACTATAGCATAGTCATTAGTCGCACGGTGGCACAACAGTAGAGCTGTTGCCTCACAACATCAGAAACCCAAGGTCAATCCTGCCTACGGGTGCTGTCTATCTGTAAATTACCCCTAATGTGTAAGATGATAAAGTGGGATAACATAGAACCAATGTACGGGTAATCGATGGTTGGTGTGGATTTGGTGGGCCAAAGGGCTTGTTTCCACACTATCTCTAAACTGAACTTATAACATATCCCTCAGTATATCTCTTTCCCAGGGCCTTAACCTTCACACTGTGGCCACGGCTGCAACCTGTCACTCCCCGCCAGTATTGATTGATTGAAAGATACAGCATGGAAACAGGCTCTTTGGCCCACTGAGTCCACGCCAACCATTGATCATTTATTAGTACTGATCACACATTAGTTCGGTTAAACTATTTTGCATCCACTATCTACATACTAGATGGATATACAGAGGCCCGCTAAGTTAGAAACCTGTACATCTTTGGGGTGTGGGAGGAAACCGGAGCACCCAGAGGAAACCCATGCGGCCACAGGGAGAATGCACAAACAGATAGCAACCGAGGTCAGGATTGAACCAGGGTCTCTTGAATTGTATTGTAACTTACTCTATCACTAGAGACCAATTCCAATAGTCTCCCCCCACCACAGCCTCCACCACGGTGTCCATCATGTACCCCCTGATTCCTGAACAATTTCTCAAGGTCCTTTTCCCCACTGAAGTCTAATCCTTATCCCAGGCATAGCTGGGGCCCATAGCTACGTCTTGGAGGAAGTGGGAGGAGTCAAAGGAGAAGTTGTTGAGGGTGAGGATCAGCTCCACTAGGTGGAGTAGAGTGTTGGTAGAGGGAAAATGGATGGTTCTGCAGTCGAGGAAGAAACAGAAGGCTCTAAGGCCTTCCTTGTGGGGGATGGAGGTGTAGAATGACTGAACATCCATAGTAAAGGAGGAAGTAGGGGCTCGTAAAGCGGAAGACATTAAAGAGACAAAGGGCATGTGCGGTATCTTGGGCATAGGTCGGGAGGGATTGGACCGGGGGGGATAGGATGGAGTCGAGATACATGGAAATCATTTCCGTGGGACAGGGGTAGGCAGAAACCGTGGGTCTGCCAGGGCAGTTGTGTTTGTGGATTTTGGGGAGAAGGTAAAAATGGGCTGTGCGGGACTGGGAAACGATAAGGTTGGAGGGCATAAAAGAAAGGCAGACAGCCAGAAGTGATGAAATTAGTAATGGTGTGTGAGATAAGGCCTGGTGCTCGTCTGTGGGATAAATAGGAGGTGTCTGAGAGTTGTCGCCATGCCTCAGCCCTTTAGAGGTCAGCGTGCCAGGCTATCACATCACCTCCCTTGTCAGCGGATTTGAATATAATGTCAGGGTTGCTACAGAGTGAGTGGAGGGCTGTACGTTAAGAGGGGGTAAGGTTAGAGTAGGTAAGGGGAGTGTAAAAGTTGAGATGGTTGATGTCACGCCGGCAATTCGAAATAAAGAGGTCTAGAGAAGGCCATTCTGTGGAGTCCAAGAGGAGGGGGACCGGTGGAGACAGGAGAAGGTTGTCATCACTGGGTGGTGAGGACTCCTTCCCATAGAAAATGGCGTAAAGGCGGAGGTGGCAGAAGAAAAGATCTACATCGTGGTGGAACCAGAACTCGTTGAGGTGGGGGCAGTTGTTGACAGTTCTGTATCAGAAAAGGGGAGGTCTGGGTGGATGGTGAAGACACGACAAGGGTTGGGGTCAGAGGAGGGCCGGGGAGTGGACAAAGGCCGAGGCGAGATCTGGTGGAGGGGATGGTGGATTTTCAGAGAGGAGGGGGTGTGATTGGGGTAACCTGGTTAAAAGAGGGGGAAGGGGAAGACCCATCATTACTAAGATTTCCTGCAGTAGGTGGGGGGGGGGGGGTTGCAGTAAGACCCAGCAGAGTCAGACCATGTGCATCGTGGAGGCTGTAGGCCTGGTGCTCAGCCTGGAACTCTGGTGATGCGATGGCTCCGGCCCGCTGGTGGGCGGTGGAGAGGTGAGGGTCTGCGGTGTCGCTGTTAGAGGCCCGCGGGGAGCTGGAGTAGATATATGGGTCGGTGGCAGCAGCATCGGTGGCCCTGGGGAGACGGTGAAGGTCAGCGACAGCGGCGGTATGGCCCCGGTGAGGTGGTGAGAATTAACAACAACAACAACAACGGTGGCCCCAGGGAGGCAGTGAGAGTCGACGGCCACGGCAGTTTCAGTGGTTCGGGCCTGGGTTCGGCTGGGAAGGCTGCTCCTCGGGTTGGCAACCTCAGCCTTGTGGTGTTCGGGCAGGCGGCGCGGTCCAGCAGTGGAGCCACAGGACTGTGGGCGGTCAAGTGTGTGTCGGTGGAGGGACCAGTCAGGAGGCAGGCAAGCTTGTGATCCTTGGTAGAGTCCAGATCGGCGAGGAAACATTTGTTGAGGGCGTGGATCTGGGGTCAAATGAAGTAAAGTTGAGGTCCATTGCAGGTCTGGAGAGTGAGGCCCAGAGCTGTGAGAGCGGCAGAGCGAGGCACTGTTGGTGCTGGATAAATTTATAACATTCCAGTTTTGGGAGTTCAATGATGATTGCTGGATCCAAGGTAAGAATCACCAACTCTGCTGCAGATATTGTTTTAACACATGCATTCGGCCTTAAATCTGAATTTATCTGGATTTAAAGATAAAAGATAGCTACTAAATTTATTTTTCTGTTTTTAAACATAACTTCTCTCTAATAGATTTTAATAAAAGATAATGCTCAAACAAAGTTAAGTTTAAAATGTAATAGGAAAGAGAAACTGTTTGATGCAATTGTACTGTAGAGCATCCAAAACCATGTAGTAGATTGCTTTTTCACATATAAATACAATTAAGTCTACGTACAATTGACAATATCATAACAAAAATGAATTGAAACCTTTACATTAAGGACAGACAGACAGACAGACAAAGCATAGCTTCTTGGAGTCTCAAAGAATTTGGTTAGGTTCTTATCTTCCCTTTAGTCATCTTTACCCATAAATATTGTTTCTTTTTTTCTTAAACTCGCACAACATAAATTGATGACTTCAATCTTTTTCAATGTCGTGTAAACAAAAAATAGATTGCACAAGGTTAGAAGAGTAACAATGGGAAGATATGCAGCAACACCCACAATGAGGTAAAGCTGACTTTAACTACATTCAACCAGATTGAAAGCTACCAAAGAATAGGAGTCCTTGAAAAATTCAACAGGAGAGGTTGCCATAGACACAAATTTATAGATATATTCTATTGAATAAACAACAGTTTATAATGAAATTTTTTGAAAAGCGCCTGCAGTGAAAAGATTGACAGCGTGTTCCAAAACTGGAAAACATATACAGTAAGATAAAGGGAATGAATTTCCCCGGTGGTCTCTCCTGCTCTAACTTTCTTGGTAGTTTGGTGAAATCTCTGTTATGTGGCTGAATCTTAGAAACCCTAAAACATCCTCCTTTATCCGATTTCATCCTGTTGGTATTATGGTGCAAATTTCATTCAGGATTGCACTGGGTCTAAAAAGTTCTCGTTTTCTCACATTTTTTCATTCACTTTAAACATTTGCCAACCACAGAATCCATTCTTGAACTTATCAATGGGACATTATTTTAAACCTTACTCGGGTATTTTGATGAATTTGGTGAAGGTTTGATCTCCAATTACAAGCATTTTCATCAGTTTCATTCCACCCTCTGTGAGGGCACAAATTTCCATAACTGAACAAAACATTTTACAAATCCATTAATTTATTATATGAGCAGAGCTTTATAAAAATATATATTACAATATTTTGAAATAAGACTATTATTGTCCAAAGAGATAAATTATTGTAAGGCTGAGAAGCATGCCGACCTGAATCGCTACCTATTGATATTCTCCAGAGATGTTAACTGACCCGCTGAGTCACTGCAGGACTTTGTGTATTAACCAGCATCTGCAGTTCCTTGTTTCAACATTTTGACTGTTCAGCTGCAAAATCTCAAGGTATGCCTACTTTGAACAAGTTCTCCCCTCTCCGATGGGAGTTCTGAGAGAGCCTGGCTATTTTCAGTACGTGACAAAGTCCAGTAAAATCCAATTAAAAGATAGTCCGAAAGTCTCCAATGAGGTAGATGGTAGGTCAGATTTTCTCTCTAGTTGGTGATAAGGATGGTTCAGTTGCCTGATAACAACTGGGAGAAAAGTCCCTAAATATGGAGGTATTCTTTTACCACACTTCCGTACCTCTTGCCGGGGAGAAGAGGGAGTGTCTAGGGTGAGACTCATCCTTGATTATGCTGGTGGTCTTGCCAAGGCAGTGTGAAGTGTAGATGGAGTCAATGGAAGGGAGGATAGTTTGCGTGATTGTCTATGCTGCGTCCACAATGCTCTGCAATTTCATGCAATCTTAGACGAAGCTGTTCCCAAATAATGCTGTGATGCATCCCGATAAAATGCTTTCTAAGGCACATCTGTAGAAGCTGGTGAGATGGCCGGGGACATGGTGAATCTCCTACACCTTCGAAGGAAGTAGAGGCGTTGGTGTGCTTTGATGGTCGTTGCTTCAATATGGGTGGTCCAGACCAAGTTGCTGAAGATATTTACTGCTAGAAACTTGCAGCTTTCAACCATCTCTACTTCGGCACCGTCAATATATAGCAGGGTATGTGTACCCTGCTTCCTGAAGTCGATCAGTATCTTCTTTATCTTGCTGACATTGAGAGAAAGGTTGTTACCTTAACACCAGGTTATGGGGTTTCTGAACCTCTATGCAAATTTTGGTAATTGTCAGGCAAGATGTTAAAATGAAAAACAACACAAAGTGCTGAAGTAAGTCAGCGGGTCAGGGAGCATCACTGAAGAACATAAGTTCACAAGTTCCTAGATCCTCCACCCCCTTGCCAGCCTTGTACCTTCTCTGGACCTTTTTATTTCCAATTGCCGGTGTGATATCAACTGCTTCAATGGCTTCTCCATTCCCCTTGCCCACTCCAATCACATTCCCTCTGAACACACAGCCCTCCACTCACTCAGCAACAATCCCAACATTGTTGTTAATCCTGACAAGGAGGTGGCATTGTCATCTGGCTGGCTGACCTCCACCATGCTGAGGTCCGGTACCAGCTCTCTGACACCTCCTCATACATTTGACCATGACCCCACAAACACTAGGCCATCATCTCCCGGACTGTTTTAAGAACTCATCACCTGTGGCCATCTGCCCTTCGTAGCCTCCAACTTTATAGTTCCCCAGCCCTCCACGACCCACTTCTATCTCCTTCCCAAAATCCACAAACAGGACGGACAGGACATGGTGGTCCCATTGTTTTTGCCGGCACCTGCCACACTGAACTCATCACCAAATATTTTTATTCTATCCCATCCCCCCCTTGTCCAGTCCCTTCTAATCTGCACCCGAGACACATCACACGCTCTTCAACTATTCAATAACTTTCAATTTCTAGGCCTCCATTGCCTTATCTTTACCATGGGCATCCAGTTCCTTTATACTTGTCATAGCATATCATAGAGTCGTACAGCAGGGAAACAGGCCCTGTGACCCAACTCATTCATTCCATTGCAGATGCCACATCTAGGCTAGTCATGTTTGCCCATGAGTTTGGCCCATTTCCCTCTAGACCTTTCCTATCCATGATGTGCTATTTTTATTTTTTAAATGATCTAAATTATTGTTTTATAAATTATTGCATTAATGTGAACTTGGTTCTCTTGGCTGACAGCAATGCTGGCATTAAATTTAACTGAGAAAGTTTGGATTCCAATTACATTGGTCATAATGCCAATATTCACTGTGAGTTTTCCAGGACAAAGTAAAGTGTGAACTAGGAGATTCCCAGAATGATCACGACAGTAACTGGAAAAGGTTTGATTCCCAAGCATTAAATAAATCCTTACCAGTAAATGAGCCAAAAAAAGAATAATTTACATCTGTTGGAGTAAATCTCTGTGCACAGTTATTACTAAAGCAAATATGTCACGGATATTATTTTGCAGGCTGCACTCATGATGCATCCAAAATTAAGGAAGTTGCAAGTCTTGTGCAATTACTAAAACAAGGCTGTTGTTTCAGTAAATGTGTTTGCCAAATCCACTGTATTAAAGAAATACAGGCAAGGCGAAACTCACTTGAACAAATTCAACTAATTAAAATGCTCAGGAATTAGCTACAGAGACCATCATGGGGTGGGAGATTGCAACCTTCACGTGGTCCACCCTGTTTCAACTAATGCAATCAACTCGACGTGTACAAACGGAAGATCAAATAGAACAAGTTGTCCTACAACTTTAGGCTGTGCACGCCACACGAAAGAAGAAGAAGACCATCATCAGCTGTTATTGACAATTTCTTTGAAAAGGTAACATGAGCTTCGGGTAAAATGGAAACCAATAAATGTGGTACATTTGGATTTCATAAAGTACTTCATCTAATGCTATGAGGGAATATAAAGGCTTAAGTTTAGTTGAGTTTAGTTTAGTTTATTATAGTCATGAGTACTATGGTACAGTTGTAAAGCTTTTTGTTTGATATCCAGTCAGTGGAAAAAATAGTACTTACTTACTGCCTATTATGCCTCCTGGAATGTGGGGCAGCAACAAAGGTCCTCCACTCCTGTCATGTCCAGTAGTGTTGATTCCTTCAGTTGCTGTTTCCGTGACATATTTGTTTTATGAGACAGGGCTGTTAGCTCGGTGCTCAACCTCCAACCTGGAGGACCAGTGGATTGCGCTTCATCTCGTCTCTACCCTTCGACCTGTCCAGCATGGGAGAGCCCTAACAGGAGACGAATCTCCCGCTGGCATAGCTCTAGGGGTCACTGAGACACACAAGCTCCCCGACCACGACAAGGTTGCAATCCAACGTGGAAAGAATATACATGGTTGTAATCAAGCCGCCAACAGTGTATAGGTACAGGATGAATGGTATAATATAGTGCAAAATAAAGTCCAGTAAAGTCCAATTGGGAGTGAATATGAGAAGATTTACTAGACTGATACCAGGAACAGACAGAATATGAGGATTGTTCATTGTTCTAATCCTTTATATATAATTACAAGAGATGGTTCTCAGAGTCATTCTGGCCTGGTGTAACAGCTATTTATGCACATAGCCCTCCAACTTAATACAGACCTGTATCTATGTTAAGTTCTGAGTGAGAGGGGACGATGGAAACTAATAGGTTCATTAGGGCTGGAAATGGTTGATGCAGAGAAAACATTTCCTCTTGTTAAGGAATCCAGAACCAGGGATCATTAGTTTAAAAATAAGAGGGAGCACATTTAAATCAGAGATGAGGCAATTACAGTATTTTCCCTTTCAGAACAGCTTGATCTCCTGCTACACAAGGCCATGGGAGCAGAGTCTTAAAATAATTTTGAAGCAGAGCTAAACATATCAACACAAAGTAATGGGGTATAGTGATATAGTGGTATAGGGTGCTAAAATTGATATAGTCTCAGTAGCCGTCTCATACAACGCATAATCTCTGACATTTTCACCACTTCCAAGGGACACCACCGCTAGTCACATCTGCCCATCTCCACCTCCTTCTGCTTTCTGCAGAGACCGTTCCCTCTGCAACTTCCTGGTTAACACATCATTTCCCACCCAAACCATCCCCTTCCCAAGTACCATCCCCTGCAACCGCAGGAGATGCAACACCTGTCCCTATACCTCCTCCCTCGACTCTGTGTAGGGTCCCCGACAGTCCTTTCAGGTTAGGCAAAGATTCACTAGCACCTCCTCCAACCTCATCTACTGTATCTGTTGGTCCAGGTGTGGACTCTTATATATTGGAGAGACCAAGCATAGAACGAGCGATACTTTTGACCATCGCTCAGTCCGTCTTGGCTGACGTGATCTCCCGATTGCGAAACACTTTAACTACCCTTCCCATTCCCATACTGGCATGTCTGTCCTGGAAATCCTCCATGGTCAGAGTATGGCTAAATGCAAAGTGGAGGAACAGCACCTCATATTTTTCTTGGGCAGCTTACAACCCATCATTAGTATATTGATTTTTCTAACTTCAATTAACCCTCTCTTCGTCCCTCCCCCACCCTAGTCATCATACTAGTTTCATGGTCATCCTGTTGAGTTTCATTGTCTGTATAACTCGTTATTACCTAGCCCACAGCCAAGGACTGTTGTGGGCGCCACCTTTCCTTGATCACCGTTACTTTTTTCATTTATTTGTTCTATATCTCTACATATCACTATTGTTTGCTTTTCACCTGACTCTCAGTCTGAAGAAGGGTCTTGACTCAAAACATCACATTCCTTTTCCCCAGAGATGCTGCGTGATCTGCTGAGTTACTCCACCTTTTAATGTTATCTTTAGTCTCAGTTTTATCTGTGCTGCACCTTTTCTGATTGGAACTCTGCAATCAGTATCGTACTGTAGGGACCAAAACTGAGACCTCGGTTGTTTGTGATAAATATGCACAACGAGGATAAAAATGTAGTTTAGTTTAATTTAATTTAGTCTAGTTTATTATTGTCACATGCACTGACGTACAGTGAAAAGCTTTTTATCGTGTGCTATCCAGTTAAAGAAAAGACGATACATGATTACAATCAGGCTGTCCACAGTGTACAGGTAAAGGATAAAGAGTACAACATTCACTGCAAGATAAAGTCCGATAAAGCCCAATTAAAGATTGTTCAAAGATCTTCAATGAGGTACGGTAGATGGGAGATCAGGACCGCCCTCTAGCTGATAGAGGACGGTTCAATTGCATGATAACAGCTTGGAAGAAACTGTCCCTGAATCTTGAGGGATGCATTTTCAAACATCTTTACATCTTGTCTGATGGTAGATGGTCCTTGATTATGCTGGTGTTCTTGCTGAGGCAGCATGAGGTGTAGATGGAGTGGGTGGAAGGGAGGTTGGTTTGCCTGATGATCAGCATCTTGGTCCACAACTCTAAGCAATGTCTTGTGTCTTGGATGGAGCTGTTCCCAAAACATGCTGAGATGCATCGCAATCAAATTATTTCTACAGTGCATCTTTAGAGGTTGGCGAGAGTTGTTGAGGATATGCCGAATATCCTATGCCTTTTATGGAAGTAGAGGTACTGGTGTGATTTCTCGACCATAGCTTCGATGTGGCTTGTCCAGGACGAATTGCTGGTGATATTTATTTCCTGGAACTTGAAGCTTTCAATCATCTGAACTTTGGCACTATCACTATACAATGTGTGCACTGATTTGCTTTGTGAAGTCAATCACAATCTCTTTGTGTTGCTGACATTGAGGGAGAGGTTGTTGGCTTGGCACCAGTTTATAAGGTTCTCAATCTCCTTTCTGTACACCATCTCATTATTATTTGATATCCGGAAAATGAGACCGCAAGTTTCATGAAAAATCACCATGTTAAAGAGACAGGCACTTAAATAGGCAAGGCATAGAAGGATATGGACATAATGCAGACAAATGGGATTTGTGCAGAAGGGAAAACAGGTCGCCTTATCCATGGTGAGTTGAAGGGCGTGTTTCTGTGCTGTACGACTGAGCATCTTTCTGTTTTTTTAATTTTCCTATTAAAGATCCAATAGCAATATGGGTAAGAACAGCAAGGGAATTGTTCTTATTGTCTTCATCTATATGTATTCTTTAATCAACATAACTAAAACAAATGTTCCACCTATTATCATATTACTGTTTGATTTGTGCAAAATGGCTGCCAAAGGTCTCACATTACAGAGTTGTTTACACTTTAAAAATATTTGTTGGCTGTGCAGATCTTTGAGACATCCTGTGATTGCAAAAGGCATTACAAAATGTTGAAAAGGGGATGTTTGGGTACAAAGCTCAGTGCTTTTGTGGTTGAGGTTAGTAGATGCTAAAGAAGAAAAGTTTCCTCATGAACAACTATGACAAGGATTGTTCATGAGCTTTCCTCATGAACAACTATGATAGGACACTATTTCCCATCTCTCTGCCATTTTGAAGGTTTTAATAAATAATAATTTAACTCTTCTCTCTGCAGATGCTGGAAGAGTTCCAAGAAAATGTTTTACTTCTGCACTAATTCTTTCCCTGCAGTTATGATTCCCAGCAAGCTTTGCTGTAGAAATGGACTTGGCCGAATCTATCTTAAGCATGTACCAACTCTAAGTTCTTTAAGGATAATATCCAAGGATTCTGTTTGAAAGCTAGATTTGTAATTGTACGATGGGACAGCCACTGTGTCGACTTTGGTACTGGTTGCTTCAGTTGTAGTCAACTGTTGCAACCAACAAAAACAAGCCCCAGATATACTCTTGCACAGCCCAAAATTATGTTTACGGTGCACAGCAGCTTGATAAAAAACTGGAAGATCAGTTATTTTTTACATTCTTCATGAATGTCTGCATGTTGCTATGAAATTGAGGGAGCTTGGATTGGATTGTGTTGCCCTATGTATGTGATGGCAACTTTTGCATTTCCATATGTATGGTGCAAACATTTGAAGCCGCAGGTAGAAGATCTCCACACTCCAGCACTAGACTTCACTAGTTCAACGTGGGAATAGCAAGCTGAACTAAATGATCTATAGTACAGAGGTGAAGATTCACTGAGAATCCTGTGCAGGTAAATAAAATAGATAGATGAAGGCTTTACTTATTTCTTGATTTGAATAGGTGGGAATAACTGTCTCAGATACTTGACTCAATGACATATATGGCAAAAATAGATTTTTGAATTGCTACTTAATGTAACAATAACATTTTTAAAAATTCCAATGAATTGTTAAAATAGATAGGTTAAACATGTTACGTGGAGCCTCAGGAGATGGGCGAGCTCCTCGATCAATATTTCTCCTGTTATTACTGAGGAGTGATTTTACAGAGGTGTACACAATTATGAGGGGATAAGATAGGGTAAGTACACAGTGTTTTTCCAAGGCTAGCGGAATCAAGAACCAGAGAAGATAGGTTTAAGGAGAGGGAAAAAAATTAATGAACCTGGGGGGCAACATTTTCACACAGAGGATGGTGGGTATATGGAATGATCTGCTAGAGGAGGTAGTGAGGCAAATACATAGATAGGAAATGTTTAGAATGATATGGGACAAGCTACGGGAGCTTCGATCGCCCCGACGGATGGTTCGGCTGCCCCGACCGCAGGAGAATAAAGAGGAAGATGATTGGACTTTTTTGCCTTCCATCACAATGAGGAATGTGGGAAATCCGTCGTGGTGGATGTTAATGTTAACTTTGATGTAGTTGTGTGTCTTGTTGCTTTATTTTATGTATGTCTGTATGGTAATTCGCATATCACTGTACCTTAATTGGTACATGTGACAATAAAAGACCTTTGAAACCTTTGAATATTTGACAATGATGCCAGTTCTGGCTAAATCAGGTGAAGTGGCCCATTGTCAAAGACTTTAAGCTATTTTTAAGGGCAGACTTTGTGACTACCCAGCTAAATTTCATCACGACGATAAAGACTCTTTCATGGATGCAACCAGCAGTTCGAGAATGGAAGAACAAGTACATACATTATGGATACAAAATGCTGGAGTAACTCAGCGGGACAGGCAGCATCTCTGGCGAGAAGGAATGGGTGACTTTTCGGGTCAAGACCCTTCCGCAGACTGATGTCAGGGAACAGGCAGATACATAGATAAGGAAGTGTAAGGTGTCAAAATAGGACAAAGGGGACCTGCATTGCATTAATGTCTCTGTTTAACATCTCCAACTCTAATGCCTTGGCTACTGTGATGGTCATCAGGTCATAAGTGATAGGATTAGAATTAGGCCATTCAGCCCATCAAGTCTACTCCGCCATTCAACCATGGCTGATCTCTCTCTCCCTCCTAACCCTATTCTCCTGCCTCCTCCCCATAACCTCTGACACTTGTACTAATCAAAAATCAAGATGGACAGTATCCAGTTTTGACCATTTGGCTCGGGGGGGTCTCCAGCCAAGAATGACATTTTGTGGGGGTTTTGGTTCCCTTTACTCCACTTCGGGCCAACCTGCCCGAGTTATTCTCTCTCTTGTTGGTGGGTCAATCGGCCACCGCTCCACTCGAGCGATTCCCAAGAGAGAGAATACGACAAAAGGGATTCCCCCAGGTTCTGGACCTCGGAATTATGGTGGAATATGATAAAAGGTTGACTTGACCAGAGCGTGCTGATGAGAGAATACAGAAACCAAGACGGATCCAAAGCAAGTATAACATTTACAGGCTTTATTAAACAATAAGAATTCGAATCTCACCAACACTACATAATACGTGATTAAACTTATGCTTTAAACTAAGACTATGGAAAGAAAACTATCGGGCATATCGCAAAAAAACTTACTTTACACAATTTTACTTACAGTACACCCCCTTTCTCCTTCTTCCCACAACCTCTATCCGATTTCGGGAACTTCACCAGGTCAGTGGGGTACTTACAGCTTAGATTTGATGCAGGGTCCGGAGCCGTCGAGCAGAGCAGAAAAGAGACTGAGTCCTTGCTTGGCTCCTGCCTTTATACCTGAGTTGCTCCTTTGAAACCTCCCAGGTGGTCCTCTGGACAAAGGGGTCTTTCGATGCATCCCAGTTTCCCAGTTTCGATCTGGCATGAACAATAGTCTTTCGATGAATACTGTGGTTTGCTGATGTCATGATACCTCAGTCTGATCGTTATCCCATCACCTAGATGGGCTCCCATTGTCCCGATGGATGGGTCATCCACGATGGTGATTGGCATGCTGCTGGGCTGTTTACCACTGTCTGCTGAGGCTCGGTACCTTCCTTTGTCTCTCCAAGATAATCTTGTTATCTCCGTCCCGGCCTTTCCTGTCCATACCATTCGCGTAGCCATGTAATGCCCAGGCCCACAGACAGGTTTTAAACTGGTTCTTCCTTTGTGGATTGGGGATTATTCCTTTGCAGCCAGCAAGTCTGTTTTTAAAAATGTCTATGTCCTTGTCCCCGATTTCTTCTATAATTTTGGAGGATTTGCCCCAATAACTTACAATTTGTATTATGCGCCCTGAGCTTGTACAGTGTACATCATTTTTCTTTTAAGACTTACATCGTAAATGGTAGAGCCCTGTAGTGTGTTGCAGAACTGAGTGATCTGGAAGTACAGTTGTATGGTTCCCTGAAAGTTGCGCGTCAGGTGGACAGTGCAGTTGAAGGCAATTGGCACACTGGCCTTCCTTGGGTGTACACAACTTTGTATATAGTTGGTTATATTGAGGAAGATTCGTCTTCAGTGGGCAGAACCTTGGTTTGTATGGTGTTCAAAGATATTTAAAGACATTTTCAAGCACAAATTTCAATAGCTATGCTGAGGAAAAATACCCATTCAGTATTCTCAGTGTGAAATAGAAGCAGAAATCGCGTTTTATGCTTCCACTCTTCACTCTGGTCTTCTCTTTTCTGACTTGCAAAGTAAATGGTAGAGACCTGTGGAGTGTTGCAGAATTGTACGATCTGGAAGTACAGTTGCATGGTTCCCTGAAAGTTGCTCGTCAGGTGGAGAATGCAGTTGAAGGCATTTGGTTCACTTGGCTTCCTTGGGAAGTGTACTGACTACAAAAGCTGTGAAAGCATACAGAAGAGATTAACTGTTAATTGGACTTGTGGACTTAAGTTACAGGAAGAGATTGGAGGGGCTGGGACATTTGTTTTTTAGAGCATACGAGGCTGAGGGGTGACCTTATTGAAGTTTACAATATCATAAGGGGCATTGATAAATTGAATGCTCGGTCTTTTTCCCAGAGTAGAGTATTGTAAAACTAGACTAATGGTGATTGGGGAAAGGTTTAAGTGAAACATCTGGGGGAAGGTTTCCACTTAGAGAGTAGTTTGTGTCAGGAATAAGCTACCGGAGGAAGGTATAAGAAGCGGGTACAATTATTATTTTTTAAATATATTTGGACAGATATATGGATAGGAAGGGTTTACATGGCTATGGGCCAAATGCAGGCAAATGGGACTAGCACCACATGTCAACATGGTCAGCATGAGCTGAAGGGCCTGTTTCTGAGCAGTATAGCTGTTATTCTATCATCCTAAGCTAATTATTCGGAGGGCAACTCATTACTCACTAGCTGTTTTACAGTTATTGTCTAGGAATTAGAAAATTTACTGCGGAAATGAAGTTTCAAACTTGTGAATTGTGACTCATTTATTTCCAGGTTTACTCCAAACCCAATGCCACCCATAAGACCTTTAGTATAATGGAATTATTAAGTCAGCAAAAAATAATACCTTACCTTATATAGTCCGTACAGATCTTGAGTATATTTTTATTATGTATTTTGAACTTGATCACCTTTTGTTTTCCTGCAGATAATGCTCAGTAGGAATACAGATGGAATGAGTCGACTCAAGATTCAACCTCTTTGGTGGCAAGAACAGGAAAGTAGACTATTATTTGAATGGTGGCCGATTAGGAAAAGGGGAGATGCAACAAGACCTGGGTGTCATGGTACACCAGTCATTGAAAGTAGGCATGCAGGTGCAGCAGGCAGTGAGGAAAGTGAATGGCATGTTAGCATTCATAGCGAAAGGATTTGAGTATAGGAGCAGGGAGGTTCTACTGCAGTTGGACAGGGTCTTGGTGAGACCACACCTGGAGTATTGCGTACAGTTTTGGTCTCCAAATCTGAGGAAATACATTCTTGCCATAGAGGGAGTACAGAGAAGGTTCACCAGACTGATTCCTGGGATGTCAGGACTTTCATATGAAGAAAGACTGGATAGCCTCGGCTTGTAACCATATAACCATATAACAATTACAGCACGGAAACAGGCCCTCTCGGCCCTTCCAGTCCGTGCCGACCATTTGTTTTCCCCTAGTCCCATCTACCTGCACTCAGACTATACCCCTCCATTCCCTTCCCATCCATATACCTATCCACTTTACTTTTAAATGTTAAAATCGATCCTGCCTCCACCACTTCTGCTGGAAGCTCATTCCACACAGCCACCACCCTCTGAGTAAAGAAGTTCCCCCTCACGTTACCCCTAAACTTCCGTCCCTTAATTCGCATGTCATGTCATTGTACTCGCTAGCATTTAGAAGATTGAGGGGGGATCTTATAGAAACTTACAAAATTCTTAAGGGGTTGGACAGGCAAGATGCAGGAAGATTGTTCCCGATGTTGGAGAGGTCCAGGACAAGGGGTCACAGTTTAAGGATAAGGGGGAAATCTTTTAGAACCGAGATGAGAAAAACATTTTTCACACAGAGAGTGGTGAATCTCTGGAATTCTCTGCCACAGAAGGTAGTTGAGGCCAGTTCATTGGCTATATTTAAGAGGGAGTTAGATGTGGCCCTTGTGGCTAAAGGGATCATGGGGTATGGAGAGAAGGCAGGTAAGGGATACTGAGTTGGATGATCAGCCATGATCATATTGAATGGCGGTGCAGGCTCGAAGGGCCGAATGACCTACTCCTGCACCTACTTTCTATGTTTCTATGTTAACCTTAGTCATGAGTGCTCAATTTGTTAGATAGCAGATTTGTTGCTTCTGAAAAGTATTCAGTTGTCTCCATTGATAGTATATTCAGCACTGCTATGCAGTTTGCATATCGGGCCAATAGATCTGTGGATGATGCAGTCAACCCTGGGCCTGCACTTCATCCTACAGTACCTAGACCGCCAGGGGACCTATGTGAGGATCCTGTTTGTTGATTTTAGCTCTGCATTCAACACAATTGTGCCAGAGCCACTACACTCCAAACTTTCCGAGTTGACTGTGCCTGAACCCCTCTGTCAGTGGATCACCAACTTCCTGACAGACAGGAAGCAGCATGTGAGACTGGGAAAGCACATCTCGGACCCGCAAACGCTCAGCACCACAGAGGATGTACTTCCTACGGCAGCTGAGGAAGCACAATCTGCCACAGGCAATGATGGTCCAATTCTATACGGCCATTGTAGAGTCTGTCCTCACCTTCTGCATCATGGTCTGGTTTGGCTCAGCCATCAAGCAGGACACCTGGAGGCTGCAGCGAATCGTCCGATCAGCAGAGAAGGTTATTGGCTGCAACCTTCCCTCCATTGATGAACTGTACACTGCAAGGGTCAGGAAGCGAGCAGGCAAGATGATCTCTGACCCCTCTCACCCTGGTCACAAACTCTTTGAATCACTTCCCTCTGGAAGGTGACTCCGGACTGTCAAAGCTGCCACAGCCAGACATAAGAACAGTTTTTATCCACGAGTAGTTGCTCTACCCAACAGCCAAAAATCTGTAGCCTCCCTTTTATCTGGCATATTGTTGGTTCACATGCTTTATCAATGGTGTTTTATCATTAATGTTTTATTATTATTAATATTTAGTGTTTTCTGAGTCATTCGTAACTGTCACTGTATGTCATGTTGTTACTTGTGGGCAGAGCACCAAGGAAAATTCCATGTATGTGAATACTTGGCCAATAAACTTACTTACTTACTTACTTACTAAGCAAGGATAAAACACCTGTGTAGTTAAAATGTTGATGGTGGTAAGAAGTTACTAAAATAATATATTACAAGATTAGATTTAATTTATTACAAGATGATGCTGGTGCCTTGCATGTATTGATCAAGGATCTGTTAATACAAAGACATTATAATGCCCGTCCATTGGGTTTCCTGGCATTGATATGTTATTTCAGAATATTTCCACTACAGGAATTTAATCAATGGGCCAAATTAATATATGCTGATGTTGTGCATTTTCCAAGTCTGCTTATCATCTTCCTGTTTACTCATCTAACCTGAGCAATATAGATTTGTATTCCCTTTCCCCTCATGTGATCTATCTTAATCTGATCCACATCTATGCATCGATGTGGTACTCTTCTCCAGTTTAGTTTAGAGATACAGCACGGAAACAGGCCCTTCAGCCCATCGAGTCCACGCCGACCATGATACCCGCACATTAACACTATCTGACACACACTAGGGACAATTTTACAATTTAACCAAGCCAATTAACCGACAAACTTGCACTTACACCATCCTACACACACTAGGAACAAATTATAATTTTATCAAGCCACTTAACCTACAAACCTTTACGTCTATGGAGAGTGGGAGGAAACCAGAGCGCCCAGAGCAGCAAAATCCATGCGGTCACAGGAAGAATGTACAAACTGCATACAGACAGCGCCTGTAGTCAGAATCGAACTCGGGTCTCTGACGCTGTAAGGCAGCAACTCTACCGCTCTGCCACCGTACCTCCCCTCAAGTTTGGTGTCCTCTGCAAAGATTGGAACTGTACGTCTCGCGAATAATGATTTTTTCAAATGGTACCTGTAAACAATTTAAGAAGCCCTGACACGCAGTTGTTGACATCTACAAAGGGGCAATAGCGTATACCTTAGAGCAGATGGAATTTTTTGCTAAGGTTTGTTTGTGGGATTGTGGGGCCCTTTTCTTGGCACCTACTGATTCCTCATCTCTGAAATCTCTCAAATTACACTGTACATATTTCCTATAATGAAGCAACCAGAACTGCACACAATACTCCAAGTGCAGTCACCGATGCTTTATAAAGTTGCGACATAACATCCTATAGTGAAGGGGTTACATTTAAACATAGCATTATGTAATGATTCCTTGGAACCTCGTAGCATGACTAGTTTGTTCTTTTGTTACAATGGCTGCATGATTAATGAAAGCATGATTAAGTTGTCTATGTAATGCCACCTGTTGGGCGTAACCTACGCTTACTGCATGGCAGGCAGTGTGGAACGCAGGATGTAGAAGGAGAACTGTTGTGAGCAGTGGATTGACTATTGGTATCTGAAATCCAAGTTAGGTCTGAACTGGGAAGTTTGGAACCACAGCTGGAAGCCATGAGGCACAAGATGGCGGCACAGGCAAGTGGTGAGAAAATATACGTGGCTGCTGAATGCTATCCTGGCAAGTAATACCTGAGGGGGGGGGAGAGGTTTAGATGCGGATTGTTGGACAAAGGCCACAGATGAAAAGACAGAAGGTGTGAGACATACATAGAAACATAGAAAATAGGTGCAGGAGTAGGCCATTCGGCCCTTCGAACCAGCACCGTCATTCAATATGATCGTGGCTGATCATCCAACTCACCGGCTTTTTCCTCATATCGCTTGATTCCCTTAGCCCCCGGAGCTAAATCTAACTCTCTCTTGAAAACATCCAGTGAATTGGCTTCCACTGCCTTCTGTGGCAGAGAATTCCACAGATTCACAACACTCTGGGTGAAAAAGTTTTTCCTCATCTCAGTCCTAAATGAACTCCCATTTAGTCTATGGCCATAGACAAAAGTATTGACAAGTTGTGAATTGTATAGCTAGGTTTGGAATATCTAGCTTTAAGTAGAGGGGGAGGGGAGAAATAGGTGCGAATCCAAGGCAGGCACCTTTCCTTGGGTCACAGTAAAAATGTGCACATCATAATAAGGCTAGAGAAAATCAGAATTAGTTCATGCACACACATATCATTTCAAAGACCAATAGTTGTCAGACACATGAAGATTCCTTTCCTAAATTTTGTTGTTTTATTTATATTCTGAAATACCAACGTATTAACGTTGACTGAATTGTATTATGAAGTGACAAAGTATTAATCTACGTATTGCATCAAAAAGGAGGAAATCATCCATGACCTTTACTAAATCATCCCATTTACAATATTGTTTGAATCTATGCTATAACTCCTAGGAATGTAAAGGGCCATTTGTTTAACCAACAGCACATTCTAATTTTCTCATGCATTGAACTATTTCTAGAGAAACATTTAAACATTTACTCCCCACTCCCTTGCTGTGATAATTGATTTATATTTGTTTTTGAATACAGGACATAATATGTTTAGGCAAGTATGTTCTCTGCGGTTTTCTCGATTAATCATAAATCTGTCAAACATGTTTCTGTCAAAATATTCTAAAGTGCAACTAGAAGTCATGAACTCATCCAACTGCCATTAAGTGTTTTCCCATCCTTCCTTGATGACCAAGATATGGAATTTATTGTAATGCAAATTGAATGTTTATACACATATCAATCTAATCTGTTTAAGTATGTGGGAGTATTCAGAAATTCAACTTGAATGAATATTGTGGTTATTAAATAATGTAATGCTGATATAATGGTTACATATGAACATACGTATTTATGGTACAATGCCAATTAGATGTTCTTAGTTTGACAAGTGAACAAGATTTTCCTTAACATGGAGCCAAAATCTGACAGGCTTCATTGCAGGTAAACACTTTTTTCCCAATCATTGCTCAATGCAATGCAACTTTTTTTCCACAGTAGTCTTTTGTTACCCACATGTTAAGGAACCTTGTGATTGCTCATTCTGCTGCAGGCAAGGATTGTAAATGTAATCCTGTACCTGTAGGCTTTAGTTTTTTTTTAAAATAGAATAAAATGACAAAAATGCAGGGTCAGGTTTGAATATTGATAAGGAGGTATTGAATGCTGTCTCCAAAAAATCTACAGAGATTGCATATTCCTATATGATAGACATGAAAGAGTTTGAAATCTTAAAGAGTACTTCATCTTTGTCTACCTTCGATTTTCCAGCATCTGCAGTTCCTTCTTAAACACTTCATCTTTATTGGTATCCAGTTACAATTCGAACATTAGAACCAGGGAAAATAGGTGCAGGAGGAGGCCATTCGGCCCTTCGAGCCAGCACCGCCATTCATTGTGATTATGGCTGATCGCCCCAATCAATAACTCATGCCTGCCTTCTCCCCATATCCCTTGATTCCACTAGCCCCGAGAGCTCTATCTAACTCTCTGTTAAATCAATCTCGTGAACCTACACTGCACGGCCCCAATCACAAGGATGTCCTTCCTCAACTTAGGAAACCAAAACATTACTCAATACTCCAGATGTGGTCTCACCAGAGCCCTATACAACTGCAGAAGAACCTCTTTACTCCTATACTGAAATCCTCTTGTTATGAAGGCCAACATTCCATTAGCTTTCTTCACTGCCTGCTGTACCTGTAAGCCAACTTTCAGTGACCGGTGTATAAGGACGCCCAGGTCTCGCTGCACCTCCCCCTTGCATAACCTAACCCCATTGAGATAATAATCTGCCCCCTTGTTTTTGCTGCCAAAGTGGATAACCTCACGTTTATCTATATTATACTGCATCTGCCATGCATCTGCCCACTCACTCAACCTGTCCAGGTCACCTTGCAAACTCCTAATATCCTCTCCATAGTTCACACTGCCACCCAGCTTTGTGTCATCCGCAAACTTGCTGGTGTTTCTCTTAATTCCCTCTTCCAAATCATTAATATACATGGTAAACAGTTGCGGCCCCAACACCGAGCCTTGCGGCACTCCACTCGCCACTGCCTGCCATGCTGAAAAGGACCCGTTCACTCCTACTCTTTGCTTCCGGTCTGCCAACCAATTTTCTATCCATGTCAACGCCCTACCCTCAATACCATGTGCTCTAATTTTAGTCACCAGTCTCCCGTGCGGGACCTTATCAAAGGCTTTCTGAAAGTCTAGATACACTACATCCACTGGCACCCCTTCATCCATTTACTTGTCACATCCTCAAAAATTTCCAGAAGATTAATCAAGCATGATTTTCCTTTCATAAATTCATGTTTACTTGGACTAGTCCTTTTACCGCTATCCAATACCGCTGCCCCATTATTACCTCTTTAATAATTGACTCCAGCATCTTTCCCACCACTGAAGTCAGGCTAACTAGTCTGTAATTCCCCGTTTTCTCTCTCGCTCCTTTCTTGAAAAGTGGGATAACATTGGCTATCCAATCCACAGGAACTGATCCTGAATCTATTGAACATTGGAAAATTATCACCATTGCATCCACTATTTCTAGAGCCACCTCCCTGAGGACCCTAGGATGCAGACCATCAGGCCCAGGGGATTTATCATCCTTCAGTCCCATTAGCCTACCCAATGTTATTTCTCACCTAATGAAAATTTCTTTCAGTTCCTCTACGCCCTTAGATCATCTGTCCTCCAGTACATCTGGGAGATTGTTTGTGTCTTCCTTAGTGAAGACAGATCTGAAGTATGTATTCAACTCTTCTGCCATTTCCCTGTTGCCCATAAACATTTCACCCGTGTCTGCCTTCAAGGGACCCACATTTGACGTTGCTACTCTTTTTCCCTTAACATATCTAAAGAAGCTTTTGCTGTCCTTCTACATAATCCTGGTTAGCTTCCCTTCGTACTTCATCTTTTAAGCCCATATTGCCCGTTTTGTTTCCTTCTGTTGTCCTATGAAAGTTTCCCAATCCTCTGACTTCCGGCTACTTTGCTGCATTATACATCTTTTCTTTTAGTTTTATTCTATCCCTAACTTCTCTTGTCAGCCACGGTTGCCTCCTACTTCCCTTAGAATCTTTCTTCCTTTTTGGAATGAAATGATCCTGCGTCTTCCGGATTATGCCCAGAAATTCCTGCCATTGCTGTTCCACCGTCATTCCTGCTGGGATCCCTTTCCAGTTTACTTTGGCCAGCTCCCCTCTCATGCCTTCATAGTCCCCTTTGTTCAACTGCATCACTGCCACTTCGGATTTAACCTTCTCCTTCTCAAATTGCAGATTAAAACTAATCATATTATGATCACTACCTCCAAGCGGTTCCTTTAGCTTGAGTTCTCTTATTATATCTGGTTCATTGGACAACACTAAATCCAGAATTGCCTTTTCTCTGGTCGGCTCCATTACAAGCTGCTCCATCTCAGAGGCATTCAACAACTCTCTTTCTTGGGGTCCTGAAACAACCTGATTTTCCAGTCTACCTGCATATTGAAATTCCCCATCACCACAGTGGCATTACCTTTGTTACATGCCAGTTTTAACTCCTGCTGCAACCTACACCCTACATCCGGGCTACTATTTGGGGGTCTGTAGATAACACCAATTAGTGTCTTCTTGCCTTTACAATTCCCCAACTCAATCCACAGTGACTCTACCTCGTCAGTCCCTTTGTCTTCCCTCGCAAGGGACTGAATTCCATCCCTCACCAGCAGAGCTACCCCCCCCCCCCCCCCCCCCTCCTCTGCCCACCTGCCTGTCCTTTCTATAGGATGTATAACCCTGAATATTCCAGGCCCGATCCTCCTGCAGCCGCATCTCAGTAATCCCCACAATGTCATATCTACCAACCTCTAACTGAGCCTCAAGCTCATCTACTTTACTTCTTATACTTTGCGCATTCATATACAATTAATTCCTTACGCATCTCATCTTTCACATCGATCCCTATTACACTTGGACATATTCTCCTGTCCCTTTGTGAGCTTCCTTTCCCATTAATTCTGGGCTCATTACCCATCCCTTTACTATCTTTCCCTTTAATTCCGTCCTCGACTATCCCATTTGACACCCCATCCCCCTTATTTAGTTTAAACCGCCCGTGTAGCAGTGGCAAACCGGCCTGCCAGAATGCTGGTCCCCCGCCTGTTAAGATACAATCCGTCCCTTTTGTACAGTTCCCCCTTACTCCAAAACAGATCCTAGTGATCTAAGAATCTAAATCCCTGCCCCCTGCACCAGTTCCTCAGCCACACATTCAGGTCCAGTATCTCCCTGTTCCTGCTCTCGCCAGCATGAGGAACTGGAAGCAAACAGGAGATAACAACCCTGGAGGTCCTGCTTTTCAGCATTTTTCCGAGCTCTCTAAAGTCACGCTGCAGAATATTCATCCCCTTCTTTCCGACATCGTTTGTGCCGACATGCACTACCACTTCCGGCTGTTCACCTTCGCCCTTGAGGATTTTCTGCACTCTGTCCGTGACATCCTGGATCCTGGCACCAGGAAGGCAGCACACCATCCTCGAATCCCGTCTGTTGCCGCAGAAACCCCTGTCACAATGAAGTCTCCAACTACAATGGCGTTGCCTGACGTTGGCCTCTTTGGCTTTGGCTCAACAGCCCTTTTTGTTTCGAAAGCCAGTCCGCCGCTCAGTGTGATAACGTCTTCTGTCCCGACAGCTTCTAAGTGGGTGAACCTGTTCGCAAGAGGTACAACACCCGGGGACCTCTGCATTCCAAGTTTCCCTCCCTTTCTCACCATCACCCACTTTCTCTCTTCCAGTACCTTAGGTGTAACAATCTTACTGAAGGACTTGTCGAGGAACGACTCCGTTTCTCGGACGAACCTGAGGTCATCCACTTGCTTCTCCAGTTCCCCAACTCGGTCCTTCAGGAGCTGTACCTGGATGCACTTCTCACACTTGCAGCAGCCAGAGGCACCAGCAGTGTCCTTGACCTCCCACATACTGCAAGCATCACACTGAATCAGCTTGCTTGGCATCTCCTTCTTTCGTCTCTCCCTCTCCAGCGTTTTGCGTAGCCTCCTCTCCTCAGCCTCCTCGCCGAAGACTCTCGAGCCAAAGACTCACACTTTACTCACAGGGCACTTCCCTCACAAGGCCGAATTAAAAGCCCTGAGTATTATTTCCTGATCTAGGTTGTATTGCATTGATTGTCGTTAGCTAGGCCGGGGATGAGATGCCTCATAAGTTTCTTTGGTTAGGGACAAAACAAAAATCTCATTGTCTGTGTGCATATTGGCAGGAAGCGTCATTTCAATGTATTTCGTTAAAGAATTGTCCAAGCACAATGAAGGTTTGTCAATAATTGCACCTTCAGAATCAAAAAATTTGAGGCAAGCCTGTTTATCCTGGATTTCTGCTCCAGGATTTAGAAAAGGCTAATGTTACATGTTCTGAATTCGTCTTTCCTACCTGCCTCACAAAATGTTTACCTGATGGCGGTCTGCCAGAATCTACTCAGTGAGGTCGGTGCAATTGCGTAAAGGGGCAGAATGAGCTGAGGTTATTTTTGAAGACTTTTGGGCTCACTTTTGACAATGAAAATGTTCTTCTCAATTGCATGTATCCACTCTCTGCCCTTCTGCAGTAGCCATGGACAATTACTGGGAAGGTGGGCAATTATGCTGAAATACTTTCTTACTTCCATGTCCCAAATTGTCCCTTTTGTGCAGGATAGTGTAGGTGCATGGGGTTCGCAGACCGGCGTGGACTCAGTGGGCCAAAGGGCCTGCTTCTACTCTGTATCTCTAAACTAAACCAAACTAAGCTAAACACTGTGAGATTAAATCTCTACGTTTCTCGGTTTTAAATGACCGGCCCCTTAACGTCATTATGTCCTCTCGTACAAAATTCTCCCAACTCAACACCTACTCTGTCAAGGTCCTGTTAGAATATGTTGCAATATGATTTTCCTCCCTTGCCCCTTTCTTCTCAACTCTGTAAAATACAGATCAACCTGACCAACCTCTCTTGATAGTTTTCACTATTAAAGGATGCAGTCAGGTGCTATCTGTCTTATTGCCAGAACAGTTTTAGAGTGGCTGTCAACAGGTTGCTTGAACCAGCTCGGGGAGCTATAATGTGTTTGCAGCAAGTGATGATTGTTATTAGTGATGTTCTTTGGCAAAGAGATATACAACAGAGTGGAGAGTGAAGTAATTTTCTGATGCTGCACATGACTGGTGGAAGAGGTGAAGGTGAGGTGAAGAGGGGTGTTTAGACACATGACTCAAAGGCAGTTAGACAGGGCAGCTGTAGAGGATAATACAAGGAGTAAAGCCTTCAGGATTAAGTTCAGTAAATGCATCTTCAAATTTCATTGTGCAGTTCAAAGAGGCACACATATTGCAGTTGTTTAAGAATTCGGTGAGGCCGCATTTAGAGTATTGTGTTCAGTTCTGGGCACCATGTTATAGAAAATATGTTATCGAGCATGCAAAGGGTACAGAAAAGATTTACGACGATGTTGCCAGAAGGTCAACAGTGAGAGGTTGAGAAGGCTGGGATTCTATTCCTTGGAGCGCAAAAGGATGAGGGGTATGGGCCAAATGCGGGCAGGTGGGACAAGTGGAGATGGGATATGTGGCCAAGTTAGGCCGAAGGGCATGTTTCCACGCTGTATCACTCTATGACTCTATGAAAGAAGCATCACCTAATTAGCAGAGACAATTTTTACATCTTCGTAGCCATCCTTACAGTCTATGACAATGTCAGATCAGAAATAATCAAGGATATTAGTGTATTTATGAATTAAACCTCCTTCGCACATCCTTCTTCACCTCAGTCCCATAATGTCCTTTGATTTACAGTGTATAAATATTGTCAACTTACTAGGTTTATTTTCTTATGACAAATGTAATCTTATGACAAATGTAATCATGTCCCTTTCTTGCTTTGAAGAGCTGAGATTGAAAAATTTGGCTGGTGGTGGAAAAAGACCAAGAGGATTGGTAAAGATGATGGCATAACATCATTTAGAATCATAGTCATAGTGATACAGTGTGGAAAAAGGCCCTTCAGCCCAACATGCCCACACCGGCCAACATACCCCATCTACACTAGTCCCACCTCCCTGCATTTGTCCCATATCCCTTCAAGCCTGTCCTATCCTTGTACCTGTCTAATTATTTCTTAAATGGTGCAATCGTCCCTGCCACAATCACCTCCTCTAGCGGATTGTTTAATACACCCAACACCCATTGTGTGAAAAACTACTTGATGTAACTCTCTCAGGCATGTCTTCTGTCCTTACAGGGTGTCAGAGGAAGGGCAGGGTTAAAGAAAGAAAAGGGACAAGTGACCCAGAGGGTGAGGTTAGATTAGTTCTGCAGCACTCAGACATCAACTATCAACGCTGTGATATAATAGTACTGAAAGTAAGCATGCAGGTGCAGCAGGCAGTGAAGAAAACTAATGGCATGTTGGCCTTCATTGCAAGAAGATTTGAGTTTAGGAGCAAGGAGGTCCAACCAAAGTTGCACAGGGCCCTGGTGAGACTGCACTTGGAGTATTGTGTGCAATTTTTGTCTCGTAATTTGAGGCAGGTCATTATTGCTATTGAGGGAGTGCAGCGTAGGTTCCCCAGGTTAATTCCTGGGATGGCGAAATGACATGTGATGAAAGAATGGGTCGACTGGGCTTGTATTTGCTGGAATCTAGAAAGACAAGAGGGGATCTTATAGAAACATATAAAATTCTTAGAGAATTGGACAGGGTAGATGCAGGAAAAATGTTCCCGATGTTGGGGGAGTCCAGAACCAGGGATCACAGTTCAAGAATAAGGGGTAGGCCATTTAGGACTGAGATGAGGAAAACCATTTTCTCCCAGAGAGTTGCGAATCTGTGAAATTCTCTGCCACAGAAGGCAGTGGAAGCCAATTCACTGGATGTTTTCAACGGAGAGCTAGATTTAGCTCTTAGGGCTAAGGGAATCAAGGGATATCAGGAAAAAGCCGGAATGGAGTATTGATTTTGGACGATCAGCCGTGATCATATTGAATGGTGGTGCTGGCTTGAAGGGCCGAATGGCCGAATGGCCTACTCCTGCACCTATTTTCTATGTTTCTATGTTTTCAGTGCTGATGGGGGTGGACTACCGGTTGCATTGAGAACGTCGACAGTGTCAATCTTATCTTTTCCTTAAAGAAGGAAGCCTTTCTTTCCTTTCCTGAGGAAGCATCTTTCCTGAACTGCCTATAATGCACTTATAGCCTTCACTCAGGCACATGCCGTGAGTAATTACTCAAGGTAGGCAGTCAGCCGGCTTTTAAAAACATCTTAAACCACGCATGCGCAGATTGTTCTCTCCGTAAAAAATAAGTAACAATTTAATTTTCCCAAGGCCTTCTAAATCTCCTTTATTTTTGAATTACTGAATGGGTGGGGGACAGACGATGAAGGCAGGTGGAGAGATGGTGGGGAAAACGGGAGCACACCGGGACGTTGAATCAGTTGTCATCTTATTGAATGACAATACTAATTCAAGGGTCCAATTGGAGGGAGAGTTCCTTTCACAGCGTGTGGAGAGTCTGTGCCGGGGGTTAAAGATGCGAGGAGGGCAGGAGTCGTTGAGAAGGAGAAGGTCGGAGATCATGTCAGACTCACTCACCGCTGCCGCAGCACTCTGGGCACGGACAGCAGAACTGGCCGCCACTTCCAGGGAAGGAAGCAGCTCGGGTGACTGCAAGTGGCCGCCGGGACCCGACAGCAGAACCTGCTGCCACTTCAGCGCCTTCTGCCGGCCCGCTCACCTCTGGCAGTGCTCTCCGTCTGAACACCTCTCACCTGCCGCTCGCTGGCTTTGCTCATATGTAACCCACTTGTGACGCTCCGAGTGAATTAGCTCGGGTGGCTGTGAGTGGCCGCCGGGACCAGACAATCCCTTCGCTCATATCAGCCGCTTCCGGCAAATCTTTAAATTCCGACAGCCGAATAACCTCAATTGGTCCCTTGAGTGTGCTGAAGGAATTTAAGGATTTGCAGGAAGCGGCTGATATGAGCGAAGCCGGCGAGCGGCAGTAGAGAGGTTTTCAGACAGAGAGCACTGCCAGAGGTGAGCAGGGACCGGCAGAAGAGGTTGTCTGGTCCCGGCGGCCACTCACAGCCACCAGATCTAATTCACCCCCGGCCACAATGCGGTGCCTGGAGCGTCGCAAGTGGGTTACTGGCCCCGATCCCCTCCTTCACAATGCTCCTGCCCTCTCCGCAACTTTACACTGGGCCAGACTCCCCAAACACTGTGAACGGAGCTCTCCCCCCACCCCGGGAAATACGGTATTTTAAAACATAAAGCACCAAGAAAAGTACTTACCACGTTATTGGTACATTAACTCCATTCTTCACTCTTTGTTTCCTAAGATACTCTTAAAGAAATGGCAATCCATATTTGAAAAACTCGCCAAGAAACTCGCGCTGCGCATGCGCAGTGGGCTGCTGCGCACGTGCAGTACTGCAAAGGCAGAATTTCTGCTGTCTTCAGCTCCGCTTGAAATTGATGGCTTGAAGCAGCGCTGACGGCACGTGGGCTGCACAGACCTTCCTGTGTTGCAAGTGCTGCGGTTGAAAGGCACGGAGAATTATGCCTACCTAGGAGATTGATCTCTTAGATAGGCATCATTCTCCCATGCCTTTACTATTTATATTTAATAATTACCATTTCATAATTTTAGTCAGGGTAGACAGTGCCTACCTTGCCTACCCTGATGGCGCGTGCCTGCCTTCACTAAATAAGGAAGTAAATACCGAACATAGCATTCCAGATGTGGCCCTGCCCCACTGCTTCCCTGTCACCAAAGCCTTACATAAATGAAGCATAAGCTTTCTACTTTTGGACTTTAGACTTTAGTTTAGTCAAATGTCTAAATTAAAAGAATAAACTCCCCTCTTTCGTATTCAATTCACTGGATGAAGTATGATGTATGTACTGTGTACCTGGTGGATTCCAGCTTTCTCGTTTACTCCTTATCTAAATTAACTTCTGGTCTTTTGATTTAATAAGAAAATTTGAATTAAGTATTGATTCTCTTTCCAGTTTATTTTGCATTAACTTATTTTCTTAGGCTATTGTATGGAATGATGACGTGAGATATTCAATTCTAATAGATCTCTTAGTAAAGTGAGAATATAAAGTGAAAATTGAATAAACTGACATGATGGCAGGAATATAAATTGAGATATGGAGCAATATGTGCTAAATGCTTGAGGGGTATGTAAAGCTGCAGCAAGTACGAATTTCACTGTTCAGGTTCATATCCGGTGCATGTAACAATGAAACTCTCATGACTCTTCACTGGTTGACGTCTAGAAGGGTGTTGAGGGAATTTGTATGCTGTAAGTGATGGTTTACATGTATTTCAGTGGAATGTTTCTATGCAAATGGGCATGACTTTCTGCTTGAGGCACAGAAACAAAAGTTATTGAATACGTGTAGATTTTTAACAGATTCTAGACCAGGTGCGCATCCCCCAAGGCAATATTCCACCACTTACCCATAGCCCCCAACTGCGAAGGCGCGGCTGAGGGGTTCCCGTTGTGATGCCAGAGATCCCCATTGTGACTCGAGTCATGGCAACCCTCCCCCAACTGCGCCTTGCCATCTCACTTCCTACCCCTATCCTCCTCCATTCGCCCTCATCCCCCAGCACCGCCTCCCCCTTGTTACCTGCTTATGTAACAAGAAAAAAATTCTCCGAAAAGTTTAAAGTAACTCTTCAGAGTTGGGTCCCAGCTTCACATGGGAGGGCTGGTCCCCCAATGCAATATTCCATCTCTCCACCAATTCCAATATTGCTGGCCGGGGGGGTTCTGGAGCGCTAGTATGTGTGTTGTGGGTCAAAGGGACTGGTTTCAAGAGGGCTAGTATGGACATTGTGGGCCGAATAGCTTCAGGCCAGGGAGCTCCGTCTAGCCAGGCAGCTCAGTCACTCTGGCCAGGCAGCATTTTAGAACCAATAGAGACACTTTTTGCAAGCATTTTAGAACCAATAGAGACACATTTTACAAGCATTTTAGAACCAATAGAGACATTTTATGAAAGCATTTATAGAACCACATTAACGGCACTCACAGTTGAGTAGACACGTGTTCAGTGCTATTCAGAGCTCAGAGAGACGTGACCCTCTGGCTTCCCCCATCTTGCACAGACTGAGTGAGGCACACCACTTCCTGGTTTTATAGTCCCTCCCCCTCCCTCCAGCAGGGGAAGCAAAGAGAATGGCGACATTTTTAAAAAACATTAATATCTCTCTGATTTTTCATCGATGGGAAGGTTCTTGCTTGGTCCAGAAATGTCACAGAATCTACCACAGAGATCAGCAGCCAACTTTTCAGTCTCATGTTCCAATATCATCTTTGTCTCAATAGACGATAGACAATAGGTGCAGGAGGAGGCCATTCGGCTCTTTGAGCCAGCACAGTCATTCAATGTGATCGTGGCTGATCATCCCCAATCAGTACCCCGTTCCTGGCTTCTCCCGATATCCTCATACTCCACTATCTTTAAGAGCCCTATCTAGCTCTCTCTTGAAAGTATCCAGAGAACCGGCCTCCACCGCCCTCCGAGGCAGAGAATTCCACAGACTCACAACTCTCTGTGTGGAAAAGTGTTTCCTCATCTCCGTTCTAAATGGCTTTCCCGTTATTCTTAAACTGTGGCCCCTGGTTCTGGACTCCCTCAACATCGGGAACATGTTTCCTGCCTCTAGCGTGTCCAAACCCTTAATAATCTTACATGTTTCAATAAGATTCCCTCTCATCCTTCTAAATTCCAGAATATACAAGCTTGTAATTAACCTTGTAATTAACCTTGTAAACCTACACTGCACTCCCTCAATAGTAAGAATGTCCTTCCTCAAATTAGGGGACCAAAACTGCACACAATAATCCAGGTATGGTCTCACTAGGGCCATGTACAACTGCAGAAGGACCTCTTAGCTCCTATACCCAACTCCTCTTGTTATGAAGGCCAACAAGCCATTCGTTTTCTTCACTGCCTGCTGTACCTGCATGCTTACTTTCATTGACTAATGAACAAGGACCCCCAGATCCCGTTGTACTTCCTCTTTTCCCAACTTGACGCCATTTAGATAATAATCTGCCTTCCTGTTTTTGCTACCAAAATGGATATCCTCACATTTATCCACATTAAACTGCATCTGCCATGCATCTGCCCACTCACCCAACCTGTCCAAGTCATCCAGCATTCTCATAGCATCCTCCTCACAGTTCACACTGCCACCCAGCTTTGTGTCATCTGCAAATTTGCTAATGTTACTTTGAATCCCTTCATCCATAAATCAATGATGTCCAAAAACCCACATTGATCAGAAAGTGCTTGATAAGGCACCCAGGTCAGACCACCTTTGGAACTAGTTTTGGGCACCATTATTTGTCATGAAAAAAACATTGGAGGGGTGTGCTGGCGGAAAGGGTCCAGAGGAGGTTTACGTGAATGATATCAGGGATGATTAGGTTAATGAATGATGAACGTTTGAGTACTGGGCAGTATTCGCCGGTGTTTAGAAAGATGAAGGGGATGTCAGTGTAACTTTTTGAATATTGAAAGGCCTGGAAAGAGTGGACGTGGAGATGCTGTTACCATTAATGGGAGAGTCTAGGACCAGAGGACACAGCCTCAGAATAAAATGAAGTTCCTTTATAAAGGAGATGAGGAGGAATTTATTTAGCCAGATAGTGGTGAATCTGTAGAACTGATTGCCACAAATGGCTGTGGAGGTCAAGTCTCTGATATTTTTTAAAGTGGAGATTAACAGGATCTTGATTGGTTAGGGTGACAAAGGTTACAGGGCGAAGGCAGGAGAATGTGGTTGAGGGAAAGATAGTTCAGCCATGATTGAATGGCGGAGTAGACTCGATGGGCCAAATAACCTAATTCTACTCCTACGAAGTGAACTTATGAAAGTAACGGGGAAGTTCATTGGTGTTCATTGGAATTACTGACTGTTGCAGCCTATTAGTGTTGGCTGCAACAGTCAGTAATTCCCTTCCCTTTCCTCTGTGTGTAAGCCCAGAGATATATGCATGTCTAGCACTCTAATGCAGTACCGAGGAAGCACTGTATGACAAGGATACTCCTGTTCAATTGTAAAGTATGGTCCTGGGAATCTATCCTTACTACCCTGGCCAACATTTATTATGTTTTCTTTAAAGTATCTTTTTACAAACATGTAAATTGTTCATTGTTATCTTTCATTTATTCAAAGTATAGTTCTGAATTTGCATTTTGCTTTAATCCCTCATTTCCTAACAATGTTGTCTGTGATTGCCCTCTCCACCTCTCTGCGGCCATTTTTGCAACGTTGCCTATGATTGCACTTTCCATCCCTATTTCATACACATTTGGGAGGAATGAGTGAAGGGTGTTCCCCTCAATTACAACTTCACTGTTGTGACCCTGCCCTATTCATACCGGTAGTGACCAGCTGCTGATGTGAACAGTGGGTTGTTTTGAGTAAGTAATTCATTTGTTTTTGATGTGCGAGGGTTTTGTGTCAGACATGCTGTCACTTGCTTCAGTAGTAATTCCAGTTTCTGCCTTGTAATTTGCTGCATCACAATCCTCCAAATTCCCGTGTAATTGTTAATAGCTTTTTGGTATTTTTGATAAGGCTCACGGTGGAGATAAAATTATAGAATCAACGTCTTGTCACAACAGGAATAAAACATAGAAAGTAAGGAAAGTAACATCCTTGGAGGCTTCTCACAAGCACTCACTCCTCAGCAGTTCAGTGTGAGCACTGAAGCATCTGAGCCAGCATCTTTATTAGGGATTCCACAGCCTTGCTTGTCTCATTTGGATGGCAGCACTTTATTGGGAAGAGTGTTCTGAAGCACCAAGATGATCCTTCGGATTTGTGCGCAATCACCATGATTTATGAGTCATGGTGTTGATTGATCACATAGGCTTTGAATGTTAACTGACAAATAGAGCCACGCCGGTCAAAAAGCATCAGTTAGGACAGAAACTGGCCCTTTAGCCCACCTAGTCTGTTCCAGCCATCAAGCCATCTACCAACCCACCCATCTACCAATCAAACCCCCTTCACCTGTATCCACCAATCACCCACCAGGCTTTGTTCAGCCCCACGTCTCTCATCCAGCTTTCTCCCCACTTCTCCAATCATTCTGAAGAAGGGCCTCGACCCGAAACGTCACCCATTCCTTCTCTCCAGAGATGCTACCTGTCCCGCTGAGTTTCTTCAACATTTTGTGTCTATCTTCGATTTTAAACCGGCATCTGCTGTTCCTTCATAAACATTCTGAAGGGTCCTGACCTGAAACATTACCTGTCCATTCTCTCCCCAGATGCTGCCCGGCCTGCTGAGTTCTTCTAGTACTTTGTGTTTTGCTGAAGATTCTAGCATCTGCAGTCTCTTGTGTCTCTAACTAAATGGATCCTTAACTGTTTTCCGTAAAAGTGGGTAGCAAATTTGTCAATGATTCTTGGTTAATTTTTAGAGGCTTTTAATCTTAACATCATTTAATCTTTAGAGGCTTCCGCAAGTGTAACTCCTTGGTGGCTGGAGTATTGTTTACAATTCCCTTCTGCTTAGATCTGTTCACAAACATTTTGGTCAACTCCTTTAATGCATTGCTACATGCTCACATCAGACCATACCCTGCCCGATCCCCTACCATCCTCTCATTGCGCTGTTTTTGAATGGTGTGAATAATTATGCCAGTTTATGCTTCTCTTAAATTTTTTAATGTCAATGGGTGTAGTGGAACCTTTGCCCATCTGGAGTATATCAGATAAAACAAATGACTTCATGTTCATGAATTTTGCATAAATTAGTCAAAGCAGGAATGTTGACTTAATTTAATTGACATAGTATTCTGTTTGCAATTGTGGTGGTTTGCTTCAATGGTGTAAGCGGTGGTCTATTGATTGCTGCATTTTGGAACCAGGTTTTTAGGCTGGTGTTTACATAAATTTACATGGAAACCCCAGCACAGAAGCTCAGTTTAACCCATCAGTACACACATCTATCCCATTTGTCTTTCATGTTTTATCTCAATTACCATTAATAGCATGGGAAGTCAAGTAAATTTCAATGTTCAGTCAAAGTAAACATCGTGCAGTTGACAGGTGGAGGTTTTGCATAAACACAAAGCTGTCTAAGGTCCCCGCAGCCCTGTTTGGTAATAAAGTTGATCCCACATGATTTCACAGAGTTGAATTCGAGTGGAAACGGTTTTCTGGGGTTATTAATATTTTAACACTGTCTGTTATTCTCACTAATATGCCGAGCAATTCATTTAGGTAATTCTGTGCAGTCAAGAATTGGAGCAGAGCAATTTTTAGCATATTATTGTCAAATTTCATATGCATTACCTTTCCTCATTTTAAGTAAGGATTTTCATTCTTCCTCGCTCTTGCTTTCTGGCGTAAATGTCCCCAAAGTGATTTCAACAGCGGTGCAACATGCAAAATTCATCTGTAAAGAAGAAACGAAAGAGTCCTTTTCGTTTCAGTGCCTTGCAAAATGTATGTAATATATGTATAATGTATTTATGATATATATTTTCATGTGTCACCTGAGTTATTTCCAAGCAAGATTTTTATTCTACCTGAATGTTCTTGTGCATATGACAATATATTCAACTTGACTTGAAATGGCAATTCTTACTTAAGGACCAATCAGCTTTTAGAATTCCTTTATACCCTAACGATATGCTACTTAAAGGACCAATACTCAAACTGCATTAATTGTTCTTATTTGTATTTGTGATCAACTGCAATCTCAAATATGACTCCATATGAGTTCCTCAGGGATGGCACAGTGGTGCAGCAGTAGAGTTTTCTCCTTACAGTGCGAGAGACCTAAATTCAATCCTGACTATGGGTGTTGTCTGTATGAAATTTGTACGTTCTCCTTGTGACCATGTGGGTTTTCTCCAGATGATCCGGTTTCCACCACACTCCAAAGACTTGGAGGTTTGAAGGTTAATTGGCTTCTGTAAAAATTGTCCCTTGTTTGTAAGGTGACCACTGGCCGGCGCAGACTCAGTGGGCTGAAGGCCCAGTGTCCACGCTGTTCCTCTAAAGTCTAAAGTTAAAAGTCAATACCTGTGCCCATGAGGTAGAGTCATTAACTGCGCAGTGTCCTGGCCTCAGGAACAGTCTGTTGCTGCTGTGACTTCTCACAGTTTGCTGGTCATTGCCACATGATGGAGATCAGGCAACTCCATACTCAAGCTGAGGATACCCTCACATACTCCTCCTCCAGCCCACTAGAGCAGACAAAGTGAGCGTAGGCATCTGGTTGCAATATGGGCGTTCGGGGAGTGCACTCACCTCTTTCAAAGCTGCCCTTGGTAACCTCCTGCCAGATGGTGCAAGTTGTGGCCCTGGAGGGACGCTGTGGCATAAGGAACAGAGTTCTCCACTAGATGGTTTGAGTTGGTCTGACACCACTGGAATCACTTTCTCACTCATTCATTGATATCACTTTCCTGGCAAACAAAATGAGGCTTAGCCAGGAGCAGATTGTTTGTTGGTGGCGGCAGTATGAGATTCTAGGTGGCGGGTTTGTGGTTGTTGATGGGATGAGAGATTGGCAGGTGGTAGATAGGTGTTCATTGGGGGGTGGAGAGGCAGGAAGGGGCAGATGGGTGTTGGTCAGTGGTGAGGCAATGCCAATCGGTGGTTTGGTTGCTGGTGGTGAGTGAAGCATCTCCCACTTGGCAGATCTGTCGTCGGAGCTGGATGAATGCCAGATTGCTGAACAAAGAAGAGAGGTGATGTGTATTGGGCAACAGATTAGTGAGGTTGATTGGGAGATCAGACAAGGGTGATGTGTTTAATGGTCTGAGGAGAGCCTTCTCATCTTTCATTTTCAAATGATTATTTTAATTGAACTTGAATCACATTGCAACAACTCTGAAGAAGGGGTTCGGCCCGAAACATTGCCTATTTCCTTCGCTCCATAGATGCTGCTGCACCCGCTGAGTTTCTCCAGCATTTTTGTGTACAAAAATTGCAACAAGATTTGATGTCACATAATATTAACTAACTCTTGCAAATCTCTGGTCCATTAATACTTGTGGAGAAGGGACATAGAAAATGGTATTGAGAAGTAGTGGAACGGAGTTTAGAGATAGTTAGTTTGGAGATACAACATGGAAACAGCCCCTATGGCCCACCATGTCGACCATCGATTACCCTAGTTCACACTAGGTTCATACTAGATCTCACTAGTTCTATGTGATCCCATTTTCTCATCCACTCCCTGTACATTAGCGGCAATTTTTCTTTTTTCAGAGGCCAATGTACTGTATCTACAAACCCATGTGCCTTAGGAATGTGGAAGGAAACCAGAATACCCGGACAAAACCCGTGCAGTCACAGGGAAAACATCACCTGCGATCAGGATAAAACCCAGGTGTCTGGTACTGTGAGGCATTAGCTCTATCAGCTTTGTTCTGTGCCACATTGTGTCGCATTTCATAAACTATCCACCTGCTCGAGCGTTAGTCTCATCCTGTCCCAAGAGTGGAAAAGACTCTATTCCCGCATTAGGAAAGCTAAGGAACATTGGCCTTTATTGTTACACATTTATTAATACCCACCTGAGAGTGCTTTAGTTTGATGTCATTATTAAAGGCTTTAATAAGAACATACAAATTTTAAATCATCTATTTTCTCATTTTGGAGCTTTTTAATTGTCTATCATGGTGGAAGCATGTAAAAGATGCACCTGTAGAAAGGAGATGAAGAGGACTTTCTTAAGTCAGAAGATGGTGAATCTGTGGAATTCATTGCCTCTGACAGTTGTGGAAGCCATCATTGGGTATTTTTTAGATGGAGATTGGCAGATTCGTGATTGGTAAGGGTGTCAAATGTTATGGGGAGAAGGGGGTTGAGAGGTAAAGATAGATCAGCCATGATTGAATGATGGAGTAGACTCGATAACCTAATTCTGCTATTATGACGTATGTACTTACAAGCATGTCCTTGTCTATAGGTTTCCTTTTAAGGAATGTTATAGTTAGAGCCATGGCAGAAATATTATTTTGAAAAGCTTCTTCATTGTGTTGAATCCTGAAACAGGTAAATGATTATTCTTCAGGATCTAAATATTGCTTGTTTGCTTCTTGCTTGGCTTATAGCATCTTGCAAGACGAGTTCCATAAGATCACAGCTATGGGAATAGATACTGCAAGGGTTATCAAATCATATTGCTGATGTAAATCCTGAAAATTTGGCACAGTGAAGCCAAAATGAAGCTGCCTTACCACGTTTGAATAATTTAGATCAATACATCCTTTATGCACCTTTTTTTTAATACTACACCACCACCATTGCACATTTGTTTACCCGTTGCTTTCTGCCAATAATATGTCACAAATGCTTTAATCTCATGAGCCGTTGACCAACATGTGAAATACATAGCATTATCTTACTTGATTTTGTAGATGTGCCAATTGAAATCGATGTAATCTTGCATAAAAACATGACTTTACAGTAAAAGACTCAAAGGTGATGATCTAAATACTTAACTATTTTACCTGCAAATGTCTATGTACTGAGCCACTGCATGAATGGGTAGTGGAGAAAAAAGCTGTTAAAGCAATCTCATCATTTTTCTGATGGTGTTCCCATTCTGAGCATTTCTGCCACTGAAAACAGCCAGGGGCCCCATTAATTACGGATCTAGGAGTTAACTGCAGTTGTCAAGTACCCTAAAGGGCCTGGCCCACTTGGGCGTCATTTGCATGTCACGCAGGCGGCGCGCAAAGATTTCGTGAATCCCAGGATCCTGCGACCGTGCGTCACTGCCTTCGTCACCAGGCACCGTGCGAGCTTAATGCACGCCACGCACATAATGCACGTGATGCACACATCACGTCGTGCGTCGTGACGCATAAATGATGTTGCGTATATTACGCCCAATTGACGCCCAAGTGGGACAGGCCCTTAAGTCATTTCAATGCGATTAATGTTATCATCTCTACATCCTCAATCCTCCCACAAATTATGGGGATACAAATACAGGGTGGTATGGTAGAGTAGCAGTACAGCGTCAGAGACCTGGATTTGATTCTGACTACAGGTGCTTGTTTGTATGGAGTTATATATTCTCCCCGTGACCTGCGTGGGTTTTCTCTGAGATCTTTGGTTTCCACCCACAGATTTGTAGTCTTGGTTTAAATGTAAATTGTCCCTAATGTGTGTAGGAGAGTGTTAATGTGCGGTTACGTTGGTCGATGCGGACTCAGTGGGCCGAAGGCCATTTCCACACTGTATCTTTAAATGAAACTAAAAAAGCTACATTAAATATCTTCCTGGACATCTTAAAGGGATCTCCATTCACTCTAATTTAAAGTGATGCAAAGGTTTGGAAACATTTTAATGTTAGTTTATTGGGATTTTGGCATATTTTAAATGTATTTGATTTTGGGTGACTGATCACTGGAATCCTTAATCTCTCTCTCAGTACCTTTTCCCCAAGGTATTGGGAAGCTCCTGTTAAATTAAGTCAACAACCTGCTTACAGATTCAGGACAGTGTTTCATACTTTGGCTTTCTCCATGGAAATAGGAAGACTTTGGCACTTTCTACGATACTACAACGACACAGGGTAACGCATAACGTGGTACAGGAATAAAACATTGACAACCAATACACTCTCCAAATATGTTAATATGTACAGCACTAAAAGAGGACAGCTCTGTGGTGCAGCGGTAGAGCTACCTCACAGCGCCAGAGACCTGGGTTCAATCCTAACTACAGGTGCTGTCTTGCACATTCTCCCTGTGGTTTTCTCTGAGTGCTCCTGTTTCCTCTCACATCCCAAAGGCATGCAGGTTTATTTTAATTGGCTTGTGTTATTCCTCCTACAGTGTAGAGCGTAGAGCTAGTGTAAGGATGATCAATGGTCGGCATGGACTTAGTGGGCCGAAGGGCATGTTTCCACACTGTCTCTAAAACTAAAAGCTAAAATAACTTGCAGTCCTGTGGCACATAAGAGAACAATTCACAGAGAGGCTTTAATTGTCCAGGCAGATTGCCACATACCCTACATCTCTCCTCTTGCATCAGGACCCAAAATTATTTGATACTGCATTGTCTATTGCAGTCAAGCTCTCTATAGGGGTGATTTTACTTCGCAGTCACGTGAGTGACTACGTGAAGACCCCGCCAGCACGCATGCGCGACATATCGTCGAACGCATTGCGGAAGCGACAGTTGGGAGGAGCGTCGCTCCTCCAGCGTAAGTTTTTAAAAACTTACTGAAGGTAAGTGTTACCTTTCTGGGTGGCGACTGGGTGTACTTTTTTTTTCAGAACGGAGGAAGCACCATGGAGTCGCGTAAGGGAGAGCAGCGGCTAAAACCGCTGCTGTGGAAACCAGCCAGCAGCGTGCCGTCTCTCCAGAGCTGCAGGTGCTGCCAGCAGCTCCCGACTTCTCGCCGCTACAGACCGAAGGTGCGCCGCAGTCCGGCGGCTAACCACCCGGAAGTCGGACAAGATCGTTGACTCGGCTCCGGACCTGAAGACACCCCTTTCACGGATAGCGACGGCAGGCGTCTTTCCCGCAGGAGTGGATGGGGAGCAGTGCTCCAGCATGACCTGCTTATGCAGGGGCAGAGTCACGGTGGGTCTCCTCGCAGACCCACGGCAGGATCCTTTCAAGGACTGCCAAATGTCTCACCCTCTTCGGAGGGGAGCATTAGGGGTCAGAGCTGGGCTGCCCTGAAGAAAGGGCAATGGCTGAACAGTCAACTGTGTTAGGGGTGCCAGAAGAATTGTTGGGCATGGGAAAACATGCTATACCAACACAGGAAGGACTGCCTATACATCCCAAGCTGGCAGCCAGTACAAATTACATGGCTACAAACCAGCTGCAGGAGAAAGCCATTAACTCTACGGCTGGGAAATACTTTGCTCCAGAGAACTACATTCTCTTAAAGTACCAGCAGTCTACAACCCCATCTGGGACAACATGAGCCCATCTATAAGGAGCCAGAAGGTGAAGCTTCAGAGAATCCTTAAACTGCTGGCTGCTGGAATCACAGCAGTACCAGGACAACTGATGGGGTTGATTTGCCTGAAGAGCTACAAGATGCTCTAGCATACTGTGTAATACTCAGTTCAAGATTAACAGATACAGGAAGAGCATCATCAAGCCTGCACTTAATCCCAAGTGCGGGATTATACAGGACCAGTAGCACACAGCCGCCAAAATTGCTGTTGGGGACACCTCTCGAAGCAGGTGAAAGACCTGGATGAGGAGGACAAGGCTATAGGTCTGATCAAGGTGCCAAACACCTCTAAAAACACACTATCAGCAGCGGCAGCACCCCTACACACCCACCAGACATCGGTACTATGGAAGACCATCTGGTGGTGAAAGCTCGAAGGCCGGCCCACCTGCACAGCGGTCTTTTAGACCATGGCCTAGCCCGGCCTTCATGGAAAATGCGCCAACCCCACAATGCAGCAACACAATACCAGAAGAAACAAGGGCAGAGACAACCCACACAACACCAGCGGTAACCATGGAGGTAGGTGGGTCTGGTTGCCTCAAAAACATTGCATGTCCGATTCATCAAACGTTGGTGGACGGTTGCACTTGTTTCATCATGTGTGCAGCACTTTTACCTCTGATCCTTTACATACTCGGAAGTATTCAGGGTTACAAAATTAAATTTGTATACAAACTCCCCATCCCAGTTCAGCATACGCCTAGCCGGAAGTTCATACTTTCACAAAAAGAGAACAGCAGGCCATGCTGAACTGTTAAGACTAAACAAAAAAGGGGTAATTGAGAAGGCAATTAGAGAATCTCAAGAGTTCATATCAAATATATTTACAAAAAACAAAAAAGATGGAGGTTGCATCATTATAGATTTGACCGAACTAAATACTTCCGTTCAGTATGCCCATTTCAAAATGGACACATTTGTCACACACAAGGATCATCGTAAATACCTGAAATGTATCTGGATGGGACAGCTATGGCAGTATAAGGCCTTACCCAATGGCTTGTCATCAGCACCCAGGCTGTTTACAAAATTATTAAAACCAGCCTTAGCATACTTAAGGAAACATAACCATATCGTCATGGCTTACCTTGATGATATTCTCATTGTAGGTGAGAATTTGGAGATGGCTACATTGGCAGTATCAGCCGCAAAACATCTTTTTCAAAAGCCAGGATTTAACATACATCCAGATAAATCGAAATTGGAACCCTCCAGTACCATGGATTATTTGGGGTTCACTATTGACTCTGTTCATATGGCTATCACCTTGCCACCAAACAAAGTGACAGACTTGATGGGAGCATGCCATCACTGGCATCAGGGAACCATCCATTCGGCAAGGAGCCAGAGTGATTGGGAAATTGGTGGCTGTGTTCCCAACAGCACAATTTGGACCACTCCATTATCAAAACCAAAAGAGCAAAATTTTACCTCTCAAAAATCATGCAGGCCATTTCGATAGGCCTATGGAACTACCAGGGAAAGCAAAATCAGAATTAAACTGGTCGATAGAAATGCTCAGCATTGTTCTAACCCCATCACTATCATATATCCCTCAGTTACATTACAGACTGATGCCAGTGCTAAAGGTTGGGGAGCAACTAATACCACCACAAGTTGTGGTGGCAGATGGATTGCACAAAAAATTAACCCTGTTTAAAGCACTAGGGATTAATTATCTAGAAATGCTGGGAGCATTTCATGGACTCCGGGCCTACTGCCCAGATATGCACCAGTTGCATGTATGGTACAAATTGATAATACCACAGTGGTGGCCTATATTAATCATATGGGTGGAATAAAGTCGATATCATGTGATGAATTGGCTAATAATATCTGGCACTGGTGTCTGGGAGAGAGATTTGGATCTCAGCCACTTACCTTCCAGGTAAGCTAAATACAGTGGCAGACACCAGGTCACGTAAATTCAACGACAACATTCAATGGATGTTGGATCAGAAAGTGTTTACAGATATTATAGAATGGTATGGGACACCAGATATTGATCTTTTTGCATCCAGACTAATTCACCAACTACCAACATATGTTGCTTGGGAACCAGACCCAGGGGCAGCAGCGATGGACGCTTTCTCGCTGCATTGGGGGGGATTTGTTTTGCTATGCATTTCCCCCCTTCTGCCTCATCAGGCGAGTCTTACAAAAATAAAACAATACTCCGCAACGGGTACCATGGTTCCCAGCAGTACTAAAGATGGCCTCAGAACCCTGCATCCGGATCAACAAACGGCCGAGTTTGTTGGTACACCCCGTGACAGGGGAAAGTCATCCTTGCTATGACCGTATGAACTTGTTGATTTGCAGATTCTGAACAGGCCATTTCTGGGATACGGACTCTCCGACAGGACAATCAATGCCATCTCAGTGTCGTGCAGGGAGTCCACGAGAAGACAGTACCTGACATATGTCAGGAAATGGGAAGTGTTCTGCACCAGGACGAACACTACATACGACTCAGCCACCAACACTGAAGTGCTGGAGTTCTGGCCACCCTTCATTTCGATGAAGGATTGAGTTAAAGTGCCATTATTGTGCAAGGAGTACCCTATCTAATATCTGGGCAGAGGGAGTGATCACCTACCTATAGGATCACACCCACTAGTACCTAAACTAATGAGGGGTATTTTTACTCTAATCCCCCCAGGCCCAGATACACCCATACATGGGACATAGGCGTAGTATTAACTATGTTACAAGGATGGACACCCTTATCGGGTCTCACTCTGGACAAACTAACATCCTAGATGGGAATGATTATGGCACTTGGATCAGCATAATGGGTCCAGTCCTTACACAGGCTAAGTATGGACACCATGTATGTCACAAATGGCAGATAACCTGCTACATACAGGGGTACTTAAACAAGACCGACCCAGTTTCTCTGGCCAAGATTAGAGTTCTGGCCTATCCTGCAGATAGTCGGCTCTGCATAGTGACACATATTTTGCAAGATATAGAGTCACCAAGACACTTAGGGGCATGGAGAGAGCTTGTCTCATAAGCCATAAACGCCCTCACCAAAAGGTCACAGTGCAAACCATATCCAGATGGTTAGGGTGGTATTACGTGCAGCGGTGGATACTAATGTTTCAAATCTCACTCCACCAGGGCTGCATCTACATTGACGGCTAGGATGATGGGAGTTCCTATGGACCACATCCTTGCCATAGCGAGTTGGAGCAATGAACGAATTTCAACGCTTTATAATAAACCCGTGGCCGTTCTTGAGACGTTTGCAAGGAAAATTTAAGTTCTGTAAAATAAATTACCCAATGTGGGGCATATTATTTTAGGTATGAATAATACCTTTCTTGTTTTTCAGCACAGTATCGTGTCTGAAATACGTTCATCCTCCTTCCCAGTATGGCAGTGTGTGAGCATGGACTCGTTCCAGGGCATGAAATCACAGAGCTTTGAAATCTTCACGTAGTCACTCACGTGACTCCGAAGTAAAATAGTAAGATTAAATGAGAACTTACCAGTTTGAAGTTTGATCTTTATTTTATGAGGAGTTACGATGAGGGATTACGTGCCCTCCACTCCCAAAACCCTCTATTATAAAGTTCAACTGGCATGGAAGTTCTCTCTTATCTTACTATATTAGTCTACTCTGGTATCTGTGATTTCACACCACTGCTTTGAAGAATGTCGCGCATGCGTGCTGGCGGGGTCTTCATGTAATCCCTCATTGTAACTCCTCATAAAATAAAGATCAAACTTCAAACTGGTAAGTTCTCATTTAATCTTACTATTCTTCAGTAGGTGTCTACTTAAGTTTCTGGAAACCCAAAAATTTAAAATAAAATTTTGCAACTTTGAATGTTGTTTCCCATAGATGAACATCTCTACTATGGGAAAAATATGTTTGGTGCAATCTTTTAGAGAATATAATTTATTTTTTCATCTTTTTTAGCCAGGTTGCCCACTGCATTCAGTCATATCCATCATATTTTTTATGATGAACAACACTGCAAATATAACTGATTTAAGAATATACATTTTTTGTCGCAGTCTTTCAAATAAACCACCAGAAAAATAGTTTTTAAACTGTTGTAACAGTTTACTGCTAAACCCCCCCCCCCACCGGGGAACAGGGACTGAAGAAGGCCAGGCATGGAGAGGGACATTGGGTCATGGGAAGATGCGACGGTTGCGACGGAGTTGTGTCCACCAGGAGCTGGAGCTGGATGGAGATCAGGGGCTAAGTTGTGGATGTTGCGTGATGGGTATGGTGGCCCAAGCCTTTAGCCCAGGATGGCCTCGCCGGAAGGCCTGGCCATATAATTTCAGAGATGGCACATGGCACAATTTGTTCTCCAGAACAAATCAATAAAGAACGATTTCTTTTATTTTCTAAGAGTTGAGCACCGTTAGGAGATGACACCAAATAAAGGTACATATCTGCAATGCAGCATAAAACGGAGTTTGCATACAGTTCGCATCCCGCAAATCAGGAGAAATTCACAATAATAATAATAATAAATACTTTATTAATCCCCTTTTCAGGGGAAATTCAGATGTCCTTGCAGCACACTAATAAAAATACAATATAGCATTAAAGAAGAGGTTTAACATTAAAACATAAAAACATCCCCCCACAATGGTTCCCACTGTGGGGGAAGGCACAAAGTCCAGTCCTCTTCCCCTTGTCCACCCATAGTCGGGCCTATTGAGGCCTCCACAGTTGTCGCTACGGAGGCCTGATGTTTCAGGTCCTCTCGCCAGGTGATGGTGCTCCGGCGTCAGGAGAACCCTCTCAGCGGCTTGGGGTGCCTGGAACGGCCACTTCCTTACCGGAAACCACGGCTTCCAAGCCAACAGACCGCACTGGACGGAGTCCCACCACTGGCGATCTCGGCGAGAGATCTCAGGCTCCACGATGTTAAAGTCAGCACCGCCACCCGCAGCTGGCCGCTCCACAGACCTGCAGTTTTTCGATGTTCAATTGGCAGATCGCAGCATACCGGTAGGGGACTTTGAATTCCGCGGTCTTTTGAGGTCGGAAGTTTGAGTATTCTATTTATAGCCATGCGGGATGGCTCAAGAAAGGTCCGTGACGCTAATGACTCCAATCATCGGGACAAGAATTTTTTGAAAAAAACAAGATTTATAATTTTATCAAGAATAGAGGATTTTTTTTAACCATATAACATATAACCATATAACAATTACAGCACGGAAACAGGCCCTCTCGGCCCTTCCAGTCCGTGCCAACGAAAGGGTGATAAATATTTTGATTATTAACACCTACCGTTTAAAAGTATTTTAATTTCATTTTAGATCACCCATTAAATAAATATGCCGACTTGAAATTTCACTGGTTACCATCGGGACATGCGGTTTTTGGGGGTGGGGCAATGATCACCGGGGAAAAAAAACAAAACACTTTATTCATTTAGGATTTAATCTTTATTTATGAGGATTATATTTATTAACAATACAGAAAAAAGAAGAAATGGGATAGAATTACAGATTTTCCTTATATACAGCATCAAAGTAGCGGGACACCAAAGTAGACTCTTACTGAAGAATCACCCATAGACCCATTTCAATATATCCACTTGCTTCAGGCTGCATTATGGGGCACCAGTAACCTCATTCATTTGGGATGTCAAGACGGCTCTATGCAGGTGACTGGAGTTAAGTAGGTTGAAGTAGAACTGGGAGCGCTGAGCAGATTCATTCACCCACTCAGTGAGTGAGGCCAGCTGATGGCCACTCCGCCCATGCCTGCTTGCTTATCCATCACAGCTGTTTCTGGGCCCACACACTACTTTCATTAATTCTGAACAGTTCGACATGGATGGTTCTCAGGAATGAAACCCTGTCATAACCTGGGGACTTCCTGTGCTATCACTAAACACCTTGATTGTCAGACCCAGATTCAGATAGGTTTATTATTATATACATATGGGTTAAATGAAATTCCTTATTCACATGAAGCGCACCGCATGTACAATGTACAAAGAGTAATGATAAATACGACGATAAATGCAACAATGAGTGCAAAATAAAAGCAGAACGGTGCAAGATTGGGGGTGCAATCTGAGATTGTGCGAAAAATATAAAATATAATGACAGAATAATTGTATGAGGTAGAGTTAAGAGTAAGAGCCCATGGCAGCATCTCTAGGAAGTAAATATGAATGATTGGTGATTGGTCCAGGAGCCTGAAAGCAGTGGGGAAGAAGCCATCCTTAAACGTGGAGGTCTGGGCTTTTAAACTCCTGTACCATCTCCCTGAAGGTAGAAGAGAGAAAAGGGAAAGGCCAGGGTGACATGCATCCTTGACAATATGCTCGGCCTACCTGATGCCACTCCTCGTGATAGATTGGATGGAAAGAAGTGAAGCGTTTGTGAATGAAGGCTGTGTTCACCACTCTCTGCAGGTTCAAACTAGAAAAGGCTGAGATGCATCCCGTCAAAATATTTTCTACAGCACATCCGTAAAATTTGAGAATGCTCAAGGACATGCCAAATCTTCTCAGACATTTAAGAAAGTAAATACATTGATATGCTTCCTTGATCACCGCATCAGTGTGAAGGGGCCGGGTTGGGTTGCTGGTGATGAGCACGCCTGGAATCTTGAAGCTCTCCATCATCTCAATATCTAGAGGTCTATCTGAAGGTAATTGCAGATGAGTTTTCCTGTTCAATTGTAAGGTCAAATATATCGAATGAACCTGGAAAAAATAGAACAGGAACAATGCGTCCCACTCGTAAGTGAAATAGCTTTTCTTTTTCCCCTCTTTTCAAGTAACCAAAAATATGGAGATGTATAAGAAGCCATTGATGAGCAGTATGGAAAGTTTTGTTTACCTTGTAAAGCACTGACAAAATAATGATGCCTCGTTCAAGATTTGTTTGCCAATCTGCCTCTGCTGCAATACATTTTGTCTGACAATAAAGAATCAAGAGACTTTTATTGTCATGTGTCCCAGATAGGACAAAATTCTTACTTGCTGCAGCACAACAGAATATGTAAACATAATACACACTAAAGATCCACGATGAGATACTGGAAGGTGTTAACCACTTTCTATGCCATGGGAGCCACTACTTAGTGCTGAAGCAACTTACAGTTGCCCATAATGTACCTCCTTTAACTGCCTGTGGTAAAATATGTTTGCAGTCCTGTATGCTTCAGTATCTTTGTTGCTGATAGTAGACACCTTAAAGCACAGGACTCATATGTCCAATGCTTTGCCGAAAATCTGAAGAAGGATTCCGACACAAAACGTCACCAATCCAAGTCCATGGGAGATGCTGCCTGACCTACTGAGTTACTTTACGATACGATATGATATGATACGATACAACTTTATTTATCCCAGGAGGGAAATTGATCTGCCAACAGTCATAAAAACACAAGATACATGAAACATGAAATTAAAGAGACGTGGAAAGAATTAGGGATGTGCAAAGATTGGGAAGGGGGTCGGTCTACTCCACAATAGAAGGGGGAGGAGTTGTCCAGTTATCACTTTGTGTTCTATGCATGATTCCAGCATCTGCAGTTCATTGTGTTTCTCTTTCCACAAATTTATATAGAACCGCTGGCAGGATGAATATGCTACCTGATTCACATGCTTGACACCTGGAATGGAGTTTCTCAAAGGACACAAAGTGCTGGAGTAACTCCACAGGTAAGGCAGCATCTCTGGGGAACATGGATAGGCAGCGTTTGGGTTGGGTTGGAACAGACTGTGGGGAGGGGGAAGAAAGCTGGAAGAGAGGAGAAGCAGGACGAAGTGTGGCAGGTTATAGGGTGAATACAGGCAGGATGGGGTGGGGTTTGATACGTAGATGGTTGGAAAAAGCGCCAGAGATTAAAATAGATGGTGTGAGAAAAAAGGGTTGAAGAGTTGTGAATTGTGATGCCAGAGAAGGAGTGTGTGTGCAGGGTAGGAGGGAAATAGGTGTGAGGTTCTATATTTTGACATTCTCACACTATTAAGGCAGTGGTGCAAAGATACAAGTATAATTCATTTAAAAGAGCTAGCAAAGGGCCAGCATTTTCTGTGACATTCTTGAAGTTTATGAACAAAATATTTGCATTTATATAGCAGCTTTTTCCACATTTTTCAGCATATCCTGAAGCACTTGAATAGATGGTGTGAGAAAAAAATCCAAGGCGTAGCTATGGGCATGTGCATGGGCCCTAGCTATGCCTGCCTCTTTGTACAGTACGACAAACAATCCCTGTTCGAGGCGTACCATGGCCCTATCCCTGAACTCTACCGCCGCTACATTAACGACTGCATTGGGGCTACCTCATGCACCCATGCAGAACTCACTGACTTTCACCGCCAATTTCCATCCGGTACTCAAATTCACCTGGACCATTTCCGACATCTCCCTGCTTGATCCTTGATCTCACCTTCTCCATCACAGGTAACAAACTACTGACTGACATCTACTACAAACCCACTGACTCCCACAGCTATCTTGACTGCACTTCTTCCCACCCTGCTTCCTGTAAGGACTCCATCCCCTACTCCCAATTCCTCCGTCTACGCCGCATCTGCACCCAGAATGAGGTGTTCCTGACCAGGGCATCGGAGATGTCCTCATTCTTTAGGAAACGTGGGTTCCCCTCTTGTATTATAGATGAGGCTCTCACCAAGGCCTCCTCTATATCCCGCAGCTCCGCTCCTACTCCCCATCTCCTGCTCCCCATAACAAGGACCAAGTCCCTCTTGTCCTCACCTTCCATCCCATCAGCCGGCGCATACAAAATATAATATAATCCAACACTTTCGCCACCTCCAGCGAGATCCTACCATTGGCCACATCTTCCCATCTCCACCCCTTTCTGCTTTCTGCAGAGACCATTCCCTCCGCAACTCCCTGGTCAATTCATCCCTTCCCACCCAGACCACCCCCTCCCTTGGTACTTTGCCCTGCAACCGCAGGAAATGCTACACCTGTCACTTTACCTCCCCCCTCGACTCCATCCAAGGACCCAAACGGTCTTTCCAGGTGAGGCAGAGGTTCACCCGCACCTCCCATAACCTCATCTACTGCATCCACTGTTGTTTGTGGCACCTTCTCTACATTGGTGAGACCAAGCGTAGGCTTGGCGTCCGCTTCGCCCAACACCTCCACTCAGTCCGTACTAACCAACCAGATATCCCGGTTGCCCAGCACTATGAACATTGACTTTTCTAATTTCAGGTAGTCCTTGATTTCTCCCCCCTCCCACCAGCTCTCACACATAGCCTACTGTCTCCACCTCTCCCTTTCTTTTTCCCCACCCTCCCCCCGACATCAGTCTGAAGAAGGGTCTCGACCTGAAACGTCGCCTACTCCTTTTCTCCATAGATGCTGCCTCACCCGCTGAGTTTCTCCAGCACTTTTTGTCTACTTTTGAATTTTCCAGCATCTGCAATTCCTTCTTAAGCGCTGGAGTACTTTTGAAATGGCAGGCTCAGGGAATTCTGGGTGTTCGATTCACTTGGGCAGTCAGATTGGTGTTAATTACATTAAATGCTGAGATAAATTGCACCCAGATAAGAGATAAATTGCTAACTATATTATTTTCCTTCCTTTGAAGTTCCACCCATTCTAACATGTGAGTTACATGAGCAATGAATGATGAACAGATGTTGTCCCGGAAAAGCAATAAGCACAGATTTCAACTCTATCAAAGATTTTCCTTCAATTTGATTCTGATAATTACTAATAAAAACCTGTTAATTTTGTTCAACCAGGAATTAATTATTTAAGCCATTACTCCTAATATGAAAGTGATCTGACCTGAAATATGTATAAGAAAAATTGCAGATAATCTTCACCAACTTGCATTCACTGAGTACTGATAACCCACTGTGAGTCCAGAAGCTGTGAATTGCCATATAATTTCAGTGCAGTACTTCTTACTGTCTCTTCAAGTTAACTTTATTTAAATCTTAAAGGCCAGCAAGTGGTAAATGTTGGCAGTGAAGGAAACTGATCCAGTGCTTTGTGTTTTAATTGTTCATGGTTGGTTATAACTCATGATTGAATAGTTACCACCAGGAATTCATTCTGCATTGACTTATACAGGTATATAAAGTAATGAGGGGCATAGATAAGGAGGATGATCTTTCTCCCAGGGTAGGGGCATCTAAACCTAGGTGGCATAGATTTAAGGTGGTAGGGGAAAGATTTTAAAGGGGTTGAGGGGCAACCTTTGCACACAAAGGTTGGTGGTATGTACAATAGGATGCCAGATGAAGTGTGAGAGGCTGGTACAATTACAACATTTGAAAGACAATTGAACAGGTACATGGATGGAAAAAGTTTAGAGGGAAAAGTACCAAATGAAAAAAAAAAATCCTAGCTCAGGTTGGCAACTTGGTTGACATGGGGCCGAAGGGCCTGTTTTTGTGCTATATTACTGTACCACTATGATTCTAGTAACTGATAACCCAAAACCATGGCGACTATTATGTAAAATCACACAACACTGACAACCGTTCAATTAACATTATAATTAATATAAAATGAAAACAAAGTTTCTAAACAATGAGACTTCCTTGTAACAGAAATCATTTATTTTACAACTTGGCACGTAATCGTCATATTTGTTAATTAAATTATTCTTTTTTAAATCACAGAGCAGTAACCTTTCCACCTTCATTTTTCCACTCAGCTCACATTTCAGCACATAAAGTAGCCTAATGTACAGAGAAGCACTTATAGCTGACAAATAAAATGCCTTGATGCACTTGATTTGTAGGGAGTGCACAGCAGGAGCCAGGCTCAGACTGCTGCACATTAGTATTTTGTCTAGTGCAGTGTGTGCACTCTGCCAAGAAACAACATGTTTTCAATGCAGTGATGATCATCAAGTTACCAGTACAGAGATGAGAAACAACCTGTCATTCCCTTATGCATTAAATACAGTATATAACAAAGGCAGGCTATGTTCAAATTAAATTTACCATAAACCGCTGCACACAGAAAAGCATTTTAATTCATCTGCTCATGGCTTGGCGGCTATTATCATTTCACGATTTGATGCTGATCACAATGGCCAAAGCTCATGAGAATGCTTGTTAACCTCTTGACCCCAGCAGCTTAGCTGATGTCACCGGGGTAGCAAATGCAGAGCAGAAGGCAGTCAAAGTTGTATGAGTGTTAAAGTGGAACTCTGGGATATAACAGAAAGCAGAAGATGTCCCAAGGGAGCAATTCTTTCTTCGGAGTCCTGTGAACTGCTTTTTAGTATCAGGTGCATCATCTTGAGAAACCATCTTGAGTTCCAAGTAGAATCAGTTAAATGCTCGTCTCACATAAAAGTAGTGAAGCCAGGTGGTGAGTAAATATACGAGTGTGTTGTGTGGAACTAAAGAGGTCTGCATGTTTCTAGCAGCTCAGTTTTGTTTAAGCTTAACTTGCTGTTTGACACATCACAAGTGCTTGTTGAAATGCCAATAAGGCAGTGATATTCTGTTTGGTTACTTTTGGGCCCCTTCTTACATTAATCATCATCTGTTCTGTATGAATGGAGTTGCTGTCAATGTAAAGAGCTGCAGATAGAAGAATTATGTTATTCTGGCTTTCAACGACAAATACAACCCAAACAAGAAATGCTGTTGCTGAGAAATTGATTCCCTAGATAGCTTGGAGAACAGAACTCTGTTTGCTATTTTCCAGTATCCTAGAAAATGATATTTAATAACATTATTTACAGGGCATCATCACACCAGTGGTGGGAAGTCTCAGGAATTATTACACAGGTGTGAAAGGCCCATAAATGTGCCACAATGTTCTAGCAAATTATGAGAGTATTCTCAAGAACAGAGATAAGATTTTTGATGTATTGCCAATGGTGTGTGAGTTCTAACCACTCTAAGCTCGCTCCAGCTCTTCCTGGAACATGCCTGGAAGATTCCAGAAGAAGGTACTTTAGGCACTGAACAGCAGCATCATCAATGTTGGAGCAAAATATTATTAAGAGAGGTGAGGCAATTTAAATCTTTCTTCACATGGACTGTAGCTCAGTTGCACACTGAGGAATGAGCAGCATGGTGGCACAGCAGGTAGAGCTGCTGCCTCACCGCCTTAGTGACCCACGGTCAATCCCGTCCTCCACTGCTGTCTGAGAGGAGTTTGTATGTTCTCCCTTGTGGAGGTGTATAGTGTTAAAAGGCCGAAACACCCAGTGATGCAAGGGTGCACTACTGATGATGTGTCCTGTGCCCAACTGTCCTGAAGGTTACCAAGGCCAAGATATACGTATACGTATCCCCCCCCCGTCCCTCCGATGTTGAGCGTCTACCACTCTCAGCAATCAATGAGGTAGTTGAGACAGGTACTATTGCAATGTTTAAGACATATTTAGACAGGTACATGGATAGGACAGGTTTAGAAGGATATGGGCCAAATACAGGCATGTAGGACTATTGGAGATGGGACATGGTAGCTGGTGTGGGCAAGTTGGCACAAGGGACTTCTTAACATCTTGTCCTGTGTATTTGATTCTAACTCAGTTGCACACTGAGGAATGAGCAGCATGGTGGCGCAGCAGATAGAGTTGCTGCCTCACCGCCCAAGTGACCCACGGTCAATCCCGTCCTCCACTGCTGTCTAAGAGGAGTTTGTATGTTCTCCCTGTGACCACAAGGGTCAAATGATTTCTCCTCACATCAAAAACATACAGGCAGGTAGGTTAATTGACCGTTGCAAATTGCCGATAGTGCGTTGTAGTTAAGTGATAGAGTCCTATGGTTGGAGGGCCAGTGATGGAAGTAAAATGATTTAAATATGTGAATAAAATGATTAGTGTAAAAATGGGTGCTTGATGGCTGGCATGGACTTAATGGGACAAGGGGCCTGTACTGTGCTGTATCTTTCTATGACTCCATGACTCTGACATTTTTGTGCAGTTCATCAATAAGCTGAATGATTGTGAGCCCAGCAATGGTTGTTGATGTGGCTATCGAGTTGCATTGGAAGATGAATGAACTTTTGATATATGAAAATATCCTGACTCACACAGCATGCTAGCAACCCTAAGGAGAGACATAGTCATAGAGTGTTACACCATGAAAACAAGCCCTTTGGTCCAACTTGCCCACACCAGCTATCATGTCCCATCTCCAATAGTCCTACATGCCTGTATTTGGCCCATATCCTTCTAAACCTGTCCTATCCATGTACCTGTCTAAATATGTCTTAAACATTGCAATAGTACCTGTCTCAACTACCTCCTCTGGCAGCTCATTCCATACATCCAACACCATTCTGTGAAAAAGTTACACCTCAGGTTCCTATTAAAACTTTCTCCCCCCTCACCTTAAACCTATGTCCTCTGGTTCTCGATTCCTCGAATCTGGGAAAGAGACTCTGTTCATCTACCCGATCTATTTCTCTCATGATTTTTTACACCTCTAAAAGATCACCCTCATCCTCCTGCATTCAAAGGAATAGCGTCCTAGCATGCTCAACCTCTCCCTATAGCTCAGACCCTCTGTAAATCTCTGCACCCTTTCCAACTTGACAACATCTTACCTATAACATGGTGCCCACAACTGAATACAATACTCTAAATGCGGCCTCACAAAAGTCTTATACAACTGCAACATGACCTTTCAACTTCTATACTCAATACTTTGGCTGATTGGTAGTAAAGAAAGCAAACTCAATGCTCATATTTAAAGGGCCTGCCCCACTTACGTGTCCTTGGCACGCAAATTACGCGCCCTCGTGGTCGCGTTGAGCCGCGATGGTCCTGTGAAGGTCGGGTGCGATTTCATGCGTACGCACAGCCTTTTGGAGCACGTGACGTCATTTGAAGATGGACACAAAGCTGGAGTAACTCAGCGGGACCGGCCGCATCTCTGGAGAGAAGTAATGGGTGATGTTTCGTGTCGAGAGTCTTAACCGGATTGCGTCACCCATTGCTTCTCTCCAGAGATGCTGCCGGTCCCACTGAGTTACTCCTGCATTTTGTGTCTATCTTCAATTTTCTTGGCCCCGCTCTGGGAGTAGAAGTGGGGGCGGATCCGGACTGCAACGGCCGTGAGCCCCAGCCCAAGTTCAGGATCATTTGCCTGCTTCTGCTGCTGTTGAAGGTGAGATGTTGCGTCGTGCCAGGGTCTTGGGCCTGTCCCACTTTGGCCGTCAGTTCCGCGACAGGCCATTGGCGCGCAAAGATTTCGTTCACTACAAACATTTTGGAGCCCCTCCGCGCTTCTAAGTGGGACCGGCCCCGCGCAGCCATATGATGCCCATACGCCTCAACGCGCCCACGAGGTCGCTTAATTTGTGCCAAGGACATGTAAGTGGGACAGGCCCTTTAGTCGAGAGGACTTGTATACAAAAACAGGGATGTAATGCTGAGCCTCTATAATGGACTGGTTAGGTCGCATTTGGAATATTGTGAGCAATTTTGGGCGCCATATCTGAGGAAGGACGTGCTGGCTTTGGAGAGGATCCAGATGAGGTTTACAAAAATGATCCCAGGAAGGTGATTAACCTATGGTGAACGTTTGTCGGCAACGGGCCTATTATCGGTAGAGTTTAAAAGAATGAGGGGGGACCTCATTGAAACATAGAGATTAGTGAAAGGCTTGGATCGTGGATTGGAGACAATGTTTCCACTAGTGGGAGAATCTAGGACTAGAGGTCTGTAATGAGTCGAGTCAAACACATATCAAGATACAACACATGTTTATTAAATCTACTTACAGCATCGATCTGCAGGACATTACAGTTCCTAGCAGCTACTCATACTGAATGGAGTAGGCAAGCTCTTGTTAATATAAAACGTTCATTGGGCGGAGCAACTACTAACAAGCATAACAATTGGCTAGTAGGAAATAACCAATCTTCATCTTTCCTTGTAGAAACCAAAGAAAGCATCGGTACATAGGAACATTGTGACTAAGCAATATGAGTAGCAGAACGCTAATAACGCATATAGGGAAGTTTGTATAGTTACACAAAATCACCGTATCTAATGGGTGGCCTGCTAACCCATCCGGCGCGTGTGCGGTAAGAATCTGCCTCACCTCCTTTCACCGGAGAAAATACCGGGGGGGGGGGGGGGGGGGGGGGGCAGAGCCCTTGTTGGTCTGGAGGTGAACCACCTGTCCACTGGTGAGAGGTTTAAGTGGCTTACTGGATTTGTCAAAAAAACGTTTCTATGTAGCACGTTTGAATTGTAGTTTTTTCAGAACCGCAGGCGGGGAATGAACTTGTGGCTGAAAAAGCTGCTGGGACACATGCAGGAGACACATGCACGGGTTTAGCAAGACATCAGTCGTTGGGCTGGGGAACCCAGTATGGGATCCCTTGCAATGTTCCTTAAGTTGAGCAGGTCTAGGTCCGATTTTGCAAGGTCGGACCGTTTCATTAGTTGTTTTGCTCTTCAGACGGTGCGTTTGGCGATTCCGTTGGACTGTGGGAGCTTAGGGCTGTTGGTAATATGTCGAAAGTCCCATTGTTTTGCAAAGTTTTTGAAAGACTGGCTGGTGGACTGTCTGCCGTTGTCGAACAGAAGACGTGCAGGGGAGCCGTACGCGGGGAGGTGACGCTGCAACTTCTCGATAACCACTTCAGATGTAATCGTTTGGAATAAATCGATGTCGAACCAGCCCGAATAAGAGTCAACAAGAACCAGATAATGTTACCCATGCCATTCAAATATATCAGTGGCTAACGTGGACCATGGGACGGGAGGAACCGGATGCAACAGAATGGGCTGCTTCTGCTGGTGTGGCGTCAGGCTTTTGCAGACGGCGCAGACTTCGGTTTTGTCACGTATGTACTTGGTCATACCAGGCCAGTAAAACAAGCTTTGTGCCTGTTGTAGCGTTGCCTCCACGCCAGGGTGGCCCCTGTGGACGACGTCAAAGTACTTGGCCCGGAGGACAGCTGGGACCACTGCCATGTGGCCCTTAACTATAATCCCTTCCTGTAACACCAGGCATCCGAGATGGATTCTTAGAGCAGCTTGTAATGGAGCCGACCAGAAAAAAGGCAATTCTGGAATTAGTGTTGTCCAATGAACCAGATATGATACAAGAACTCGAGGTAAAGGAACCGCTTGGAGGTAGTGATCATAATATGATTAGTTTTAATCTGCAATTTGAGAAGGAGAACGTTAAATCGGAAGTGGCAGTGATGTAGTTAAACAAAGGGGACTATGAAGGCATGAGAAGGGAGCTGGCCAAAGTAGACTGGAAAGGGATCCTAGCAGGAATGACAGTGGAACAGCAATGGCAGAAAAGACGTAGGATCATTTCATTCCAAAAAGGAAGAAAGATTCTAAGGGGAGTAGGAGGCAACCATGGCTGACAAGAGAAGTTAGGGATAGAATAAAACTATAAGAAAAGATGTATAACACAACAAAGAGTAGCCGGAAGCCAGAGAATTGGGAAACTTTCATAGGACAACAAACGGGCAATATGGGCTGAAAAGATGAAGTATGAGGGGCAGCTGGCCAGGAATATAAAGAAGGACAGTAAAAGCTTCTTTAGATATGTTAAGGGAAAAAGAGTAGCAAAGTCAAATGTGGGTCCCTTGAAGGCAGACACAGGTGAAATTATTATGGGCAACAAGGAAATGGCAGAAGAGTTGAATAGGTACTTCGGATCTGTCTTCACTAAGGAGGACACAAACAATCTCCCAGATGTACTGGCGGACAGAGGATCTAAGGGGGCAGAGGAACTGAAAGAAATGTTCATTAGGTGAGAAATAGTATTGGGTAGGCTAATGGGACTGGAGGATGATAAATCACCTGGGCCTGATGGTCTGCATCCTAGGGTCCTCAGGGACGTGGCTCTAGATATAGTGGATGCATTGGTGATCGTTTTCCAATGTTCAATAGATTCAGGATCAGTTCCTGTGGATTGGAGGATAGCTAATGTTATCCCACTTTTCAAGAAAGGAGCGAGAGAGAAAACAGGGAATTACAGACCAGTTAGCCTCACTTCGGTGGTGGGAAAGATGCTGGAGTCAATTATTAAAGAGGTAATAATGGGGCATTTGGATAGCAGTAAAAGGATTAGTCCAAGTCAACATGGATTTATGAAAGGGAAATCATGCTTGACTAATCTTCTGGAATTTTTTGAGGTAAAATGGATGAAGGGGTGCTAGTGAATGTAGTGTATCTAGACTTTCAGAAAGCCTTTGATAAGGTCCCGCACGGGAGACTGGTGACTAAAATTAGAGCACATGGTATTGGGGGTAGGGTGTTGACATGGATAGAAAATTGGTTGGCAGACCGGAAGCAAAGAGTAGGAGTGAACGGGTCCTTTTCAGCATGGCAGGCAGTGGCGAGTGGATTGCCGCAAGGCTCGGTGTTGGGGCTGCAACTGTTTACCATATATATTGATGATTTGGAGGAGGGAATTAGGAGCGACAATAGCGAAGTTTGTGGATGACACAAAGCTGGGTGGAAGTGTGAACTGTGAAGAGGATGTTAGGATGTTGCAGGGGGACCTCGACAGGTTGAGTGAGTGGGCAGATGCGTGGCAGATGCAGTATAATATAGATAAATGTGAGGCAAATCCACTTTGGCGGCAAAAACAAGGGGGCAGATTATTATCTCAATGGGGTTAGGTTAGGTAAGGGGGAGGTACAGCGAGACCTGGGCGTCCTTGCATACCGGTCACTGAAAGTTGGCGTGCAGGTAAAGCAGGCAGTGAAGAAAGCTAATGGAATGTTGGCCTTCATAACAAGAGGATTTCAATATTGGAGTAAAGAGGTTCTTCTGCAGTTGTATAGGGCTCTGGTGAGACCATATCTCGAGTATTGTGTACAGTTTTGATCTCCTAATTTGAGGAAGAACATCCTTGTGATTGAGGTAGTGCAGCGTAGGTTCACGAGATTGATCCCTGGGATGGTGGGACTGTCATATGAGGAAAAATTGAAAAGACTAGGCTTGTATTCACTGGATTTTAGAAGGATGAGGGGAATATCTTATAGATACATATAAAATTATAAAAGGACTGGACAAGCTAGATGCAAGAAAAATGTTCCCAATGTTGGGTTAGTCCAGAACCAGGGGCCACAGTCTAAGAATAAAGGGGAGGTCATTTAAGAATGAGGTGAGAAAAAACTTTTTTACCCAGAGAGTTGTGAATTTATGGAATTCCCTGCCACAGAGGGTAGTGGAGGCCAAATCACTGGATGGATTTAAGAGAGAGTTGGATAGAGCTCTAGGGGCTAGTGGAGTCAAGGGATATGGGGAGAAGGCAGGCACGGGTTATTGATAGCGGACGATCAGCCCTGATCACAATGAATGGCGCTGCTGGCTCGAAGGGCCGAATGGCCTCCTCCTGCACCTATTTTCTATTTTCCTATGTTTCTATTTCGTCACGAACCAGGAAGTATGGGTGGATTGCGAGCGGGGTGTTGTGTTGTTCATCTGGCCAACCACGCTGGATGACTGCAGATAGTAATTGTAGAGTCTCGTCAGCAGCTGTGTGTTCTGCTAGGCTGCTCAAGCAATCCGTAGGAACATACGATACCTTCATTACTGAGAACTGGTCCTGTTCAGATAGTTGTTGTTTGTTGGTTTTGCGTGGGGCTCTTGATAGCGTGTCAGCTATGGGCATTTCCTTGCATTTCTTATAGACAATGTTGAAATCAAACCACTGCAGCTGCATCATCATCCGTTGTAGACGGGCTTGGGCAGCATGAATGGGTTTATTCAAAATGGTGACCAGCGGCTGCTGGTCAGTTTCTATAGTCACAGACTTCTCAAAGATAGTCCTTGAATTTTGTGCAGGTGAAAACCACTGCGAGCAATTCTTTTTCGATCTGGGCGTAACGTTGTTCAGTGTCAGTTAGTGTGAGAAAGGTATAAGAAACAGGCTTGCAGTCACCATCGGTAGTGGTCTGCAGGCACACAGTGTCAAGTCCGTACTGGGACGCATCGCAGGTGAGCGTTACTGGTAACTCCAAATCAAAGTAGGCGAGAGTAGGTGCGCTAGCCAGCTGCAATTTGAGAGTGACAAAAGCTCTTTGGTGCTGTGGATACCCGGACCATGCAGTGTCTTTGTGTGTCAGTTCTCGCAGGGTGGCAGATATGTCGCTGAGGTTGGGAATAAATTTCCCCAGGTAGTTGACCATTCCAAGGAACATTTGTAGACTTCCAACGTTAGTAGGAACCGGCATTTTGTTGATAGCTGCAGTTTTTGATGGGTCTGGTCTGAGACCATCACTTGTGAAAACATGTCCGACGTAGGTAACTTCCGGGACTCGAAACTTGCACTTCAGGGGATTGAGTTTGAGCTGAATGTCTTTGGTATGGTCTAGTACTTTCTTCAGATTGGCATCATGTTCAGCTCGGTCACATCCATAGATGAGAATGTCATCAACAATGATGGCACATGGATACTTAGCAAAAAATTGTTCCATTGTGCGCTGGAAAACTTCGCTGGTAGAGTTGATGCCAAAGGGCAATCTCAGAAATTTGTAGCGGCCGAAGGGGGTGCTGAACGTAGTAAGATGTAATGAGTCTGGGTCCAGTGGAATCTGCCAAAATGAGCTTTAGACATCCAGAACGGAGAACACTGATGTGTTGCCTATTTGAGCAGCAACTTCCTCTACTGTTCGCATAGGGTAGTGCGGGCGTTTGAAAGCAGTGTTAAGAGCTCTGGGGTTTATGCAGATACAGATCTCCTCCTTGTTTTTTTTTTCCGTTGCGACCACCATAGTGGAAACCCAGTCAGATGGGTCGGTGACTTCTGCAATAACCATATAACCATATAACAATTACAGCACGGAAACAGGCCCTCTCGGCCCATCCAGTCCGTGCCGATCATTTGTTTTCCCCTAGTCCCATCTACCTGCACTCAGACCATACCCCTCCATTCCCTTCCCATCCATATACCTATCCACTTTACTTTTAAATGTTAAAATCGATCCTGCCTCCACCACTTCTGCTGGAAGCTCATTCCACACAGCCACCACCCTTTGAGTAAAGAAGTTCCCCCTCACGTTACCCCTAAACTTCTGTCCCTTAATTCTCATGTCATGCCCTCTTGTTTGAATCTTCCCTACCCTTAATGGGAAAGCTTATCCACGTCAACTCTGTCTATCCCTTTCATCATTTTAAAGACCTCAATCAAGTCCCCCCTTAACCTTCTGCGCTCCAAAGAATAAAGACCTAACTTGTTCATCCTTTCTCTGTAACATAGTTGCTGGATCCCAGGCAACATTCTAGTAAATCTCCTCTGTACTCTCTCTATTTTGTTGACATCCTTCCTATAACTGGGCGACCATACTCCAGAATTGCTCACCAATGCCTTGTACAATGTTAACATTACTTCCCTGCTCCTATATTCAATGCTGAATAACACCCATGGAGACCATCCGCTTCAGTTCATTGTGTACTCTGTCACGCATGGCATGCGGAACACTATGTGGTGCATGGACCACAGGAGTGACATTAGGATCAACGAAAATGTGATATTTGAGGGGCAACTTGCCAAACTCGTCGTTAAACAGTTCTTTGTATTTAGAGAGTACTTGCTGAATGGGTCCGTCAGCGAAAAATAGTTGATGGACAGCAGGGCCAAAGTATACCAGGCCTAGATCGTGGCATGCATTGATACCGAGCAAAGTCTCCGAATCCTCCTTGACGATATAAAACTTTAGGGTATGGGGCTACGTGTCTATGGTGCATTTTAAATTAGTTTGTCCAAGTAGGTGTAGTACATCTCCACTGTAGGGCTGAAGCGTGGCCAAAATATGTTCAGCATTACGATTTTTTTAAAACTCTGATAATGAGATGAAATTGCATTTTACGCCCATGTCAATCTTAGTGATCAAAGGTATGTTATTCACAAACATGGTTACCTCAGGGTCAAGTTGCTCGTTAGACGAAGGGAGGAGAGAGTGGATGGCTGAGCTGGTATCTGTTCTTTCAGAGATCTGAGCAGGGGTTGGCAAGTCAGGCTCTTGGTATTCGTTATCAGCAAGCTCATGCTGTAATAGGTGCAGGCTTGTCCTTGGAGCTGGTTGACTCGCACGGAATTGCAGCATCTAGCAAAGTGGTTTAATTTCTTGCAGAAGTTACAGGCTTTACCATAAGCAATACAGAACTGTCAACCCGTAGCATGAAAATAGTTGCAATTTGGACATCGAACAGCAGACTGGGAATGGCTGTTACGAGGGGAGGTGCCTGTAAGATTGACACCATACTGTGAACGCTGATTGGAGGTCACAGACTTAATGTTGGAAGATGTTATCTCAGTAATCCGGCAGGCATGCTCGGCTTCATTAAGGGTTAGGTCAGTGTTATGGAGCAGGTCATCCCTTAACTTGCTATCAAGCATACCTCCAACAATTTGAGTTCATTTCACAGATCATGAAACTGGCAGCATGCAGCCATGTGCATGTCCTTGCCTTTCTTATAGATAATGTTGAAATCAAACCGCTGCAGTTGGGCGTGGGTTCGTATCCCACTTCTGACACCATGTAATGAGTCGAGTCAAACACATATCAAGATACAATACATGTTTATTAAGTCTACGTACAGCATCGATCTGCAGGACATTACAGTTCATAGTAGCTACTCATACTGAATGGCGTAGGCAAGCGCTTGTTAATATAAAACGCATATTGGGCGGAGCAATTACTAACAAACACTACAATTGGTTGGTAGGAAATAACCAATCTACAAGGGCATAGCCTCATAATTAAAGGACGTTCTTTAAGGAAGGAGATGAGGAGAGATTTCTTTAGTCAGAGGATGGTGAATCTGTGGAATTCTGCCACTAAAGGCAGTGGGGGGCAAATCAGTGGATATCTTTAAGGCAGAGATAAATAGATTCTTGATTAGTACAGGTGTCAGAGAAGGTGATGAGAAAGCAAGAGAATGGGTTCAGAGGGAGTGATCGATCAGCCATGATTGAATGGCGGAGAAGACCTGATGGGCTGAGTGGCCTAATTCTACTCCTATCACTTATGACTTATGACATCACCTTACGATGAATCCCAATGTGCCAAAAGCCTTTTTGACCACCTTATCTACCTGTGATGCCACTCTCAACGAATGATGTACCTGTACTCCTAGATTCCTCTGCTTTACAACACTCCCCAGAGCCCTACTGTTCATTGTGTAGGTCCTGCCATGTTAGTGCTCCCAAATGCAACACCTCTGTATTAAATTTCATCAACCATTCCTCAGCCCACCTGCCCAACTGATCAAGATCATGACAACCATCTTTTTGACAACCATCTTCACTCTCTACAATACCACCCACTTTTGTATCATCTGCAAACTTGCGAATCTTGCCATGTTGGTTCTCATCCAAATCATTGATATTGATAATAAACAGCAATGGGCCCAGCACCAAACTCTGAGGCACACCATTAGTCACAGGCCTCCTGTCTGAAAACAACCTTCCACCATCACCCTCTGCTTTCTTTCATAAAGCCAATTTTCTATCCATTTGGCTATTTCTCCTTGAATCCCATGGGATCTAATCTTTCAGAACATCCTACCATGTGAACCTTGTCGAATGCCTTACTGAAATCCATGTATACAATGCCTACAGCTCATCCTTCATCAATCTTTTTGGTCACATCCTCAAAAAAAATTCATGAGACTCGACCTCCAACATACAAAACCACGTTGACTATCCCTAATCAGCCCTTGTCCATCTAAACCACCTATACCATAAATTTTTACCACATTTACTTTTGTCCAGTTCTTGTCTTTTAGCCATTATCATCATTTGATCTTGTAGTTACTCCATATCAGTAAACACAGGAAGATCACTATCAAGACAGAACTCCAGAGTAATTTATTTCCTCATACTGTAATGATTTCTTTTGTTTCTGTGAGGTGTGGTTGGTATTATTAAATATACGTATTCAAAGCAGAGGTTGACAGAGATTTGAATTACAAAGGTGTCCAGGGGTATGAGGGGAAAGTGAGAAGGTGGTGCTGAGGTCAAGATTCAATCACCCATGATCCTAATGAAGGGCTTAGCTGGCACAAAGTGCTGATTGGCCTATTCCAGCTGCTGTTATCATGTTATGTTCAGTCACATTAACATGTGATCACCATATCCATATACAAGAGCTCAGTGCAAAGAATCAATTCACTTTTGAATTGCAAGCTCCCTTTCAATCTATTCTTGGGCTTCTTTAGTTCAATTATCTATGTGATTTCACCAAATGGCAAAAACATCTGCTGCATCTGGTGACCATTGGATACATATCTGTTTTTACCTTGAGTTCCACTCTATTTGGCTTCATCATTATTGTTGCCAAAATTACATGTGAATCTGACTGAGGAGACACAAGGAACTGCAAATTTAATTTAGTTTGGTTTGGAGATGCAGCTCGGAAACAGGCCCTTAGGCCCACCGAGTATCCCGGCGACTAGTGATCCCCGTACACTAACACTACCCCACACATTAGGGACAATTTACAATTTTTACCAAAGCCAAGTAACCTACAAACCTGTACGTATTTGGAATATGGGAGGAAACCGGAGCTCCCGAAGCAAACCCGCATTGCCACGGGGAGAACGTACAAACTCCATACAGACAGCATCCAAGTCTCTGGCGCTGTTCCAAAGCAACTTTACCACTGCGCTACCATACCACCTGAATGGGGATGCTGGAATATTGCATTAAACACAAAGGGCTGGAGTAACACAGTGGGTCAGGCAGCATCTGTGTCCTCCAGAGATGTTGCCTGCCCCACTGAGGAATTCCAGCACTTTGCGAATCTGACTGCTGCTTTGCCTGGGCCTTTCTGTTTGATTTTTTACTTAGAATATGTTTTTTTCATTCCTGCAAGACATATGAGCTATGCAAATCATTATTTAAGATACTCTGGGCACTCATTTCACCAATGTCAATATGTAATTGTGCAGCAGGACATAATGACCAAGGTTCTAAAGTTGGCTTCAGCTACAGTAATGAGATTGCAGATGCTGTTGAGTCTTTGTTGCTCCCTAATGAATGGAACTACATTTATTTTTCACATCTGATTTTTCCATAACCATGCTGTTTTAGCAACTATTTGTGCATCATACAAGGCCAAGATATACTCAAGATATTTTCAGACTGTATTGATGCTAACAAAGTAAAGTTGTCAGCTGTGCTAAAATACTGACAGTTAAATAACCACAATCAGTTCATTATGTGAGAATTTGATTGTTATATTTCAGTGCATGAAAATAAAACACTCTTAGTTCTCTCTTGACTCTCTTAACTATTGATTCTCCTAAAAGGATTTTGTTCATCAGAAGCTGATCAAAATGCACTGTATTACATTGCTCGGTATGTAATTTCAAAATAATATAGCAGGCAGGGTGCGAAATAATTACCATCCACACCATGCATCCAATGCTAACTTTGGGAATCTGCTCTGATTCCACTTCCCCCATTTGATGTGAGGGTTGAAATTTACCACACGCAACCCTTCTTTTGTGTATAATTGTATCAATACAACACATGAGTCAAGAGTCAAGAGTGTTTGATTATCAAATGCACTAGAATAATTAAATTCTTACTTGCCTTACGGGCACATTACTCTCAACAACACAACAGACAAATATACAATAAATTATCAGTTATACTAGTTAACCAGACTGTAATAGTGCAACCTAAATTATGAGGTGCAGCCTTATACAAAGTCCATAATGGTTCAATGCTGAGGTAGGGTTGTGCAGGGTAGTTCAAGAACCTGATTGTTGATGGGAATAGCTGTTCTTGAATCTGGATGTAACAGTTATTGGTCTCTTGTATTTTCTTCACGATGGTAGCAGTGAGATTAGAGTGTGGCCAAGGTGGTGTGGGTCTTTGACGATATTAACGCCTTCTTGAGGCAGCACTTCCTGCAGATTCCTATACCGGTGGGGAGGTTTAGGTTTGGGTTTATTATTGTCATGAGTACCAAAGTACAGTGAAAAACTTTGATTTGCATGCACTCCAATCAGGTCAGATAATATCATACATCAATATAATCAAGTCAAACTCAAATATTATAGGTAGAGCAAAAGGGAAGGTACAGAGTACTGAATATAGTTCTCAGAATTGTAGTGCAACAGTTCCATGGATAAAGTTTAATATCCGCAATGAGGTAGAGGTGAATCGAACAGTACCCTTGCTTATGTAAGGACTGTTCGGGGGTCTAAAAATTGTGGGGAAGGAGCTGTTCTTGTGTCCGGTGGTGCTTGTTTTCAAGCTTCTGTACCTTTTACTAGTCACAAGCAGGGAGAAGAAGGAATGACAAGAGTGGACAAGTGTTTGATTATGTTGGCTGCTTTTCTGAGGCAGTATTTGTCAACGATGGGGAGTCTGGTCTGTGGTCTGGTCTTGTCTGTGGTCTGGTCTGGTCTGTGGCCTGGTTTGGTCTGTGCGATGGACTTGGTTACATCTACAACTCTTTTATTGTGGTCTTAGGCAGAGATGTTCCCAAATCAAGTATGTAACCTGACAGCATGCTTTCTATGGTGCATTAGTAGTTTGTAAGAGTCATTGAAAACATGCCAAAATTCACCAGCCTCCCAGGGATGTAAAGGCCTTGTTGGCTGTCACATCCATATGACGTGAAGAAATTGAAGTATATTTCCAAACCAGGATAGTTTACACCATCCTTACCTGGCAGTACATCAGTGTTTCTTCACTTTACTGGTTTACTGGTCCACGAACTCTCTCCCTAACAACATAGTGGGTACACCCACACCACAAGGACGGCAGTTGTTCAAAAAGGTAGCTCACCACCTCCTTCTCAATGACAATCGGGCAAGTAAATGCTGCTTCAGCCTGCGAGGACTCCTTGAAAGAATAAACAAAAATGCCTTGGCTTTATTTACACTGCATTTAATCTGAGCTGCAATCCTTTTTTTGGCTTTGCATTTATTAGGAGATATTAATTCAGGCCAAGGGGTTTTACAAAATTAATCACATTTTATGCCTGAACATCAATGTCAGGAACTTTTGCAACAGTGCAAGTTAAAATGGCTGAGTTAATTCTTCATCTGATCAATTGTGCCCACATGCTTTCTCCAGTAATCGCTGAATTGTGTTGGTAGCTTGAACACTCCCTAGTTAAAAGGTTGGCATTTCCAATTGCTACTGTAATTTAGAACAGCTAGCTGGGAAATGAACCCTGGCTTCCTAATTTAAATAGTTAAATTAACTGAACATTTTTCCTTCTGGACCAATGTGGAGACTGAATCTAAAAATTGACAGAAAGAAAAACAAAATGGTAACCAAAGTCTTGATCAGATGGGGGTGTAAAGTTACATTTAGACAACACCTCTACAGATGGGTGTTCTAGGGTTTGGTAGATGCCCTACTCGAGATGTTTCTTTTCCAAATGCCCACTGAGGGACAATTATGAGAGGTGGTATCTTCATTGGTAGAAACAATGATAATGCAAGTCAATGCAAAGTTCTGCAGATGTTGAATATCTGAAATAAAAAGAAGAATGCAGGAAATGCTCAACACTTCAGGCTACATCTACGGAGGGAAAGAAACAGTTTAAGGATCTTTACCCAGGAATGGGATAAGGAAAACATTGTTTAATGTTTGAAGTAGCAAATTGTAGATGATATGTGTATACACCTTTAATTGATAGTAACGATGTCCATGCTAACCACTTCCCCACCAGTTAGTATAATTGTAACCCACACGCCCCTAGCTCGCTCTCTAGTGATCGTGACAGACCACGTACAGCCAGGGCTATATATAATGTATGCTTAATAAAGTAGTGAAGACTTTAAGGTGCCTGTGTACCTTTTCTACATGGTGTCAGAAGTGCTTCTTTCTGCGTCTCCAGTCTATCGCGTTTTATTTTCTTAGTCCCAGTACCCCCTCCCTGTGCCGTGATGGCTTCTGCCTGTCGTAAACCTGACATCCTAGTCTTTGATGCAGACATCACTCATCGCTGGAGTGTGTATGTGGTCCGTATGTGGTCCTCTTCTGGCCGTTCCAAGCTGGCCGTGGTCGTCGGTTCTGCCGGTTCCCCTCGTTCGTACCTTGTCAACCACGACGGAAGGGTGTACCGCCGGTCCCGCCAGCATCTCCGGCTCGTGAACGAGCCTCTCCCTCCCCCGGCGGCTCCGTATGCACCCCCGCTGCCACTGTCGCGGCCCTGTGCTTTGCCCGTTCCTCTGGGGCCGACCTCCCCTCGTCCTCCTCCTGAACGCCTCCCGGCTGCAGTCCCGCTTTCTCCGGCTTCCTCGCCCTTCTCTTCACCATCCCCTCCGATGCCTTAGTCGCCAAGGGGTTCTCCTGTCTGTAGCCCCCACTATGCCCCGGCATCCCCGCTTGTTCCCGTCGGGGAAGTAGGTGATGGCGAGGTGCGGACCCGGTCTGGTCGCCTGGTCAGGCCACCGGTCCATTACGGCGATTACGTGTGATCCTGTATTCCTGTGCTTTACTGTTTGCACTCACCCTGGCGCATGAGACGTGGTCGCCCTGTCACTCACTGTTTGTTTTGGTAGAGGAAGGATGTAGATAATATGTGTATACACCTTTAATTGATAGTAACGATGTCCATGCTAACCACTCCCCCACCAGTTAGTATAATTGTAACCCACACGCCCCTAGCTCGCTCTCTAGTGATCGTGACAGACCACGTACAGCCAGGGCTATGTATAATGTATGCTTAATAAAGTAGTGAAGACTTTAAGGTGTCTGTGTACCTTCTCTACACAAATGTTGTGCTATATTATTCTATGATTAGAGTAATGATGAGAGGGTGTAAGAGAGAAGTAAAGGGAATGTTTGCAATAAGGTGGAAGCCAGAAACATTTAATGTTAAGGTGGACACATAAGTGGTAGTGATGACAGATGACAGAGCATGGTAAAATTATGCTTAGAACAGGAAGTAAATAGAAGGAGATGAATGAATTGTGAAATCCAGAGGAAGAGACAAATGAATGATTAATGAATTGACAGAACAGTGAATTACCTGAAATTGTTGAACATTTTGTTGAGAATGAGGGCAATGATGAGTGAGGCTGGAGGATGAGGTTCTTCTTCCTCAAATTCACAGTGGAACATTGTAGGAAATGAAGTTAGTGGGTGGCACAGTGACACAACTGGTAGAGCTGCGGTCTCACAGAGACCCAAGACAGAAAGGTCAATATGGAAGTGAGGTTAAAAAACTTAGCAACCGGGTGATCCAGCAGGCCTTGGTGGACTGAGCGTAAGTGTTCAGTGAAACAATCACCTAATCTATGCTTGGTCTCGCCGAAGTAAAGGAGGGTGCATTATGAGCATGAAATGTAATAGATGAGTAGAAATGCAATCCTCTGAGTACAAGAACCTCTGTCTCACCTGGAAGGACTGCTCGGTTTCCTGGATCGATGTGAAGGAGGAGGTATAGGGACAGGTGTTACATCTCCTGTGGATGGAGAGAAAGGTACCTGGGAAGGGGATGCTTTGGGTGGGACGGAATCAGTGAGCCAAGGAAGAGGGAATGGTCTCTGCAGTTGGCAGAAAAAGGTGTGGATGGGAAAAAGCGACTGGGGGTGGTGGGAACAGCACCTCATATTACGCTTGGATACTTTACAGCCCAACAATATGAACAATGAATTCTCCAATTTTAGATAACTAACCCACAAACACCCCCCACCCTCCATTTCCCTCTCTACTTTGCTCTCCCTCTCTTCCCTATGCGCACCTGTTTCTCCCTTTCCCCTCATCTCCTTCCAGCTATATTCCTTCCTTTAGCTTCACATTTCACGAATCTTCTATCCTTATCTCCTGATCTCACACTTTTTGTATTTTCATCTCTGGCCTTTGCCCAACCATCTGCCAATGAAGAACTCCTCACCTATCACCTCTGTATCCACATATCTCTCGCCAGACTTTCTCCTGCCCCCACCTCTCTTCCAGCTTGCTCCTTCCTCCACCACAATCAGAATGATGATCCCAACTCAAAACGTTTCCTAACCTTGTTCTCCAGAGATGCTGCCTGACCCGCTGAGTTACTCAAGCACTTTGTGTCTTTTTCGTAAAGCAGAATCAGCAGTTTTTTGTATCTTCATGCAGAAATACCACAGCTTAGAAATACATTGCAAGCTGCATTTTTGAACTGTATGATTGAATTTCAATGTTTTTATGCAGTCTATGAAATTCAACCTGCTACCTCTGTGCATATTATGTGTTAATCACGTTAACGCATGCAAGATGTTTGGCACATAGGGCATGCAGAGAGTGAATACATTTCTCATGCAGTGCTCATTTAGAGCATCAACAGTCAAAATTTGGTCACATTTTTTTGGTTTAAGATACAACGTACAAGAAACAAAACTTTCGGAGCTTTCCATTCACTGCAGCTGGGCGTTTCAGAAGCCAGTTCACTTAGCTTATCTGGTACTTATGAATGTGATGTATCTTTAAGAACTGGGTGTACTATGAGTTATACTGATACCATGGATGAATGAAATCTATCTCATGGTATACTAATACCATGATGTCAGTGTACCATGAGATACATTTCATGCATTATTATACCAGCCACTGTTATTTAAGTTGCCTGTTTCCAATAAAGTATATTTTGTCAATAGTTCAATCTCTGTAATTTACCTTATCAAACACCAACCCTCAAACCTAAAGACACTACACATCAGCAGTTCTGATAAAAAGTAATTGTCCTGAAATATTAATTCTATTTCTCACTTCGTACATGTTGCCTGACCTACTGAGTGTTTCCAGCACTGATTGTATCCATTTTAGATTTTCAGCATCAGCATTTGTTTTGCTTTTTAACCTGCAAAACACTGCATTTTGTTTTGTGAATTGCTGAGGGATTCAGGAAACAACCAAAATTACCGCAGATATTTGAGCATTTTTGCTACTGGAGTTCCAGAAATACAATTGTGCCTGGACTGCTCTACCTGACTAGACCCAAGTCACGATCACTTGGAGCTTCTAGCCTCTAAATTAGTCCAGCCAATGGTGGCTGCATTATATCATGTAATCTAGTCCACTGTACTCTGCTGTGTCAGGAAAGTCACTCAGTGAGTGGAGGCCAGCAGGCTGAGCAGCTGTGTGGATTTGTGACAATGACAGTCTACCCCAAAGTTCAGGCAATGGTAAAGTACCCTCACCATAACCCTTCGGTGTCCCGGAGAGTAACATGAATAGTAAAGGCTATCGTTCCCTGAAGATATGACCTTTGCGCAATCATGAATAGATATGTCTCAGGGGCAATGTTTTTACCTGGGGAGATTGGGATCCCCGTTATTCTCAGGGAATTGCCATCTTTCATCCACCAAGTTATATTAATGTCCATTTTGTGAGAGATGAGAACCATCCCCTCCTTATTTGCTCTACAATTCAAAGCCATGCTGCAGAAAAAACGTTTCAATTAAGTCCCCCAGGAACCTTGTAGAGAGTATCTTTGGAATGCCTAAGATGGGTTTCTGGAATATACATTGCAGGGTGGGGTGTTGAAGAGCTTTCAAGAGAAAAAAAAAATCTTATCCATTGCTAGCTGTTCGCATCACAACCTCACCCACAGGAGGACACCTTTTCCCTGCGGTTCTACTGCAAGGTGAGGTGAATGAGGTGGGGCAAGAAGAGTATGTTAGCAGAGAAACTGAAAGAAGAGGATTATGTGAGCACACGACAGAGACGCAGAGTTGCCATGACATGTTGTCAGACTACTGATTTTTTGCGTAGACACATCTGTTACAATGAAAGATCACCAGTGAGTGAGTCTCATCCTGAAGTCTCATGGCTTAAATTAATGAAAAATAATATGGGGAAAATGTATAAAAGCAGCACTCAGACTCATACAGAAATCCTCTCCAAATTTACCCTGTTAAGACTTCATCTCATGCACATGCACAAGACTCTAACAAGCTATCGGAAGGGACCATTCAAATCATGCATAAATGTATGACTTGCGATCTGGACAAATTTCTGTGTCCCAGCTCTGTCACTTTGGAAGGAAGTTTCCAATGGAGTTTTCGACAATAGACAATAGGTGCAGGAGTAGGCCATTCAGCCCTTCGAACCAGCACCGTCATTCAATGTGATCATGGCTCATCATCCACAATCAGTACCCCGTTCCTGCCTTCTCCCCATATCCCCTGACTCCGCTATCTATAAGACCCCTATCAAGCTCTCTCTTGAAAGTATCCAGAGAACCAGCCTCCACCTCCCTCTGAGGCAGAGAATTCCACAAACTCACAACTCTCTGTGTGAAAAAGTGTTTCCTCATCTCCGTTCTAAATGCCTTTTCCCTTATTCTTAAACTGTGGCCCCTGGCGCCGGACTCCCCCAACATCTGGAACATGTTTCCTGCCTCTAGCGTGTCCAAACCCTTAATAATCTTATATGTTTCAATAAGATCCCCTCTCATCCTTCTAAATTCCAGAGTATACAAGCCCAGCCACTCTATTCTCTCAGCATATGATAGTCCCGCCATCCCGGGAATTAACCTTGTGTACCTACGCTGCACCCCCTCAATAGTAATAATGTCCTTCCTCAGATTAGGGGACCAAAACTGCACACAATAGTACAGGGCCCTGTGGTCTCACCTGTACAAGTGCAGAAGGACCTCTTTGCTCCTATACTCAACTCCTCTTATTATGAAGGCCAACATGCCATTCGCTTCCTTCACTACCAATTTAATTCACCAATTTCAGTAAGAATGAAAATTTAGGTCCATAAGTCTCACAGCTTGCCAACAGAGTCCACACATTCCATTTCCAGCATATACTTACTGAGGAATCAAAACTCCAAATGATTCTACAATGACAAGGTTAAGTTTCAAACTACATTGGCAAGCATTATAGACATTACGTCTGCAATGTCATCAACAAATAGTATATAATTTTAAATTTTTTACATCAAAACAATTTTATATATCTTCACTGAATTGGCGAATAGAATATCCTCATGATTGTCATGGAAACATAATGATAATTCAATGATTTTTCATCCTACATATTTCATTTACTTCAATGTAATTTTCAGTAACATCAAAGAACATCATTCACATATAAAATGAAGTATTTAGAGCTAGCAAGGTCACTGAGGAATTTAACCTTAAAAATTATTGGTGTAAAATAATCTTCCAAAAATGATTGGTGTAAAACACATGTTCAAGTTCCACTGCGCACTCTGCCAATTTGGAGCAAGGCCTTTGGGAGTAATATTCTTAGACTTAGAATGGATGTGAAGACAAAAGAGACTGCAGATGCTGGAAGAATTCAGCGGTGTGGGTGTCGGATGCATGATCGGTGATCTGCGATTTTTGCAGTCTAGGGCAGAGCAGTTGCACATCAAGCTATGTTGCAGCCTGATGGGATGGTTTGTATTGTGCTGCAGAGGAGTGTTGGGGGGAAACCTTGATAATGGGGAGATACAGCCTACTCCCACAGGCACACACCCCTCCATCAAAAACCCTCCACATGAGGCACTACCTCAAGAAAATGGCATCTATCACCTAAAATACTCAACATCTAGCCCAATCCCTCTTCTCAATGCTACCGCAAGGCAGGAGATACAGAAGCCTACACCACCAGATTCAGGAACACCTACCTTCCTACAACTATCAGGTTCACATCTCTAATTCTATCTCAGCAATGGAACACTAAGGTCCACATCTTGCACTACAATATATATTTTTTTAATTGTGTATTTATATTAATGTCTTGTTTTTTTCCCCACACCTTTTTTCTTTTGGAAAGTTGATATGCATTTTCTGATTTTATGTGCCTGTGATGCCACTGCAAGCAAGGTTATTCATCTCTCACCATACATGTGCAAATGGCAATAAGCCCGACTTGACACAACATGACAGATGAAGGCAAAGCATGTGATCTCTTGTGGTCGGAACCTGCATCTCATGTCGTTCACATTTATCATGTGTGTCCCCCAGTGTTAGTACAAAAATTAAAAGTAAAATAATATCAATGCTCAAATAATATCTAATTTCATAAATGTGGAAACAGATCAAATATGAGAAGCTTATTCCCCTTGTGTTCATCCACAACTAAATAGATGCTTCCATTAGTAGGCAGAATAGTTATCAGTTACTTTGATGAAAGGCATTAACTGGATTATCTATCAAAAGGATTTTCAAAGTCCCATGCCAGGGAAAACAATATCATGATTTGGTTCTAGCAACCTGCTTTGCTGCTCTTCAAACTGAAACAACAATCTTTTGACTCAACTTATTTTACAGATGACACAGTGTCGACACCTCAATGAGTCTTAGAGTCATACAGTCTTGCAGCATGGAAACAGCCCCTTTGGCCCAACTCGCTAGAATTTAGAAGATTAAGGGGGGATCACAAAGAGACTTACAAAATTCTTAAGGACAGGCTAGATGCAGGAAGATTGTTCCCGATGTTGGGGAAGTCCAGGACAAGGGGTCACAGTTTAAGGATAAGGGGGAAGTCTTTTAGGACCGAGATGAGAAAATCATTTTTCACACAGAGAGTGGTGAATCTGTGGAATTCTCTGCCACAGTAGGTAGTTGAGGCCAGTTTGTTGGCTATATTTAAGAGTGAGTTAGATGTGGCCCTTGTGGATTCGCCGTATTTTGTCCCGGCGAAATAACCTTTTTACGGGGCTGTTACGGAACACCGCCACGCTGGTGTTCCTCCCGTGGTGAACGCCGGCGCCATGTGCCCCCGGTTTGCCAGCCCGCAGCTCGCAGCCAGCCCAGCCCAGAGCAGATCAGCGGCACTTTCTTGCCGCCATACTCCCCCCCCGACCAGTGCGCAATGTGCCGCACCTCACCAGCGCATAGAACAACTCCAAGTGAGTATGTTACGGATGGTTACGGTGAATGTTACAACTAAATTTAGGGTTGGCATCTATGCTCTTGTGGCTATTGGGATCAGGGGGTATGTGAGAAGGCAGGTACAGATATGAGTTGGATGATCAGCCATGATCCGGTGCAGGCTTGAAGGGCACCTACTTTTCTATGTTTCTATGTTGTCCATGGCGGCCAAGATCCCCCATCTATGCTAGACCTACCTGCCTGCATTTGGCCCATATCCTTCTAAACCATTCCTATCTATGTGCCTATCTTACTGTCTTTTAAATGTTGTTATAGTACCTGGCTCAACTACGTCCTTGAGCAGCTCATTCCATATACCCATCATCCACTGTTTTTAAAAATTGCCCCAAGTTCCTATTAAATCTTTTCCCTCTCACCTCAAACCTATGTCTTCTGGTTCTTGATTCCCCTTCTCTGGGTAAAAGCCATTGCACATTTACCCTATCTATTCCCCTCATAATCTTATAAGATCTTAATAGGATCACACCACTCAGCCTACAGCACTCCAAGGAATAAAGTTCTAGCCTTTCCAACCTCTCCCTATACCTCAGGCACTCGTCCTGGCAACATCCTTGTACATCTTTTTAGCCTTTCCAGCTTAACAACATCCTTTCTATAGCAGGGTGACCAAAAACGGACACAATACAGATTCTTCCCCACTAATGCAATAGATGACTTACAGTACGTTAACTCAAACATACATAAACAATCCTGTACTTAGTCCCTAGTGCAATCAAGGCAGTTTGTAATTTCCACAACACTATACGATCACTAAATTTTATTTCGGAGTCACGTGAGTGACTACGTGAAGAACCCCCTACAGCCGTTGGTGCGTCGTTACGTCAGACGCTTTGGTGTAGTCGGCCGATTGGAGCAGCAGAGCTCCTCCAAGCGGTAAGTTTAAAACGGAAGGTAAGTTTTAAACTTTTTTCAGTGATTCATTTTCTGTAACAGAGGTTGGCGTTGCTCCGTTAGTGATGTTGCAAAAAGTGGCGGCGAGGCGCTCCGGAGCGAAAAAGGTCGATGACCAAGAGAGTTTTGTGAGTGGAGGTCCCGTCTAGCACACCTAGTCCAACGCCAGCTATGGAGCTAACGACACCGGACCCACTGCCTGTGAACAGTGTAACCATGCCAGTAGGGCGTAAGGCCACTGGGAAGTCAGTTAGGCCCATGGACACAGAGTCGGGCCTGGAGGCTGTAGCCTCTACAGGAGAGACCGTTTGCTCATGGCTCTCCCAAGTCGAGATTCTATTGCCGAGAATGCTCGACAGGGACCAACTCCGTGAGGAGGAGTGGTGCCCATGCCAGGCTAGTGAAGAGCCTGTGCTCGCAGCACCTTTTACAGGGCTGCAAGAATATCCTGCCTATGAGGAGGAAATTCAACCGGTGCAGTTTGCTGACACCCAATCAGTGGTGGGAGAGAGCAATAAGGGAGTTCAGCTGGAAATTATCCCGAACATCGCAGAAACGTTTGCAGTGCCTAGAGAGGCAGGAGAGCCGATAGGGGAAGAATTGGCTTCAGCAATACAGTATATGCTCGCTCACCAACTACAGGAATTGGCCATGGATGAGGCGGCTAAAAAATATGAAGCTCCTATAAATTGCGGCTTACTTAAGGTGCCGATCGTCAACCATCAGATTTGGGCACAGTTGGGGGTGTCAGCCAGGGCTCAGGAAATTACATTTCAGAAGGTGCTCAAGCTACTTTCAGCAGGGCTGACGGCATTTGCCAAGATAGTGGATAAAGGGCATAAGTCTGAAGCCCATCAGGATGCACTTGGACTCCTTTGTAGTGCTTTTTTCGAGATAAATAACATCAGAAGTGCTATAAGGCCGGTTATAAATCCCAATCTGGCGGCTTTGTGCAAGCCGCCCAGCGTACAACCACCAAATCTGTTATTTGGAGTAGATCTCGCTAAGCGAGTTAAAGAATGTCATGAGCATGCAAAAACTATGGGCCTCATTAAGCCGGGTGGCAAACAGGGGAAGAGGATTTTTCCTTATCGGCAGGGTACCAGTTCGGATGCAGGGGAAGGAACCAGCCATTCAGGTCTGCAATATGGGAACTGGCAGGCTGCCACTGGTGTGAAGGGAAGGATGCCTTTTCCTACAGGGGGCCGGGGTCGACAAGCTCTGCAAGGACATATGCAGGTGAAGAAAATGCCTCTTAAAGAGACAGATGTTCAAATTGGGGGAAGATTGCATTTGTTTCTTAAACAATGGCAGGAGTTAACATCAGATTCATTTATACTTAACAGTATAGAAGGGGTAAAAATTGAATTTTACTCTAATGAGAGTCCACCTAATCAACATGTTCCAAGTCGGAAACATATATTTTCAGAAGAAGAAAATGTGCTCATACAAGCAGAAATTAATACATTACACAAGAAAGGGGTGATTGAGAAGTCAGTTTATCAAAGGCTTCAGTTTGTGTCAAGTATTTTTCCGCGGTCTAAAAAGATTGGGGGATGTAGAATTATCCTGGATTTGACGAGTTTGAAAACATTTGTTTGCTATAGGCATTTCAAAATGGAAATGTTTTCCACGGCCAAACATCTTGTTTCCAAAGGGTGTTAAAAGGCAAGCATTGATTGATGCATATTATTCAGTGTCTATTCATGGTGATGATAGGAGGTATTTGAAATTTATCTGGATGACTCAGTTGTGGCAATTCAAAGCACTGCCTAATGGATTAACTTCAGCTCCTAGATTATTTACTAAATTGTTAAAACCTGTGTTAGCATTACTCCGAGCTCAGGGGCATGTGGTAATGGCCTATTTAGACAATATTTTAATTGTTGGAAAGACTCATGCTGAAGCTGAGTCATCTGTTTCAATTGTTAAATGCACTTTTGAACAATTAGGATTCGTCATTCATCCAGATAAATCCAAATTATCACCAGTTCAAATCATTGATTATTTGGGATTTACCATCAATTCAAATCACATGTTGGTAACTTTGCCTAGGGACAAATTGCAACAGTTAATTGAGGACTGCGTTAATCTCCTTAAGAGAACAAAGGCCTTCAATTAGACAAGTAGCCAGTTTAATTGGTAAATTGGTAGCTGCTTTTCCAGATGTGCAGTATGGTCCTCTGCATTATCAACAATTATAATGATCAAAAGAACAGGCACTGAGAACACAAGTGGGCCATTTTGACAGGCCTATGCAATTTTCAGCTGGGACAATTTCCGACATTCAATGGTGGATTGTAAATGTCTCAAAAAGTTCTAGGAAGGTTTTGGTGGAACCACCTTCCATTATATTTCAGACTGATGTAAGTGCGCTGGGTTGGGGTGCAACAAATATGTCTTCCAGTTGTGGAGGCAGATGGAATACTGATGAGACATCCCTTCTTCAATTAAGAGGGATCAATTATTTAGAGTTGTTGGGAACCTACAGAGTTAGTTTTTGCTCTACCAGGAGGGACTTGCATGTGCAGGTTCAGATTGACAACACTACAGCAGTGGTATATGTAAACCACATGGGTGGGGTCAAGTCACAGTCTTGTGATAGACTGGCTAATCAGATCTGGAGCTGGTGCATTGACCAATATATCTGGCTTTCAGCAACATATTTGCCAGGTAGATTCAACACTGTAGCTGACACTAGGTCATGCCAGTTCAATGACAACATAGAATGGATGTTAAATCAGGACATATTTAATCAAGTGATGTTTCATGGGAACCAGATCCTGGTGCAGCAGCGGTGGATGCTTTCTCGCTGCATTGGGGTGGAATGTTTGTTTATGCATTTCCTCCATTCTGTCTCATCAGTAGATGCTAGCGAAAGATCAAGCAGGACTCCGCTTCAGGAGTATTGGTAGTGCCGGATTGGCCTACACAACCATGGTTTCCTCTCGTATTACAAATGGCTAGTCAGCATCACATGATTATTCACAAGCATAAAAAGCTACTGGTAAATCCAGTAACTGGGGATCAACATCCTTTACATGATCATATTGATCTGTTAATTTGCAGATTTTAAGGAGGCCATACCTGGGGAGAGGACTGTCTGATCATACTGTGGATATTCTCACATCGGCCTGCAGGGATAGTACCCAGAAGCAGTACATCACCTCGATAAGGAAGTGGGAGGAATTCTGTCTACAGCAGAATATCTCATATCAAACTGCAGGGATCACAGATGTATTGGAGTTTTTGTCCACTCTTTATTTTGATTAAAAATTAAGTTATAGTGCAATCAATACAGCCAGAGTTCTTTATCTTTTTATTAACCCATGAATTCAGAGTTACATTCAGTAAGGACACATCCGTTAGTTTCTCGATTTATGAAGGGAGTTTTCAATTCTAATTCTCCTAAAACCAGGTATGCCGGTATTTGGAATGTGAGTGAAGTTCTTATGCTTCTTTGCCAATGGGCTCCTGTTGCAAGCCTATCTCTAGCCAAATTAACCATGAAGGTGGTCATGCGTATGGCGTTGGTTTCAGCCCAACGTGTGCAAACATTGCAAAAGCTACGGCTAGACAGAATGCATGCATCGGCAGATGCCATTATATTTTATGTCTATGATTTGCTTAAACATAGTAGAATAGGCATGACAGGATGTAATATTGTGTTTTCAGCATACCCCACAGATGATTGCCTGTGTGTACTTTCACATTTATCTCGTTACTTTGCGGCCACCAGAGCCCTATGAGGACCAGAGTCTGCATTATTTATTAGCCACAAAAAATCTCACAGTAAGGTATCGCTGCAAACAATCTCAAGGTGGCTAAAGCAGGTTCTGGGAAGTGCTGGGATTGATACTAATAAATTCAAATCTCATTCCACCAGGGCGGCATCAACTTCCGCGGCAAGGGCGGTGGACGTGCCTATAGACCATATCCTCGTGGCCGCAGGATGGTTTCAAAGGTTTTATCACAAGCCGATTTGAAGGCTGGGGGTGTTTGCTGATTCTGTTTTGAGTTCTGTTACAGTTTCCCCCTGAGTTAGAGGGGTTTGTTATGGTTTAGTTTGTAAATAAACTGTTATTCATTTAACAAATGTTATTATTGATGCATTATTGATTGTTAACGACTTTTGAGTCAATCAATGCAGTGTGAACGCCGGATTTGGGTCTGCAGCATGAAATCACAGTGCTTTGAAGTCTTCACGTAGTCACTCAGGTGACTCTGAAGTAAAATAGTAAGATTAAATGAGAACTTACCAGTTTGAAGTTTGATCATTATTTTATGAGGAGTTGCGATGAGGGACTACATGCCCTCCGCTCCCAACCCTCTTAGATCTCATCTGGTAGTTCTCGTCTTTGTTATCTTACCATTATACTTCAGTCATTACCTGTGATTTCACTCCGCTGCTTTGAAGATTGACACACCAACGGCTGTACGGGGCTCTTCACGTAGTCCCTCATCGCAACTCCTCATAAAATAAAGATCAAACTTCAAACTGGTAAGTTCTCATTTAATCTTACTAGTTTATATCGGAAAGAAGCCGGCAGCATTACCCAGAGGCCACAGAAAGTGCCCCAATGTCAAGACAGCTCAAGTGTACAAGTAACTTGCGCAAAACACAAAGTGCTGGAGTATCTCAGCATCTCTGGATGCCATGGATGTACATTTCCTCTACAGATGCTGTGGCATAGTTTGGAGTTAATTAGCTGCTGCTGAGTTGCAACCAGATGCTGCTGAGACAGCAAGCTTTAGCTCAGCAGCATTGACTCCTGGTTTGAGTCAATACTCAGTGAGTTATTTTGTGCAGGGGATGGAAACAGGCACAGAGTTGGTGATTCCAACTTATGTGAAACCTGATTACGTAAGGGTTCATGAAACGTAATCCTTATGTAAGTCGGGGAGTGCCTATGCACCAAATGTGGCCTCATCAACATCTTGTACAACTGTAACATAACATCCCAACTTAAATAACGTGTGAAGAAGTTGCTTGAAGTGTACACTGGTGTATCCAAATTAATTCAGTTAACAGAGTTTTAACAAGTTGTTGGGAATAAATAAGTAATGAGACAACACTGTGAGGCACTGTGAGCAATGTCAAGAGTATTACAAAAACTCATCAGTAGCACCTCTCATCTCATGGACCCAGCTATGAATTTCACATGTCCATGTATGGGAAATAATAGGTAGACAAAAGTGCTGGAGAAACTCAGCTGGTGCAGCAGCATCTATGGAGCGAAGGAAATGGGCAACGTTGTCTTCTGTGGCAGAGAATTCTACAAATTCACAACTCTCCTGGGTGAAAATGTTTTTTCTCATTGCAGTTTTAAATGGACTCCCCTTTATTCTTAGACTGTGGCCCCTGGGTCTGGACTCCCCCAGACATTGGAAACATTTTTCCTGCATCTAGCTTGTCCAGTCCTTTTATAATTTTATATATAAGTTTCTATAAGATCTCCTCTCATCCTTCTAAATTCCAGTGAATACAAGTCCAGTCTTTCCAAACTTTCCTCATATGACAGTCCCGCCATGCCGGGGATTAACCTCATGAACCTATGCTGCACTCCCTCAATAGCAAGGATGTCCTTCTCAAATTAGGAGACCAAAACTGCACACAATACTCCAGATGTGGTCTCACCAGGGCACTGTATGACTGCAGAAGGACCTCTTTATTCTTATCCTCAAATCCTCTCGTTATGAAAGCCACCATGCCATTAACTATTTTCACTGCCATCTGCACCTGCATGTTTTCTTTCACCGACTGGTGTACAAGGACACCCAGGTCTCGTTGCACTTCCCTTTTTCCTAATCTGACGATGGAGATAATAATCGGCCTCCTTGTTCTTGCATCAAAGTGGATAACCTCACATTTATCTACATTATACTGCATCTGCCATGCATCTGCCCACTCACTCAACCTGTCCAAGTCACCCTGCAACCTCCTCACATCCTCTTCACAGTCCAATCTGCAAATTTGCTAATGTTACTTTTCATTCCATCATCTAAATAATTCATATATATTGTAAATAGTTGCGGCCCCAGCAAAGTACCTGTTGAACTCTTCTGCCAAATCCTTGTTCCCCATAATAATTTCACCTGTCTCTGCCTTCAAGGGACCCAAATTTGTCTTTACTAATCTTTTTCTCTTAAAGCTTTTACTATCCCTCTTTATATTCTTGGCGAGCTTACTTTCGTACTTCATCTTTTCACACCGTATTGCCCTTTTTGTTACCTTCTGATGTCCTTTCAAAGTTTCCCAATCCTCTGGTGTCCTGCTATTCTTTGCTATGTTTTACACCTTTTCTTTTAGTTTTATACTGTCCCTAACTTCCCTTGTCAGCCACGGTTACCTCTTCTCCCTCTCAAATTGCAGATTAAAACTTCATGTTATGGTTACTACTTCCCAGCAGTTCTTTACCTTGAGTTCCCTTATTAAATCTGTTTCATTAGACAACACTAAATCCAGAAATGCCTTCTCTATGGTAGGCTCCAATACAAGGTGCTATAAGAATCCATCTCGGAGGCACTCTACTAAATCCCTTTCTTGAGGTCCAGAACCAACCTGATTTTCCCAATCTATCTGCATATTGAAATCTCCCATAACCACAGTGGCATTGCCTTTGTTACAGAATGACCCTGAGTTGCATGTGGCAGACAATTTAATAACCTCACTGGTGCTGAATTTTGTAAATTCCTCAGCAAAGATTGGATCAAAAGTATGCACACAACTCCACCCAGTTTCAACTGCATTGAACTAACCTAAAGGGTAGTTCAAAGTATGAAAAGTGAACTGAAATTGAATGGTGGTCAAATTGTGACAAAAGAAAAACACGACATATTTCACATCCAGAATATGTTTTGTTCAATGATGGGCCAAACACCTAGACAGTTACAGATGGACAGATATGACAGAACACGGAATGTACAAAGGAACTGCAGATACTAGTGTTCACAAAAGGACACCAAGTCCTGGAGAAACACAATGGTTCAATGGCACTTTATTTGTCACATGCACTGAGGTACAGTGAAATTAAATGTTGCTTATAGTTCAGTATCACTATACATATGCATTTAGATATGTCTTAGATGAGCATCTCAGATACAGAACAAGTGTAGAGCAGTAGGACACTGAGACAATATACAGTTGCCAAATTTAGCACCATTTTTAATTCCCAATTGTTGTTACTCCAGCAATCTGTGTCCTATTATATTGGAATACACTTAGTTTCGGTGATGTAAAAGCTCAGAGTTACTGTACATATATATAACACTGAAGGAGCACAATGTGACCCCCATTTTCAAATAGACAATCCTGCATTTGCAAGAGAAGGCAATGAAAAATCGGATTGTCCGGACACACCACTGATTATATCACACCAGCCTCAGCTGAATGATAGTTGCCTGTTGAAGTGTTATTAAGTCGAGCTAAGACATTTTACATCACAGTAATCAGTTCAAACAGATGCTTATGTGCTGGAACTAGAAGCTTATTTCCCTTATACTGCATCTGACATGAGAGGCAACCATCTGACACCTGAACTGGATTGAACATAATGCGCATGGAACCCACCAGATAATTTGTTAATAGATAAAGCATTCATTCCGAGGAGGGGGAATAATCCCTGTTGAGTGGCAATGATTAACATGCCAGTAGAGCCCACCTTTACATCTATACTATTGCTTTCACAGCATTGTTGTCTCTTTCTTTCACTTGTTTGTCATACTTGGAATGTGTGTACACTTAATAAGTCATTTAATTTTTGATACTGCCATCTACAGTAAAATGCAGAAGACTATTCAATAATATTAGTTTAGTTTAGTTTGGAGATACAGCATGGAAATGGGCCCTTGGGCCCACAGAATCTGCGCAGTCCAGTGATCCCCTCACATTAGCACTATCCTACATATACGAGGGACAGTTTTACAATTTTACCAAAGCCAATTAACCTACTAACGTGCATGTCTTTGGAACGTGCGAGGAAACCGGAGCACCGGAGTAAGCCCACACGGTTATGGGAACGTACAAACTCCGTAAACCGGTAGTCAGGATTGAACCTGGGTCTCTGGCCATGTAAGGCAGCAAATGTACCGCTATGCCACCATGCCACCCATCATTTAAAACATTTAAATAATGGATCCTTACAAAAGTTGTGCCTGTTAAACGCCAGTAATGCATTGGTATTTGTGTGGTGTCTGCTCTTGTTTGGATATGTTGAATGTCGTTCCAGTAGACATAATTTTGCTGTTTTTCCTCTCATGAAAATTTGGTTGAAGAGGTGTGCTAAAACTTTAAGCAGCTTTTAAATTTGCTGGTTTAAATACTGAAGGACTAAAATGTATATATTTTGCTATTCGTACATGTGATGTGGGAATAGGTGAAAGGGCCAGAAAATAATGCTCATTCCTAATTAACCTCAAGAAGACGGCAGCAATTAGCTTCCTGAACCTTTGTTATTTATGAAGTGAACTTGCTGCCATGGTACCATCGGATAACTTTGGCCTAGTGACAATGAAGGAAACAGCAATCTAGTTATTTTTATTAATTCACTGAATGTGGACATTATTGCAATAGCCAGCACTAATTAAACACTCCTAATTGCACTGAGAAATGCTTTCACATCGAGGGTCATTTGTGACTAGGATGGCAAGCTAAGGCCCTGTCCCACTTTCCCGAGTTACTCACGAACTCTCCCGTGTTTTCCCCTTGATTTGAACTCGGAGAATTATGGGAATAGTCGTTCGTAGGGGCTATGTCCCGACTTACCTGATGCCCCGAGTTCCTACGGCTGGCATTACGAGCTGCTACGAAACATCTACGGACTCCTACGGCCTCCTACAAGCTCGGTACCGACATTCCCTGAGTTCGAATCAAGGGGAAAACTCAGGAGAGTTCGTGAGTAACTCAGGAAAGTGGGACAGGGCCTTTAGAGGTGGTGATGTTCTCACTTGTTTTCTGCTGCTGTCAGCCTGAATGGCAGAAGTCATGAGTTTCTGAAGTCAAACAAATCTTAGTGAATTCCTGATGTTCATTTTGTAATTCACTTCTACAAGATGAACATCAAGAATTCATTGCACCAGTAATGGAGAATACTTTAGGTGGTGAAGAGGAGGCCAACTAAACATGCTGAGTTGTCCAGAATGGCACTGAGCTACCTGAGTGTGGCTAGGGCTGTACATATCCCGCAAGTAGAGAGTAATCCACCATACACTTCACCTTTTCATGAAGGTGACTGGAAATATTTAGATGTTAAGAGGTATGTAATTCACCACAGAAAGCCCAGTCCCTGATCTGTTCATGTAGCTCCACTGATGCTGCAACTCCAGTTAAATTTCTGATTAATGGTGATGCAGGATGTCAATGGCAGAAATTCAGCAATGGAAATGCTGTTTCAGTTGGTTGGAATTAAATTCCCCCAAATCAGAGGCAAAACACAGTTATGAAGAAATATGTTTAGGGTAAGGGAAAAAAGATTTGGAGAGTATATGAAGGGGACCTTCTTCATTCAGAGAGTGGCAATAGTCCTGGAATACACAATATGAGAGAGTGGTTGAAGCTAGGTCTCTAACAACATTTAATAAGCATCAAGATGAGCACTTGGATTACTTGGGCTTGGAGGGGTGTGAACCAATGGGAATAAAATGGAAGGGCACACTCTGCTTGCCATGGGGATATTGGGCCAAATGGCCTCTCCATGCTGTATGATTCTATAAGTTGACAGAGATTGTTACTGCCTTGCATTTTCCATTCATGAGGCCAAGAATGAATGTTGTTTGGGTCTTGATCATGCAAACCTGGACTATTTCATTGCCTGAATGGAACCGTACATGTTTGCGATCAGCAGTGAGCATCCCCATTTCATCAGTTCATATGTTCTTGGAGCAGAATCGGGCCATTTGGCCCATCATTTACTCTGCCATTCAATCATGGCCGATCTATCTTTGTCTCTCAACCCTATTCTCCTGCCTTCACCCCATAACCACTGACCCCCTTATAATTCTGAGCTTAGGATAACCATATAACCATATAACCATATAACAATTACAGCACGGAGACAGGCCCTCTCGGCCCTTCCAGTCCGTGCCGACCATTTGTTTTCCCCTAGTCCCATCTACCTGCACTCAGACCATACCCCTCCATTCCCTTCACGTCCATATACCTATCCACTTTACTTTTAAATGTTAAAATCGATCCTGCCTCCACCACCTCTGCTGGAAGCTCATTCCACACAGCCACCACCCTCTGAGTAAAGAGGTTCCCCTCACGTTACCCTAAACTTCTGTCCCTTAATTCTCATGTCATGCCCTCTAGTTTGAAATCTTCCCTACCCTCAATGGGAAAAGCTTATCCACGTCAACTCTGTCTACCCCCTTTCATCATTTTAAAGACCTCAATCAAGTCACCCCTTAACCTTCTGCGCTCCAAAGAATAAAGACCTAACTTGTTCAACCTTTCTCTGTAACATAGTTGCTGGAACCCTGGCAACATTCTAGTAAATCTCCTCTGTACTCTCTCTATTTTGTTGACATCCTTCCTATAACTAGGCGACCAAAATTGTACACCATACTCCAGAATTGGTCTTACCAATGCCTTGTACAATTTTAACATTACTTCCCTACTCCTATATTCAATGCTCTGATTTATAAAGGCCAGCACACCAAAGGCTTTCTTTACCACCCTATCTACATGCGATTCCACCTTCAGGGAACTATGCACAGTTATTCCTGATCCCTCTGTTCCACAGCATTCCTCAATCCCTACCATTTACCATGTACGTCCTATTTTGATTTGTCCTGCCAAGATGTAGCACTTCACACTTATCAGCATTAAACTCCATCTGCCATCTTTCAGCCCACTTTTCCAAATGGCCCAAATCTCTCTGTAGACTTTGAGAATCTACTTCATTATCCACAATACCACCTATCTTAGTATCATCTGCATACTTACTTATCCAATTTTCCACCCCATCATCCAGATCATTGATGTACATGAGTAAGGGCTAACTGGTGAAGGTGGGTGGTGAGCAGATACTGTGAACCCAGCACTGACAGTCTTGCTACTGGCTGAGCTCTGCGAAAGGATGGAGGGAAGGTGTAGAAAATGGTTAGATGTAGGGCATTCTCATAAGGAATGCTTCCAGCAATGCTTTAATTGGACCTGCAGTGAACCTATTCAAAAGTGTATGCAGCTGAGAACGTCACAAACGCAAAGAGAAGGAAACACAAGCCTGAAATCTAGGGCAATTTAGATCCACAAGGAAATAAAAAAAGGTAAAACCATTTGATACATGTATTCACACAGTTTTAATCGTAAATAGGAATTTGAGTCAGCGGATGTGAAATTAAAAACTTGGTAGGATCAACAATTGATGTGATGATAGTAGTTTTAAGCAGAGGGTTTCCTGCATCAATACACCCGACAGGTGATATTAAAAGGAAAGAGGATGTGTGTAAATTTCTATATAATCGTTGCTAATATATAATATTCCTTTATAGTCAATTGCTCTCAGTCCTCCTTAATAGTATTTTTCTTCTTAAGCATGAGTCAAAGCCAGCCTTTGAAATCAGTTCCCAGTTCTGTTGTTAATGTATCTGTGCACAGAGTACAAATCTCCAGACTGAAATGGCAGTTTTAAAGCACAATTATAAGGTAAAAGGTATTTGCATCATGAAATATAAAACAGACACACTTATTTTCCTTTAGAAGGTTGACAGGAAATATAAATAATTCCCCTTTAAAATTTTCCATGGGAAATTCCTGTAGTATAATGACCAAAAAATAAACCTTTGAATGATAATATAATTAAAATTTTAGGAAGCTTATGATCAAAACCACACCTTTCTTATTATTATGTAAGACCCGACAACAAGATAATTTCAATTAATTTATTGAGTCATATTTGAAATTTATGTCTACTCTTTATAAGGCAGCACATTTAAACCTCAAGTGAAGACCAAATGTCAAAATGGAAGCCTGGTGATCACATTAAGCAGAAGATTACAGAGCTCTGCGTTAAACAGCCGGCAGGAATAATTTTTCCCATCTGGTCCATTGTCACAAGTAGATTGAAGAAGCAAAGCATACTTCATGCACTGCATTCTGACTGCTGCGCCCAGCAGCTGTGAATCATTTAAAGATTATTCTCCATTACTTGAAGTAGTTTCATGCTCAGTATTCCAGTTGGCAGAATCATGGTGACCATTGCAATATTATCTTTGACATAACCAAAAAGGGAGTAAAAACAAATCTGTATTATGGTTCAATTTAACCTCTTCTTTTTGAGCCAGGTGATCTTATTGAAAAGATTATGTTTAAATTCCACCAACATTAAAGGTATGTTCAGACATCCTTGTGTTAATTGAAAATGATTGATAGATTGCTGAATGGAATGTTCCCTCCACCACTTCACCAAGACATGATTAAGCTGGCCTTTGATAGCTCTGATTGTTACTCGAGTGCCGTGTGCTACATTTGAATGAGAAAAGACCATCAGATGAAAAAGATCCAAGTTAGACTGGATATTTGGCACTGCCATCGACAGTGAAACATTTCAAATTGAAGAGTAATCAATTAAGTAATTTTCATGAAAATAATACGCCCCTTGCTTGCACATATTAAATGAAAAGTTCAGTCTGCATAATATTGAATGTAGACTTTCTGGCAAAGTTATACTGAAAAACATATCATACAAGTTTACTTTGGTAGGTCAGAGACAGAGAGAATTGGCAGCTTCAAATTCCTGGGCATTAACATCTTGGATCTTCTGTCCAGGACCCAGCACAGATGTAATCACAAAGAAGGCTTGCCATGCCTCTGCTTTTTCAGAAGTTGAACAGAGATTTGGCATGTCACCGAATATTCTAGAAAACTTTACAGATAGAACGAATCTGACTGACTAGTTCATGGTTTGGCATGACAATTCCAATGCACAGAAACACAAGAGGCTATAGAGAGTGGTCGATTCAGCCCATTCGATCACAAGCACTGCTCTTTCCACCATCAAATGGTTTCTTATATTTTTCACGTTGTCCCACTTCCAACTTTTTGTGAAGGACTGAGAGAAAGAGAAACTACCTCAAGGCTAAACCAAAATTACCGGGATATCAAAATATTTGGCCGGGTCAAAACTTGGGTATACCTAAAAAATGATTACACGGCATTTGTAATTTTTACCATCCTTTGGATGAAACGTTAAGGTGAGGTCTGATTGACTTGCTCAGGTAACACCCATTGTACTATATGAACAAGAATAAGGGGGCTTAATTTTGAAGTCCTGAACAATATTTATCTCTGTTAATATCACTAACACAGATTATCTGCTCATTATCAAATTGCCTTGTGAATAATCTGAATACGCTCCAGTAGGTTGCCACATTTCCCACATTACTAGCATGGATATAAGGTTGGCTGGATTCCAGAAGCCAAAGAGTGGCAATAAAGGGGGCTTTCTCTGTTTGGCTGCCAGTGACTAGCGGAGTTCCACAGGGGTCGGTGCTAGAGCCATTACTCTTCATGTTGTATATTAATAATTTGGATGAGGGGATGCAAGGCTTTGTGGCCAAGTTTGCGGATGATACGGAAATAGGAGGAGAAAGCAGGGACTCTGCAGACGGAAGGTTGGCAGAGTGGGCAGATAAGTGGCAGATGGAATATAGTGTAGCAAAGTGTGGAGTCATGCATTTTGGTAGTAGGAAAAAGGTGTAGACTATTTTGTAAATGGGGAAAGAATCTTGATTAGTACGGGTGTCAGAGGTTACGGGGAATGGAGAATGGGGTTAGGAGGGAGAGATAGGTCAGTCATGATTGAATGGCGGAATAGACTTGATGGGCCGAATGACCTAATTCTACTCCTATCACTTATGAATTCATGACCTTATGACAGGTGAGTGTCCTTCAAAAAATATTTATTGGGGTTGTAATATCATCGCCAAGCTGTAACTGGATTTTTGTGTGGATACTTTATTTCTACCGACTCAGTCTGTGTCTTGTGCAACAGGATGTAATAAAAACACATGATAATCTGTTCCCCTGATTAGTAGATGAAAATAAAGTTATGCACAGTACTGGCCATACAGATTAGGACTAGAAAGGGGAGAGCAACTGAAGGAACAGCGAGTCAGGCAGTATCTGTGGAGGGAAACGGATAGTCAAGTCTTGACTTGAAAAAACATGGATTTCAAACATTTCCCTCCTCAGTTGCTGCCTGATCTACAAAGTTTTTTTTTTTTTGCCAGAGATTCCTGCACCTTGCACCTGCACCTTGCACCTGCACCTTGTGCTCCAGATGAGGAGAATGTGGTACAAAACTGGCCTGCAATATGCCTGCTGATTCTAGCTGAGCCACGGATGGTACTGATAACATTGTAAAACACACAGTCTAATGAAGGGTAAAATCAACTCAATGTTGAGTCTAATCATTATTCATTGGGTATAAATTTCACCCTCACGATCTGACACTGGAGATCACCTTAATTCCGCTTTTATTGGTTCAGTATGATGACAATTTGTGGTTGCTGTAACAGCTGTGAGACCCTCCTGCCAGCTCACTGTCCATGTGGAAACAATGAAAATTCCCACCCATCATCCTTGCCAGAACGCCAATGGAAACCAATCTAGCTTGGATTTCTCCTGATTGGAGCCGATGTCATTCAAGATAGAGAGTTAAAATCAGTTGAAATATTGTAGTATTCTTTCTAAACCTTTTGGGATACACACAGAATTAGTGGAATGGAAATGAAAAATCAAGAGCTACATATGGAGCAGCCAACTCATAATCAGCCCTTCTGCACAAGTAGCATTGACCAGCTTCCCTTCCATATTTGTCATGTGGGCCTTCTAGGTGGTAGATTGAGTAGTTCCATGGATTCTGCAGGTCACCGAGTCAGATTCATAATCATTTATTTTAAGTACAGAAGTTCGAGCCGGTTCCTGATCGAATGGGCCTCCATGATCACATTTGATTGTACGCTTCTAACATATATAACAATGTGTGGCAGAACAGGATTTTCAAGTCATTCCACATGCTGTATCATGTTGAAATGTCCAAAATATTTCACAGTTAATTTATTTTGAAGTGCAGTACATTTTGTTGTGTAGGCAACAACAGATGATAGTCTGAAATCCCACACAGCCACACACCAATTTGTGAGGTATGACTGCGAAGAGTAGGATGTTTTGCCCTGGACTCCCTTTGACCAATGTTACTGTGGGTCCTTGAGACCCACACCCAGTCAAATGTTGTCTTGACGTTCAGTGCTCTCATAGTCCTGGGATTCAGCGCTTTTGTCTGTCTTTGGGCTGAAGCTATGATGAGATCTGGAGTCCAGTTGTCCTGGTAGAAGGCTTAATGAGAAGGTAACTAATGAGTCAGCTATTTGCTAGTTTAATTGAGTTTAGTTTAGAGACACAGCATGGAAACGGGTCCTTTGGCCAACCAAGTCCACACTGACTTTTGATCACCCACACATTAGTTCCATGCTATCCCACTTTCACATTCTACACACTAGCTGCAATTTACAGAGGCCAATTAACCCATAACTGCACACCTTAGGAATGTGGGAGGAAAGCAGAGCACCTGGGGGAAACCCACATTGTCACAGGGAGAATGTACAATCTCTGCACAGACAGCACCCGTAGCCAGGATCAAACCCAGGTAGGTATCTGGCACTGTGAGGCAGCAGCTCTACTGCTGCACCACTGTGTCACTCTTCAACACTATTGATCATTGCCTTCTACACTATTCATCAGTTTGTTGAAGATAAATACCAAAAAGAACAGATTTAAGCATGATTTTTATTTACATTCCCTGGCATGCCCATGTTGGCCAAGAATCCCTATCTACACTAGCCCCACCTGCTTGCATTTGGCCCATAACCCTCTAATCCTTTCTTCTCCATGTACCTGTCCAAGGTCTTTTAAATGTTGTTATAGTACCTGCCTCAACTACCGCATCTGGCAGCTTGTTCCATGTACCCACCACCCTGTGAGTGAAAACGTTTCCCCTCAGGTTCCTATTAAATCTTTCCCCTCTTATTTTAAGCTTGTGTCCTCTGGTTCTTGATTTCCCAACTCTGGGTAAAAGACTCTGTGCATTTACCCTATCTATACCCCTTTTTTCCAGTTCCATTTATTAATTACTATGATGCTGTTTGTCTTTTTGAGAGAGACAAGTGTACTCAGAAAGGTATTGTCATAACAAAAGAAATGAATAAGTCCCCAGAGCCTACTACATTTCACTCCCCTCAATAACATTTAATATTTGTAGAGTTGCATGGAATTCAGCTATGATTTAATCACTCCTTACTTGCAAAACCTGGATGGAAAATAATTCAGCTTAATGTCAGATACTGTACATGCTGTGAACCACAAAAGAATGCTTTCTCTATCTGTAGAAATAAGTTAAGTGTATATAAATCTTATACACAATGGCAACAATGTCTATAACTGCCGTCAAACTGCCTCAGGCATTGCATGGATCTCCACATATACAAGAGTACCATGACAAGAAAATTATTGTTTCAACTGAAGCTTTTATTGAGTTTTATTTTGCCGTATCTTCAGTATAGTCTCTACGTTTTATTAAGAATGTTTTACATCTTTTCCCCAACTTCATTTCCCCCAACATTGGTGACCATACAAGTATCCAATCCAGCAATAACATTGATATTACCTTAAATGTGTCCACCTCAGCTCTGATCAAATCACTGAATTAACTGCATGTCTTGATTCCTATAGAAAAAGATAATACTGAAAGCACACAGCCAGTTGTGCAGCATCTGTGGAAAGAGAAGCCGATCAGAGACTAGGAAAAACAGCATGTATTCCCAAAGGTAATGAATAGTCTTTGAGCTGAATTATCGACTCATTGGTTTGCTGTTTTTATTTCAGATTTTCAACATGCACAGATCTTTTTTTCTTTTTTCTGATCACAATATTCCTTTGCTGCCTCACTATCAACTTTTCTGTGGTTAAGGAAGGGGCAGTGCTTTTCCAAGGAGGTGCTTGTATAGACTTGACCAAGATTGTGATCAACGGAATGCGATCCATACAAATTGGCAACAACACTTGATAACCATCAGCATAAGAACACCTCAAGACTGCGTGCTCACTCACTCTATACCCAATGACTATGTAACCAGACACAGATCCAACTCCATCCTTAAATTCACTGATGATACTACTATTGTTAAATGAATTATGGATATTGATGAATCATAGGAGGAATACCGATCTATATCAATGATTTGGATGAGAACATGCATGGTACGATTAGCAAATTTGCAGATGATACAAAACTGGGTGGTTTTGCAGATCACAAAGATGGTCATGAAAAATTGCAGCTGGATCTTGATCAATTGGCCAAGTAGGCTGAGGAATGGTTGATGGAATTTAATGCAGACAAATGTGAGAAGTTGCATTTTGGGAAGCCTAACATGGGCAGGACCTACACAGTAAATGGTCGGGCTCTGCGTAGTGTTGTCGAGCAGAGGGATCTAGGAGTGCAGGTGCATGATTCCCTGAAGGTGGAATCACAGGTAGACCAGCTAGTCAAAAAGGCTTTTGGCACATTGGCCTTCATCAGCCAGAGTATTGAGTATAGAAGTTGGGAGGTCATGTGGCAATTGTATAAGACGTTGGTGAAGCCACATTTAGAGTATTGTGTTCAGTTCTGGGCACCGCGTGTATAGGAAAGATGTTGTTAAGCTGGAAAGTGTACAAAGAAGATTTATGAGAATGTTACTAGGACTAGAGGGTCTGAGCTATAGGCAGAGGTTGAATAGGCTGGGACTCTATTCCATGGAGCACAGGAGGATGAGGGGTGATCTTATAGAGGTGTATAAGATCATGAGAAGAATAGATCGGGTAGATGCACAGAGTCTCTTGCCCAGAGTAGATGAATCAAGGACCAGAGAACATAGGTTTAAAGTGAAGGGGGAATGATTTAATAGGAATCTGAGGGGGTCAATCTTTTCACACAAAAGGTGGTGGATGTATGGAGCAAGCTGCCTGAGGAGGTAGTTGAGGCAGGGACTATCCCAACATTTAAGAAACAGTTAGACAAGTACATGGATAGGACAGGTTTGGAGGGGTATTTGGCCAAATTCTGGCAGGTGGTACTAGTATAGCTGGGACATGTTGGCCTGTGTGGGCAACTTGGGCTGAAAGGCCTGTTTCCACACTGTATTATACTATAACTCTATGAATGGTGTCAGAACAACAACCTTGCCTTGAACGTCAGTAAAATCATGTAAATGATTGATGATTTTAGAAGAGGAAGGCCAAGGAGCCCCAAACCTATATTCATCAACAGGTCGGTGGTGGAGACGGTCAACAACCTAAATTCTTCAGTGTGCATATCTTTGAAGATCTTTCTTGGACCCAGCACATTGTTGCAATAATAGAGAAAGCACACCAACCCTACTTCTTTCAAAGACTGATGAGATTTGGTATGTTGATGGATAACCATATAACAACCATATAACCATATAACAATTACAGCACGGAAACAGGCCCTCTCGGCCCTTCCAGTCCGTGCCGACCATTTGTTTCCCCCTAGTCCCATCTACCTGCACTCAGACCATACCCCTCCATTCCCTTCACGTCCATATACCTATCCACTTTACTCTTAAATGTTAAAATCGATCCTGCCTCCACCACTTCTGCTGGAAGCTGATTCCACACAGCCACCACCCTCTGAGTAAAGAAGTTCCCCCTCACATTACCCCAAAACTTTCTGTCCCTTAATTCTCATGTCATGCCCTCTTGTTTGAATCTTCCCTACCCTCAATGGGAAAAAAGTATCCACGTCAACTCTGTCTATCCCTTTCATCATTTTAAAGACCTCAATCAAGTCCCCCCTTAACCTTCTGCGCTCCAAAGAATAAAGACCTAACTTGTTCAACCTTTCTCTGTAACATAGTTGCTGGAACCCTGGCAACATTCTAGTAAATCTCCTCTGTACTCTCTCTATTTTGTTGACATCCTTCCTATAACTAGGCGACCAAAATTGTACACCATACTCCAGAATTGGTCTTACCAATGCCTTGTACAATTTTAACATTACTTCCCTACTCCTATATTCAATGCTCTGATTTATAAAGGCCAGCACACCAAAGGCTTTCTTTACCTCACTATCTACATGCGATTCCACCTTCAGGGAACTATGCACAGTTATTCCTAGATCCCTCTGTTCCACAGCATTCCTCAATTCCCTACCATTTACCATGTACTTCCTATTTTGATTTGTCCTGCCAAGATGTAGCACTTCACACTTAACAGCATTAAACTCCATCTGCCATCTTTCAGCCCACTTTTCCAAATGGCCAAAATCTCTCTTGAACTTCTCACTTGATACTCTCTTGAACTTCTACAGGTGTATCACAGAGAGCATATTGACCAGTTGCATCGCTGCCTGGTTTGGCAACTCAAATGATCAAAAACTAAGGAGATTTCAAAAACTGCCTGGTGCATGGTGGGTGCTGACCTTTCCACCAGTGAAGGGATCAATAAGAGGCGCTGTCTCAAGAAAACAACCAGAATCACCAAGGACCCACACCACTCTGCCCACAATCTCGTTTCACTCCTGCGTTTACTAAACTTATTTGTTACTAGTAGGAATCTCATTGTTCTGTTCCAGTATATATGACAATAAAACACTCTTGACTCTCTTGATTGAATGTGTCAGCAGGCCTAGAGTAAACCAAAATGCCCAAGATAAGAATTTTAGAGATTTACAAACCAGGTTTATTTCTACGCTAACCTCCATGCTGATTAAAGAAAGATTTGTCTGTCATTTAGTACATGGACTCTTGATCAATTGGAAGTAGGGACCAAGAGAACTGGAGACCAGTCTCCACTGCATGTGCTAATGCTTACCAATGAATGTGAGCACAGACACAATTGCTGGCTATCATCATGACCATATTCAGGAAATGAGACCAGTCCAATTTTGGCAATAAAGACAAGTGCGAGGTGATGCATTTTATGCTAGGAGATACCTAGCGAATGACAGGGCCCTGGAGAGCATTATTGACAGTCTTATCAAACACCTTTATCATATCAGCTTCCATCACCATCCCCGGCATCAGGTTCTAGGCACCTACCACTCCAGGTGTAAAAAGATTTGCCCTGCACACCTCCTTTAAATTTCCCCCCTCTGACTCTGACCTTAAACATATGCACGCTAGTATTTCATATTTCCCGGCTGGGAAAAATATTCTGATTGTCTACCCGTTCTATGTCACTCATAATTTTTATAAACTTCTCTCAGCTCACCTCTTGTCGCCGACATCCCAGAGAAAACAATCCAACTTTATCCAACCTCTCCTCATAACTAATAGCCTCTAATCCAGGCAGCATTGGGTAAATATCTTCTGCATACTCTCCAAAATGCAAGACCAGAGCAGCATGCGGTACTCCAAATGCAGCCTAATCAAAATGTTATAAAGGTCTGATTTGGCAACATGACTTCCTGACTCTTATACTCAGTGCCCTGACTGATGATGGCAAGCATTCCATGCGGCTTTTATACCTCACTATCGACTTGGCTTGTGCTTGCCTTAATCGACCAAGACATTAGAGGAACAGGGATGATATTATACAGATATACAAATCAAGGGTTAGGCCTCAGTTGGAGTATTGTGTGTAGTTCTGGTTGCCAAGCTGTAGAAAGGATGTGATTAAATGCAAGAGGGTGCCAAAAAGATTCACAGGAATGTGCCTGGACTGGCAAGCTTGAGTTATAAAAATAGATTGGACAGGCTGAGACTTTTCTCATGAGTGAAGGAAGTCTAGCTGTGACCATCTAGAGGTTTGTAAAATGATGAGGGGCATAGATAAGGTAGGTCAATACAGGGTTTTTTCCCAGAAGAGTGCCTGAAACTAGAGGGCATAGGTTCAAGGTGAAAGATTTAAAGGAGTTCTGAGGAAAAAGTTCATCACAGAATCTGAGTCTGAAGAATGGTCCTGACCCAAAACTTCACCTATCCATTTTCTCCAGAGATAATGCCTGACTCCAGATACTCCAGCATTTTGTGTCTAACTTTGGTATAAACTAACTTCTGCAGTCCTTTTTATTCCATAAGGTTAAAGGGATATAGGCCAAATGTAGGCAAATGGGATTAGGGTAGATAAGCATCTTGGTCGGCATGGACGAGTTGGGATGAAGGGCCTGTTTCTGAGCTGAATAAACCTATGAATCTAAAAGGATGCAGGGAGTAGCAGCACCTGCTACACATGGCCTTCTTTGACCTTGTTCAAGATAGCGCTGGAGCAAGGTGACCTTCTGCATGCTGGTCCCAGAAGGGGATCTGCTATAATCCATTACAATCGCTCCACTCTTTTAAATCTTTAACAGCACATTGATTACACTAATAATACCTTCTTTAAAATCCTTTATATCTTGCACTGAATGTTGTACCCATTATCTGTGCACTGTGGATGGCTTGATCGTATTCATGTACATTCTCTTTTCTGACTGGCTAGCGCGCAAACAAAAGCTTTTCACCGTGCCTCAGTACGTGACAATAATAAACTATACTAAACTAAACTTCTGAAGCTCTTGACTTCATCAAATGGGAGGGACTGTGAAAAGCTCTCCTCCAGTTCAGATAGCCATATAAATTATTTCCAAATATTTCCCCTTCAATGGATTAAAAAGATCACTGGTGGAATTTATGTCAAAGACTGGCATATATGTTAACCTGCAGTTTCTGTTTAGTTACAGTATCTGAATCTGCATTTGCATTTCAATTATTCATAAATCCTAACCTTGCAGCATCAGGCTCCCAACGTGCTGATTCCCTACCTCCCTGTGACTTGCTGGCATCCCCTTATCCACACTCTCTTTGACAGAACGTGGCCCTGCATCCTGCTCTCCTTGAAATTCACTCGGAACCCTGTTCCCATATTCTGCTAAAACCCACCAGGTTCTCCATAACTGCACTGCTTTTAAACATGCTGGGTTCATTGGAAAATTAAATGTCTGAAAAATTAACGAAAAGCACATTGGATTATTAATGGGAATAATATACAATTGTCCAGAAAATCTGCCAGTATGGCACCACTAAAGTCCTGTGTGTACTGGATTAACAGGTTTACTGCATTTTATAACTTTTCAAGTAACATCTCATGTAACATTTGATGATGTATTTGTTTTTAGCTCATCAGTGTGACATTAATCTTAGGCAATGATCGGGTAAACACTCTGTAGTTACCACAGTATGATTTGAAACAATACCTTTTCTTGAAACAATATTTGCAGTTGTGCATGCTTAGAGGCTGAGCATCAAACTACTGCCTATTTGTTCACTGAAGTTACCAAGAAGATAAGCCTTTCACAATAACCATAAAACAGGGGTGGCGCGATGGCAGCGGTCGAGTTACAGTGAATTACAGAGTTATAGCCTTATAGTGTCAGAGACACGGGTTCGATCTTAACTACGGGTGCTTCTTTAAAGAAAAGGGGGAAGTCTTTTAGGACTGAGATGAGAAGATCTTTTTTCACACAGAGAGTGGTGAGTCTGTGGAATTCTCTGCCACAGAAGGTAGTTGAGGCCAGTTCATTGGCTATATTTAAGAGGGAGTTAGATGTGGCCCTTGTGGCTAGAGGGATCAGGGGGTATGGAGAGAAGGCAGGTACAGGATACTGAGTTGGATGATCAGCCATGATCATATTGAATGGCGGTGCAGGTTCGAAGGGCCGAATAGCCTACTCCTGCACCTATTTTCTATGATTTTATGATTCTATGATTCTGTATGCAGTTCGCAGGTACTTCTCATGACCTATACTAATTTTCCCGGGGTGCTCCGGTTTCCTCCCCACTCCAAAAGACGTACAAGTTTATAGGTTAATTAGCTTGGTATAAAATTGAAAATTGCCCCTAATGTGTGAAGGATAGTGTTAAGGGCCTGTCCCATTTGGACGACCTATTCCAAGAGTTTAGAAGACCCTAGACGAGTTGAAACAAATGTCACGGTCGTGTAGACTCGCCAAAGTAAAAGAGCTCCTACGACTATGTCTATGACCTCCTAAAACAATGTCTACAGCCTCCTACAAGCCCCCTCGACCTCAGTCTTCCACACCTAAGACCAACTACGAGTAGCTACGAGTGAAAAATGAACACATAATAAAATGATGTCATGTTTACATTTTTTTTTCTCGGGCCAGTTACCGACCTACGACTACCTACGCTAGCTATGACTACCATCACGACCTAATACGACCTATCTACGGGTAAAAAGTGTCCATTTTTTCCCATGCCAATCTTTTTTTTACGTGTGGACATTTTTTATCAGGCTGGAAAAAGCGCCACGACCTACATGAGGCCATGAATACACGGAGACCACTCACGAGCATGAGGAAGAGTTACGATGACCTCCTATGACCTCGTGGCGACCATGCTGCAAGTATGAATCAAGGGCAAACTTGGCAGAGGTCGCCAATTAGGTCATGAAAGTGGGACAGGGGCTTAAGTGTGTGGGGATCGCTGGTTGACGTGGACTCGGTGGGCCAAAGGGCCTTTCTCTGTGCTGCTTCTATAAACTAAACTAAACAAAGGTCCTTGTCAACTTGCCTCTGCTGTGGAATGTTACCCTCAAACAATAATGTTTCACAGTGAGACATTGGAAAAAGTAGCCCTGTCTAAGAAGCCATCTCTCAGCAAAAGAGGCCAAAATTCACTGTTGTCTTCAAATGTATCACCACAAACTTTGGTTGACTGAAGAAAAGGATATCTGAATGTCAGGACCTCAGAACTGTCACAGAACTGGTGGTGGTGGGCATGGTTGGCTGGTTTCATGATGTGTGATTCCATGACTTGGTCTACTGGGCACCAGTGATCCCTGAAAATAGAATACAGCTGGTTATGAACTGAGCAGTTGAGAATTGTATGGATACATATTTACAGTTTATATATATCTAACATGAGCTTACATTTATATATTTACTAGTCAAAGTGCAAACCCATTGGGTCTGTTCCCCCAACGTGTGGTTGCGTTACGGGGGGGGGGGGGGGGGGGGCAGCATGCAGCGTCACATACACTAACTACCCAAACAACCTAGCAGGCTGGGGGGCCAGACCGGGTGGGGCCAGGACGCAGTTGGGCCAGGTGCAAAGGCATTGTGAAGTTAGCAGCAGGGCAACATTAATTTTTTTTTAAATGTCATTTGGTGCTAAGTTTTAGTAAATATCTCTGGAAATAATCGACCAACTTTATAGAGGATTGCATTTTTGAAATCATAAGGACATTTTCTACCAGAAGATGTAAAAATTTCACTGTTATTGTAACGTCAGCAGCTGGGCAGTGGGCAGAGTTGAAAAAAAGGTCAGATTGGTCAACAATTTTAATTTTAAACAATCAGGAAAATCAGGAGGGGGAGGGAGAAGGGGGAGAGAAGAGGGGGAGAAGAGGGAGGGACGGGGGAGAATAGGGGGGGAGGGAAGAGGGGGGGAGGGGGAGAGGGGAAGGAGAGGAGAGGGGGAGAGGAGGAGGGGGCGAGAGAAGGAGGGAGCGAGAGAAGGAGGGAGCGAGAGGAAGAAGGGAGCCGGGCGAGTGAGTGGGCTGTGGCAAGCGGGCTGCGAGCGAGCGGGCTGCGGGGTCCTCGGCAAGTGGACGGCAGAGACTTGAGGGAGGCCGTGGGCGGGCGTGATCTGAGGACGGTCAAAAGCAGCGGATGGCCGGCCGATCGTGGCTTCCGTGAGGGGAAGCCCACCCACCCGCGTGACAGACGATCGGGCGGGGAAGACAGAGAGGAGGTCGTCCCCCTTGTCGGCCAGAGATCGCCAGGTGGGATCGGGATCACCGGCGAGGAAAAGGCGTCATGATTCCCCGAGTCCCTGCGATCGATGAAGGAGTCGCGCAGTTCTCCATAGACGGCCTCTCCCAGAGGAGGTAATGGCTGCCACGGCCACCTTCCTATTGCGTTGCCCCGCACCCTCACCCGCGCGGAAATAGCGACCGCCGCCGCCATGTTCTAGAACTTCAAGGAGCCCAGCACAAAGCACAGCATGACCTGAGCAGCAGTTTAAAAATGCGAAGTGACAAATTTAAAGAAGCAAAAGTTAAGAAGCCAAGAAGTACAGAATACAGAACAGGGGAGACGTCACTCATAGCGCTGAGGCAGGCAATGCCTCAGATGACTGATGCCTGAGATGAGGCAGGCAGTCAGATCCATTGTGATGTCATCAGCGAGACCATCTCGTTTATTTTGGGTTTCGGCCCGAAACGTTGCCTATCTCCTTCGCTCCTTAGATGCTGCTGCACCCGCTGAGTTTCTCCAGCTTTTTGTGTACCCTCATTTATTTTCGAAGTTATTTGAGATTTGTGAACATTTTCATATATAACTTGAGAAATAATGCATGAAATTTTCAGATAATGCAATTTTTTACATCGTGATGTAAATCTCTATCGGAATATGTACAAATTTCACCATTAGCGCTCTGTATTTTTGAGAAAAAATGAAACGCACACGAACATCACACAAACACACAAATACAATATCAGAGTTTTATAAGTATAGAAATATTAAAACAATTTTTTTTACTGATAATGATCAAATCACCCGCACCATTGTTGCTTGGTAACATGTAAAGTTGGTCCAATTCAGGCTGAGTGCAGGCCTGATGGATTCATAAATGTTCTTTCTAATATTTGTGCTTGAGATATAGGTAACACTTGCAAACCACAATTTATTGGTGATCTCCTTTGTTCTGTTTTCATCATGCAGATGCACAAATTGCAGCATTCAACTTGCAGGGAATGTGGGATAAAGAAGAAGTAATGAAAATAATGTGTATGGAAACATTGCCCTGTTGTTATTCCCAGACTTAATGAAGGTTGCTTTAAGTTGCTGAATGCTGTCTCTTCCATCAGGAAAATACGGTGTGGTGTTTTGCTGTTTCCATTAATTATGCTTCACTATTGTTTCTGGAAGAAATTAGGTAATAATTTAATGACTGTCATGCAACATGTTAGGATGATGTGTGATCGTGTACAAATAGAAGACATGAATGCAACGTAGAATTCCCGACAAATCTGACTATGGAGGTAGTTGGTAGATGGCTAAGGAGATGAACTGTGTCTGAAATTGATGGTGCAATTGTGGGATTTGGCACTTTGTGATGCACCAATTGCAATGAATTGGCAATGAAAAATTGGAGATGTCCTTAACCAAAAAATGTTCAAATAGACGAAGGACCTGGATCTTATGCATTTTTTCTGGTTGCCAGTAGGTTTACCTTATCCACTTTTGTTCATAATCAACCAAATGGTTATTCCATGCTGTTTTGGAAGCTGTGGGGACTTGTCAGCAGCCAAACAACAGGCAATAACCTTTGACATATTTTGGCCACTGTTGTTTCAAAATTGCTCATCCCAATTCATAAAACATATGCTGAAATAATTTCCTACATTTTAAGATTGAGTTAATTAATTATAATTAATAAACTATGCCTTTTTATTATACAACTCATAACAATTATTTTTCTCCAAGTAATAATCAAATTATTTTTAGTTGCCCAAACAGGATGCAAAGATTTTGAAGCTCAATCTCACTTTTTTTGTGCTCTCAACAAATGTTAAATATATTTCAAAATGTCAACCTTAGTATTCTCAAAATAAACAGGAAATAAAAAATATTGGATGAATAACAATTTATAAATTAAGTTGTGGTGGCCCACTTGCTACACGAACCCTCAGCAGTCGGGGGCAGGGTCACGTGACTGGGCAATGGCAGGGAGGAGTTGTCATGGGGTATAGGGGTGCGCCTTGGTTTATATAACGAACCCTCTCTCTCTCGCTTCCTCTCTCTTCGTGTGAGTGTCCTGCCACCTCAGCAGGAGCTCAGCTCGAGCCCACGAGGCAACAATCTCGCAGTAGCACAACAACTTTGTGTTAGAGGACAACATGCATGTATTTCAAACCTATTATGCCTGAATAAAGTAACCCGTTTATTCACTCCGTTTGCTGCCTCTCCAATGTGTACATTTAATTTGTATAAATATTTATTTATATATAATATAAATTATAGAATGTTATTCTGATAACATTCTCCACAGGGCAGCTCAGTGGTGCAGCAGTAGAGTAGCTGCCTTACAGCACCAATCAATCCTGACCACGGATGCTGTCTGCCTGGAGTTTCACCATTCTCCCTGTGATCATGTGGGTTACCTCTGGGTCCTCCGGTTTCCTCCCGTTTCAAATCCGTGCAGGTCTGCAGGTTAATTGGCTCCTATAAATTGCCCCTACTGTGTAGGATAGAACTAGCATGAATAGTACGAGTGATTGTTGGTCGGCGCAGAGTCGGTGGGCTGAAAGATAATGTTTCCACGCTGCATCTCTAAACTAAACAAAAGGAACAAGTGAGCACGTTCAGTAAACATTATGTCAGAAAACTCGGTCGGTCTGGTTTTTAAGCCAGAACTTTGAAAAAGTAATTGCAGATAGAGCTGCAAATGTTCACAGTTTTCTATGGAAATATTTTATTATTCTAACTCCAAAATGTCTACATTTAGCTTCCCGCCTCACAAAATGCTTGACAGACCAAATTTACAAGTCCCAGTCAAGGATAATTTTGTTCACAGTTTATCCCCAGTCAACCCAGTTTTATTCTCTCTGTGATATTGCGCCTCCGCCACCCTCCCAGCAGATTAACAAACTTATTTTCTCTCCTTTTCAGTGCTGATGAACATTATCAATCTGAAACGTAATTGTTTCTCCTCGCACAGATGCAGATTAACCTGCTGCGTATTGCCCAGCATCTTCTGTTTTAATTTTACAAATCTCAGCATCGTGTCATATGTCAGACGCTGGAGTGTCAGCCAAAAATGGAAGTCTTTAATACAAAGGTTTATTAATGACATGCTTGAGTGTTCTAGGACCCAAGGGAGGTGGAACATGCTCATCAGTATATTTTCATTTTCCAAGTGTGTAGCATTTGAGCTTAAGTTGCAGCACAGGGTGAGGGGGAGGGTGAGGGGGGAGGGTGAGGGGGAGGGTGAGGGGGAGGGAAGGACTGGAGACAGTTTTAAGAAGTTTAATAAAGTTAGCGAGCATTTTACCTTCCGACGGATCTTCTAGGTCCTGAAAACATGCTGAAAACTCCAATGAGCCGATCAAAATGGCTGATCAGCGAAGTAAATAGCAACCCAACTCCACTGGCTTTGACCAAACGGCAACCTAATTTTAGTTGAGGCCTGTTTTGAATTTGTTGAAATAATCGCAGGAACATAGAAGAAGCCTTGACTACTGGAAACCACTTTCGACTATTAGGGAGAGTGACCAGAACCTCTGGGAACCTCACAGAAACCTTGGGTGGGGTGCAAGGTCTCCAGAGGTTTCTGTTCAGGTTTCCTAAGTGGGACAGGGGCTCAATGCACAAAGCACTTCATAACAGTGTGCAATTTGTTTTCATTGTTCATTCCTCCTTACGTACAGTATGTATATCATATGCACAGATGAGCTAACTACAATTATGATTTCACAATATTCTATTGCACTCAAACATGTGTTCTGTGATAGAATTTCTAGGCCCTGGAATATGTAACATTTTTCAAATGGAGAATGATAAAGAATGGTCTTGACCCAAAATAGAAACATAGAAACATAGAAATTAGGTGCAGGAGTAGGCCATTCAGCCCTTCGAGCCTGCACCGCCATTCAATATGATCATGGCTGATCATCCAACTCAGTATCCCGTACCTGCCTTCTCTCCATACCCTCTGATCCCTTAGCCACAAGGGCCACATCCAACTCACTCTTAAATATAGCCAATGAACTGGCCTCAACTACCCTCTGTGGCAGAGAGTTCAGAGACTCACCACTCTCTGTGTGAAGAAAGTCTTTCTCATCTCGGTCTTAAAGGATTTCCCCCTTATCCTTAAGCTGTGACCCCTTGTCCTGGACTTCCCCAACATCGGGAACAATCTTCCTGCATCTAGCCTGTCCAACCCCTTAAGAATTTTGTAAGTTTCTATAAGATCCCCTCTTAATCTCCTAAATTCCAGAGAGTATAAACCAAGTCTATCCAGTCTTTCTTCATAAGACAGTCCTGACATCCCAGGAATCAGTCTGGTGAACCTTCTCTGCACTCCCTCTATGGCAATAATGTCCTTCCTCAGATTTGGAGACCAAATCTGCACGCAATACTCCAGGTGTGGTCTCACCAAGACCCTGTACAACTGAAGTAGAACCTCCCTGTACTCAAATCCTTTTGCTATGAAAGCTAACATACCATTCGCTTTTTTCACTGCCTGCTGCACCTGCATGCGACTGGTGTACCATGACACCCAGGTCTCGCTGCATCTCCCTTTCTAATCGGCCACCATTTAAATAATATTCTGCTTTCCTGTTTTTGCCACCAAAGTGGATAACCTCACATTTATCCACATTATACTGCATCTGCCAAACCTTTGCCCACTCACCCAGCCTATCCAAGTCACCTTGCAGTCTCCTAGCATCCTCCTCACAGCGAACACTGCCCCCCAGCTTAGTGTCATCCGCAAACTTGGAGATATTGCCTTCAATTCCCTCATCCAGATCATTAATATATATGTAAATAGCTGGGGTCCCAGCACTGAGCCTGCGGTACCCCACTAGTTACTGCCTGCCATTGTGAAAAGGACCCGTTTACTCCTACTCTTTGCAGAATGTCACCTATTCCTTTTCTCCAGAGATGCTGCCTGGCCCATTGATATTCCAGCATTTTGTGTCTATCTTCCGTGTAAACCAGCATTTGCAGTTCCTTTCTACACATGATAATGTTAATTGAGGTCAGAGTACCAGGGATACTTCCCCTTTGCTTCTTTGAGTGCCATGGAATATTTTGCATTCATCTCAGTGAGTAAGCAGGACCTCGTGTAATGTTGCCTACAAGGGTAGAGCACTCTCTCAGCACTGCACCAAATCTCAGCAATGTACATTGCTGCACTCTTGTCTCTGGAGTGAGAGTTGAACCCATAACCTTCTGACTTGAAGGCAAAAGTACTGCTAAATAGCCAGAACTGGCATAGTCCCAGATGACTGCACATATAAAGGTGGTTTGCTTCTTCATAATCACTGACAGATTTCATATGGTGTATATCCCATGTTGTACATGCAGTTTTTACTAATTTAGTTTAGTTTAGTTTAGAGATACACCTCTGAAACGGGCCCTTCGGCCCACCAAGTCCGCACTGACCAACGATCCTCGCACACTAAGCTATCCTACACACACTAGGGACAAATTATAATTATACCAAGCCAATTAACCTGTATGTCTTTGGAGTGTGGGGGGGGGGGGGGGGGGGGGGGGGGTACCAAAGATCTTGGGGAAAACCCAAGCAGATCACGGGGAGAATGTACAAACTCTGTACAAACAGCAACTGTAGTCAGGATCGAACCCTGGTCTCTGGCACTGCAAGGCAGCAACTCTACTGCTGCTTCACCGTGCCGGCCTTTGCGCCACTGTGCCACCTTTGATATAGAATCATTCCTTTGCAAATGAATCCTACAATGTCACAATTCAAAGAGAGCAAGGTTAGCAGACAAGACAGGCAGGGGCACAGCAAAGAGATAGAAAAGACCAATGGTTCAAACTGCATTGATTTCAATGCTAGAGGCTTAACAGGTAAGGTGAATGATCTCAGAGCGTGGATTGTCTCAGGGACTGGGATATTGTAACTATAACAGAAACATGGATGAGGGAAGGCTCCATGTTCGAGGGTATGCTATATTAAAGGCACGGTAGAGATGTAGTAGAGAGAGCAGGGGAGGTTGTTTTTTTTGATGAGGGAGGATATATGAGTTTAGAGAGGATATTATTGGGGGATTGTCCAGTGAAGCTATATGCTTAGAGTGTAAAAACAGGAAGGGAATGATCATTTTGATGTATTATAGCTTCCTCCAATAGCACAAATTGTAAGGAGATTGTAGATACCTGGAAGAATAATGGAATAGCATTAGTGGGAGACTTCAACTTCCCTAACATTGACAGTATCTCTAAAAGGGTAAAGGGGTTGGATGGGATGGATTTTGTTAAATGTCACCCATAAAGCTTCCTCCATCAATGTGTAGAGGGTGCTACTAGAGTCAAGTCGTCATATTTATTTATATAGCGCATTTAAAAAAACAACTCTCGTTGACCAAAGTGCTTTACATTTGTTATAAGAATAGAGTAAAGGGGTTGGATGGGATGGATTTTGTTAAATGTCACCCATAAAGCTTCCTCCATCAATGTGTAGAGGGTGCTACAAGAGTCAAGTCGTCACATTTATTTATATAGCACATTTAAAAAAACAACTCTCGTTGACCAAAATGCTTTACATTTGTTATAAGAATAGTATACACAAGCAGGCTACATACATATATACAAATAGCCCTCGCTCAGAGGACGTCAGGAAAGGCTTGGGAGAACAGATAAGTTTTTAGTCTAGACTTAAAGGAGTCGATGGAGGGGGCAGTTCTGATGGGGAGGGGGATGCTGTTCCACAGTCTAGGAGCTGCGACCGCAAAGGCGCGGTCGCCCCTGAGCTTATGCCTAGACTGCGGGACATTCAGCAACCCCAAGTCGGCCGATCTGAGGGACCTGGAGGTGGTGTAGTGGGTGGGAAGACTTTTACTGTAGGTGGGTGCAAGCCCATTGAGGGCTTTGTAGACAAAGAGGAGGGTCTTGAAATGTATTCGGAACCGCACAGGGAGCCAGTGGAGAGAGGCCAGGATCGGGGTGATGTGGTCCCTTTTTCGGGAGCCTGTCAGGAGTCTCGCTGCAGTGTTTTGGACCAGTTGCAGGTGGGACAGGGAAGATTGGCTGATGCCAGTGTAGAGGGAGTAAAGCGAATCTAGGCAGGAGGAGACAAATGTATGAATGATCTTTTCGAGGTCATCAAACTGGAGGAATTATTTTATTTTAGCTATCATCCGAAGCTGAAAGAAGCTAGCTTTTACCATGGCATTGACTTGTTTGTCAAACTTCAGTGCTGAGTCAAATATCACGCCAGGGTTTTTGATGTGAGGTTTGAGTAGTGGGGTAAGGCTTCCAAGGCTGCCTGCTTTCATTTTGATTGAGTCTGAGGGGCCGAGAAGGATGACCTCAGACTTACTCTCGTTTAGTTGGAGGAAGTTCTGGGCCATCCAACACTTTATATCCTCGAGGCAGCGGGTAAGGTTAAGCAGATTTGATTGGTTTTTGGGCTTCAGGGGGAGCTGTGTATTGTCTGTGTAGCAATGGAAGCAATGAAGAGGGTACGATACTCTATCTTCTCTTAAGAAATGAGCTTGGGCAAGAGACTGACGTGTCAGTGTCTCTTTAGGGATGGGACTTACTTTACCCATTTTTGTCCTTGTGCAATGTTTTGGAGAGATTGTGCACATCTCTGCTCTCATTCCATGCTCATGATGGATGCCAATATGTATATGGACACAAAGTGCTGGAGTAACTGAGCGAGTCAAGCAGCATCTTTTGAGAACATGGATAGGTAACGTTTCAGGTTGAGTACCTTCTTTTGAGGAAGGCACCCAATCCAAAACATCACCTGTCCATGTTCTCAGAGAATTTACTTCAGGACTTTGTGTCAATTTCTGGAATGCCAGCATCTGCAGTTCCTTTTTTCAATGTGAATACGTATATCTTGGTTATAACAAATGGATTGTTTTCAAACTGTCAATCTGAAACTTGTGCGCCGCATCTGCACCCCGATGAGGTCATCCATACCAGACCATTGGAGATGTCCTCATTCTTTAGGAAATGGGGATTCCCCTCTTCCATTTTAGATGAGGCTCTCACTAGGCTCTCTGCGATATCCTGCAGCTCCGCTCTTGCTCCCCCTCCACCCATTCACAACAAGGATAAAGTCCTCCTTGACCTCACCTTCCACCCCATCAGCCGTCACATACAGCATATAATCCTCCAACACTTTTTCCACGCCCAACGGGATCCCACTACTGGCCACAACTTTCCATCTCCACCCCTTTCTGCTTTCCGCAGAGACTGTTCCCTCCGCAACTCCCTGGTCAACTCATCCTTTCCCACCCAACCCACCCCCTCTCCAGGTGCTTTCCCCTGCTACCGCAGGAGACGCAACACCTGTCCCTTTATCTCCCCCCTTGACTCCAACAGTCTTTTCAGGTGAGGCAGAGGTTCACTTGCACCTCCTCCGACCTCACCGACTGTATCCGCTGTTCCAGGTGTCAACTTCTGTCCATCAGCGAGACCAAGCGCAGACTCGGAGATTGTTTTGCTGAACACCTCTGCAGCCCATCTTAACCTATCTGATCTCCTGGTTGCTCAGTACTTTAATTCCCCCTCCCATTCCCAATCTGACCATTCTCTCCTGGGTCTCCTCCATTGTCAGAGTGAGGCCCAGTGCGAATTGGGGGAACAGCACCTAATTTTTCGCATGGGCAGCTTAAGGGCCTGTCCCACTTGGCCGTCATTCGCTCGCCATTTATGCGACCTGCTAGCGTGTGGGTAGCATGTGGGGGAATTGTTTTATTTTAGCTATCATCCGAAGCTGGAAGAAGCTAGCTTTTGCCACGGCATTGACTTGTTTGTCAAATTTCAGTGCTGAGTCAAATATCACACCAAGGTTTTTGACGTGAGGTTTGAGTAGTGGGGTAAGGCTTCCAAGGCTGCCTGCTATCATTTTTATTTAGTCTGAGGGGCCGAAAAGGATGACCTCAGACTTATTCTCGTTTAGTGGATGCATTAGTGATAATTTTTCAAAACTCTTTAGATTCTGGTGTAGTTCCTGAGGATTGGAGGGTAGCTAATGTAACACCACTTTTTAAGAAGGGAGGGAGAAAGAAAACGGGGATTTACAGACCAGTTAGTCTAACACCGGTAGTGGGGAAACTGCTAGAGTCAGTTATTAAAGATGGAATAGCAGCACATTTGGAAAGTGGTGAAATCAGCATGGATTTATGAAAGGTATATCATGTCTGACGAATCTTATAGAATTTTTCGAGGATGTAACTAGTAGTGGGGATAAGGGAGAACCAGTGGATGGGTTATATCTGGACTTTCAGAAGGCTTTCGACAAGGTCCCACATAAGAGATTAGTATACAAACTTAAAGCACACGGTATTGGTGGTTCAGTATTGATGTGGATAGAGAACTGGCTGGCAGACAGGAAGCAAAGAGTAGGAGTAAACGGGTCCTTTTCAGAATGGCAGGCAGTGACTAGTGGGGTACCGCAAGGCTCAGTGCTGGGACCCCAGCAATTTACAATATATATTAATGATTTGGACGAGGCAGGCAATTGAATGCTCTGGAACATCTCTGCCAAGAGGGTAGTTGAGGCAGTTCATTGACACGAAGGGGATCAGAGGGTATGGAGGAAGGCAGTACGTACTAGATCTGATCATATTGAATGGCGGTGCAGGCTCGAAGGGCTGCGCAGTTTCTATGTTTCTATGATGCGAGCAGGAAGCAGGGCGGGCAGTGCAGGAGTGCTAGGGTTGCAGATGCAGTAGTGATGTGGATAAATGTGAGGTTATCCACTTTGGTGGCAAAAACAGGAAAGTAGACTATTATCTCAATGGTGGCAGATTAGAAAATGGGGAGATGCAATGAGACCTGGGTGTCATGGTACACCAGTCATTGAAAGTAGGCATGCAGGTGCAGCAGGCAGTGAAGAAAGTGAATGGCATGTTAGTATTCATAGCGAAAGGATTTGAGTATAGGAGCAGGGAGGTTCTACTGCAGTTGTACAGGGTCTTGGTGAGACCACACCTGGAGTATTGCGTATTGGTCTCCAAATCTGAGGAAATACATTCTTGCCAAAGAGGGAGTACAGAGAAGGTTCACCAGACTGATTCCTGGGATGTCAGGACTTTCATACGAGGAAAGACTGGATAGACTCAGCTTGTACTCGCTAGAATTTTGAAGATTGAGGGAGTTTGTATAGAAACTTACAAAATTCTGAAGTGGTTGGACAGGCTATATGCATTGGATGTGGGGAAGTCCAGAACAAACAGTTTAAGGATAAGGGGAAATCTTTTAGGACCGAGATGGGAAAAAAAAAATTCACACACGAGTCTCTGGAATGGCCACAGAAGGTCCAGTTCATTGGCTATATTTAAGAGGGAGTGGATGTGGCCCTTGTGGCTAGGATCAGGGGGTATGGAGAGAAGGCAGGTACGGGATAACTCCTGAGTTTCTAAGAAGTATCTATGAGATGCTGCCGGTCCGCTGAGTTACTCCTGCATATCTTCAAATGACGTCACGGCTGTGCGTCAAACCAGTTCTCCCACCAGTCTTACTGTCTCCGACTACATTCTATCTCTGTCCTGCCCTGCCATCAGTCTGAAAAATGGTCTCGACCCAAAACGTCACCCATTTCTTCTCTCAGCCATGCTGCTCGTCTGCTGAGTTGGTCTACAGTCTGAAATGTATCACTTTGGATGAGAAATAGCATAATCTTCAAGATTCCTCTATGTTTTTCCACTGATCTGATTGGAAAAGTGCTGCAATGGTATTTCCCATGGTGGTTGACCATATAACTAACAAATATATGATTTAAATCTATATTTTATTCTTTCTATTGTTTTATGATAAAACTGTAATTACTATTATTCCAGTTTATTATGAAATTATATTATCTTACATTTGTTACATGACAGCACGTATGATACAATCCATTCATAATGGAGGGAATTCATTGTCCTTAGTGAAGACCTGTGCCAAACAAAGCTGCCTCACTAAACCAACAGTTCTTCTTGCTGCAATGCTGTACCTTACCTCCAATGAGCTTCCTGCCTGGAATGAAACTAACCAACATTGCAGGTGGGAACAAGGAACTGCAGTTGCTGGAATCTTGAGTAAGTCAAAAAAAAGTGTGGGAGTAACTCGGCAAGTCAGACACCATCTGTGAAGGGAATGGATAGGCAACGTTGGCATTTCTTCTTCAGACTCATTGTAGTAGGGAGATTAAGCTGGAAAAGAGGTTGGGGTGGAAACAAGAGTGACAAGTGATAGGTGGATACAGATGAGAGGGGGTTGATTGGCCTTTGTCCACCAATCTGCCAGAGATGAAAAGTATGAAAAGGAGATATGGTGTGAAATATAAAGCCGAAGGGATTAAGGTGGAAGGGGACAGGGGGAAAGGGGGAAAGGGGACATGGTGTTGGGAGAAATAGATGCACACCATGCTGGGGGCACGGGAAGGAGAGGGGCGGAAAATAGGTATTGCATGAAATTTGAAAATGAATGTTCATACTGTTGGGTTGTAAGCTCCCAAGAAGTATAGGAGGAACTATTCCTCCAGTTTGCATGTGGTTTTACTATGGCAATTGTGGACATCTAGCACAAAAAGGTCAATAGAGGAATGGGAAGGGTTTTAAAATGCTTCTTAATGGGGCAACTGTGTAATCGACAATCCAAACATTGTGCATTTAATTTCTTTGGAAATGTTATGCTACAATGCTGAGAACTATATTCTGCACTCTGGTATTTTTCTCTTCGCTCTGTCTTTTGTGTTTGGTTTGATTGTAATAATGTATAATATTAACTGATTTGATTAAATAGTACACAAACAAAAACTCTTCACTGTATCTCACATGTGAGAATAATAAACCTAAACAATAAACCTAAACCTGAATATGTCAAAGGTAGTCTTGGTAGTCGAGATGCCGTGTGCAAATGTTGCTTGTGTTTATGTACATTGGAAGGCCATAGCAACATAGATATTAGGTGCAGGAGCAGGCCATTCGGCCCTTCGAGCCTGCACCGCCATTCAATATGATCATGGCTGATCATCCAACTCAGTATCCTGCACCTGCCTTCTCTCCATACCCCCTGATCCCTTCAGCCACAAGGGCCACATCCAACTCCCTCTTAAATATGGCCAACAAACTGGCCTCAACTACCTTCTGTGGCAGAGAATTCCACAGATTCACCACTCTCTGTGTGAAAAACGATTTTCTCATCTCGGTCCTAAAAGACTTCCCCCTTATCCTTAAACTGTGACCCCTTGTCCTGGACTTCCCCAACATCGGGAACAATCTTCCTGCATCTAGCCTGTCCAACCCCTTAAGAATTTTGTAAGTCTCTATGAGATCACCCCTCAATCTTCTAAATTCCAGCGAGTACAAGCCGAGTCTATCCAGTCTTTCTTCATATGGAAGTCGTGTCATCCCAGGAATCAGTCTGATAAACCTTCTCTGTACTCCCTGTATGGCAAGAATGTCTTTCCTCAGATTAGGAGACCAAAAAAAACATACTTTGACCTTGCTGGCTTGTTCCCTGAAGCATACAAGAGAACAAATCTTACACTCAACATCTAGTATAGTTTAGTTTAGCTTATTGTCACGTGTACTGAGGGTACAGTGAAATGCTTTTTTTGTTGCGTGCCATCCAGTCAACAGAAAGACTATACATGATTGCAATCCAGCCATCCACAGTGTACAGACACAGATGTCCATTAAAGTCCAATGAAAGACACAAAATGCTGGAGTAACTCAGAGGGACAGGCAGCATCTCTGGAGAGAATGAATGGGTGATGTTTCGGGTCAAGACCCTTCTTCAGACTCTGAAAATTCAGATTCTGAAGGTCTCAACCCGACACGTCACCCACTCTTTTTCCAGAGATGCTGCCTGTCTCACTGAGTTACTCCAGCATTTTGTGTCGACCTTCGATTTTATACCAGCATCTGCAGTTCTTTCCTACACAAAGTCCGATGAAAGATAGGCCGAGGGTCTCCAATGAGGTAGATGGTAGCTCAGGACTGCTCTCTAGTTGGTGATAGGATGGTTCAACTGCCCGATAACAGCCGGGAAGAAACTGAATCTGGAGGTGTCCATTTCCACATTTCTATATCTCTTGCCTGATGGGAGAGGGGAGAAGAGGGAGAGCCCGGGGTGAGACTTATCATTGATTATGCTGCTGGCCTTGCCGAAGTAGAGTGAAGTATAGATTAAATCAACAAAAGGGAGGTTTGTTTGTGTGATGGTCTGGGCTGTGTCCAGAATTCTCTGCAATTTCTTGTGGTCTTGGAAGGACCTGTTCCAAACCATGCTGTGATGCATCCCGATAAAATGTCACCTCATCTGTTTAAATTGGTGAGAGTTGTAAGGGACATGCCAAACTTCCTAAGCCTTCTAATGAAGTAGATCCAGTGGAGACAAAATGTTCTTCTTCCCTGTCTCACCTGCACCAGTGCAAGCATGTCAAAGCACTGGAAATATACTGTCAATCCTGTTTTCACAAATCCTCCAAGTCCATTTGGTCACATCAATGTCCTCCCCCAAGCCAATATCGCCAGCAGTGAGGCCCTGATTAGATTAATTGGCTCCAATATTCAGGCCACCTTGTTTATACTCTTTTCATTCTCACTCAGTAACACTGTCATTAACCCATCAACCAGTTGATCTCCACAATTTAACATGTCCGCCCTGACCTCTCTTTATCATCATAATCACAGTTATTGCCTTCGTCTTATCTGCCATTGTCTCCGCAACATAAAACCAACTTGTTTTCCAATGTTCCCAATCCTGACTGAAATCTTGGACATGAAACATTTATCTTGTTTCTCTTTCCACAGCTGCCTGACCTGTTGGGTGTTTCCAGCATTTTCTCTTTTTTATTTCAGTTTGCCAACACCTGCAGTTATTTTTTTTAAATTTTCATTCAGTGCAGAGGTGTTGAAAATGCGAGCAGGAAGAATCGAAACTAATTAGTAAAGCTGAATGCATATGTGAAAGTGAGATGGATTATGGAATTGGCACTTGTGCTTTGTCTAATGCAGCCATGTGCTTTTTATTATTGACAACATGTGGTGCATTTGTTTTATTGATGAGGAAACAGTTTTAACTGTAAGGAAATTGTACCTCAAATTTCACAAAAGTATCTGTGCACATTTCACAAATAAATCTCAGCCAGGAAAGGCAGGGCAGTGAAGCACTATGGAGATCCAAAGCATTGAGCCACAAAGTAGTCAGCTGCAAATCAGATGGAAGTCTGATAAAATAGATTTATTGTATTTTGTGTGTTGTTGTACAAAGATCAGTGGCAGTCTGGAATTTCCTCACAGAGAAGGGGGTAATGTCTACACAAAAGGTATTCTGGTTTGTTTCAGTGCTATGAGTGGTTTGCAGGAAATGTCCACCTCTTTTGAATAAAGGGTGAATAAAGTGCTCCCTGTGATTATTTCTTGTGAGAAGGGAGATGGGGAGCAAAAAAAAAACAAGAAAGATAACTACCTTGATAGAAAAAGTAACTGCAGTAAGATTTAGCACGATTCCCTGCAGTTTTAGTAGACTTCTTTATCACCTTATTCCATGAGATGGATTTCAATAGAGTTCATTTAAATAAATTTTGGACACCAGAATAACGTCAATTTAAATCTAAAGAGTAAATTAAAGAATATTAGGGCTAATATAGAAAAATAGATGGAACAAATATAGATAGAACCAGGGAAAGAGTTAAGATGGCAGGAGAAAGGATTAGCCATCTGTTCAGTTCGGAAAGCCACAATTCTGAGCGAATTGCTTAATCTACACCTTCTCTCATGTTAGCTTAATTTACAGAGAAATTGGACAAGGCATAAAACCAGCATTTTATCCTGATCTCATCCCTCTTCAGATAGACAGCTCAAGGAAAATTTGCCTCACAAAATCCTTGTACGCAGCTAAATGTGTTTGTTTTTACATTTTTTGGATTTTACTTTTGTTTCTTCAGCTCGAACAAAAACTGTTAGACCCTGGGTAAGAGTTTTGTCTCATGCCAGAGTTGGCTGACTATCATCATCGCAACTAATCCTATAGAGATAGCTTGACACTGCACAATTCTCTCATTGAACTGTGATAACGTCTTCGAAAACTTCAGAAATGCTAATACTTTTTCTAAACCCACTTGGGATAAGAATTCCTCAAGCACCACATGTAACAGTTTTGGAACATCACTTTTTACAAATGGGGTTACAATTTTGCTACATAGTACAAGTACATTTTGCTACATTTACATAGTAAATCCCTAAGAGGCTGCTTTCTGCTTTCATTCATGTACAGTCACAGCAATTAATTCCTGGTCACTCCCTTACTGAGTGAAGAAGAAGCAGGAAGAAAACCACATCTCATCTATTATTACCATCTTCCCTGTATTCCTTTCATTAAATGAATTATCTGTAGGGCTTTTTATGTGAAAAGAAAATCTAATTAGCAACTATATAGCCTTCCAAATGACTCTTTACTTTAATTACTCATCTATCTATATTACTAAAAGTATGATCTTGGTCACTTCCTGTTGTTTTGTATATTGATTTTAGAAAAAAACGCTGCCACTTACGGCTGTGATTTTTGGCCATCTTACTCAGAGCCCCTCTCCGCTGCGCAGCACAAGAGGATTTCTCCCATCGATGAAAAAAAATAAGAGTTATTAGTGTTTAAAAAATGTTGAGATTTTCTCTCCTGAAGGCCACGCCCCTTCCAGAGGGACTATAAAACCCAGAAGTGTTGAGTGCCTCAGTCAGTCTCTGCAAGATGGGGGAGCGAGAGGGTCACACCTCTCAGACTAAGTTGTGAATAACACTGAACACGTCTACTAAACTGTGAGTGGTTTTACTGACCTGTCAGTGCCCTTAATGTGGTTTGAAAATATAGTTTGGAAATGCTAAAGCTGTGTTGCCTTTGGTTTTGAAATGCTAAAGCTGTGTTGCCTTTGGTTTGGAAATGCTAAAGCTGTGTTGCCTAATTAAAGTTGCCTTACCTAATTAAAGTTGCCTTGCATAATTAAAGTTGCCTTGCATAATTGAAGTGGCAGACTTGCAGCACTTTCCATTGATGATGTCACAGTGCCATCTCACAGGCATCGAATCACAATGGATATCACTTACATCTGACATCACAATGGGACGGAGGTGGGAAATTGCAACCTTCACGTATTTACACGAATGCAATCAACCTGGCGTGCACAATCAAATAAAACAAGTTATCCTCCCCCTCCCTCCCTATCTACCTCCCTCCCTATCTACCTCCCTCCCTATCTACCTCCCTCCCACTCTACCCCCTCCCCATCCCTCTCTACCCCCCCCCCCTCTCCCCCTCTCTCTCTGCCCCCTTCTCCCTCTCTAGGGAGTGGTGATTATTAGGACCTATGTGTGAGTGGTGAAGTATTGCGTTCGGGGACCAGCCCTCCCCTGTGACACCACGCGCACCTCTTACCCCTCAATCTCTACCCCCTCCCCCTACCTCTACCCCCCCTGTCTCTACCCCCCCTCACCCTCTCCCTTTCTATCCCCTCCCCCTCCCTCTCTAACACCCCTCTCCTGCACAGTTGCGGGCAATGTATGAGTGGATAGGGCGGGGAATGGGGGAAAAAGGGGCAAATGAATAATATTGATATAATATCAAGGGGGGGGGTTAGTGTGTGGGGGGAGTTGGTTTGTGTGTGTGTGTGTGTGTGTGTGTGTGTGTGTGTGTGTGTGTGTGTGTGTGTGTGTGTGTGTGTGTGTGTGTGTGTGTGTGTGTGTGTGTGATGCCGCCGCCCCCCACCCCCACAACCGCGCGTTGAGGGGACGGGATCCAATGGGTCCCACTTGGTCTAGTTTTCCTTAAAATTGTCGATGCTAGTAAGACACGCCTGATTATAACTCAGTTTCTCAGAAAGTAGCAGGACTACCATGCAATGGAAAATAAAACATCTTGATTTTCAGCAGCAGTGTTACATCTGAGAGGTGAAACGTGGACAATAATGGAAGTTTCTTTTGGAATGTCAAATATTAATCACAGAGGTATTTTTTTAATATAAGAACTGAGCTCCATTGAAAATGAACAGAGGGTGGCCTAACAGACACTAATTCTCTCTCACAATTATATCCATGATCTAACTATTAGATGTTGTCAGTTTATCCAGATTCACATTTTTTGCAAATAAGTTTTTTTGTTGATCCTTTTCCTTTGCCACATTTACATTTGATGATATATTTGAAGCAAAGCAAAAATAACATGGAACATTCAAAAGCACATCTGGTTAACTAAAGTTTTGCTGCCAGGCATTTTAATTCAGCTGGAATATTTGTAAAATAAACTTTGTCGGAGTTTAACAATTGTCATTTGGCATTAGCCTCTGTGACCCTTCAGCTGTTAAATTTGGCTCTAAGTGTTTGTAACTTTATTTTCAACAGTTGCATTTTCTACTAATTTTCTCCACTTTACTGTGCGCCTAAAAATTTGGTTTTAATTTTACGGTCATCTTTTTATTTTGTCTTGCTTACAGCTGCAACCTGGAAAGAAAATAAGAACTCTCCCCCTTTTCAACAAACAGGACTTTAAGAAGAAAAGGATAAGAGGCCAGTTCATAATTGGTCCTGTAAAGCCACATAATATAGTCCCAAACTTAGCAATATAAAAAAAAATTCCAGTGCACTTTGTGGAGAAAGACCATCGATGGGCCATGTACTGCCAAGGAAAGTTATAGGACAGTGGAGGCTTTAGATGAACCATCGCTGAATTCCCATGAAATTTGTAAATATTTCCTTCATTTGTTCTCCATCTCCAATTAGTTGTGGTCAGACTGATCAAAGGCCGAAGAGGCCAGTTGCATGTGAACCAGCATCCCTCATCGTGACGTCCGCAAAGCAGAATGAAATATGAAATATCAAGTTTCCGCCGATGTATGAACTTGTAAAAATCTGAAAGAATAGGAGGTTTTTCACACTGAGTAATGTGAAACATTTGGTGGCAATTCTAAAGCACAGAAGAGGGAAGCTAAAGTCCAGATCTGGCCTGCAGTAAGTCAGAAGAAGGCAGAAGTTAAATTAAGTGCTAGCATGACTTCTCTTGATGTGAACTTTATTAAGACCTCAGCCACACTGTAAAGTTAAAAGAAATCTCTCCTGGGAATATCTGCAGCAAACTTATTGGGATGGTAAACATCTCAGTGAAAAAACAAAAACATATCTATTCATTTCTTTGTTTTTCCTGATCCACTCAAAGGCTTTCGACTGAGAGCAGGCTAAGGGGGGGGGATCTGCTTTTGTTGCAAACTGTGTCGCCAGAGACAGGTGTTGCGGATAATTAGTCAAGTAGGCCAAAGCCTACAGCCCTTAAAAACAGCCTACGTAAATAAATAACCTCAAGTGAAACCAGAAGGATACATCACACAAAGTCTTACAGGCCATGTAACACAAGCCTGGAACCCTTTATCTCTTTTGCAGACCACTGTTCAAGAGTGCGAAGTGCCATCAGGGACAGGGCTTTCCGAACAATGCAGTGTTTTTAATTGCTTCCTATGTCTTTCCCAGCTGTCACTCTTTAAGTGGGGTCAGAAGCTGGCACCGATTCTGCCTAAGGCACTTGCAGAACTTCTTAGTGTTGCCGGGAGTGCCATTGCCTCCTTCCAACACAAGTTAACGGTACTTCTCCTCGGAGTTATTCAACAATGTTGATCCACAGATCCAGATGCAGAAATAGTTCAAAGCAGTTTATAATTTTACATTCATTAATTTAAGATATATGTAGCAATTTAATCTTGCTTTATTAATGTTGCTTTATTTTCACAAATATCTATTTTTAGTTTTAGCTTTGGAGATTCAGCGCTGAAACAGGCCAGTCAGCCCACGGAGTCTGTGGCGACCAGCAATCCCCGTCATATTAGCACACATTACACACTTGGGACAATTTAGCATTTTTACCAAAGCCAATTACATACAGACCTGTATATCTTTGGAGTTTAGGAGGAAACCAGAGCACCCGGGAAAATCCACACGGTCACGGGAGAATATACAAACTCCGTAATGTCATAACCCGTAGTCAGAATCGATCCCGGGGCTGTGGTGCCGTAAGGCAACAACTCTACCACTGTGCCGTCTCAGAAATATATATAATTTCGTAAAGCAAGGAGCCTCTTGCTAGCGTGGACAGTCTCAGACAATAGCAATTGTGCCTGGATTTCAGTGGCTGTGCTACAGTCATAGAGCTATACAACAGAGAAATAGACCCTTTGGTCGCATTCATTCAAGGCAAAGGGGTAACTGTGTTGAAAGGGACCCTTTGAAGGCACAGGAGAAGGACAAGATGCTGAATGTATATTTCTCATCTGTATTTACTGTGGAAAATGACATTAAGAAAGTTAGAGAACTTGGGGAAGTTAACACTGATTTAAGAGCGTCAACATTGCAGCAGAAGAGTGCAGGAGGTCATAACATGAATGAAGGTAGATCCTTCAACCCAACTTGCCCACACCAGACAACGTGTCCCAGCTATGCTAGCCCCACCTACCTGAGCTTGGTCCATATCCCTCCAAACCTGTCCTATCCATATACCTGTCTAACTGTTTCTCAAACATTGGGTTAGTCCCAACCTCAACTACCTTTCCTGGCAGCTTGTTCCATACACCCACCACCCTTTGTGTGAAAAAATTACCCCTCAGAATCCTATTAAATCTTTTCCCCTTCACCTTGAACCTATGTTCTCTGGTCCTCGATTCTCCTACTCTGGGCAAGAGATTCTGTGCATCTACCCGATCTATTCCTCTCATGATTTTATACACCTCTATAAGATCACCCCTCGTCCTACTGCGCTCCAAGGAATAGAGAACCATGGGTGATTGGTCAGAAGACAGGAGGGTGGTTAATGTTATGCCTCTATTGAACAATGACTACATCAGTGCTGGATATGTTATTGCAATGGTTTCTGAGACATGGGATCTCTATGCATCTGGAACAATCAGGACAAATCAGGAAAGGTCAGAGCAGCTTTGTGGATAGGAAATTGTGTCTCACCAAATTGATTGAGTTTTTTGAAGGGGTGACCAGGAAGACTTATGAGGACTGTTGACCACCTGCATGTGCAGAGATTGGTGAACAATGTCCATTCTATCATGGGCTTCTCACTTCCAACCATCCAGTCCATCGTCGTGGTGTGTTGCATCAGGAAGGCTGGTTGTATCATCAAGAATACCTGCCACCCTGGATATCCAGACTTAAGAACAGCTTCTTCCCTACGGCCATCAGACTTTTCTTTTACAGCCCTTTCCCAAGGGCTATGCCATGTACTCTGGTCTCATTCAGTTATTCTGTCATTGCAGTTCAGAGTGTTTTGTGCACTGCTTCAGACTGCATTCTGCTGTTTTGCATTCATCATATTTATTGCTGTACTTATTGTATTTGTCTACTCCATTCCTCAATTTTTGTAAAATAGGAATTTCATTGCACGCATGTTTCTATGACAATAAACTAATCTGAATCTGATGACAGTGTCGGAGATGTTGTCAGCATGGAGATAAGCAGGGCCTTTGTCAAGGTACTGCATGGTAGGCTGATCCGGAAGGTTCAATCACATGAGATCCAGGGCAAGCTAGCCAATAGGATACAAAATTGTCTTGACAGTACAAAACAGCAGGTAGTGGTGGAGGGTTGATTTTTTCAGACTGGAGGCTTGTAATAGGTGGTGTACCACAGGACTCTGTGTTGGTTCCACTGTTGCTCATATTTTATATCAACAATTTGGATCAGGGTATAGGTAGCATTGTTAGTAAGTTTTTAGATTACACAAATATTTGTGACATGGTGGACAATAAAGAAAGTTATCTAAGACTATGAACAGATCTTGATCAACTGGGTCAATGGGGAAAGGAGTGGCCGATGGAGTTTAATTCCAATAAATGCAAGATGTTTCACTTTGGTAAGACAAATAAGGGCACGACTTACACAGTAAATGTTAGCGCATTGGGGAATGTTGTAGAACAGGGAGACCTAGAGGTGCAGGTTACATATTTCCAGTAAGGTGGTGACAGGTGGAAAAGGTGGTGAAGAAGGCATTTGGCATGCTTGCCTTCATTGGTCAGGATATTTAGAATTAGAGTTAGAATGCAACATTATAGCTGTACAGAACATTGGCAAGGCCGCATTAGGAGTACTGTGTACAGTTCAGGTTGCCTTGCTCTAGGAAATATCTAATAAAAGAGTGCAAAAAGAAAATTACAAGCATGATACCAGGTCTAGATGGTTTGAGTTATAAGGGGAGGCAAATAGGTTGGGTCTTTTTTCCATTGGAGCATAGGAGGCTAAAGCACAACCACATAGAAGTATAAAATCATGAGGGGAACAGATAAGTTGAATAGCCTTGGTCTTGTTCCAAAGGTAATAGTGGGTAAAACGAAGAGCAGAGGTTTAAGGTATAACCATATAACCATGTGAGGTTATCCACTATAAATGTGAGGTTATCCACTTTGGTGGCAAAAACAGGAAAGCAGACTATTATTTAAATGGTGGCCGATTAGGAAAAGGGGAGATGCAGCGAGACCTGGGTGTCATGGTACACCAGTCATTGAAAGTAGGCATGCAGGTGCAGCAGGCAGTGAAAAAAGCGAATGGTATGTTAGCTTTCATAGCAAAAGGATTTGAGTACAGGAGCAGGGAGGTTCTACTTCAGTTGTACAGGGTCTTGGTGAGACCACACCTGGAGTATTGCGTACAGTTTTGGTCTCCAAATCTGAGGAAGGACATTATTGCCATAGAGGGAGTGCAGAGAAGGTTCACCAGACTGATTCCTGGGATGTCAGGACTGTCTTATGAAGAAAGACTGGATAGACTCGGTTTATACTCTCTGGAATTTAGGAGATTGAGAGGGGATCTTATAGAAACTTACAAAATTCTTAAGGGGTTGGACAGGCTAGATGCAGGAAGATTGTTCCCGATGTTGGGGAAGTCCAGGACAAGGGGTCACAGCTTAAGGATAAGGGGGAAATCCTTTAAGACCGAGATGAGAAAGACTTTTTTCACACAGAGAGTGGTGAGTCTCTGGAACTCTCTGCCACAGAGGGTAGTTGAGGCCAGTTCATTGGCTATATTTAAGAGTGAGTTGGATGTGGCCCTTGTGGCTAAGGGGATCAGAGGGTATGGAGAGAAGGCAGGTACGGGATACTGAGTTGGATGATCAGCCATGATCATATTGAATGGCGGTGCAGGCTCGAAGGGCTGAATGGCCTACTCCTGCACCTAATTTCTATGTTTCTATGTTTCTATAACTATATAACCATATAACAATTACAGCACGGAGACAGGCCCTCTCGGCCCTTCCAGTCCGTGCCGACCATTTGTTTTCCCCTAGTCCCATCTACCTGCACTCAGACCATACCCCTCCATTCCCTTCACGTCCATATACCTATCCACTTTACTTTTAAATGTTAAAATCGATCCTGCCTCCACCACCTCTGCTGGAAGCTCATTCCACACAGCCACGACCCTCTGAGTAAAGAAGTTCCCCCTCACGTTACCCCAAAACTTCTGTCCCTTAATTCTCATGTCATGTCCTCTTGTTTGAATCTTCCTTACCCTCAATGGGAAAAGCTTATCCACGTCAACTCTGTCTATCCCTTTCATCGTTTTAAAGACCTCAATCAAGTCCCCCCTTAACCTTCTGCGCTCCAAAGAATAAAGACCTAGCTTGTTCAACCTTTCTCTGTAACATAGTTGCTGGAACCCTGGCAACATTCTAGTAAATCTCCTCTGTACTCTCTCTATTTTGTTGACATCCTTCCTATAACTAGGCGACCAAAATTGTACACCATACTCCAGAATTGGTCTTACCAATGCCTTGTACAATTTTAACATTACTTCCCTACTCCTATATTCAATGCTCTGATTTATAAAGGCCAGCACACCAAAGGCTTTCTTTACCACCCTATCTACATGCGATTCCACCTTCAGGGAACTATGCACAGTTATTCCTAGATCCCTCTGTTCCACAGCATTCCTCAATTCCCTACCATTTACCATGTACGTCCTATTTTGATTTGTCCTGCCAAGATGTAGCACTTCACACTTATCAGCATTAAACTCCATCTGCCATCTTTCAGCCCACTTTTCCAAATGGCCCAAATCTCTCTGTAGACTTTGAGAATCTACTTCATTATCCACAATACCACCTATCTTAGTATCATCTGCATACTTACTTATCCAATTTTCCACCCCATCATCCAGATCATTGATGTAGATGACAAACAACAGTGGACCCAACACAGATCCCTGAGGCACCCCACTGGTCACCGGCTTCCAACCTGACAAACAGCCATCCACCATTACTCTCTGACATCTCCCATTCAGCCACTGTTGAATCCATCTTGCTACTCTGCCATTAACACCCAAAGATTGAACCTTCTGAACCAACCTTCCATGGGGAACATTGTCAAAGGCCTTACTGAAATCCATATAGACAACATCCACTGCTTTACCCTCATCAATTTCCCTAGTTACCGCTTCAAAAAATTCAAGAAGGTTTGTCAAACATGACCTTCCAGGCACAAATCCATGTTGACTGTTCCTGATCAGACCCTGTTTATCCAGATGCTTATATATATTATCTCCAAGTATCCTTTCCATTAATTTGCCCACCACTGACATCAAACTAATAGGTCTATAATTGCTAGGTTTATTCTTTGAACCCTTTTTAAACAATGGAACAACATGCGCAGTACGCCAATCCTCCGGCACTATTCCCGTTTCTAATGACATTTGAAATATTTCTGTCATAGCTCCTGCTATTTCTACACTAACTTCCCTCAATGTCCTAGGGAATATCCTGTCAGGACCTGGAGACTTATCCACTTTTATATTTTTCAAAAGTGTCAGTACTTCCTCCTCTTTGAATCTCATAGTTTCCATAGCTACTCTACTTTTTTCCCTTACCTCACAGAGTTCAATATCCTTCTCCTTGGTGAATACCGAAGAAAAGAAATTGTTCAATATCTCCCCCATCTCTTTTGGCTCTGCAGATAGCTGTCCATTCTGGTTCTCTAATGGTCCAATTTTATCCCTCGTTATCCTTTTGCTATTAATATAGCTGTAGAAACCCTTTGGATTTACTTTCACCTTTCTTGCCAAAGCAACCTCATATCTTCTTTTAGCCTTCCTAATTTCTTTCTTAAGATTCTTTTTACATTCTTTATACTCCTCTAGCACCTCATTTACTCCATGCCTCCTATAATTATTGTAGATATCTCTCTTTTTTCAAAACAAGTGTCTAATTTCCCTTGAAAACCATGGCTCTTTCCAATTTTTACTATTTCCTTTCAACCTAACATGGACATAAAGATTCTGTACTCTTACAATTTCCCCTTTAAATGTCCTCCATTTCTCTTCTACATCCTTCCCATGAAACAAAGTGTCCCAATTCACTCCTTTAAAATCCTCACACATTCCCTCAAAGTTAGCCTTTCTCCAATCAAAAATCTCCACTCTAGGTCCTGTTCTGACTCGCTCCATAATTATATTGAAACTAATGGTATTGTGATCACTGGTCCCGAAGTGCTCACCAACGCATACCTCCGTCACCTGTCCTGCCTCATTTCCTAACAGGAGGTCCAGCACTGCCCCTTCTCTGGTCGGCACCTCTATGTACTGCTGCAAAAAACTATCCTGCACACATTTTACAAACTCCAAACCATCCAGCCCATTTACAGAATGTGTTTCCCAGTCTATTTTTGGGAAATTGAAATCTCCCACAATCACTACCTTGTGCTTACTACTAATATCTGCTATCTCCTTACATATTTGCTCTTCCAATTCTCGCTCCCCATTTGGCGGTCTATAGTACACCCCTAAAAGTGTTGCTACACCGTTCCCACTTCTCAGTTCCACCCAAATAGCCTCCCTAGACGAACCCTCTAATCTATCCTGCCAAAGCACTGCTGTAATATCCTCTCTGACAAGCAATGCAACACCTCCACCTCTGGTCCCTCCAATTCTATCACCCCGGAAGCAACGAAATCCTGGAATATTTAGTTTCCAATCACAGCCCTCCTGCAACCATGTTTCACTGATTGCCACAACATCATATTTCCAGGTGTCAATCCAGGCTCTAAGTTCATCCACCTTACTTACAATGCTCCTAGCATTAAAATATACACATTTTATAAACCCACCATCCTTTATTCTCTGTCTATTATCTTTTTCATCTTTCTCACCTACATTTAGAGGTAAGAGGGGAAAGATTTAAAATGTATCTGCGGGACAACATTTTCACACACAGGGTGGAGCGTACATGTGAGGAGATGCCATAGAAAGTGATAGAGATGGGTACAACCACAACATTTAGAAGTCACTTTGACAGGTATCTGGACAAGAAAGATTTGCAGGGGCATGAGCCAGGTGCAGGCAAGTGAGACTATCTTGGTTTGGCAACTTGGTCAACATATCTGAGTTAGGCTGAAGGGCCTGTATCCTTGCTGTATATGCCAATTAAGCAGACAGCATCCGAGGTCAGGATTGAGGTGATAACTCTACTAGCTGCACCATTGTCCTATTATTAACTGTCTACACATTGCAATATAGTTTCATAATACCCACTGGATTTGTTACTTCATTAAGTTATTGTTATTTATTCTGCAACACATCCAGGTTTGAACATGTAAACTGGGATGCTATAATGATAATTCCAGATGAATATGTTTAACATCCTTGCAGTAGATTTTCCTCACTGCATTGTGCGCTCCAGGAAGTGCCAATTCTTCCCCTGCCTTGGTTTATCTGCTGCAGAAACGCTTGCAGCTAAAAATGACTATTCCAAACTCACCTTGTCTATCTTGTTAGCCTCTGTAGATAAATCAGCAGAAACGTTTTCTCCATTAGATGACTTGGATAGAGTGACATTCATCCATCTGCCGTGTTCACCTGCAATATTCCTTGGCTAAGCAATAGTTTGGTTTTAACCCCTACATGACTCCACCCCTGTAATCCTACAAGATATCTACACTGCTTCATTACTACTCTCTAGGGCTGTTTTAAATCCACTATCAGTGGCTTTGCCTTCAGCTGCTGAAACCTCAAGCTCTGGAATCCTACCCACAAACACTTACGTTCCTCTTTCTATTGTTTTCACCTGTTCATTTAAAGTTACCTCATTGAGCAGACTTTGGTTATCTACCCTGATGTCAGTGTCAATTTTGTCCAATAATGTTGGTTTGAAACACCTTTAAAGCTTTTGGTTGCATTAAAGATGCAATGTTATACAGGTTTTGTTGTTATTGCTGTTTTATTATTTTAACATATTTTAACCCAACTAAAAGTGGGCGGTTTTGCAGATAATGAAGATGGTTGTGCAAAATTGCAGCAGGATCTTGATTGATTGACAGGGTGGGCTGAGGAATTGTTGATGGAATTTAATACAGAGAAATGTGAGGTGTTGCATTTTCGGAAGACTAACATGATCAAGTCCTACACAGTGAATGGTATGGGTTGTAGAGCTTTGAGATCTAGGAGTGCAGGTGCATAGTTCCTTGAAGTTTTACTTTAGTTTAGAGATACAGTGCAGAAATAGTGCCTTTGGCCAACTGACTCTGCACCGATCAGAGATCCCCACACATTAACACTATCCTACTGACTGTAGAGGCAATTTACAATTTACAGTAGCCAATCAACATGTTGGGCCGAAGGGCCTCTTTCCACGCTGTATCGCTCTATGATTCTATGCCTCTAAAATAAATATATTTATGATCCTATTAAAAACCGGCCTGAAGAATGCCACTGACAGAAAAGTAGACTATGCTATCCTATAAGCATACCATGAATGACTATCAACATTATGGCTGCTGCCTATTTGTATGAGAATCTTTCAAAACTCCTATCCCTCTCGCCATGTTGTAAGGAGGTAGAAATTGCAAACACCATTATCTTACTGCCTTATGGTATTGAATATCACAGTGAGGTGAAATCCATGACCATTTACAACATACTTTGCTTCTTGTTTAAGAAGAAACTGCGGATGCTGGAAAATCGAAGGTAGGAGAAAATGCTGGAGAAACTCAGCGGGTGAGGGAGCATCTATGGAGCGAAGGAAATAGGCGACATTTCGGGTCGAGACCCTTCTTCAGACTGATGTGGGGGTGGGGCGGGAAGAAGAAAGGAAGAGGTGGAGACGGTGGACTGTGGGAGAGCTGGGAAGGGGAGGGGAAAGAAGGTGAAAGCAGGGACTACCTGAAATTGGAGGTCAACGTTCATACCGCTGGGGTGTAAACTACCCAAGTGAAATATGAGGTGCTGCTCCTCCAATTTACAGTGGGCCTCACTCTGGCCATGGAGGAGGCCCAGGACAGAAAGGTCAGATTCAGAATGGGAGGGGATGTTGAAGTGCTGAGGGAGATCAGGTTGGAAAGACTGCTTGGGTCCTTGGATGGAGGTAAATCAACAAGTGCAGCATTTCCTGCAGTTGCAAGAGAAAATGCCAGGAGAGGGGGTGGTTTGGGTGGGAAGGGACAAATTGACCAGGGAGTTATGGAGGGAGCGGTCTCTGCAGAAAGCCGAAACGGGAGGAGATGGGAAGATGTAGTGTGGTAGGATCCCATTGGAGGTGGCAAAAATGTTCGGAGGAATATTTGTTGTATGTGAATGCTGGTAGGGTGGAAGGTGAGGACAAGGGGGACTCTGCCCTTGTTACGAGTGGAGGGATGGGGAGTGCAATCTTTGGTGCAATTGGCCACAGTTCATTTTGCTCAAAATGGTTAATATTCAAACTCATCCATATGCTGGAATGAAGCCCACTCTGCAGTGGAACAGCACTTAAACAAAAAGTCATCTAAGAAGAAATTGAATGAATTGAGACACCAGTAACTCAAATAACATCAGCAGCTGCAAAACTGAGACGAAAGAGTTTTGGAATCAAACTGGTATGTTGGTTTATTCCTTTCTTAGTAATACATAAAATCCTGTCTTCCCAAGAAAAGTATTCTTATTACATGCCTTTAGAGTACAATAGGGCATTTCACAGGCATTGAATTTCTAACTGTATTCAGCAACTAAACTGGTTGATAATTACAGGTTCTAGCATTGCAGCTGTAACAGGTTTCAGTAAAGTTACAGTACATTTTATATAAAAGAATCATGTAATCATGTGGTAAAAGACGAATAGATATGTGCAAAGGTGGTTCTCAGAGAATGCAATAAATTTCGCTAAAATAAACGCTTTCAATTGAACTTATTGATTTTCTTTCCAAATTTATCATTGTCATTTTATCATAGAATTGTGGAGTCCTACAGCAGAGCATGAGAACATTTGGCCCATTGTGTGGCAGCTTTTAAGAGCTGTTCAATTATTCCAACTGACCTGTCTTCTATTTTCCAAAAAATGTATACATTTCAAATATTCCTTTCTAAACATAGAAATATAGAAACATAGAAATATAGAAAATAGGTGCAGGAGGAGGCCATTTGGCCCTTTGAGCTGCACTGCCATTCATTGTGATCATAGTTGATCATCCACATTCAGTAACCCGGGCCTGCCTTCTCCCCATATCCCTTGATTCCGCTAGCCCCTAGAGCTCCAACTCTCTTTTAAATGCATCCAGTGAATTGGCCACTACCGCCTTCTGTGGCAGAGAATTCCACAAATTCACAACTCTCTGGGTGAAAACGTTTTTTCTCATCTCCGTTCTAAATGGCCTCCCCTTTATTCGTAGACTGTGCCCCCTGGTTCTGGACTCGCCCAACATAGGTAACATTTTTCCTGCATCTAGCTTGTCCAGTCCTTTTTATAATTTAATACGTTTCTATAAGATATACTCTCATCCTTCTAAATTCCAGTGAATGCAAGCCCAGTCTTTCCAATCTTACCTCATATGACAGTCCCGCCATCCCGGGGATTAACGTCATGAACCTACGCTGCACTGCTTCAATAGCAAGGATCTCCTTCCCCAAATTTCTGAAAGTTATCATTGAATTTCCTCCACTGCAGATCATTCCATGCCGTAAAAATTTGTTGCATAAATATAATTTTTCTTTAGTCAATCATGTTAAAACAGCTTCATCTGGTTACCACTCTTCCTGCCAATGAAAACTCTTTCTCCACTCAAATCAAAACCTCACATAAATTTCAACATCTTTTTTTAATTTCCCCATAATCCTCTGACTCGAACGAGCACAATTCCAGTTTCTCAGTGCATCTTACAAAATATAAGTTTCTCATCTCTGGATTTTTTTTTTTGACAAGTCGTCTCCGTGACTGACAAGATAAGTTAGGGATAGAATAAAACTAAAATAAAAGATGTATAACACAGCAAAGAGTAGCCAGAAGCCAGAGGATTGGGAAACTTTCATAGGACAACAGAAGGAACCAAAACGGGCAATACGGGCTGAAAAGATGAAGTACGAGGGTAAGCTGGCCAGGAATATAAAGAAGGACAGTAAAAGCTTCTTTAGATATGTCAAGGGAAAAAGAGTAGCAAAGTCAAATGTGGGTCCCTTGAAGGCAGACACAGGTGAAATTATTATGGGCAGCAAGGAAATGGCAGAAGAGTTGAATAGGTACTTCGGATCCGTTTTCACTAAGAAGAACACAAACAATCTCTCAGATGTACTGGAGGACGGAAGATCTAAGGGGGTAGAGGATCTGAAAGAAATTTTCATAAGGCGCAAAATAGTATTGGGTAGGCCAATGGTACTGAAGGATGATAAATCCCCTGGGCCTGATGGTCTGCATCCCAGGGTCCTCAGGGAGGTGGCTCTAGAAATAGTGGACGCATTGGTGATCATTTCCAATGTTTAATAGATTCAGGATCAGTTCCTGTGGATTGGAGGATAGCTAATGTTATCCCACTTTCAAGAAAGGAGCGAGAGAGAAAACAGGGTAATTACAGACCAGCTAGACTACGCTGGAGTCAAGAGGTAATATTGGGGCATTTGGATAGCAGTAAAAGGATTAGTCCACGTCAAGATGGATTTATGAAAGGGAAATCATGCTTGACTAATCTTCTGGAATTTTTTGAGGATTTGACAAGTAAAATGGATGAAGGGGTGCCAATGGATGTAGTGTATCTAGACTTTCAGAAAGCCTTTGATAAGGTCCCGCACAGGAGACTGGTGACTAAAATTAGAGGACATGGTATTGGGGGTAGGTTGTTGACGGATAGAAAATTGGTTGGCAGACCGGAAGCAAAGAGTAGGAGTGAACGGGGCCTTTTCAGAATGGGAGGCAGTGGCGAGTGGAGTGCCACAAGGCTCGGTGTTGGGGCCGCAACTGCTTACCATACATATTAATGATTTGGAAGAGGGAATTAGCAAGTTTGCAGATGACACAAAGCTGGGTGGCAGTGTGAACTGTGAAGAGGATGTTAGGAGGTTGCAGGGGGACCTGGACAGGTTGAGTGAGTGGGCAGATGCGTGGCAGATGCAGTATAATATAGATAAATGTGAGGTTATCCACTTTGGCGGCAAAAACAAGGGGGCAGATTATTATCTCAATGGGGTTGGGTTACGTAAGGGGGAGGTACAGCGAGACCTGAGGGTCCTTGTACACCAGTCACTGAAAGTTGGCATGCAGTTACAGCAAGCAGTGAAGAAAGCTAATGGAATTTTGGCCTTCATAACAAGTGAATTTCAGAATAGGAGTAAAGAGGTTCGTCTTCAATTGTTTAGAGCTCTGGTGAGACCACATCTGGAGTATTGTGTGCAGTTTTGGTCTCCTAATTTGAGGAAGGACATCCTTGTGATTGAGGCAGTGCAGCGTAGGTTCACGAGATTGATCCCTGGGATGGCGGGACTGTCATATGAGGAAAGATTGAAAAGACTAGGCTTGTATTCACTGGAGTTTAGAAGGATGAGGGGGATCTTACATAAACATATAAAATTATAAAAGGACTGGACAAGTTAGATGCAGGAAAAATGTTCACAATGTTGTGCGAGTCCAGAACCAGGGGCCAGAGTCTTAGAATAAAGGGGAGGTCATTTAAGACCGAGGTGAGAAAAAACCTTTTCACCCAGAGAGTTGTGAATTTATGGAATTCCCTGCCACAGACGGCAGTGGGGGTCAAGCCACTGGATGGATTTAAGAGAGAGTTAGATAGAACTCTAGGGGCTAGTGGAATCAAGGGATATGGGAAGAAGGCAGGCATGGGTTATTGATTGGGGATGATCAGCCCTGATTACAATAAATGGCAGTGCTGGCTCGAAGGGCTGAATGGCCTCCTCCTGCACCTATTTTTCTATGTTTCTGCACTCAATCCAAGACTTTGGCACCTTCAAGTGTCAGAATTTGCTCGTTCTATCCTTTAGCCAACTTGTTTCCATCCAGGTAATGCCCCTTTTATTTCATTGTCTTCAGAAGTCTTTATCAAATGGCATGAACATGTCAATCCTTATCAACCATTACTTCATGCTTGAAATTAGGCAAGTAGTTCTATGTGGACTGAATTTTAACAAGCACTCTAGTCTTTTAGAAAAAATGACTAAATTTTCATAAATTAATTCATATTTTCCAGCAAATGTTATTTATTTTTTCAGTACCTTTGTCTCGAAACCAATTCCCATTGTTGACAATGGGCGCATAGGTCTGCAATTGCTAGACTCACATTTCCCTCCTTTGGTGTATCATTTGAGGTACTCCAATGCACTAGCACTGCTCTTAATTTGAAGATGAATTAGAAATTTTGACCAGATCTTCCCTCAGCCAAAGAAGATGCACTCTATTCTGCCTGATGTTTTTTCCATTTTTTCCGCTGACATCCATTTTAATTTCACATCCCAACTTATATGTAAATACTCTCTTTCCAACCTTGTCATTTACTGGAGAGCATCCTCTCATTTGTTGTTTCCTATTCAGGTTACCGGTAGTAATTTATTATCTCTGATGAATCCCTTCTTCCATTGCACATGCTTCTTAATATGTCCCTTCTTAGTATCCCCAATAGCATCATGCTTTAACTGCTCTTTCACAGTTCCTATATTGATAAAGGACATTTGATTTCCTTTCAGCATTAGCTACTGATCTGATTTAATTCAAAAGAAATTGTGTATACGGTGGATGGTAGAAATCTGAGAATGAAAAAGGAAACTCTAACAATGTTCAAGAGTTTGAGCAGCATCAATCAAGGTTGAACATGAGTTAGATTTCACAATAATCGTATTTCATTAAAGCTAACAGAAGATCATCAATATGAAAGCATTTTATTTTACTCTCTAGATTCTACCTGACTTGCTAAATATTACCAGTTTTTGCTATGTCTTGATTTTAATTATCATTTAATTTCTTCTTTCAGCTGGCCTTGTAGCTTTTATTTTCTGCTTGGTTCTCCACTGAATCACCGTAACTTTCCTTTATCATTTTAACTTTAGCCTCTGTTTTTCGTCGATTTTGCATTTCGCATTTCCTTTCCCTCTAATGAGTATCTGTCTGCACCTTAGTTTAAATTTATTTTTCTGAATCGAATGTGAGCCAACCAGCGTCCCAAATAGCCTCAGGGAAACTGGTGATGAGGCATTTTCTACTGTCCTGTGAGTGAAGGTATTCCCAAACACTGTTGCAGGACTGTGAGTTCCAGTATTTATACCCAGTCACAATGAAGGAACACTGATATAGTTCCAAATCAGAGAGGTACCTGACTTAGCAAGAGATCCAAGAAGTATTGTTCCCATGCTCCTTGAACGAAACCACCTCTCAAATATTGAGCCAGATTTTGTTGGATCCAGCCCACCGTTTTTGCTCACCTCCACCAAGGTAGACTGCACACGGAGACCAAATCCTCTGGATCACTGAATTAGACAACAAGGTCTAAATGGTGCCTGACCTCAAGCTTTGACTTGCGATGAAGATAGAAACATAGACATAGAAAATAGGTGCAGGAGTAGGCCATTCGGCCCTTTGAGCGAGCACCCCCATTCAATATGATTATGGCTGATCATCCAAAATCAGAACCCCGTTCCTGCTTTCTCCCCATATCCCTTGATTCTGTTAGCTTTAAAGCTAAGGGCAGGGTTAGCTTTATGTCAAAGTTGATAGTGAATTAGGGACATAAGTGACTGTAGATGCTGGAATCTTGAGCAAAACACAAACTTCTGGAGTAACTCACATGGTGGCACAGTGGTGCAGTGGTAGATCCACTGCCTCACAGGACCTTGGATCCTGACCACGGGTGTTGCCTGCACAGAGCTTGTACATTCTCGCTGTGACCATAGTCCGGGTGCTCTGGTTTCCTCCCACGTTAAACGATGTAGGTTTGTAGGTTAATGGTTTCAGTAAATTGCCTCTAGGATGCAAAAGTGGGATGACAGTGTAGGGGTGATTGATGGTGGGTGTGGAATCGGTCGGCCGAAGGGCCAGGTTTAATGCTGTATCCATAAAATAAACACTAAACTAGAAACTCAGACCCCAGGCAGCAACTGTGGAGGGAATGGTAGGGTCCAGAGTTACTCCAGGACTTTGTGTTATGCTGACAGTGAATTCACAGTTTTAATGTCTAAAACAATCAGTAAACATGAGGTAAATTAAGAATGAGAAAATGTTAAAAAAATATTTTATAAATGAAGTACACTTGGATATTATTGAAAAAGTTAACCCATTTTTTTTAAATTTTCAACAAAGATCTTTTTGCTAGACTCATGGGCCTGTCCCACAGTCTGAAAAACCGACAACTGGATCGGCAACTGTCAGAGTGGAACACACACACAAACATATCGCTTCCTTCACCAGCCCGTAATGCAGGCAGGGGATAGGGCAAGCGGGGGGAGCGCTGTCTAAAAATTCCCACGGTGCAAAGCTGGGGTGAACCAGACACACACCGCAATGAACAGGAAGGTTGGCGCTGTAAAAAGACGGCTAATGCACAGTGTACGGTAAGTCCTTTAAAATAGGGGGGGGGGGGGAGAAGGGGGGAGAAGGAGTGGGGACAACTTTTAAGAAACCAGAGATACATAGCTGAAAAGCTCGGCGGACATTTAACATTACCGGTCGGTTATCCTTGGTTCTGAAAACTACTGCTTACCTTTTTTTTCCCAATCAGCCAATTAAATTCACTGGTCAGCACCGGCTACAACCTACGAGGACCTGCGAGAACCTTCGACCTTCTGACAACCCATTAGGACTTCCTGGCCACCCACCTACGGCACGAGAATTCTCGCTGCTCTCCATGGCGACTTCATTCTAGTTGCTGCTAATTTTTCAACACGTGAGGCCGTGACTAGTTCCCAGAATGCAGGAACTCCTCACGACCATGAAGGCGACTCCCCGGCAACCACCCGCGAACATGTGGTGACCATGTGGCGACTAAAAAGTCGCCTAAGTGGGACAGGCCCATTAGATTCCAGTGAAAGGCAGAATAACAAATGTCGCTCCATCTAGCATTCAATAGTCCTGGACTTCTGTATTCAGTGGTGTGAGACAAAGTTTCATCAACTGAAATCTAATAGTTCCGATCAGAAACATAGACTCCAGCCCACTTTACTGGACAGTATTTGCTAAAATTGTAATTTGTTTATCTTTTGTTTGTGGAAACTTGCTGTGCCAAATTGACTGCTGTGTTTTCTACGTTTACACCATGTAGCTTCAATTCAAAAATATCTCACTAGCCATTATTCGCTTTGAAGATCCAAAGGCTGTGAAAGCTACATAATAAAGACGTTCTTTCAATTGCATAGATTTATAAATATACCCAATAGATTTTGAGTTGCATCTACTTAAGGAACTCATTCAAATTAGGCCTTCTCCACCAGAATGCCCACTTGTTATAAAAGCGTCAATTGAGCTAAACATTAGTGATGAAGCTCTTTTTACACATTACCCATTAAACAATCCACTTCATTGCAATTTTTTGTTTAGCGGTTTCCCATTTTTGCTCCATGAAGATAAATATTTTTGCTCATTTCAGATACTCGGATTACCACCCATTTTTTCTCCTCAGTATTTATATCATATTATATTACTGCATGTTATGTTATAACATAACACAACATGTTAAATTATTGAAGATTCATCATTTTGGTGTGAGACAACCTGGATATAAATTGCTTTCAAATTATGTAACTGATGTTCTGTGGCAATGAATCCTGAATCACTTAATTTATCAAAATTATCACAGGAGAAATGTCATGACAGGTTGTTTAAATAAGCAAACATATTGAGTTCTATAAACTATTCAGATTGGAAACACCTGAGAATCATTCACTGCAATTAAGGAAAGAAGAAATTGAGTAATGTACTGTAAGAATTTAGTTCAACTCTGGGGCTACGCATCCTATTAAACAATAGGGCATGGTACAAAGGGAACTAAAGTGATAAACATTAGTCTGATTGCACGGTTCCTTTATTTAAAGGAGTGTTGAATGTTATATTAATTGTGTGTAGTGACTGCTATGTTGTTAAGGTATGTTATTAGTGATAATGTGAATTCAATTTGTTATTTTTCTAATATTTTCAAAGATCTTTGAAAATAAAATGCTCAAGTCTTTACATTTATTTTATCCTGTATTTATGTTGTTGATTTGAATTGTTATCCTTGGATGGGATTTTCTGATCATTTTATTTTAATGATTCTATGAAAGAGTGATTTCACATTTCTGTCACCATGCCATTGGTGAGATCATAGTGACGGCCACATCATTTGCAAGCCCACACCAGCCTCTCAAAACAGAAAATGTATTCTAAGCTCCCTGAAAGCCTTTGGGTAAAAATCCTCATGGACTCCAGGAAATCCCAAGCCCATCAAGTCTTCCCTGATCCTAGAGTTATGAATTCACAGCTCAGTTGCTCAGTCAAACAGCTCACGAACAGGTTGTGGCAACCCGTCATCTTCAGAGATTCCACCATCAAAGGTTTCAAAGGTCTTTTCTTGTCACATGTACCAATTAAGGTACAGTGATACTTGTATTACCATATAGCCATACTAAAAAAAAGCAACGATGCACAACTACATAAAAGTTAACATAAACTTCCACCACGTGGATTCCCCACATTCCTCACTGTGATGGAAGGCAATAAAGTCTAATCTTCTTTACTCATTTTTCTCCCACGGTCGGGGCAGTCGAATCATCTGTCGGGGCGATCGAAGCTCCCGTGTCGGGGCGGTTGCTGCTCCTGCGGCTTGGAGCTCCCGAAGTTGGTCTCAAACCAGATGTTAAAGTACATCAGGTACACCACTGGAATTCTCTGCCTGACTCTGACCAATTTATAGGCAAACACTATCCACTTAGGGCAATACTAATGCCAACAAGGCGGTGCTGGGAATCGGTGGAGGTTTTAGGATCCTTGACTGTTAGACATAGGCAGCAAGGATCTCAACATCCAAATGAATGTAATCAAGTGAATGTAATCAAGAATCACTGCCCTGATTTCTCAGCAAAGGTACTGTGAATAACCCTGGCCTACAATATTTATGAAAGCAGCTGTGCTGAGTATTAATTGCAGCATTTCCAAGAGATTGATTTAGCCTTCTCAATTGCCAGCGATCTCATTTCATTTTCACTGCAAAGTTTTATAAAATCCAGGAAACCCACATATGCACAATTACATTTATGTTAGTTGAAATATTGTTCTAATTAACTGTGATGTTTGGTGGACTGTGTGGGGTGGGAGGACCCATTGCTCCTCCTGTGCAGCAGGTGGAGCTGCACATGACAAAGGAAGATAGCCATTTTGAGTAGTCACTTTTCTCCTGTGTGTGTGTAGCCATTTTGAGTAGTCTTACTTCCAGCATTGAGCAAAGCATTAAAGACTTCTGTTGTAAATTAAAGACTCAAGTTTTGTGGAGACCTAGAAAATGAACACGAAAGTGGGGTCAGACGAGGGATACTTCGGATTGCGTCCAAAGACCCATATTAGAGCCTATTTTTTGATTTAAAAAAAAAAAAATTGAGTTCTGTAGTGTACTCAAACTAACATGTCTCGGCAATTCAATCGTTTTGATCCAGAGCGAGAAAGGTGGTCGTAGTATTTAATGCGTACTGAGTTTTATTTTGAAAGTATGGCAATTACTACTGACCTGAAGAAGAAGGCTCTCTTGTGTTCATCAATGTCTCCAAAAACTTTTGCACTGCTTCAAAATATACTTACAGAAGAAGTAACGGAGGTTTCACATGCTAAAATCACAACAGCTTTGCAGCTGCATTTCGAAGAAAGTTGAAATTTCCTAGCAGCTCGCCTCCATTTCTACCGGACGGTGCAACAGGAAGGGCAATCGATCACCGAATTTCTTGTCGAACTTCACACCAAGGCAAAGGCATGTGATTTTAAAGCTCAATGCTGTGAAAAGTGCCAAAACAATGCGTTGCGGGATAAACTAGTCATGGGCTGCAGGCACGCATTCATCCAGCAGCCGATTCAAAACCAGTGCTATCGGTGCGGCTCGACTGCTCATCATCACCATGAGTGCCCGTATATCGAGTCCGTTTGTTATGCCTGTAACCGAATAGGTCATCTCCAGGCAGTGTGTCAACCTGTAGGAAAACTGAGAAAGGGCAAGAAAGCGCAAAACACAGTCGACCAAATCGCGGAAACCATTTCTATTCAAGTGCGCGGGGTGTCTACGATCACTGACAAGCCAAGGAAAGCAAATCGTACGCTGGCAGGATCATGGCTCACATCGGAACAAAAATGTACACTGTCCAAGTACAAGAAGGACAATTCCAACGGCGTGATGACCAATTAAGAAGCCGCGTTCCTCCAGCAAAGACTGCACAGTGTGCGTGCAAGTGTGTGTGAGGCATTTTGAGTAGTCTTGCTGCCAGCATTGAGCAAAGCATTAAAGACGTTAGTTGTAAATTAAAGACTCAAGTTTTGTGCAGACCTAGAAAATGAACACAAAATTGACATTTGTTGATTGGCAACCAGCCTCTCCTCGGCAGTTGCACCTCTGTAGTCTAGCACATTCCAGTCAGCTGTAGGTCGGCGTCCTGTTGACATATTTCCACCCATATCAAACCAGTGACGCTTCAGATGAAGATTCCCCCAAATCTGACATAGCTATCAAATATTCACTCATCCATAACCACTATTCATGTTTTTCACGAGCACCTCTAATCTCAACTACTGCATCCAGCATTCCGGATGTGGCCTCCTGTACAATCACAAGACCAAACGTAAACTTAGCGACCATTTTGACAAACACTAGCGCTCGGTCCGCCAAGGCCTGCTGGATCTCTCGATTGCTAACCATTTTAACTCCTCTTCCCATTCCTATACTAACCTTTTTGTTCTGGGCCCACTCCATTGCCAGAATGTGGCCACACACAAACTGAAGGAATGGCATCTCCTATTCCGCTTGGATAGTTTACAACTCAAAGGTAGGAACATTGAATTCTCCAATTTTAGATAACTCCTCACCCCCTCCTCCACCTCCTTCTTTACCCCCTAACCATTCCCCTTTTTCTTCAGACTCTTCCCCGTGCCCCACCTGGACTTGCAGCCATTTCTCCCCTCCTCCCCCCCTTCCACCTATATTCCTCCCTCTGGTTTCACAATTTGTATTCTATTCTTATCTCACACCTTTTGTCTTTTCATCTCTGGCCTTTGTCCAACCATCTGCCTATCAAAACCTTCCTCACCTGTATCTACGTATCACTTCCCAGACTTTTCCTGTCCCTCCTCTCCTCCAGCTTTCGACCATAATTCACTCAGGTTATACGTGGATTTTTAAGTTTCAGGAAGATTGTGTTTAAATTACAGGCAATTGATTCACATTTTGCCAATGCCAGCACCTGACTATGGGTTCCTGGAGTCTCAGCAAATAGCACTGTTGCTCTGGAATCAGAAAGTTGTAGATTTCCCTCATAAAATGCTTAAAATTTAGGCTGACTTTACAGTGCAGTACTGAAATAGGAAATCATTGCAATATTGGTAGTACCATCCATGAACTAAACTGAGGATCTAACTGCCCTCTCAGTTGAATGTAAAAGTTCCTTGATCTATCTTGCTCATCTGTTGGGAGTTGCAGTGAGAGTGGAGAGAATTTAAAAGACAAATCTCAGAGTTGGATACTCTGTAGTTCCTTGTTTCTACATTCATTTGTTAATATTCATTCGAACAGAAGTTAATAATGTCTAAACAGTATTCAAATTGTGCTTCATTTTGTAGAAACTTCAAATCTGCACACAATTAAAATAAAATCTAAAAACAATATTCCGCATAAAGAGTAGCAGGGTCTTATGATCCCGATACCCAGTTTTGCCACTAACATGGTGGCTAAACCATTGAACCTTGCACGTCGTTTAAGTTGACATCTATATCTGTTAAGTTTACCTCACTTTAATCTTTTTTTTTAATCATGCGGACCTCACATTCCGTGAATCAAAGAAAGATCTTACATTGTGTGACAGGTCACTACAACAAGGAGATCTGCTTACTCGTCTCCATGGTGACATATTGTATGCTAAAGCAGCAGGGGAGTTTTGACATTAATATCATATTCTCAGAAGGTGCAGTGAGTTGGCAAAATAAATCTTTCTGGCCCACGGTGCCGGGCCTTTTATACTTTAGTACACAAATATCTAGAAAGGGTTTCAAGGTTTGCTTCATGCCAAAGATCACACTTTTGAAGATAGCTGATCCTTGCTTCGCCAGTTTCTAAAGTGGTTTGCTGATTACTCTTCCAGTTGCAATGTTAGTTTGAAGCCCGTCAGGAGAACCCTTTGGATTAGTTTAATTTTCCAATTCATGGTTAAGATGCAAAACTGAGGCATTTTTTATTCTCTCAAATGCAGGAAAGGATTGGTTAAGATTTGAAGCTGGCACAAAATAAATTCACATCTGTGTGGTCAGACAAAGCTACACTGGGATGACTAGAACTTGTTAACATTAGTCAAGATAGTTGGGCAATTTAGTTCCACATCATCCTCTTATAGCCATCATCTGGGATTGAGTTTGCTGTCGCATAAAAAGGAGAAACAACAGATAATTATTTAGCCTAAACCTCTTCTGTTCTTCTATTTGATACCTTGTCTATTCTGCATTTCCCTTCACACTTAATACCGAACATTAAATGCCAAAGTCACCACTTTCTATTTTTGATCATTTAAAAAACTTTTTTTTTGGTATGTTCCTCCCTAAACTTTGTTCAAGAACATGAAGAACATGAAGAACATTAATCCTAATTTTACTTTGGACTAAATTGTTAGTGTAGACATTTCAATTACTCTTCCGAAATCTAACCTCATTTGTTTTGGATACACACATGTATTTGAAGATAGATGTGCACTGGTTAGTGTGTCAAGACGAGTGTTATGAATAAGTATTAAAGTCTTACTCTGTAGCTTCAGGCTGTGATTCTCTGGTGTAGACCAGGTCTGGGTGAAGAAACATAGACTGTATGCTATTCCGTGCCTATTACTTAAGAATTCAAAAGCACCAGAAAGCTTAGACTACAATCAACATTCAGTGCTAGATTTCTGTCTTTAAATCCATAAAAAGTTTTGAACAACCTAGCTATGATTTCAACAATTCTAAATTGTATCACATCCTTTGTATGGGTTTGATGGTCTACAGTCTAGCCTGGCAGCAACCATTCTGTGGTTTTCATATAATTATTCTTGAACTAACAGTATATCAGTGATTGCACATTCAATTGCAAGATTTACTGTCATTGCTAAGTTAAAACCATGTAGTTGAGAATAGGATCTAATAAAATGGGGCGGCACGGTGGCACAACAGTGGAGTTGCTGCCTTACAGCGCCAGAAACCAAGGTTCAATCCTGACTACAGGGATCGCCTGTACAGAGTTTGTACGTTTTCCCTGTGATGATGTGGGTCTCCCATATGACCATGTGGGTTTTCCCCGGGTGCTCTAGTTTCCATCCACATTCCACAGACGCACAGATTTGTAGGTTAATTGGCTTTGGTAAAAATGGTATATTGTCCCTCATGTGTAGGATAGTGTTAGTGTATGGGGATCGCTGGTCCAATGGGCTGGAGGGCCTGTTTCCGCGCTATATCTCTGAACTAAGCTGAATTAAAGCAAATAAAAGTGGAAGTATTCGCCCCAGTCTGTATCAATGGTGAGATGGTCAAAAACGTCATGTTTCCGGGGGAAAATGTTATCACAAATGTGGCCTGGACAACCACAGTGAACGCCACGACCAAGATGGTGAATCAACGCCTATACAGGCCTATGCCTGAAACAATTTAAGGAATTTGGTCAATACCTCACACTGCCTGAGGCAAGCACCCAACATAATCAAGAACTATTCATACCCTGGTCATTCTCTCTTTTACCTTCTCCATTGCGCAGAAGATTCAAAAGCTTGAAAGGATGTACCAGCAAATTCAAGAACAGCTTGAATTGTTGCTGTTATCAAACTTTTGAATAGACATCTCATGTAGCAGTGATGAATTTCCCAAACATTTAATTTACCTCATTGGGCTTTTGCAGTTTTTTTTGCTATATTCTGCACTCTATTTACTTTCCCTTTTGCACTACCTGGTGCATTCACATATCGTACGGTGTGCCTGGATAACAGGTCATAGTCATACAGTCATAGATTCATACAGCATGGAAACAGGCCATTCGGCCCAACTTTCCCATGCTGACTAACATGCTCCATTTATAGAATGGAATAGAATAGAATAGAATGTCATTTATTGTCATTCAAACAGACAATGGTTCGAACAAAATTTTGTTCCGTCAGTCATAACATTAAAAAAAACCAAGACCACAATTAACATAATTTACATAAACATCCTTCACAGTGACTCTCTAAACATCTCCTCACTGTGATGGAAGGCAAAAGTCTTGTCTCTCCCTGCTCTTTATTCTTCTCCCGCGGTCTAGCAGTCCAACTGCTGCGTCGAGGCGACCGGGGCTCCCGATGTTAAAGCCCCCGGAGGGCGATGGCAAGTCCCGTAGCCGTTAAGGCCACGCCGGGCGATTTAAGGCCCTGCTCCGGGTCTTGACGTTAGAGCCCCCGGCGGGCAATGAATGTCCCGCGGCTGTTAAAGCCGCGCTGGGCGATGTAAGGCCCTGCTCTGGGTCATTTTAACCCGGCGATTCGGGCAGGAGAAGTTGCCATTGCGGGAGCTCCAAAAAGCAGTCTCCCACCAGGGACCCGCGAGCCCCGATGTTGCCGTTCACAAGGCCTGCAGCCGGAGCCTCCGAAGCTCCGAAGTCGGGTCGCAGCCGCGCGCCACCACAGCTCTCCACGCTCCGAAGTCAGCCAGCTCCGCGATGGTGAGGCCGCAGGCTCCACGACTGGAGCCCTCAGGTTGGTTCCGGGTGGAGGCCGCCGGCTCCACAATGTTAGGCCCAACAACAACGGAGACCCGACAGGGAAAAGGTCAGGTCCCCGTATAGGGAAGAGATTAAAAAGTTTCCCCCACCCACCCTCCCACATATACACATCTAAAAAATAAAACCAAAAAAATACACCTAACGGGACAAAAAGAAAGAAAAGATGGACGGACTACAGTCGAGCCGCTGCCACAAGGCGCCGCCACACCGGGAAAAAAGATAGTCCCATCTGTAGCAATGTTACAAAATTTTGAGATTTAAAAAATCAAATCTGCAATTTATCCCATCAGATAAAGCATAAAAAGAAGTTTAATTTGACACCTAATTCACTTTCATATCTTCAGTATTAAAAATGTTATGGCCATTATTCATACTCGGAAATTAGCATCTTGTTCCCTATTGCTTTTCCATTGGCTTAGCACAAAAGCTGTGATCAAGGACAGTCAAAAGCCCCATAACCTTCTTAAAAATTAAGAGAACTGAATGAAATTTTCAGTTATTATAGATTGAAGCATTCTGAAACAAATATAAACTTGGATCTTACTTGGATGAAATTAAAGCATATAATTAGCTAATTACCTAATTATAGTCAATTACAAAATTGACCGTTGTGATGGAAATAGTAATAAACACCCAGTTTGCCTTGAAAATTCAAAAATGTGATATTCTCAAGATCAGAACTTTAATATTATTGTATTATATGCTGTAAGTCCATAACAGATAGGTAAATTAATTACAATTTCTAGCAATAGACCAAGTCTTTATGCAGAAGATCAGTTGCTAGCTGGTACATATCATAATCAGTAGCATCATCATACTCCTCAGATTGCAACCAATAAGCAACTCTGTACACCTTGTTTTTGGCATTGTAAACTATAAGGTTTTGCTCTTCAAACTACGCATGACATGTCTTTCTGCCCACTACTTTTCCATTAACAATGTCCTGTAGATTCCATTTCTTAAGAAAAGGATATTTTAGCCTAAGTATCCAAATAACAAACTAATCCCATTCACACAATAATTCACAATATAACATGATTTTTAAAACTCACTATCATGAATTCATATGCCAGATGGAAGGAATTTGATTTTTAATTCCCATAAATTAGTCTAGAAACATCCACTCAATATAATCAAAATTTTTATTTTTTTGCACAAAACATGGGACTAAAACTGATACTTAGTATAAAAATATTGACTATGGGTAGACAATAACACAAAATATAGACGATTTAGATGCTCTTATGACATGATTGTCCAAAAAAAAGAGCATTTAAATCATCTTGCAAGTGGGTTTTTCTGGAACGCGATCGATTGGAACGTTGCATTTGCGGTGAATTTGAATCCCATAAAAAAACACTGCCGGTTCCAATGGGGCCCAAATCACATTTTCGCAACATAAAATTTGACTAAAGCCATCCCAAGAAGCAAGTTTATATGTAAAATACGCGACTTACCCGTTGTTTTGTCCCGTTCATGCGATCCGTCACGATGTAGTCGTTGAGGGCGTTAGAAGTCGCTTTTTATTTTAATCAAATCATTAAATTGTCTCGCAATTAACAAAAAAAAAAATCGGGAACGGAAGTCGGATCGATTTTTCTTCAGCAGCTAGCAGCCCGAGGAAGTCCGCCTCCGACAGGCAGGAGAAAACGGCATTTTAATCTTGCACCCCCCCCCTCTCAAAGGAGCCAAAGTCGCGCACACAGCCAGTGACAGAACTGTAGTGCCACTGAAGGTATGTATTGTAACATCGCTACCATCTGCTTGCGTTTGGCCCATATTTTCTGAAAGCTCGTTTCATATACTAAGCATCCTTGTGTAAAACGTTTCTCCTCAGGTTACTATTAAATATTTCCTCCCTCACCTTAAATCTATGTCCTCTGGATTCTCTACACTGGGTAAAAGACTGTGCATTTACCCTATACATTTCTCTCATGATCTTTCACCTCATTTTAAGATCACCCTTCTTCCTCCTGAGCTCCAAGCAATAAATTCCTAGCCTATTCAATCTCTCTCTACAGCTCAAGCCCTCGAGTCCTGGCAACATAATCGTAAATCTTCTCTGTACCCTTTCCAGCTTAATAACATCTTCCCTACAATGGGGTGAACAAAACTGAACAGTTCTCTGAATGTAGAACAATGTTTTTTTATTGCATCTCGTTACATGTGATATCAATAAACCAATACTAAAATCCAAACTATCAAAATCAACTTGTGTGCAATAAATTGCCATTGACAGTCTAAGACCTTCCAAGCTATTTTTGGATGTTTGGAACAAGATGATCTTTATATTCAGGCATTTCTTCTAGAAAAGATAATATGAATGCCAAATATATTTTCGCAGGCCAACAACTTTTCCTGGTATGCAAAAATAAAATAAATCTCCAAAATTAAAAATTTTTCAAAAGATAGCAATGCAAATTCTAATTGATGGCAAGTTAAAAGGTCATTTATGGCAGTCGCAAATATATACTGTAGCAATACGAATGTAAGGAGTTATGCTTCAGAAGAGTGAAGCTTATTTTCTTTGACTTGGAATTTTATAAAGTAAAATTATTTTTTAAATGCCTTTTTTTGCAGGAAAATCCAGACCCAAATCATGGCCTCAAGATCCAACCTTATTCTTATTTGCCACATGGCAATTCATGCAGAGTATCACCTTGAAGATAAATTGTCTCTCTCAGAGTTAGATCCTGACATGCAGAGCAAGGGCCCAGCTTCAACTCCTTATGGCTATGAAGGAATTAAGAAGGAATTAAGACATTTTGTTCCTTGTAACACATTTCGTCTGGGATTGCTGCAGAGGAAGGCCAAGGATCTACTACACCTGGGTAGAAGCAGGCAACTGCAGGGGATGTAACACCTGTCTTCTATCTCCTTCCTCCATCCAGGGTCCCCAACTTTCCTTCAGGTGAGAGAGAGGTTCATATGCACCTGTTCTAACCACATCTACTGAATTCGGTGTTCCTTCTACATCAGTGAGACCAAGAATAGACTTGGTGACCGTTTTGCGGTCACTCGGTGAAGAACGACTGGATTTTCCGGTTGCTACCCAATTTAACTACCCTTCCCATTCCCATACAGACCTTTCAGTCCTGGGCCTCCTCCGTTGCCAGAGTGAGGCCACATGCAAACTAGAGTGACAGCATCATATTCTGATTGGGTCGCTTACAACCCAATGATATGAACATTGAATTCTCCAATTTTAAGTAAACTCTAATAATCCCTCCTCCCACTAACTCGACCCTTTCTGCTTCCCCTCAACCCCTGCCACCCTGCCACCCATTTCCCATCTGAACCCGCACTTATTTCACTCCTCCCCCTCCCTCTCCTCCTACATTATAAAGTCTGCTTCTCTCGCACCTTCTGCTCAAATCACTGACCTTTATTCCAACCATCTGCCTATCAAACTCCTCCCCTTCACCCCCCCTCTCCCCTTCGGCCCACCATCCACTCTGACCATCGATCACCCCATACACTAGCACTATCCTACACACAAGGGACAATTAAAACATTTTCATCTGTTAATTAACCAACAAATCTGTACATCTTTGGAGTGTGGGAGGAAACAGGAGCACCCAGAGAAAATCCATGCGGTCACAGGGTGAATGTACAAACTCCGTAGTCAGGATCAAACCCAGGTCTCTGGGACAGTAAGGCACCAAGTCTACCGCTATGTGACTCTGCCACCTGTGTCCACCTATTACCTGACCTGCTTTTACAAGGAACTGAAGATGCTGGTTTACAAAAAAGATACGAAAGTGCTGGATAACCAATCAGGTCAGGCAGCATTCATGGTGAACATGAATAGAAGAGTCCTGACCCAAAACATCACCTATCCATGTTCTCCAATGATGACCCGCTGAATTACTCCAGCACTGTATTTTTTTTTATTACATCTGCATGTCTTGTGTTCAGGGCTTATTCATCATTGGCTTGTGGATGAACCCTAGCCAAAGTCAAAGTATAAATACTGGCAGGAATGCCAACTTTGCAGTAAGATATACATCATCACTCTAGATTGAGAAAGGATGGAAATTTGAGAGGGATATTTACACACGGTGTTAAACACATAGATAATGTGAGATAGACATGGTATTTGCATGCAAGGCAAAAAATAGTTCACTTTCTTTACTGTACTGGTACATATGCTGTAAATTTTCCCACAAGTATCTTTCAATGAAAAATGTCAGAAACTTATAAGAGCAACTGTGAATGCCTTCTCATACTATGGTCTTTAAATTCGTGTACTTTTGATTTCAATAATATCATGAATGCAAAATACAAAATACATTATGAAGTTAAATTTCCTTTTGATGTTTTATTATTTTAACCAATATTATCTCTAGGTGTACAAGAATCGCGGGGTATTTTAACCAAAATAGACTTTATACCATATTTAATAAAAAGCTATTGTACATCACATTGATCTTCCATCCAATCTTCCCACCTCTTTCTCTTTGAATAACTTTAAATAAAGCAAAACATTGTCAATTATAAGAATTCTTGTGAAAACAAGACTATATTAATTCACTTGTAGATGGTGCATATTGTGGAAACTTCCCATTATACACACTAATAAGTAATTACATTATGAGAGCATTAATATAGTTTTCCAAGAAATTGAAATATCCATTGAGGCTTTGTTCACTGGAGACTGCAGTGATGGAGACAGCATATGTGAATTTTTTAGTAAGGAAAATTAGCATCATATAGATTAAAGCATATTTTATTTTAATTCACACAACAATATCTATAAATGAACGAAATGTTGGGCACTGGGCCCGAAAAGTATAAACGGTCCCTTCTTTCGGCAATGATATCCCTCATCTTGTTAAGAAAGAAATAATCAACAAAAATATAAATTTGTAAACCAATACTTTCTAGTGTGATATGATCCAACTTCCACTGGTACTGCTTTCCTCCCATGAAAAACGTAATCAAAATAAAGAAAAGTTTTGGCTGCCAGATGCAAATCACCTGTTCATCTGTCTCTGTGTATACATCCGCCCACACTAGTGAATGCACTATATAAGGTCCAAATATACTAGGTATTAACAAACACGACAGAAAAAAATATTATGATGAGCGCATGGAGCAGAAATTGCAGGAGCCCTAGCTGAGATATATGAGTCATCGTTAGTCACAGATGAGGTGCGGGAAGACTGGAGGGTGGCCAATGATGTGCCTCTCTAACTACAGACCAGTAAGAACATCCATAGTTGGAAAGTTACTGGAGAGAATTCTGAGGGATAAGATGCATTTGGATAGACAGGGGTTAATCAAGGATAGGCAGCATGTTTTTGTGTGTGGGGGATATCCTGACCAGCTGGACAAATAGGCCAAGGAATAGCCAATGTATCATTCATTGCCTCCTTATTTGCCTTTAAAGGGGTGTTGCGTTTTACTTTTGCAGTTTGGCAAAGTAAAGTAAAGTAAAGTCAAAATTTAAATCACCCTTGCCTTGTTCTGTTTGATTGTGGTCAACATGAAGGTGAAAGGTCATGAAGTACTGGAGGAAGAAGTGAAGCTGATAATCCAGGTGTTCAGAGAACGATTCAGGAAAGGACAAACAGTGGACATCACAGCGTGAAGCCTAGTGCCCCTGTGCCAGCTACCTTCCCTTTTTGAGGGACGATGCCTGAGAAACTTCAACAGAAGCATTCTCCTCATATCTTTTGATTCCTTTTGTACTAAGAACTGTATTCTTCTTCAACATATTTATTGAATGATCTTTCCAAATGCTAGGGTATTGTTCGAATCACCTCTACCCCACTATGGATGTTGGACTTTGTGTATGGAACTGATGCGCAACAATACTGAGAATACTGTATATTCTGCTCTCTGTATCTTCCCCTTTGTTTATCTATTGTACTTGAGTTTGACGATTTAATTTATGTATAGTATTGGAGCTGATTGGATAACCAATTTTATTATCCAAGTTATTCTTCATGTGCCATGCATCTGCCTCTTCCTTCACGTGACCACATCACAGTCAAGTTTGGTTGCAACCTCACACTGCCACCCAGCTACGTATTGTCTGCCAAGTTGGATATATTACGTTTAATTCCCTCATCCAAATCACAAATGTAAACAGTTAGTAACCCTGCTGTCTCCTCCCCTTTCACCTCTCCCTCAGGGGCCCTGGCGTCGCACATTGATTGATCTATGTGGTATCCTCAGTAGTTAATAGCTGCCATTCTGAAAAAAAAGACTTGTTTATTGGTATCCCAGTGCTCCTTGTTTATTCCTGCGAGTACACAAAAAGTGGAGAAACTCAGCCAACCAATTCTCTTTCCAATTCATTATTGTACCGATAATCCTATATGCTTTAAATTTGTGTGCTAATCATTTATGTGGAACTTTCATGGAATTACTTCTGAGATTCCAAATACATCACATCCACTGATTGTTCATCATCTAGACAAGGAGGTCGAGATCATGAAGGTTAGAATTGAGAATGGGAAGGGGAGTTAAAATGGGTGGCAACTGGAGCTCCAGCGGGCCTTGGAGGACAGAACATGTGTTAAGTGAAACGTCGCCTCTATTGTGTTGGTATCACCAATCTCGCTCCACATATTTGAAATTTTAAAAGGCCTTCAATAAGTTTCTGCATGTCCGTCACCTCACAACATGTGGCAAGACCAACTGTAGGCGAGGTAACTGTTTCACCAAACACTTGTGCATTCCTATTCCCATATTGACCTTTCTGTCCTTGGTTTCCCCTCTCCCCTATCCCTGTGCACAAACCTTTCTTCCACCATCTCCCACCATCCCAGTCATTCTGCTCCTTTCTCTCCTCCATATGCTCATCTCCCACCTCCTCAAACCTCCTCCATTCCGCGAGTCCCCCATTTCAATTTTCCCCCATTTCTTCTTTTCTCTCCCCCTCGGTTCCCTTCCATCCATATCTCTTCCTCGGGCTAAACATTTCACTCCTCCCCTTCTTTCCTTATGTGACACCCTTCTGTCTCCTTTTCACCTCTAACCTATATCACTTAGTACACCCATCTGCCAATCGCTCCCCTTGCTTGTAACCACCTATCACTTGCCAGGTTTTGCCCCGTCCCCATCTCTCTTTTCCTCCCTAATCCAATATTCTGAAAAAATATTGGATTATTATCCCGATCCAGAATATTGGCCATTCATTACCTCCACAGATGCTGCCTGAAGGGCCTGCCCCTCTGCAGGCGACCTAATTTGCAAATTTAGAAGAGTTTACTCTCAACTCAAACTCGCAGCATGGTCGACACGTGGTCCTAGGAGGACTTATGAGGTTACTGGAACTCTCTTTCATGCTCGAGGGAAGTTCCCACATACTCGAGGCCTCAGTTTGGTCGAGGAAAAATTTACAGCATGCTGAAATTTTGTTTGCGAGTAAAAATTGGTCGGCATGGCTCTTTTGTACTCGTAGTGCAGTGGAGTGGGGTCGCTTGGCAGTCGAGGTAGCCGTAGGCAATCTCCTTTGCTGACCGGGCATTTTAATTGGCTCATTGGAATTTTCAGAACCAAGGAAAACCGACTGATAATGTTAAATGCCCGCTAAACCTTATTAAAGGTTGGATGGCTTCTTAAAAGTGTCTCCACTGCTTCTCCTCCCCTTATCCCCCCTTCTCTCCTCTTCTCTCCCCTTATCTCCCCCTCTCTCCCCTTCTCTCCCCCCCCCCCCCCCCCCCCCGCGCTCTCTAAAGGTCTTACCGTGCACTGTGGCAACCGTCTTTTGCCTTCCTGTGCATCACAGGTGTGAATTTCAGACAGCACTCCCCCGCTTTCCCTGGCCCCCGCCTTTGCGATGTGCGTGTGTGTGTGTGTGTGTGTGTGTGTGTGTGTGTGTGTGTGTGTGTGTGTGTGTGTGTGTGTGTGTGTGTGTGTTTTGACGGTCGATCCAACTTGTGGTTTCATCGCTGGCGGCCAATCCAGCTCGAGGATTTTCAGGCAAGTGCCCTTGAGCTTGAAGATCGAAGACTGTCGCTGAAAAACCGCGTTAATGGGACAAGCCCCTAATGCACTGAGTTGCTCCAGCATTTTATTATCCACTCAGATAGGTGACATGTATATGAAAGCTTGATATTTAGCAAGGTAAAGACTTCTTCCAAGGCAAATTTCCTCCATATTTGCTTGCATGAAATGTAGAATTTATGCCTTGGTTCTTTTTGTCGTAAAATATTTGCCTACTTCACCTTAAAGTATACCTTCTAGTATTTAATTTTTGCATCCTGGGAAATAGGTTCTGATTGTCTAACCTATCTACGCCTCTCATAATTCTAACAGCTTTCCCCACAACCTTCAGCATTCCAGAGAAACAATCTAAGTCTGAGCAACCTCTCCTTATAGGTAATACCCTCCAACCCAGGCAGCATTCTGATAAACCTCCTCTGCACCCTTTCCAAAGCCTCCACATCCTTCCTGTCATGGAGCGACCGGAACTGCAAGCGATGCAGTACTTCAAATGTAACTTAAGCAAAGTCCTATAAAGATGCTTTATGAATTCTTGGCTCTTATATTCAACGGAGGCATGCATGCCATATGTCTTTTTTACAACTATATCTTGTGCCTCTTCTATCCTGTGTTGCCACTTTCAGGGAGCTATGGATTTGGACCCCGGCACATGAATGCTGTTAAAGGTCACTTTAAAAAAGTCCTTTTACCGTCTTTTTCTGGGAGTTCTTATGAAGTTAACGTGAAAGGTTCAGGGAACATCTGTAAAATTCTTTCCTGTTACATTTTCTATCATTTTTTGGCAAGATTTCCTTGAGAATTTCATCCATAGTCACATTACAACTTTAAGAAATTATATGGAGTATGAAAAAATAGAGACACAAAGCAAGTATTTCTAGAAAAAAGATCAATCAGCTTCAGTTGTGTCATTTTCATTTTGAGCCAATGCGGGAAGGCTTATTTTCAAATTTTAAAAGGAATAATTCTTTGTAAAAACAATGTTTCCTTAAAAAAGGATATGCAGGGGGAAAAAAAGCCGTTTTGACAGTATTTGCCAACTCTGGCTGCTTTTTATGCTAATGCCACCTAATGTAAAACAAAACAAAGAAACAGATGGAGCAGAGACAGGTTATGATGTAGATTCATTGTGACAAAACAGTTTCATTCTGAATTGCATACTTACCGCATTACACACAAACGTAAAATGCAGTACTTCATTACCATAATCGCACCATTCAATATCTTCAGACATTAAGTAAAAAAACACTCATGTTGCAGCAGTTTAACATGCAGGGCATTGTGTGGGAAGCCATTTGTCCACCATGCACTCATCAAGTAGAGAACATAAATAACAACAGAATTACAAGTATCCCCCTCCTCCCCAGGGTCCTGAAGTCCCCCCAGGTTACGACATTCACTCACTTTGATTAATTAGATTTGCCTTTGTTTGACCACAAATATAAAAATACAAATCGTACCAGTTTGGATCGAGACCAAGGATGCTAACTGTTCTCACATTCCATTCCATTCCACTCGATTTCCCCTCACTTGCCTCATCTTTATCATTATTGGTCACTGCAGCTTTTGAACTCTACATGGTCATGTATGTTAACTACTAGTTATAACTAGTTAGTTAGCATCCGTCCATCTGCGAGGGATGATGGTGCGGCTATGATGTTGCCCTGTTTGGAGAGGGGAATGTTTCATCTGTGGTTGCATTTCCTGCTGTGGCTGACTAGGCCAATCCTTGACAGGATCTTCACTCAACTATGCCACCAATTTTGGTGGTGTCATCTGTAAACTTACTAACAATTTACTAACACGAGCAAATTTAAATAATCGTCCAAATAGTTAATGTACATGACAAACAACAGTGGACCCAGCAGCGATCCCCGTGGAACCCCACTGGTCACAGACAGAACAGCTACCCTCCCACACTACCTTTGATTCCATCCTCTGAGCCCACTTTGAATCTAATTGTCTAGTTCACCCTGGATTCCATGCAACCTAACCTTCCGCTCGTCTACCATGGAGGTGCTTGTCAAACCCAAAGTCCATACAATCAACGTCCAGACAATATAAACAATTTATTACTTGTACTATTTTCTAAATTTTTATTTACATAACAAAGATGCAGAAACAATTGTGGATAAAGCCTTTATTCAGGTTAATGACAAGCTTATCATTTAACTTCTGGAGGTAGACAAAAATACTGGAGAAACTCAGCGGATGAGGCAGCAACTATGGAGCGAAGGAATAGGTAACGTTTCGGGTCGGGACCCTTCTTCAGAATAGAATGAAGAAATGAAGAAATGAAGAAGGGTCTCAACCCGAAACGTTACCTATTCCTTCGCTCCATAGATGCTGCCTCACCCGCTGAGTTTCTCCAGCATTTTTGTCTACCTTCGATTTTTCCAGCATCTGCAGTTCCTTCTTAAACATTTAACTTCTGGATCTATCTTCTGATAACCGCCTGGGGAAGTGTCCATAGAACGGAAACCAATACACAATACATAAACAAGTCGATGCTTCAATGAAGGGTAAGATCATAGAACAGTCTATGCATATTCAGATACTTATTAATTAAAAAAATGGACTATTCTGAATCATATGTGTTAGGGAGCTGTATAGCAGAAAATTATGCACATCAAAATGAGCGTTATACAACTCTTCTGTTGGAAAATAATATCAGGCTGATATATAGATACTATACTAATATCTTCCATCTGCTTCCATGTAGCCCTGCCACATAAGCAGAACCCAGTAAAGAAAATTTAACTTCTTCAATTCCCCGATCAGGACATTACCTTCTCCCGGTAATAGTTTTGCATTTGACAATAGGTTATGTACGAACTGGGAACTGCTGCATGGAAAAAAATCACTGTGGTAAATTGTACTCATGCCCTGCCCCCTCCATTCTATTATGCTTATGACATTAGACCAATGATCTTGGCATTACTAAGTGAAACATTTTTGTCTGGCCCACAGCTTCTTGGGAAGAAGAGCAAGCAGATGTGGATGGGACGGAAGCACTTACCTAGATACCTCCCTGAATGCCTGTAGTAACTGTTCCTAGTTAGACAATGGGCCCTTGAGACTGGGTTTATTTTCATTGCTAGTTCCACTCATGCATTCAAAAAGTAGCAAAGCAAAATCTACATTTGAGTCTGAGAAACCTAAACTAGTCTTCAAGTTCCAGTGCAACCAGATTCCTTATCTGGCCAGGTGCAGTTTACATTTTTTTTTCTGACCTCAGAATATCAAATCCCAAGATGCCTACATGACAAATTGTATCAACATCTCAGTCACTAAGAAATGTCACTTAATTTATTGACAATTCTTTTGATTTCTTAAGGCATTTGGTTAAAATATTTAGATGCAGTACATGTAGTTTGTATTCAAAGGAATCAATCAGAAATTAAATGAAGGTCAGTAGTTAGGTTAATTCAGACTTGAGTGTATATTTTGACTTGCTATTTTTTGAATTAAGTATGTTTTAGAGCAGTGCTAGTGTTGAAGTGGAGAGTATTCTAAATTGTGTTTCATACCATAATCAAAGCAGCATGTTGACATATAGTAAGATGTTCTCAGGTTAGATGATGTGGTGGTGAAACACAGTCCAAGACCGAGGACCTTGCTGACCTTATCGACCTTGCTTGGCATTAAGAACACAACAGATGATTTGGAACAGGGACAGTGCTGGGAGGAGCTGGGTTCAAGAAAAACTTCTTTTTTTCTATGTATAGCAGCAGATTTCAATGGTTTTGAAAGGATCAAGAGATCATCTGCCATGATAATTTGGCTCTTATGATTAAAGTAATGAAGTAAAGAAAGAAGAAGGAGATCTGACATTAATGCTGATAATTACATACATTTTGAATAAGGTAATTGGGTAAACCAACCTTTAATATTCAGGAGACAGAATTACAGATGTTTAAATCAGACCCAACAGAATGAGAGGGGGGGTGGGGAAATGTTTATTTATACAGAGAGTCACTAGGACAAGGGTTGACATATGAAGCAATGGTGCAAACATTGTTCATAATAGGTTTTAAAGGAAGGGAGATAGATAGGGAAAGCAAATCACTCCTTGACCTAGGTATCTGTGCTCTTTCTGTTATGGTCAAAGGCTCCATTATGTACAATAAAATACTTAAATCCCAAACGTTCCTGCGATGGGGGTGAGATGGGGTTGGAGTGGTTGGGGTCAGTTGTAGTGATTAATACTTTCCAAAAAATAATTCAGAAAGTTAAGGTAGACCCAATCTGACCTGATCAAAGTGCTTCTCATGGTTCAGGGTATGGAATGGGGAATGTGTGGGGAATTGGACATGATTGGAAGAACCACTCTCATACGTCAGTGGGAATTAGCAGCTAGATTATCAAAATAAGATCTCAGTGGACAGCTGAAAGCTGATGTATTCTCACCTCAATGGCTTACAATGAGAACATGTGAATGGAATTATCTTCTGGAGAAAATCCCAAAGTACTTTTCAGAAGAAGTTTATTAGCTCCATTGGAAACAACTCCTTCCAGCACTATCCCTGTCCCATATCACCTCCTGTGTCCTTACTGCCAAATCCGGAAGTGGCGGCGCTGCATGGCAGCTACAGCTCACCTGCAGTCCGTCTGTTTTTTTTCTTTTTTTTGTCTTTTTGTGTCCGTTTTAGTTAGAATTTTGGTTTATTAGGTTGTGTTTGTGTGTTGGGGGGTGGGGGGGAGGAGGGGAGAAACAAGGTTTCTGTCTCTCCCTTCAGGGGGATGCGACCTTTTCTTGTCGTGTTCCCCGTCACCGTCTGTGCTGAGGCCCTAATGGCGGAGCTGGCGGCCTCGGAGCTGTGGCGAGCGTCAGAGCTCCAGCGTTCCAGCGGCGGCAGCAGCCCGGCTCCAGAGCTCCGGTGCTCCAGCGGCGTTCCAGCGGTGCTCCAACGGCAGCCCGGCTTCAGAGCTCCGGCGCTCCAGCAGTGCTCCAACACGGCCCAGCTTCAGAGCTCCGGTGCTCCAGCAGTTGCTCCAGCGGTGCTCCAGCGGCGGCCCGGCTTCAGAGCTCCGGCGCTCCAGCAGTTGCTCCAGCGGTGCTCCAGCGGCGGCCCGGCTTCAGAGCTCTGGCGCTCCAGCGTTCCAGCGGCGGACCCTGCTTTAGAGCTGTGGTGGTGTTCCAGCATTCCGGCGTCGGCGGTGGTGGCAGCCTGGCTTCGGAGGCTCGGCTCACATTCACATGTGCAGTTAATTTTAAATAGGAAACTTCATTACTGTCTAATAACGGATATTCCATAGGGTACTTTATGACATGCATCAATCTAAAAGATGCATACTATTCAGTTCCCATTCACAGGGTTCACCGAAGATATTTGAAATGTAGCTGGATGAGCATCGATAGCAGTTAAAGCGTTGCAAAATGGGCTAACTTCAGCTTCCAGGTTGTTACCAAATCACCAAGCCAGTGCTTGGGTTGCTCAAAACTCGAAAATACCAACTAGAGTTATAGATTGCGATGTACCTTTTAACTCTATTAATTGTCTGTGACTCCGCCCTGGGGCAAGAAATTGTGGCCTGTGTAAATTGGCAATTTGGTGTCACGAGGTGCATTCTATGGGTTAAAGTCTTATTGTGCGAATATGCATATCTGCATGTTCACCTACAAATTGACACACTACGGTGGTGGCATATTTTAATCACAGGGGTTCAATTAAGATAATATCCTGTGATAGTTTACAACCTCATTTGGCACTGATGTATCATCATGTTAATCAATGACAACGCAATGAATGTTGGATCACAAAGTATTTAATGACATTATGGATTGATGGAACACCATATATCGATGTTTGCATCTAGTCTCAATCAACAGTTGCAAAATTATCTGGCATGGTGGCCATTCTCAGGGGCAGTGGCGATGGATGCATTCTCGCTATACTGGGGAGGAATGTTCGTTATGTCTTCCTCCATTTTTTGCCTCATCAGTCAGTGTTTGCTTAATAACCAGCAAGACTCCGCCTCAAGCGTGATAGTGCCTGGCTGGCCTACACAGCCTTGGGTCCACTCATACTGAAAATGATAACAGAGCCTTTTATGGCTGTTTTTCCAAACACAAAATCTGCTAGTTTACCCCGTGACTGGGGAGAACCATCCTCTGCATGAGCGAATCAAATTGTTGGGTTGCAGACTATGAGAAGACCTTTCCTGGGGTACAGACTGTCAGGTTGTACAGTGGATATAATGACTGCGGCCTGAAGAGATAGTACCAAGAAACAGTACATCTCCTATATCAAGGAATGATAAGGGTCCTGTTTACAGTCCAACATATCATATGACACGGTACGTATAACAGATGTCTTGGTATTCCTCTCAAAGCTATCTTTACGAGAGATGGAGTTATACATATTATGCCAGTAGTGCCTTGTGGTCCTACTTCCTGCTGGGGTCGGCACACCACACTGTCAGGTCTTGACCTCTGATATCCAGGGTATCTTCAACTCAATTCCCCCCAGGCCCAGGTACTCAGAGATATGGGATGTTATGTCCTGCTGACACTGCGTCGCCAGCGGGCTCCAGCTACCTTCCGGTCCTGGGTCTATTCACTTCCAAAGTGGTTATTCTCATGGACCTTTGGTTGTGTGTGTGGTCACACATCTACAACAGTCATTATGTCACCTAAAGCCTTAGAGGCTCTGAACTAGCAATGTTGTTAGTTACAAAAACAACAACATCAGCAGCGAGGGTTGTGAATGTTTCGCTGGGCCTCATCCTAGTGGCTGCAGGATGGTCAAACCAGCAAATTTCCAAATGTGTTATAATAAACCCATTTGCCAGACCGGCGGTATTTACCAACACTATTTTTAGGTTATATTTTTTAATTCCTCCTGGATGAGTGGGATTACTATTATCATCATTAAAAAGCACCAGCATGTTTCAATTTATGTCATGCTTTATTAAATTTCACTCATCCCTCGTCAATTGATGCAGTGTGTGACGCATGGACTCGTTTCCATGGCATGAAATCACAGAGCTTCAAAATCTCCACGTAGTCACTCACGTGACTCCGAAGTAAAATAGTAAGATTAAATGAGTTTGAAGTTTGTTCTTTATTTTATGAGGAGTTACGATGAGGGATTACGTGCCCCCTGCTCCCAACCCTCTCTCATAAAGATCAGCTAGTTGTTTTAAGTTCTCGAATCTTACTGTATTCAGTTCATCAACTGTTATCTGTGATTTCACACCGCTGCTTTGAAGGTTGATGCGCATGCGGGCTGGCGGGTTCTTCACGTAATCCCTCATCGTAACTCCTCATAAAATAAAGATCAAACTTCAAAACTGGTAGGTTCTCATTTAATCTTACTTATCCATAACCAGTCTAAAGAAGGGTCACCCATTCCTTCTCCCCAGAGATGCTGCCTGTCCTGCTGAGTTACTCCAGCCTTATGTGTCTATCTATGGAGAAAATTAGGATTGGTCCACAAATTAAGACCCTAAATTGGGGCTGGGACAATTTTGGTGGCACAGTTTGCAGGTAAAGGGATTTCTGGCAAGTGGAACACTTTTAATAGTGTGAAAGCAAGAGTTTAGGGACAGCATATTCCTAGTGTGAAGGTAAGATCTGGAAAGTTTAGGGAAGCCATGTTGATGGCAAATATTAAGGCTCTGGGGAAAAAAAGAGGGAGATACATAATATTTAGGCAGTTGAGATCAAGCAAATCCCTTGACAAGTTTAAGAATTGTAGGAGAGCACTTACAGGCAAAAAGTGGGCATGAGATGGATTTGGCACACAAAATGACAGAAAATCCCAAGAGATTCTACAGGTATATTAAGAGTAAAAGGATGGCCAGCGATAGAATAGGAACCTTTAATGATCAGCACAGCCCTCAGCACGTGGAGTCACAGGAGATGGGTGAGATTATTAATGAATATTTCTCATCTTTTTATACTGTGGAGAAAATTATAAAGCCCAAAAAATAGACAAATAACTTGTGATGTCTTAGAATATATTCGAGTTACCAAAGAGGCAGTACTGACAGTCCTAAAGGGCATTAAGGTGGATACATACTCAGGGCCTGATCAAGTGCATCCTTGGACCTTATGGGAAGCTAGGAAAGAAACTGTCAAATTATTTGTAAAGATATTTGCATCATCCTTTGACACAGGTGAATTGTCAGAAGAATGGAAAGTGGCTAGTTTAGTTTAGAGATACATCCTGGATACAGGCCCTCCACCCACCATAATCCCCATACACTAACGTCATTCTGCAAGGGAAAATTTACAATTATACCAACCTAATTAACCTACAACAAAGTCTTTGGAGTGTGGAAGGAAACCGGAGATCCCGGAGAAAACCCACGCAGGTCACTGGGAGAATGTACAAATTCTGTATAGATAAGCACCCGTAGTCAGGATCGAACCTGGGTCTCTGGAGCTGTCAGGCAGCAACTTTGGCTGGGGCGCCACCATGCCGCCCCAAATGCTTTACCTTTTTTTAAGTTAAGCAGCAAGGACAAGCCAGGGAATTACAGGCTGGTGAGCTGGACATCAGTGATGGATAAGTTACTGGAGGCGATTCTAAGCGACAGGATCTACCATCTTTTAGATAGTCAAAGATTGATTAGTGATAGTCAGCTTGGATTTGTACCTAGGATATCATATTTCAAAAATCAAGTAGAGTTTTTTGAAGATGTCTCCAAGAGCAGTGATGAAGGCAAACATTGCCTAATTGTATTTTTGCAAGGCCTTTGACGAGGCTCCCATATGTTAGAATAGATACAGTGTGGTGAATGCACAGTTCCCATGGTAGGGAAATCAAGAACAAGAGGGCATAGGTTTAAGGTGAGAGGGGAAAGACTTAATAGGAACCCAACAGGAAGCTTTTTTATCCAGAGGATTGTGGGTCCAGAGGAACGTGCTGCCAGAGGGAGTAGTATTGGCAGGTACAATAACAACATCTAAAAGACATTTGGACAGATACGTGGATAGGAAAGGTTTAGAGGGATATGGGTAAACATAGGCAATGGGGACTAGCTGGGGCATCTTTGTTGGCATGAACGAGTTGGACTGAAGGGCCTATCATATAAATCGAAGATGGGTGAGATTTGGATGAGAATGCACAAAGCATGGTTAGTAAGTTTGCAGATGACACTAATATAGAAGTCAGTGAAGAAGGTAATCAATAATTACAGTGGGACCTTGATCTGATAGCTCAAGTGGCAAATGGTATTCAATGGTGAGATGAGAATTTTGGGAGGTCAAAACAGGGAAGGACTTTCACAGTGAATGGTAAGGGCATGGGGAGTGTTATAGAACAGAAGGACTTCAGAACACAAATGCATATTCCCTGATAGTGGTAAAGTGACGTCAAAGGTAGACAAGGTGGTGACAAAAACATTTGGCATGCTGGCATTCATCTGTCAGGCCACTGAGTACAGGAGTTGGGATGTTATGTTGTAATTGAACAAGAAATTGTTGAGGCCACAATTGGAATATTACACAAGTATAACAAACTCTAGTATAGCAAGTATAGCATACACAAGAAAGCAAATGCAATGCTAGCATTTATTTCAAGAAGGCATGTATACAAAAACAGGGATGTAATTTTGAGACTTTATAAGGTGCTGGTTAGGCCGCATTTGGAATACTGTGATCAATTTTGGTCACCATATCTGAGGAAGGATGTGCTGGCTTTGGAGAGGAGGTTTACAAGAATGATTCCAAGAATGAGTAGGTTAACTTATGATGAGCATTTGTCAGCACTGGGCCTGTACTTGATGGAGTTTAGAAAAATGAGGGGGACCTCATTAAAACATACAGATTAGTGAAAGGCTTAGATAGAGTGGATGTGGAGAGGATGTTTTCACTATTGACAGAGTCTAGGACAAAAGGTCAGAGCATCGGAATTAAAGGACGTTTTTATGAAGGAGATGAGGAGAGATATATTCAGTCAGAGGGTGGTGAATCTGTGGAATTCTTTGCCACAGAAGGCTGCAGAGGCAAGTCAGTGGATATTTTTAAGGCAGAGGTAAATAGATTCTTGATTAGTACAGGTGTCAGAGGTTATGGCAGTAGAATGGGGTTAGGAGGGAGAGATAGATTAGCCATGATTGTATATAACCATATAACCATATAACAATTACAGCACGGAAACAGACCCTCTCGGCCCTTCCAGTCCGTGCCGACCATTTGTTTTGCCCTAGTCCCATCTACCTGCACTCAGATCATACCCCTCCATTCCCTTCACGTCCATATACCTATCCACTATAATGGTGGAGTAGACTTGATGGGCCGAATTATCTAATTCTACTCATATTCCTTATGACCTTATGACCTTATAGGAAATATATAATCAAGCTGGAAAGAATGCAAAGATGATTTTCAAGAATGTTGCCAGCAATCAGCACAGGACTTTATTGCTTGAAGCATAAAGACTGAGGGGTGACCTTCTGAAGAAATATAAAATAGTAAGATTAAATGAAAACTTACCAGTTTGAAGTTTGATCTTTATTTTATGAGGCGTTACGGTGAGCGATTACGTGAAGAAGCCCTGCCGGTGCACATGCGCATCAATCTTCAAAGCAGCGGCGTGAAATCACAGTAACTACAGTCGGTGATATAGTAAGATTCTGAAGACTAGAACTATCAGATGGTCTTTGCGATTATGAGGGCCAGGAGCGGAGGGCACGTAATCGCTCACCGTAACTCCTCATAAAATAAAGATCAAACTTCAAACTGGTAAGTTCTCATTTAATCTTACTATTTTACTTCGGAGTCACGTGACTGATTCCGTGAAGATTTCAAAGCTCTGTGGTTTCATGCCGTAGATCCAGTTCCATACGACACACTGCTTCGGTTGACACAGGATAAACAAATAATGTATTGAACATTGTTTAAATTATACAATGAACGTTTTTAATAATAACAAAACAGTAATCACCCCTCTCTCCCAGGGGGAAATTACAAATGAAAACTCAAACAGAACCTAAAACAGCATGCCCAAATCCTTCCACTGCGAGGACAGGTTTATCATAGAATCGTGAAAAAGTTCCTTCACTAGACCATCCTGCGGCCCCGAGGATTTGGTCTAAAGGCACGTCCTGTGCCTTCGTTGCAGATGTTGACGCCGCCCTGGTGGAGTGAGATTTAAACACATCAGTGTCTACTCCAGCACAATCCAAAACCTGTTTCAGCCACCTAGAAATAGTTTGTACTGACACCTTTCTATGAGGTTTTTTGTAGATGATGAGCATCGCTGTTTCAGAGCCTCTGAGACTCTTGGTGACCTCGATATATTGACTCAGGTGCGAACTACACATAGCCTCAGGTCAATGGGGTATGCCTTAAAGCTTATTTTGGATCCAGCCGTCCCTGGCCTGCTTTGCTTGGTTAAATCATATATATAAAATGTATTATTACCCATATCACACATCTGAGGTATGCTTTTACAAAATTGTATTCCCTTTGTTTTTACTGCCAGCAGGGGTAACAGGGGAATATTTTCTTGTATTCCCCTTTCTTGCGAACGCCTATGGACTTTACCTGTTAAAACAGCGGGGAATATAGTCTTATATTCCCCTGGTCTCACATCCGGGAACTTGGCAACGTGACGGCAACGTGACGCTGCGTGGGAAATTTAGAATATTCAAACGGCAGACAGGAAGACTGCCGCGTCCATTTTGGTTAAATTTTACGTGGAAGTCCGCCGAGCTGAGATGTTCAAATTTTCCTCTAGATGTCTGATATGGGTAATAATAACAATATTGACTGTCCTCTTTCGGGAGATACGACATATATTGCCCTCACTAGATCCATATTGCCCTCGTCTTCGACTCGGGCAATATGAATCTACTTCAGGCAATATATGTCGTATCCCCCTCAAGGCCAGTCAATATTCTATTAATATTATCTACAGAAGAATGCATGCTGTCCAGTCGTAGTTTCTGCAATGTCTGGACCCGTTGCGCTGACACTAGCGCCATGAGCATGACCACTTTGAGCGTTAACTTCTGAAAAGACAGAGATGTAATTGGAGCCCATTGCCGAAGCAGTATGAGAACTATGCTCTCATCCCAGATTTCCGTATATCTAGGCCTGGGAGGGTTTTTGTTAAAAATACCTCTCATGAATCGGGACACTAATGGATGAGATCCGACAGAATGTTGTCCCGACCCTTGCCCTAAATAGGAGGACAAACACTCCGAGCAGTCATAATGGCACTATAGCTCAATTGCTCGTCAAAATGCAATGTAGCAAGGAACTCCAATACATCCGATATGCCTGCAGTATGATAAGATATATCTGACTGTAAACAAAACATCTCCTATTTCTTAATTTGAGATACATATTGCTTTTTAGTACTATCTCTCCAGGCGACAGTAATCACATCCACGGTCCTAGTCGATAGTCCGAGCCCCTGGAACGATCTGGTCAGAATCTGCAAATCAACAGATTAATATGATCATGTAAAGGGTGACTCTCTCCTGTCACAGGGTGAACCAACAAGTTGCTGCATTTGGGGATAGTGATGAATGGCTGTGTCATCAGTCTCATTACCAATAGGAACCAAGGCTGTGTAGGCCAGTCAGAACTACCAAAACGCCTGAAGCGGAGTCCTGCTCTATTTTGGTGAGACATTAACTGATGAGGCAGAATGGGGGAAAAGCGTAAAAGAACGTACGTCCCCAATGTAGCGAGAATGCATCCACCACTACTGCCCCTGGATCCGGTTCCCATGAGGCATATTTAGGTAACTGGTGATTTAACCTGGATGCAAACAGATCTATGTCTGGCAATCCATACCGGCTAACAATCATTTTGAAAACTTTTGGATTCAGCATCCATTCTGTGTTGTCATGAAATTTGCGTGACCTCGTGTTTGCCACCACGTTATCTCTACCTGGTAGGTAGATAGCTGAGACCCAGATGTTTCTCGTAATGCACCAGTTCCAAATGAGGTTAGCTAGATTATCACATGATACTGACCTAATTCCTCCCATGTAATTGATATATGCAACAGCTGTGGTTGTCAATCAGGAGCTGAACATGTAAATCATGCATTGTTGAACAATATGCTTTTAGGCCACAGAATGCACCCAGCAATTCAAAGTAGTTTATCCCATGCCTCTGCAGGATTAATGCCTCTTGCACACTCCATCTGCCGCCATAGCTAGACTCGGTATCAGTGGCTCCCCATCCAGAAGCACTCACATCAGTTTGTAAAATAACTGAAGGTTGTTGCGTCAGAATGTCTCTAGTACATCGTGAGACATTAATTATCCACCATTGCAACTCGGCGATAGCTTCGGCTGGCAACTGCATTGGTCTATCGAAATGACCTGCATGTTCTTTCAGTGCTTGTTCTTCAGCTCGTTGCACATTCTGATAGTGCAGAGGTCTGAACTGCACTCCAGGAAAAGCCGCCACTAATTTACCAATAACACTGGCTACTCGCCGGATGGAGGGTTCTTGTTCATCTACCAGATTGCTACAGGCCTCCATAATTTTGACAGTTTTGGCCGTAGGCAAAGTCAGTTAGACATGTTAGTTGAATCAATTACGAACCCCAAATAGTCAATCATTCTAGATGGTACTAATTTGGATTTAGTTGGATGGGTGAGGAAACCTAACCTCTCAAACAGGTGTTTGGTCACTGAAACCGATTCCTCAGCTGCCTCCTGAGTTTTGCCTATGATCAGAACATCATCCAAATATACCATCACAATGTGATTCTGAGCGCGGAGTAGCCCTAATACTGGTTTCAACAATTTTGTAAATAACCTAGGGGCTGAGGTTAACTCATTGGGTAATGCTTTAAATTGCCACAGCTGTCCCATCCAACTAAATTCCAAGTATCTACGGTACTGGTGATGAATTGGTACTGAATAATATGCATCTTTCAGATCTATGGTTGCCATATAACACCCTTTTGATACCAGTTGCTTAGCACTACTGAAAGTTTCCATTTTAAAATGTTTATACTGGACATAAGAGTTAAGTTGGGTTAGCTCCAGAATGACTCGACGCCCACCATCCTTCTTTTGTCTGGGGAATATTTTGGACACAAATTGTTGAGGTTGATATACCGTACTTTCCATTACCCCTTTTTGGATTAAAATCCCAATTTCATCATTCACCTGTAGAGTTTCTGGTCTTGAAAAAACCAATACCCGACTAGGTATATTTTGTACTTCTGAAATAAACTCGATTAGAGACCCCCGGATACTATCCAGTATGAATAGATCTGATGTTATGCAGCACCATTCATCATAGAACAATTGCAACCTCCCCCCGACCGGTGACTGATCCCCAGAGGATATATCCTGGAGTAGTCCAGTTACTTGTACCTCCATGGTTGCTCTTGGATTCCTCGGTCTCCTGGCCATGTTGGGGGTGTGCAGTGGTGCGTGCCAGCGGCATGTAGCTGGAAACCCCTGGCTCGGTCCTTGACCTGCTCCAGCGTCTGTAGCTCGCCTGAAAGGGTATGGCTCGCGAGGCGGCATCCTGCCCCCGGGATACGTTTTGATGAGGCCAATTGTTTTCGCCTCCTCATCCAGTTTTCTTACTTGCTTTGCCAGATCCTCCCCAAATAGCAAGTTGGGTGTCTGGACATTGGAGGATCTGCACAATGCCACAAAGCGTACGTTGAGGGCCGGTTTGATGGCTATCTCCGTATGCAATTAAGCTCAAAATGAGCATTGCACAGCAAGGCCAGCATATCCTGCTGTGTACGTGATAGCGGTGCCTCTTGGACCATTCGCCCAAACGCCGCTATTCCTGCACCCACCAATTTGAGGATTTTCTGAAACCTCAACTCCTGCGCCCGCGTGGATGCGTTCATTTGCCCCCAGATGGCCGAGTTGGTAGGCACTTTGAGCGACGCATAGTTAACAGGTGTTTGATATCGCTGTGAAGTTTCCTCCATTATGGAGTCCTGGAGCTGGTGAGAGGCCATATAGTTAATATTGCTGGCCGGGTTTTCATCCATCGCTTTCATCCAGTTCCAGCCGGTATGGCAAAATTGCTGGCCACATCGAGCACACCTGGAGCATAGCTCATGTGCTTTGGGTGCATGCTCTTCTGCAGTACCACCAACTTCAGGGTCAGAGTCATACTGCCCTGGCTCTCCCGGCACATGCTCAAGGGGGGTATCATGCAACCCTTGAAAAGGTTATGTCATGGTTGCTGTTATGGGTTCCAATTCAGACTCGTAGGCATATTGTTCTTCCTGCCTGTACTGCTCCTCACCATACGGACCTCTGTTAGAGGTTGCTGCTGAGAGCTGTTGGGGAGCCCTGGGGGTATGAAACCCCGACTGGAACACCTCATGGTTGAGCATTTGTTCTGTGAGGTGTTCCTTCTGGTAAAGACGTCCCCAAACCTTTTTATTGGAAGGAGGGGAGTCTTCCTGACCTGACTCATCAGAGTCGACAGGCCTGGCCGTTTTTCTCTTGCCCTTCCTCCCGACAGGAGTGGCCACAGTGCTCTGAAGCACCGGAGTTGCTGCTGTTGGCTGAACTGCCGGCGGCTCTGCAGTCGGCATCTCTGGAGCCGGCGTCTCTGAAGCCGGCGTTTCTGAAGCCGGCATACGCTCGCTAACCGCGGTCCCGCGGGTACGTTTTTTACTTTTAATGACAGCAGCCTTTTTTGTTAATTTTTCCATTTCTAAGGTCTCTCCTGCTGGTTCCTGTAACCAGCCTTACGGAAGCCAAGTAAACTGCAGGAAGTTTTAAATCACTTACCTGCGGGTTTATAACTTACCGCTGGTGGTGCTGCGCTCTCCAGCCCGTCGGTGCGCCATGCGTCTGACGTAATGACGCGCATGCGCATGGTGGGGCTTCTTCATGGAATCACACGTGACTCTGAAGTAAAATCATGAAGGGCATAGATAAGGTAAATGCATGTTCTTCATCTCAGAGAAAGGGAATCTATACTTGAGAACATAGGTTTAAGGTGGAAAGGGAAAGATTTAAAAGGGACCTGAAGAGCATGTTTTTTCACAAAGTGCTGTGCTTATATGAAACAAACTGCCAGATGAAGTAGTTGAGGGAGGTACAATAACAACATGTAAAATACAACTGGATAGATACATGGCCAGGAAAGGCTCAGAGGACTATAGCCCTTACAGGGGCAAATTAGACTGTATTAGATGAACATCTTGGGCCATGGATGAGTTGGGCCGAAGGGCCTGCTCCCATGCTGTATTACTGTATGATCCTATGATTCTATGATATTTTGAGTGGCACATGTCTGCATAATCTGTACCATCTCTAAGATGGTGCCTGCCAGCAGCGATTTTTTGCTAACAGCCAAACAGGAGAAGATTACTTACAGCAACAAGTAACTCACCTGGATTGGAAAAACGGCAGAAATCGGCGCCATAACGGACAAGCTGCTAGTGCATCTGATTTTGCGATCTCCCGCAGCTGTGGGAGCCTCCGACTGCAAGCGTTCCCTGGACCGCTGGTGAGAACCCGACCCGTCTAGAAATCAAAGGGACTGTACCTGGGAAGCCCTCCGGAGCCGACGAGCAGGATTTCCCGGGAGCAACGGAGCTGTAGCTGCCGTCTTTGTGGGAATCCCCAATCGTATCGGAGCTGGAGCTGCCGTCAGCAAGGGAACCCTCGTTCCAGCTCAGGTTTGCAGAAACAGCAGGTACAGTAAGTACAGTACCTGGAAACAACGGGGAGGCCTCCATTGTGTCCGGAAACGTGGCCGGCGGGCAGGACTTCAGGTCAGACTGAAGCGCAGGGGACTTCGGCCCCCTCTCCCTACTATCCTACTGGCCAACGTACAGTCCCTTGAAAATAAAGTGGAGGACTTAAGGGCAAGGCTGCTTTACCTAAGGGAGCTGAGGGAATGCTCTGTGTTCTGTTTCACAGAGACATGGCTCACCCCCAGCTCCCCAGACTCAGTGGTCCAGCCTGAAGGGTTCTCCATCCACTGTACGGACCGTACGCAAGCGTCTACGAAAGGGAGAGAAGGGGGCGTCTGCCTCATGGTCAACTGTGCATGGCGTTCAGACATGGCAGCCCAGTCTAACTCCTGCTCTCCACACCTGGAACATCCGGCGGTGAAGTGCCGCCCCTTCTACCTTCCAAGGGAATTCACCTCCATCATACTGACTGCGGTCTATGTCCCACCCCAGGCAGACGTCCGTCTAGCACTGGAGGAGCTGCACGGTCAACAAACACCAGACGTCTTACCCCGAGGCGTTTACCACCATTGCTGGGGACTTCAATAAAGCAAACATTATGAAATCGCTCCCTAACTTCCACAAACATGTCTCCTGCTGCACCAGAGGACCACACACCCTCGACCACTGCTACACCACCATTAAGAATGCCTATCGCTCTATCCCTCGCCCTCACTTTGGTAAATCCGACCATACCGCAGTGCGGCTTCTTCCTGCCTAGAAAAGCGCCTGGACCTGATGGTATACCCGGTCGTGTTCTAAAAACCTGTGGGGACCAACTGCCTGGAGTTTTTAATGGACATTTTCAACCTCTCACTTCTGAGGTCTGAGGTTCTCACCTGCTTTAAAAGGGCATCAATTATACCGGTACCCAAGAAGAGCAAGGTGACGATAGACAATAGACAATAGGTGCAGGAGTAGACCATTTGGCCCTTCGAGCCAGTACCACCATTCAATATGATCATGGCTGATCATCCCCAATCAGTACCCCGTTCCTGCCTTCTCCCCAAACCCCTGACTCCACCACTCTCTGAGGCAGAGAATTCCACAGACTCACCACTCTCTGTGAGAAAAAGCGTTTCCTCATCTCCGGTTTAAATGGCTTACTCCTTATTCTTAAACTGTGGCCCCTGGTTCTGGACTCCCCCAACTCCGGGAACATGTTTCCTGCCTGTAGCGTGTCCAAGCCCTTAACAATCTTGTATGTTTCAATGAGATCTCCTCTCATCCTTTCAACTGCAGCATTCAGAAGGCAGCTGGATACGTTTATGAATGGAAGTAATCTGTGGGGCTGCAGGGAGAGAGTTGGGACTAGCTAGGTTGTCCTTGCAAAGAGACAAGGACCTGGACTTGACCAACCAAATGATCGCCCTTTTTGCGATTCTGTGATTGTTCTTATCGACTACATTTTAAATTTTAAAAAAAGCACTGGGAGGGCAGATGAAGGAAGATGGTGGGGAGAAGAAAGAGTGAACATTCCTCCAGTAATAGTTGGTAAACCAAAACTTCATATCAATAGACAATAGACTAATAAACGGGGGTACACAAAAAGCTGGAGAAACTCAGCGGGTGCAGCAGCATCTATGGAGAGAAGGAGATAGGCAACGTTTCGATCAGTGGCACCAACTTCGATGAAGTGCTTTGAGAGGTTGTTCATGGCGCAAATCAACTCCTACCTTGACAAAAACTTGGACCCACTGCAGTTCGCTTACCGCCACAACAGATCAATGGTGGATGCGATCTCGCTGGCTCCCCACTCCGCTCTGAACCACTTGGACAACAAAAACTCATATGTCAAGCTGTTCTTCATTGATTACAGCTCGGCATTTAATACAATCATCCCCTCCAAGCTGGTTACCAAACTCGCAGAACTGGGTCTCTGCGCATCCCTCTGCAATTGGATCATTGACTACCTCATTCAGACCACAGACGGTTCGAATTGGTGGAAATGTCAGATTCGATAACAATCAGCACGGGAGCACCTCAAGGCTGCGTGCTCAGCCCCCTGCGGTACTCACTCTATACTCATGACTGCGAAGCCAGTGATAGTGCGAACACCATCATCAAGTTCGCTGACGACACCACTGTTGTGGGACATATCACTGATGGGGACGAGTCAGAGTATAAAAGAGAGATCGGCCGACTGACCAAATGGTGCCAGCACAATAACCTGGCCCTCAACACCAGCAAAACCAAGGAACTGAATGTGGACTTTGTAACGGGTTAGGATAGGGACCCACAATCCCGTTTATATCAACGGGTCGATGGTGGAAAGGGTCAAGAGTTTCAAATTCGTGGGTGTGCACATCTCTGAAATCTCTCCTGGTCCGAGAACACTGCTGCAATTATAATGAAAGCACATCAGCACCTCTACTTCCTGAGAAGATTACGAAGAGTCGATATGTCAAGGAGGACTCTCTCTAACTTCTACAGGTGCACAGTAGAGAGCATGCTGACCGGTTGCATCGTGGCTTGGTTCGGCAACTTGAGTGCCCACGAGCGGAAAAGACTACAAAATGTAGTAAATACTGCCCAGTCCATCATCGGCTCTGACCTTCCTACCATCGAGGGGATATATCGCAGTCGCTGCCTCAAAAAGTCTGGCAGCATCATCAAGGACCCACACCATCCTGGCCACACACTCATCTCCCCACTACCTTCAGGTAGAAGGTACAGGAGCCTGAAGACTGCAACGTCCAGGTTCAGGAATAGCTACTTCCCCACAGCCATCAGGCTATTAAACTCAACTCATACAAAACTCTGAACATTAATAGCCCATTATCTGTTTATTTGCATGTTATCTGTTTATTTATTCATGTGTGTATATATTTATATAATGGTATATGGACACCCTGATCTGTTCTGTATTCATGCCTACCATATTCTGTTGAATCTCTCTTGAATCTTGAATCGTGAATCTTGTATCTGGGAAATAAGAACAGTGCACTTTAAGGGTTTTGGCAAGACAAGACATACCATTGGCACAATTTTCCAGGTAGATGGCCAAGGATTCCAAGCTTCGCTGCCATTACTGCTTTGCGATGTCAAGCCACTGTACGCATTTATTCATTATCTTTTGCCTTCTCGTATATCAAGCAGAGTGCAAAGTCAAAATATAAAGTACGACAGAGCTTTTCCATACTCACCTACCTGTACAGTACAATTGAATCTTTGAAACATAAATGTATGGCTTACTGCATCAGAATGGACTGTCGTTGGACATGTGACAACAATCAATGAACCCCTCCCTGCCAACCTCAGTCTTATCCCAGTGATCACCCTCCAAACCCATGCCCCTGACCCAGAGCATTCGAAACATTGTGAAGCCTTGCCATAATTCTCAAGGATCAAAGGATTTGAAATATTATTCTAGCTTACAATGTATAAATATCATATTGTAGAGATGTATTGACTTGTATTGGATTAATATCTTGATTAGAATAGAGAAATTTAATGAATAAAATAAAAATTGTAATTTAAATAAATTAATTCAAAGTTATGTAGGTTTAAATAGACTAAAGAAAGTGAAATTGTTTACACTGGCAGAAAGCAAGGAAGCATCTCAAAGATAAGGTGCAAAAGTGATAGGAAAGGAAGTCACTTTTTTTTAAACGGGGACTATGTTGGTTTTTGATGTATTGCGTGAAAGTGCAGATAGAAACAGCATCTCTTGAAAGGGAATTGGATAAAATATTGAAGAAGAGAAGATAGGGACCATAGTAAATGGGCATGTAGACAATAGTGCTGGTGAAACTCAGCGGGTGCAGCAGCATCTATGGAGCGAAGGAAATAGTCAACGTTTTGGGCCAGATGCGTGTAACTAATTAGGTAGCTCTTGCACAGGGACAGCCCGTATATGATTAACTGTAAGATTTTATCAGTCTTTGATTCTATGAAGATTGTATGATTCAATTATTAGTGTGTGAATAGTATATGATCCACACTAGTCTTATGCAGCTGTGACGTAATAATATTACTGATCTTTCAGGGCCATTCATTCTGAGTAAGTTAGCGGCATATGTCCTTGTCGTAAACTGCAATTCTCTGACACTCAGCAAGCTGGCTGATTATCCTAGTCTGTGGACGGTGGGTGGGTAACCCATGATTCAGAACTGGGGTGGTGATCTGATATTATTTCTGGCATACTTTTATTTATTTTGCACTAAATTAATAATTATCATGCTTGGAAAAACCTCATAAACAAACCTAATTTGAGGAATGAAGAAAATGGGCCCCTACATTTCCTATTTTAAAAAATAGTGAACATTTTACAGCACATCAAAAAGCAAACACGACAAAGCAGCAAAACATAAATTAGCAGTTTATGAGCTTTGTCTTGTTGTCATTCCAGATGAGTGCAGCGCACAAAGAGGGAGAAACACAGCTCAAATATTGCTTAATTGCTGGGCTTTTAGTGAGTTTACAGTGAGTGCAGGAATTCAGTTCAGTGAATGCTGACATTTCTGTTCACTAAATGCAGGAAAGTGTGAGATTACAGGCTGAGAAAGAAAAAAAATTGGCATCGAGCCTGCCCTCCCAATTGATTGGTCCCTCTGCACCAGTTACACACCTGCTTATCGGGCCAAATCAACCATTTACAGTTTATCTTTTGCAGAGCTGCCTTTCACAGTGCATGTTCTGGGTATGAATGTGATTGATGTCTCATGGTCACACTACTAATTACATGTAGAGCAACAGATGGCCTCAAGCTAATTAGACATATGCACAAGATCTGGAGTTGATTTGTTGTTGAAATGTGTGTAAGTGACAAACTGAAGAATCGATTTCCCAGTGCAGGCTCCAGCTACGTAATGCACCTCTCCACCAGCAAGGCATTGTCAGACTATCCAGCACGTGAAGTTGACCAAATAACAAATATATCTCCAATGTCTTGGTCAAACCTTAGGCAATGGGATTTTTTAGTTTCCTTCTTGACCCTTGCCAATCTTTATTTTTAGACTTTAGAGATACAACGTGGAAACAGGCCCTTCGGCCCACCGAGTGAGCAATCACCCCATACACTAACACTATAATACACACCAGGGACAATTTTATAACTAACCAAAGCCAATTAACTGACAAACCTGTGTTTCTTTGGCATGTGGGAGGAAACTGGAGCACCCAGAGAAAACCCACATGGTCAGAGGGAGAATGTATTAGCTCCGTACAGATAGCCCCTCTGATCAGGATCAAACTTAGGTCTCTGGTGCTGCAAGGCAACAACTCTACCGCTGCTCCACTATGCTGCCCTAATCCTGCCCACAGTTCCCAGGGGTTCTGTTAATTGTGCTCTATCATTTTCAAGTTTAGGATTTGTGTTTCACAACCACAGAGATTTAAAAAGTTGAAACCAAAAATATTGCAGATGTCGGAAAGTTGAAATATAAACAGAAATGCTGGAAAACAAAACTTAGCAGGTAAAGCAGCATTTAAAGAACGAACTATACAGCTTGTTCAGCTAAAAGTTAGTGTTGGCTTGCCACAGATGTTGCCTAACTTGCTGAGATGTGAAAAGTACCCAACCTTTTGTTGTTGACTGATTTGTGGATGTATCTTAAATCAGAACATTAAGATCTCTTAGATTCACAATGATTCATATACTCATAGATTTACACAACACTGAAACGGTCCTTCAGCCCATCACACCCATGGCTAGCAAGATGCCTTTCTGAGCCAAACCTATTTGTTCACATTTGGTCCATATCTCTCCAAACCATTCCTATCCATGTACCTGTCCAAATATTTATTAAACATTGTAATGCTATCTCCCTCTACCACCTCCTCTGGCAAATCATTCCAGATACCCACTACCCACTCTGTGAAAGTCTTGTCCCTCAATTCTTCTTTAAATAATTTCCCACACACATTAAACCTATGTCCTCCAGTTTTAGAATACCCACCCTGGAAAAAAAACTGTTAGTATCCACACTACCAATTATAAATGCCCCTCATAATTATATACATTTCTATATGGTCATCTCTCAGCCTCTTTCGCTTCCAGAAAAAAAACAGCCCCAGGCTATCCAATCTCTCCTTATCAAACTCTCCAGTCCAGGCAATGGATCTTTTCTGCACTCTCTCTGGCTTAATCACATCCTTCCGACAGCAATGGCAATCAGAACTCCAAGCACATGCTTTGTATTACTGTTACACGGCATCCATAGTCTTGTACTCAGTATCATGGCCAATGTAGGCAAGCGTTCCATACACCTTCTTCACCACCCTCTCTATCTCTGTTGCCACTTTCAGATAGAATACAGGAAAGAAATGGGAATATTGACAGTGACCACTCTCTGATCTTTCCTTGCTGGAATGACATTTCAAAAAATCAGGCAAGGGACCAGCATACTGCCTCAAACATTTATCAAAGTACCAACACAGATTTGGAAAAAGTATCAAATATTGGTCCATGAGACCATAAAGTAATAAGAGCTCCTCTGATGATGTTTAAAGTGTATCTACAATCAAACAGTGTTTTATATAAATCGCTGTCAGCAGAAGTCTTTTCAAGCCTCAGAAAATTACAAGTCAAACTTTAGTCTCTTAACCATTTAGTCCCATTTCTGTCAAAGCTGGTCACTGAGTGGTTAGAAAATAGGAACAAGCAACTTTTGGAAGCTCTTACTCGCTCCATCCATGAATGGGCTTGTTAGAATCGGTGGAAAGTCCATAACCAAAAGGTCTTAAAGTGATTCGTAATGTAAGGTAGCACTCAGAATACTTTCAAGGATTATATAGGTCTTTCAGAAATAATTCTCCCTCAGATTTATGGAAAAAATTATTCTGAACAACATCAGCAAAAATAATCTAATTTTGATAATAACTGATACCAAAACATGAATCAGTCTTAAAAATATCTATTGATATTCCGGAGTAAATGTTTATGCTATTACTTTATATTTATTTCAGTAGGGATGTTGTAGTTACAGACAGATAGGAGAGGTGCACTTTACATTTTGCCTGGCAGGGATTACTTGGTGCTAACACTGAATAGCAAAAAAAATTATAAGTTCTCATTCCTGAGCGTGACATCTCTTTCATTATATTCACCCCGCATGGTTTCAAAATGACATTTTCTGTTTGGGAAGCTATACATTTCAGAAAATCTAATGGCTGAACTCCCTTGTACATGTATGTTATGCATTCTTGGTTTAATTAGCACTTAACAGAAGAAGTATCCATTGTCTGGCGTCAAATTCACAATGAAGAGAGGTTCCAGGGCTCATATTTTACTGGTTTGGAGCCAACTCAGCAATCTTCATTTTGGAAACGAAAGCCAAAAAGTATTCCAGCCAGAGCCAAATTGGCTCTTTGCCTTCGCTTTGCCTGCAAACAGAATGTCTCTTTATAAGACTGGGGTTTTCTAAGCATATTGTTGTAGAACATTGGTTCATGTTGCTTGCTTATTACTAAGCAATAACAATAACTTGCATTTATGAAGTGCATTTAATGTAGTACATTGTCACAAAACATAATTAAACATGTAAGGAGGTATACAAAAATGCTGGAGAAACTCAATGGGTGCAGCAGCATCTATGGAGCGAAGGAGATGACAACATTTCGGGCCGAAATGTAAGGAGGTATTGTGAGAGATAGGCTTACATTTAAGGTACATCAGAGAGAAGAGTGGTAGAGAGGTAAAAAGCTTAGGGAGGGAATTTTAGAGATTAATCTTGCTGGCCCAGATGCCATTGGTGGAACTGTGGATGCTCAAACATTCAGAGTTAATAAAGTACCAAATTTCTTTCGATTGTTGCAAGGCATAAAGAGATTTTAGAAATTAAAAGGACATGATATTAAAGAACATGGAAGCAAGGACGGGAATATTAAAGGTGAGGCGTTGTTTAATTGGGAGTTTAGCAATGTAGCTGTAGCTTAGCAATTTTTAGCTGTAGATTAGCAATCACAGGAATGGTGGGATGGTGGGATGGTGTGGAGTTTATTTAACAAGAGAGTTGTGTCAAACATTGCTGGATATTGGTCAAGAGAAGAGATAAGCTAGAGGTCAATTTCAGCTTAAACATTGAAAATGAAATTCTGGATGATTTTTGCCTGGGACAGCAACAAGATGAGAAATAGAAGGGTGTCCTGGATGAGAGATATCCATAACGAATGGTGTGAGAGCAGGAAGAGAAGAGTGATTGTCTGGCCACAACTGGATAGATAAGAATGCAGCAGCTAGATGAAGGCCTACTGAGCTGTAAGATGATAAAGAGAATTAAATAAAGTATCAGGAAAGATGGACATAGGAGGAAATAGCATGTTCATATTGGAGAAGAACGTGAAGTTAATGATACAATCATAGTCGTATCTCACAATACCAGGCCTTTTCCCTGGAATTATAAAGCACAAAAATGGGCCCTTTGGCTCACCAGGTCCATGATAACCTTCTTGCCTCTGTACACTATTCCGTTATGCCCACACTAGGTGTGTATCTTCTATAGTTTCTCAATTTAAATGCCCATCAAAATGTCTCTTAAACGTGCTGGCTGTATTTGAAACCACCTCCTCTTCTGACAGAACTGAGTCCCAAATGTTACCCATTTTCTATATATTTTCTAAAAAATAAAACTTTCTCCTGAAATCCCCTTTAAAGCTTCCTATTCTCATCTTAAACCGATGCCTTCATGTTTTGATACCCCTACAGTGCGCAAAAGATTCTGACCATCTACCTTGTCTGTGCCTCCTATAATTTTATTTACCTCTATCAGTTCACCCTTCAGCCTCTTTTACTCCATGGAAAGCAAACAAAATCCATCAAAGGTCACAGCAAAACTAATGAGCTCCAATGTGGCAATATCGTGATGAATCTTCTCGACACTTTCTCCCTTGCAAGCACATCCTTCCTGTAGGATGGCAATCAAAAGTCACACAATACTCCAAATGCAGTCTAATCAATGTTTTGTAAAGTTTGCACCATAACGTCCAGTTTTTCTATTCTGACCTATGAAGGCACACATGTCATTTGCAATCTTCACTACGCTACCCTATTTGAGGCCATAAGATTCATCACCTCACATTTATTGGGATAAAAATGTTACTGTCAGTGCTCCACCCAATTTTCCACCTGATCTATATCTATATCCCACTATAGCCTAAATAAACTCCACATAGACAACATCTATGATCCTGCCTTTATCAAGCATCTAAAGTACCTCATCAATCAAGTTGGTGAAATAAGATTTCCACACACACATTCATGCTGAAAAGTCCTGATTGTCTCTCCACGTGCATATAAACCCCTTCTCTGGGGATTTTGTTCAATAATTTCCCTACCATTGACTTAAGGTTCACTGAAATGTAGTTACCTGCTGCTCTTCTTAACATATATTTTATTTTCTTCATAATAAGAACTTCAATATCCTTTGTTATCTAAGATCCTCTAATCTTGCCCTAATTGCCTTTCACGCCTACCAGAACATTTGGTCCTGAACTCTCATTAAAGGGCCTGTCCCACTTAGGCTATTTTTAGGCGACTGCCGGCGACTGTCATAGTCGTAGCATGTCATCGAAAAACCGGCGACTGGACCACCCTTCGTCATAAAATTTGAAATAGAATCATTACTTTAACAAAAAAAACCGAAGTCAGCACCGGCGACCACCTACGTCACCTGGCAACAACCTACGTTAACCTGGCGACAACTATGACAGCACCTATGTCAGGAGAAGCAAGCTACGCTCATTGGCGTCAAACCCACTGTCGCCGACTGTCTCCGAAAATTTTTAAACATGTTGAAAATCCAGCAGCGACCAGAAAGACGCTACGACTCTTTGGGCAACTGAGGAGACTACCCACGACCTTACAGGCGACACCCTGGCGACCATGTGGCAACAGCCTAGTCGCCTGTAGTCACCTGAGTAATCGCCTAAGTGGGACAAGCCCTTAACTCTCTTTTCAAAGATTTCTGTTTATCATCTGTTTTTCTACCTGTCGGCATCTTCTGCCAGATACTCCCTTGCATTATTAAAATCAGAGACCCTCCGCTCCACACACCCCACCCCTCATTCAAGGATGTTAACTTGAAGATCATCCTTATCCTTTTGCATAATGACATTGAAACTTGCAGAATTAAAAGCTGGGTGGCAGTGTGGCAGTCTGGGTGGCAGTACCTGATCTCCCCATTGCCAGATACTTTTATTCCCCTTCCCATTCCCACACTGACCTTTCTGTCCTAGGCCTCCTCCATTGTCAGAGTGAGGATAATCGCCAATTGGAGGAACAGCATGTCATATTTTGCTTGGGCAGTTTACAGAACCAGTGGTATGAATATTGATTTCTCTAACTTCAAGTACCCCCTGCACTCCCTCTCTCTCCATCCCTCCCCCACCATATCACACCAGGTTCCTGTTCTCACCTAGCAAACAGGTAACAGTAGCCTGTTTCCTTTATCATCATTACTTTTTTGCTTATCTTTCATTCATTTGTTCTATCTCTCTACATCACTGTCTATATCTCTTGTTTCTCTTTCCCTTGACTAGTCTGAAGATGCGTCTCGAACCGAAACATCATCCTCTCCTTCTGTCCAGATATGCTGCCTGTCCCGCTGTGTTACTCCAGCATTTTTTGTCTATCTTTTTGATTGATTGTTCTGCTTTCAGTACACACGACAATGAAACATTCTTGACTCTTGAAAAACATGTTAAGTTTAAATGCACTTAACAAATTCCACTCCACCTCAGACCCTTGTACTAAGGCAGTCAATATTGGAAAAAAGTTATCATCCTTCACTACTGTAATCTTATTGCTCTTACACCTTTCTGCAATTTGCTTACATATCTGTTCCTCTAATTCTAGCTGGAAACTGGGAAGTCTATGTTATAATACCAGCAAAATGGTGGCTCCTCTCTTATTTCTAAGTTGTATCCATTTGGCCTCATTGAACAATCCCTCCAGGATATCTCTCTCTGGCTCTTCACACTGTCCTGACTCACCTGGAAAGACAGGGCACGTACGTGAGGATGCTTTTCATAGACTACAGCTCTGCCTTCAACATGGTCATCCCCACCAAGCTCACCACCAAACTCCACCAGCTAGGCCTCAGCTCGTTGATATGCGACTGGATCCTGAATTTCCTGATGGAGCGACCGCAGGCAGTGAGACTGGGCCCGCACCTGTCCTCCACTATCACCCTGAGCACTGGCACACCACAGGGCTGTGTACTGAGCCCCATGCTCTACTCCCTCTTCACGCACGACTGTGTTCCTGCATTCAACACCAACACCATTGTCAAGTTTGCAGACGACACAACGGTGATCGGGCTGATCACCAATGTTGATGAAACACACTACAGAGCGGTGTCCACCAACACTGCTGCGCTGGTCAAGACGGCACAGCAACGACTGTTCTTCCTGAGAACACTGAAAAAGAGTGGTCTGCCCCAACAGCTGCTGACAACCTTCTCCCGCTGCACCACAGAGAGCATCCTAACATATGGCATCTCTGTGTGGTATCTCAGCTGCACGGAGGCGGAGAGGAGAGCTCTTCATCAGATCGTCCACAGAGCGCAGAAGATAATTGGGACACGGCTACCACCCTTGGAGGGCATCCACTATACACGGTGCCTCAGGAAGGCCGTCAGCATTCACAAAGACTCCTCACACCCTTGCAATAGTCTGTTCGAACTTCTACCATCCGGCAGACGTTACAAGGCCTTCTACGCTCGCACCTCCAGACTTAGGAACAGCTTCATCCCCAGACCTATAGCTGCTCTGAGCCAGTCCCGGATGGTCAGTCGCACATCGAAAGACCTTTATCATTTTTTTTTATCTTGTTTCTAAATCGCCTGCATGTCATCCAGCAACAAAGTTGGATGAGGTTTTCAAAGATATTATGATCCAAGTGCCCTGGTTTTAAGGCAAGGGAGGATGGGATCCTTAGAGTTAGCTTGGTGGATTAGGGAAGAAGTGTGTTAACTAGCTGATCTCAATCTTAGTCACAATGAAAACCATGAACACCTCCACTTTTTCTTGGAAGCATTATCGTTGCAGAGTGGGGGGGGGGGGGGGGGGGGGGAGTGAAGATAAAAGAACAAAACTGGGTCTACCTTTGTACTCCAGGATCATGGAAGACAAGTCAACAGTGTAGACAGATGGGACCAGCCCTCATTGGGGCTATTAATGGTCCAAGGAGAACTGGTAGTGAATGGCTAAACCAGTTATCTAATAATTGCCCTCATCCCTGAAAGGGCTGAATCAGGGGAAAGGCCTGGAGATCAGAGAGCAATGAGGGTGAAAATGGGCTCTGCAACCGTCTGCGACAGTGCCATCATAATTCACGTACAAACATTAGATGCAAAGATAGATTATGCCATGTAGATAAAATGTTTTAGCATGTATAAAGTTAATGCCTGCTGAATACACACTGAATAGATAGATCATGATGTCAATCAGCATGCAGTACAGACTTGATGTCAGTACTGCTCTCCTGGAGCACAGTACTTCTGCCTTTATACTTCTTTAAGCTTGCACAGCTAGCATGCATTAAGTAACAGGAAGGACCGTATGCTAGTGCTATTTATAGGGATCAGCAAGTTTTTAGTAGGTTTATTTCCTCTGGCTGCTGCTACATTTCCCCATAATCTCAATGCTTCCTGCTGAATGTTTCAATACTCTGCATGGGGCAATGAGGAAGGATCTGTAGTATTGTTCTGCAGCCGTCCAGGTCAGTCCCCGACGTGGAAGATTAGCTGAAACGTCCTTGTGGAATTGAACGTGATTGAGAAAAGGAGCGGGGATCACACAAATCAAGACATGATGCTGGTAAAGGAAATGGAAGTGGAGAGAAGATCTCTGAACTGGAGGTCATACCCATCAAGGTATTTGGGGAGTTATTCTTCCAGCTGAACTTCATCAACAGCTGATGTTCGAGACAGTTACATTCCATTAAGAAGATGGATGCAATCATGTGTCCATTTCCAGGGCAGAGCGAGGTTCTTTCCAGTCTTGGGCTAAAGATATACATGATATTATAAACATTATAAACACAGCCAGACCTGCAGCATGAATACACTAACACAAAATAAATGAATATTAAATGGGTGAGGTGGCTTTGGTCAAAGTAGCTCTGTGACTTCCTTAATGAAAATGACCAATCTCGCATCCTGCCACATTGTGAGAGAGATTGTAGATCTCTGTTGTGTGGGTTCACTGAGCATCTTCATTCAAAGAAAGATAACTTTGATCTATTCCCTCATGGCAAAGACAAGCAATGGAAGTTTACACAAAGGTCCTGTAGCATCCTGATGATAGCACACACCATTGCTAGGCATGAGAACATAAAGAGATTGCACTACTCAGTGTCTACCCACTGTGGTCTATATGCAGAAAGTCATATAGCAGCTATGACCTTCATTATGTCCACTACCCCAGCTGTATGTTCAGCCGTCATGGTGCACCAGAGAGTGACTCTTGGGCAACTAAGGCTAACCACTCATGACATCACTCCTAATGCCAATTCATAACCAACTGGCATGGGCTTAGCATACCCATGAAACCAAAAGCATAAGATGTGACGGGACAGATCACATGCATGCTGAAGCAACAATCCCACTGCCAGAACTGTTCTGTAAGGGAATTACAGAAATTTAGCCAGGCAGCTGTCAAGTTCCATAATGGCATGCTGCATTCTGCAATAGAATTTTCCATTACTCTCCTGGTTCTCACATGTCATTGCACTGTGTATTTGGAGAGCACACGAGTGTGAGCTGCCACAGCGCTGGAGGGAATCCCTGTCTAGGAGCAACTGAAAACCGTCCAGCAACACTATTACACTCAGGATGAACAAATCAAAAGTGGTATCTGGAAACATTACATCCAGCATGAGGAAATTCTTAACGTGCATCCACATCAAGCTGTGCATTGCGAGAGTAGAAATCTTTCCTGCTGGTAAAGAGGTCTGGGTTCTTCATGGGACTCCTTATGGGCATTCGAATGGCTGCCTGTTCTTGTGGGAACCAGCAACATTAACAAATCCCAGTGTCCAAGCTGGCACCGGTTCATCGCTGAAGCTATAAGTTCATAAGTAAAAGGAGCAGAATTAGGCCATTCGACCCATCGAGTCTACTCCAGCATTCAATCATGGATGATCTATCTTTCCCTCTCAACCAGCCTTCTCCCCGTAACCTTGGACACCCTTACTAATCAAGAACCCGTCAATCTCCACTTTAAAAATACCAAATAAATCAAAGCAAAAAAAAAAAAATATTTGTGAATATGGTGTCACCAGATAGGCCCAGATAGGATGTGGTATCTCTGAAGACTTCTGGCATCTCACTGATAAGATGTGCCTTTGCTTCCTGTCAAGACATCCCTAATCCATCATGGTCATGGCAGTTAAATACTGGAGGTAATACTTCCTGTTAGTTGAGGTACACCTTTTCTCAGTTGGAATGTGTTTGAGCAGCCAATATGTAGCCAACATGTAGTCCTGAACCTGCCCATTAAGCTCTTAGTGTTGCAGAATTTCCCACATAAGAGCCAAAAAAAGTTACAAAAGTGAGGTGAGCTCTGAATTTTATGAGATAATTGTAGTCCAGAGTTCAAAGCAGAAATGGGCATTACACAAAAAATTGTGCCATTAGATGTATGCCTGATGCCAGGGTAGGATCAGGCATGTCAAAGTGGATTGTGCGTAGAAGAGCACCTTTGGCAAAATTCACCTGGAATGATGATTAACACAAAATACTGGAAGAAAATAAATTTTAAGCACATAGCGTGTAAAAGTCTTGCACAGTTTCAGGAAGACCACCAATCATCCTGAAATAAAACTCACATATTATTTGCCCTTCATCATTGTCTGGTGGAACTGCATGTTTACTTTCCGTATCTCGTAAACCAGCAGACCCAGATCCCTCACAGACATGTCACGAGTTGCTCCCTGCTTAAAAGGCATTCTGTTTTTCTGTTTTTCCTGCCAAAATGAATAACCTCACAAGTTTCCACATTTTGCTCCAAATGCCAATTTCTTGTTCACTCACTTTTTTTTCATGACAGACTGACCTCAAGTACCTCAAATATATAGAGTTATAGAGTTATAGATTTATGGAGCACTGAATCAGGCATTCAGCTCACAAAACCTTCACCGACAAAAACACACCTCTTTACATCAATCCCCAAAATGCTTCCCATCTACCCATCAACATACCCCACCCTCCATCCCAGATCACATCACTCTTCTACATACTCAGAGTAATTTAGAGTGGCCAATTAATCTACCAACCCACATGTAATAATGCAATTTTATTCAAACCAAGCTGTTTGAATGACAATAAAAGGCACTCTATGTATTTATCTTGTGGAAAGAAATCAGAGCGCCCAGAGGAAATACACTTGGTCTTGAAGAGAAGGTGCAAACTCCACACAGGCAAAACAAGCGCTCAAGATTGAACTCCAGTCACCGGAGCCAATAGTCAACAGCTCTACCAGCTACACTATTGTTGAAAGTCTGGCTTCAGACTGCACCAAACTGGCATGAGGAACAATAATTTGGACTGATTAGGTACCACACATAAGGAAATGGTCAGGCGGCAGAGATATGGGACAATTGTCATCTTAGGAGCATTTTGGATGTCACTATGAATCTTGACACCATATGCTAAGAAATACAGAAACTATATAAAGATCAGAAGGAATGCATCATGCCCAAACTAATAATTCATTCATTATTTAAGGCACCTCCTTCCCTGGTTGCAGCAGCCCCATCAGCCACCACAGAACCCACAGAGCTGGAGTGGAAGTAAGTCACGTTTGATGCCAAAGGAGAGCACAGTATTGACAGCTTTTTTATTTAATGGCTGCGGTGAAAAAGTTAAACCTAGTGTTGACTGAAAAGGGCTAAATTAGGGAATGAGGTTGGTTTCAGTGATCAGTTATGCCAGAGCAACACATAATCAGCATTTCACTGATTCCACTTCCCCCAGCATCAACATCACTATTTATATGGGAGGTGGTTATTACAAATCCAGATGCCGTCTTAATGATGATGAGTTTTTGTTTTTGAATTTCTGCTTTCACATGTAATTTTGTAGTAATGTGCAAGTGGATAGAGATATTATATTCTTGGATGAAACAATATTTTCCCATTGTTTCTGCTCTTTATTTTGTGGGAATGATACATTTTATTCTGATTTTGCAAAATTGTATTATTTTAGTTATTTATTGCTCTTCAGGATTCTCGGACAAAAGAAAATTGAAATTAGACTGGATCACAGCTTTAACTGACAGACTGTATAAGTTATTGTAACTGGTTTGTAAGAATCAAGCTGTTTTATAATAAGATGTATCAACTGTGTTCATTGCAAAGAGTTCCACTTTCAGGATAAAAGCTATTACCCAGTAAGATAACAAGAATTGTCTGTGACGTGTGGGAAAGATGCCCAGAAGCACATAATTCTAGTGTGTTGGTAAATTGTTTCAGTTTTGAAGTATAAATGTAATGTCAGATTTTTTTTTTAAATTTAAAGTATAAAGCTAACAATTTATTGTACAAACTGACAAATAACAGAAAAAAACATTGAATGTTTTAAATGTAACTGAATTCCACTAGATGGAGGAATGCAGGGATTAATGTGTGTCAGACAGGAGTTGTTGATTACAATATATCTGAAGATATACGTTTACGTTCCAAAATGGAAATGTGGAAAGCGTGCATTTGATGATTTTATGATTAGTTACTCTTGACTAAACAGTAACAAAACACTTTTGTGCTTTGATGTCTTTGTTTTTCATTTGTCCGAAGTTGACATTACAGCGTTTGGACCCCGGTTCTGCACATCTGCAAGCTGACGGAAATACCAAAATCTTGCATGGCTCTTTGATTGTTACATTTAAGATATCATGTGCTACTGGCTCTGCTGCTGGTAAGCATTAAGGATACTAACTCGCTGCTTGTAAAATACCTTGGAGATACTATAGACAAGAAGGAAAGAAAATGATTATTCCACATGGTTCCCGAAGGAAGAGCAAAGGAATTCCAATGGGAGAGTAGGTTATAAGGTACAAATAGTTTACATTTTCATTTCAAATCTGGATGTTTTTTTTGCTATGATGTCTTGCATAAGTGCAGGTTACTTTTTTTCCTCTTGCTTTTAATTGTTACTTTCTTGCTCTGCTAAATGCAAATTAAATATTTGCACAATCAAGAAGAAGTGGGAAGGGTTTTCCAAAAGCATTTTGAGCTTGGAGCCTTGAGTAATATGTCAGTACATCAAATTTACCAAAAAGATTCACGTTTAAATGAGAATGGGTTAAAAGCTGAAGGCTACAAAAATTTGCTATTACATTTTTTAACTTAATTGCTCTGTTTTCCTTTTGCTGAGAACCTTTAATATCTCTCTAAAAATTGTACACTGCAACATGTGTGGAATTCTCATTTATGGAAATAAGAAATAAAAAAGCATTATAATCTAAAAAAACATTACCTTCATTTGTACAACCTAATCATGGTTCCCATTAGCTATTTTCTCTGTGCATTGCAATCTTCTAAAACAACGATGTTAAGTATTAAGTATCATTAGCTCGACAATCCCTAAAGCACTGTCAGATGCATTTACAAAGGCACTCCCAACCATGTTTTTAACATTTTTATTTGATCATTATTTGTTTCTCCCACAGGCCTAGGGTGCATATGGACTGAATACAACACAAGAGATGATTTGCAAGGAATATCCCAATGAAAACTGACAAAGAGATTTAGCATTGAAATATAAAATTCAGTGCCTTTGTGGTATTCATATATTCTTGTACATACATGAGAAAATTATATTGTTCACATAGAATAATTAACATTTCAATATCTCCATGATTAAATTCTGTTAAATCCCACTTTACCAAGTATAACTTGCAATATTCTTGTGCAGGATCATTAATGTAGGGATAGCCCCCAGCCATTTCCTATGATTCTTTTCGGCAGCATCTGATTTGTTTCAATAAATTATTCTTGGGTTATCCACATTATGAAGATGTTATTTTCAAATTTTATGAAGACGTCATTGGGTGGCCTCGCCAGCAGTTTGTCGGTCATTTTGACTTATTTTATTTTTTTTAGTATGTCTAAATGTATGTGCTAATGTCTGTAGGTATGTTTTTATGTGGGGGTGGTGGGGTGGTGGGGTGGTGGGGTGGTGGAGGGGGGTGGGTGGAAACAGTTTCCAGTCACTTACCTCGGTGGAATGCGACTTTTCTCCAAATCGCATTTTCGCCCTCCCTCGCAGCCTAACATCTTGGATTGTTGCGGCCTTTCCCGGAGACCGGCCCAGAGCTTCAGCAGCATGGGCAACGCGGACTTCCATCGCGGAGCCAGACGAAAGGCTCCAGCCGCCGGCCTGCTGACTTTAACATCGTGAAGTCGCGGTCTGCGGAGCTTCAAGCAGCAGGCATTATGCGGACTTACCATCTCGTAGCCAGGGATCCCTTGCCGGGGATTGCCGGAGAAGAGCTCCAACTGTGGCCTATAACATTGCAAAGCCACGATCTCCGGGTAAGAAAGTGGCCATACCAGATAGCACATGACCAAATGGATCAATAGGTCCATTTCAGATGAGGAATTGGAGTCAAGTATAGTATAGGGCAGATAAAGCCAATACGATGAGCCGTTCTCTCTATGGGATGATGGTTGATCGGGTTTTCTACTTCAAACTTGCATTTCTTGACATATACTTTTTTTTTCCAAGATTAGTAAGATATTCCATGATAGCACATGAACTAAAACATTTCTATAGGAATCTTTTGAGAATTAATCATACCAATGAGCTCTGGAGGAAATGAGAAGAAACCGACCAGACATATGAGAATGAATAAGATGTAAGAGAAGAAGTTGGCAATGGCTTTAACAATATTAAAATAAGGTAGTCATATAATCAGTAATCTTACAACAGTAGAAATAAGTCAATCTGGCTAATTGAAAAGATGGAGAGTGTAATTTGAGATCCAACAGGATACCATCCTGAGACAGGCTTCAGCCTGAGTCGCTTTTCAAAGCATTTGTTGAATTGTTGCATGTGGTGTGAAGTTCCCTGTGGAGGTCAGGCAGTATAGCTTTGGTCATGCCATTGTTCTGCTGGAAACGCTTTACCAAAAATGCTATGCCATGCTACAGCAAAGCAATCATTATCCAAAGAGTTTATCTATTTTCAAATCTACATTTATATCTACATTTATATCCCAAGGAGGGGAAATTAGGCTACGGAGGAGGGGAAAGGAGTAGGGCGACTAAGGTGGTTGGAAATTATGGGAGAAATGTGTGCGCACCAGGATGGGAATGGGGGAAATGGATAAAGGGGGAGGTAAGGCCAAAATGCTGTATATTCCCTCCACAGATGCTGTCTGACCCATTGAGTTCCTCCAGCACTTTGTTTTTTTGCTCAAGATTCAATCATCTAATTTTTAGTGTCAGCATTCAGATGTTGGTCTCTTTTCCTTCCATCATTGGCAGGAATCTAGGCCAGTGCATATTTTCTTTTTCATTTTACGAGATTTGTTGCTCTTTTGATGAAGCAAAAACAAAACTGTGGATGCTAAAAATCTGAAATTAAAACAGAAAATTCTACACAGCAGGCCAGGCTTCATTTGCAGGGAGAAAAAAACAGAGTTAACATTTTGGGTATTGTTATTTTAACAGTTTGAATGCAAATTCATCAACCATAAACTCAATTACTCATTCTATAGAGTCTGTGTGATGTACAGAGCAGTTCCAGCATTTTGTACTTTCTATTTTTGTTGAAGTGAATCACTGATTCAAAAATATAGCAAATGTTATGATTAGGAAACATTTATTTATACTCTTACGCCCAGTAATTTCTCAACATCTCACAAGTCCTGCCCACAGTTTTCGGTCCACTGATCAAAGCCAGTGCTTGTAAAATTGAAGCATTATTATAATTATGAACCGCCCTTAAGGTAAGCTGACCAAATATAAATCAAATCTCTACCTTTTCATATGGTGAGGAGAAATTCCCCTGCTGTTAATTCACAGTGAAATCAAAGGCATATTCCTCATTTAGGAATTTACAAATTATCATGAGAAAAAATCTTCCCCGACAACCTTGTAATATTGTAGCATTCCATTTTGTTTTTGCAACAAATCAGAGAAAATTTGCCAATTTAAACAAAGATTAAGGTAGCTGTATTGTGGGATCCACTATGCTCTATAGATTCATTGCCCCAAGCATAATTCAAAGCATTAACCGTGAGTACAGGAGATTTTCATCTCATTAAAGGGCCTGTCCCACTTTCACAACCTAATTCACGACCTTTTTTATTCGTGGACATTTTTCATCATGCTAGAAAAACGCCCCGGCCAACTTGATGCAACGAGTACCTACGACTAGCATCACGACCTGCTATCTTTTTTTTTCCATTTAATGACAGAGGCAGCAAATGCTGGAATCTCGAGCAAAAAAAAAACAAACTGCTGGAGGAACTCAGCAGGTCAGGCAGTGTCTTTGGAGAGAAAATTAACAGATGTTTGGGTCTGGACCCTACACTACATCAGATGTATGAAGTAGAGGTAGGATAGTTAGTAGAAAGAGATGAGGGGAAAGGGTGGAGAAAGACCTGGAAATTGGTAGATGAGAGAGGGGGAGGGAAGGGTGGAGATAGTAACCAAGGTATGAGATGACAAGAGAAGATAAAGTGGTGCAAACAGTGGAATCTGTTAAGAACGGAAGATAGGAAGTGAAATGTAGAATTAGAGGGATGAATGGTGGGTGGAGGAATAAAATAGAAGATCCAGTGTACGGCGTGGTAGGTGATGTGCAGATGAAAGAGTTGGATGAGAGGAAAGAAACAAGGGAGGGTGAGGGTAACCTGAAATTGGAGAATTGCATGTTCATGCTATTGTAGGTTACCCAAGCAGGACATGACATGCCGTTCTTCCAGTTTGCATGTGGCTCCACTCTGGCAATGGAGGAGACTGAGGACAAACAGGACAGTATGGGAATGGGAAGAGGAATTGAAGTGGCTTGCAAATGGAGCTCCAGCTGGCCTTGATGGATGGAGCACGTATTTAATGAAGCAGCCATCTGACCTATACTTGGTCTCACCAATGTAGAGGAGGGCACATCGAGAGCATCAAATGCAATAGATGTGGTGGCAGGAGGTGCATATAATCTTCTCTCTCACCAGAAGGGCTGCTGGGGTCAGTGAAGACAGGTGAAAGGCAAATATAGGGAAAGGTGGTATACCTCCTGTGGCTGCAGGGGAAAGTGCCTGGAGAGGTGAAGGGATGAGCGGGCAGGGATGAGCAAACCCTCAGAAAGAGAGTGGTGTATGTGCAAAGCAGAAAGAGATGGTGAAGCAAAGATGTGACTGGTGGTGGGATCACATTGAAGCTAGTGGAAATATCAGAGAACGATGTGTTAGATGTGGAGGCTGTTTGGGGGAAAGCAACCCCTGCTCTGTCCAAGGGAGGAGGGGGGGTGAGAGCAGAACAGGAAACAGGGAAGACACAGTTGAGGGTTCAATCCGCAAGAGCTGAGGGGAGAATGTTTACTGAAGAGAGAACATTTGAGATGTCCTTGAGTGGAAGGCCTCATCTTGAGAGCTGATGCAGCAGCTATGGCAAAACAGCAAGAAAGGGATGGCATCTTGTAAGAGACAGGGTGTGAATAGGTGTAGTCAACATAGCTGTGGGAATCATTGGGTTTATTCGATTGTAAATGATGTTGTATGCTGCTTTATACAGAAGTCAAACAAAGGAAAACTGATCATATATTATCCCACTGGCATGTTGCATTTATGGATGAAAACAATGTTTGCTGAACAATTCCAAACCTGTTTAACAAGCAATTTAAATTGTTCTATTTATAATTGTGAATTGTTGAAACTTAGTGCCATCTTTACTATATTAATATATAATAGTCCTTCACACTGCTTATATCAACATTGCCAAATGTTTCCAATCTTTATTAGCACAGCGAATCCTTATGTAGGGAGTTGCAAAACAAGAGATAAAAGGACGGGAGCAAAATCAACATGCAGCTAATTGAACGTTATGGATCATGAATGAGTCTGAGTAAAGAGCATGCGTACTTAGAATTGTTGACTTAAACTTCTGGCCTTTCCCACCTCTTTCTCCCCAAGATCCAACCTTATGCCCTTTCCTAAGCAGGAGATTGTGAAACTCATACTAATGTACATAGCTTGCAAGTGCACTTGCTGAGTGGGCTGGCATTTAGTGCTCTCCTACTGGGTTCTCATCAGGTTAACAACTTCAGCCTGCCAGGGTCACGAGGGTCTAATTAAGCAAATGACCTGGAAGGGAGATATATTAAGGATCAGATTGGTCTTTGATTCAATGGGCAATAGCTTATTTGCCAATTAGCTCTTTTGAATTGAACAATTACAATTATCATTTTGTGGATTTCAGAGCTTACATCTTCTGTTCCTCCAAAGAATTAAGGGTATTGCATTTTAAAATAAGTTCAAATTGTATTTTGTTTACAAAAATAAAAATTCTTACTCGCATGTCGAAAATCACAAACACCTGCATAATTTAATAGCAAAATATAAAATTCTGTGCACTAAGCTTGATTGTAATCATTTATAGTGTTTACTTTGTTTGGATATCACGCAAACAAAAGCTTTTCACTGTACCTCGTGACAATAATACTCTAAGCTAAATTAACGTATATCAATACATTGAAAAGTATCGCTTGATGTCTCTAAAGGTGGCAGTTTTAATAATACTGTTTTTCATTCATTTGAGCATTGTATGAAAGCTCCCCACTGATTGTTCTGAACAATCGATTAAGTAAAACCTCAAAATAAATGATTTTTAGTGACACAAAACGCTATAATGGCTTAAAATAAAAGTGCTGGAAGAACTCAGTGTATCATGTAACATATGTGGAGGCAAAGGGCTTGTCAGTGTTTTGAACCACGATCATGCACCAGGACAGAGAGTGTGGCGGGAAGATAGCCAGTATATCTATATGACAGAAGGTGGTAGGTGGAACCAGGTGAGTTAGGGGATGATGCGCAGATAAAGGGAGGAGGAGGAGGTGGTTTTGGGACAGAGGCTGATGGTTCACAGATGGAAACAGATTAGAGCTCAGTCATCCCACAGTAGATTAAAAGGAATTCCTTCGCTGAATGGTTCGGAACTGTTCATTACGTTATGCACATTTTCTTAGGTGCTGGTATCAGTACATAAATTTTAGATGTTTTTACATATAAAAATCTGTAGACTTTCCTTTATTGGTTATATTGATGCACTCTGGTCAATTTTTTAATCTGTTTATTTTTGAATCAAGGAAGGAAGCAGAATAGCATATTTTTAATCGTCTCCTTGATTCAAAAAGAAACTTTGGATGCAACTCACTTACTTGAGCTCTGTTTCATTTTGAGTCCAACCTATGTCCAACCATTAAAACTGTAGATTTTAACATTCATTTGCAAAATCCTTAAAGTGAAAATTTTATTTGATATTTTAAATACATATTGTAGAAGTTCTGTACAAACAATTTTTGTATATATGTACAAATGTTTTACAAGGGCAGGCTTAAGGACTTTTGTTTCCATTGTATAGGCAAAGTGGTTGAGTCATCAATTGACTGTATGATCTAATGCCTCCACGAATTGAGCAGGGATTTATCTTAAGGGAATCTCTATCCTGTTTCCCAGACTTTTCAGACAGATGCCACTCGCATATTGCTTTATTGTTGTTTTGGAGTCCATTGCCCTGCCTTTTCTGTATGGTGAGATTATAACCACCATTGAGAGATGGATTTTTAGACATTTGTGCTGTGTTGTTCTAACTCATTGGGCACATTTTAGGTGTCATCATGGACCACCTTATCATGCCACAGCCCTTTGTGATCTGTAGTAATAAAGCTAGCAGCACATGAGGAAAGCTAGAGTTCCACAAGCATTTGTAGGAGACAAGAGAAGAGTGGTTGAGAGTAAAATAACCTTTACTGCTCCGCAGATCCATGGAGTAGCACTACTAAAAAAATGATGCATGCACAAAAATCACATATTTCACTTCATAGAAATTATGCCCAGGGCCAGATTTAGATGAAGATAGGCCCTAGGCTGTTCCACTTGTGAGGCCCCTCCCATTCCCCCACCTCCACGACTAGAGGAAGATGGAAGAGTCCACCAGATTGACACCGATTTGCAGCCGAGTGTGGCCAATGAGATAAGGGGCTAGAAAGCTGCACTTTTATTTATTTATTTATTGCCAGTGCTAGTGTTGAGTTATCAGCGTAAAACACTATTATTCTGAAATGGAGGGCAAGGAAAATTACTGAAGGGTTGTTTAGAGACTACAGTGCATTGTGACAGCATATGTAAGAAAGGCCTATGACAGTGTCAAAAATATTATACACCGTGCAGGGCTCTCACTTAACTTTTTTCCTTGTTGCCAGCCGGGCAACCTTGGCAGCTTTTTAAGTTGCCAAATGACAGTTTAGGTGGTCATTTAAGACGGCTTGCATGACGCGTGCGATAATGTGCTCGGACGAAGTGCGTAGTTACCCGTCGGAATTATGCTCGATGAAGCATTCACATATTATTTCTGCTTCAAATAAAGTCACAAACAAAACATATTCACCAATTAAGACATGATATATACAACAATGACATGCAGCAAAATTATAATACAGTATCTCAACTCTTTTTACACGTTGCAATGAATGCACTTTCTATTATTTCTTTCCACTTCCAAACAAAAATGTGGTTGGATTATTCAGCGTATTCTTCGGTGAGACCAAGAGCAGGCTTGGCGATCGCTTCGCCCAACACCTCAGCTCGGTTCGCAAATAACCAACCTGATCTGCCGGTGGCTCAGCACTTCAACTCCCTCTCCCATTCCGAATCCGACCTTTCTCTCCTTCGCCTCTTCCATGTCCAGAGTGAGGCCCACCGTAAATTGGAGGGGCAGCATCTCATATTTCGCTTGGGCAGTTTACACCCCAGCGGTATGAACATTGAACTCCAATTTCAGGTAGACCCTGCTTTCTCCTCCCCTTCCCAGCTCTCCCTCAGCCCACTGTCTCCGCCTCTTCCTTTCTTCTTCCCATCCCCCCCACCCTCACATCAGTCTGAAGAAGGGTCTCGATCTGAAACGTCGCCTATTTCCTTCGCTCCTTAGATGCTGCCTTAACCGTTGAGTTTCCGCAGCATTTTTGTCCACCCATTCACACAAGTTTTGTTATCCCACTTTCCTCAGCCACTCCCTACACGGTACCCGGACGTGGCGCCACCAATCAAGAAGCCGAAACAAAGAAGTTGAAGCCAAAGAACTGAATGGAAATTAGGCCGAAACGCCAATAAACCGAAAGAGTCCGTAGACGAAACGCCTGCTAACCGAAAGGAGGGGACGCCTAAAAACCAACAAATCGAAAAGCTGCATCGCCTAAAAGCAAACTTACCAAATGGCTGCTCTGTCGAAATGCCACCTACCCGAAAGGCGGCGTCGCCTACAAGCCACAGGACCGACTGCCGCTCAACAGCAAAGTCCAATAACGGACATGATGTTGCCGAGGGGCGGGACTTGCCAGCGATTCGTCCAGACCCCCGTGTCCATCACATCACTGTGAAGGCATGAACATTGCCCCAAACCTCCGCTCCACCCAACCCGCAGCCCACGGAGGGTGGCCGTGGGAGAGTGGGGGCAGTCCCGAGGGATGCACACCTTCGGCCGCTTTCGGTGCTTGGGTTCAGATTGCCCAGTCACCTATGGCTTGTGTGGGAAAATGAACCCCACGCTCCCGTCTCCCCCTTCTCTCTACCCTCTTCTCTCTCTCCTGGACCCTCCACCACCTCCAGTTTAAATTCCATTTAGAATATAATTTTGGAGGACCAGGAAACCAGAAGCAAGAGTTACTCCAGGGAGTTATTCCAGCTCCAGGGAGTGATTCTGCGTTGGTTTTCTGCGAGGCGGCGACCGAACAACAATGACGGCCAGTTCTCCCACAATTCAAAGTGAGGGAGAAAGTGCCCAGTGCCGACCAGTTGCCGTGGCAGTGCACATGTACAGGGCGGCCTATGATGTGCTGGCCCTGGTTGTGCGCATGTGCAGGGGGAAGAAGTGCTGGCGGCCGGCCGTGCCGGCAGATGCGGAGAGCAGAGTGCAGATACGGAGGGCGGGCAGAGACGGAGAGTGACAGAGAAAGAGAGATAGAGAGGGTGGCCCGCTCAGAGTTGAACGGCAGGTGTCCTGCCTTGGCCATAGGCCCCTTAAATTTCGAGGCCCTAGGCTTCAGCCTATGAAGTAGCCTATGAGTAGCCGGAAGCCAGAGGATTGAGAAACTTTCATAGGACAACAGAAGGAATCAAAACGGGCAATACGGACTGAAAAGATGAAGTACAAAGGGAAGCTGGCCAGGAATATAAAGAAGGACAGTAAAAGCCTTCTTTAGATATGTCAAGGGAAAAAGAGTAGCAAAGTCAAATGTGGGTCCCTTGAAGGCAGACACAGGTGAAATAATTATGGGCAACAAGGAAATGGCAGAAGAGTTGAATAGGTACTTCGGATCTGTCTTCACTAAGGAGGACACAAACAATCTCCCAGATGTACTGGAGGACAGATCTAAGCGGGTAGAGGAACTGAAAGAAATTCTCATTAGGCATGAAATAGTATTGGGTAGGCTAATGGGACTGAAGGGTGATAAATCCCCTGGGCCTGATGGTCTGCATCCCAGGGTCCTCAGGGAGGTGGCTCTAGAAATAGTGGATGCATTGGTGATCATTTTCCAATGTTCAATAGATTCAGGATCAGTTCCTGTGAATTGGAGGATAGCTAATGTTATCCCACTTTTCAAGAAAGGAGCGAGAGGGAAACGGGGAATTCAGACCAGTTAGCCTGACTTCGGTGGTGGGAAAGATGCTGGAGTCGATTATTAAAGAGGTAATAATGGAGCATTTGGATAGCAGTAAAAGGATTAGTCCACGTCAAGATGGATTTATGAAAGGGAAATCATGCTTGACTAATCTCCTGGAATTTTTTGAGGATGTGACAAGTAAAATGGATGAAGGGGTGCCAGTGGATGTAGTGTATCTAGACTTTCAGAAAGCCTTTGATAAGGTCCCGCACGGGAGACTAGTGACTAAAATTAGAGCACATGGTATGGGGCAGGCAGTGGCGAGTGGAGTGCCGCAAGGCTCGGTGTTGGGGCCGCAACTGTTTACCATACATATAAATGATTTGGAAGAGGGAATTAGGAACAACACTAGCAAGTTTGCGGATGAAACAAAGCTGGGTGGCAGTGTGAACTGTGAAGAGGATGTTAGGAGGTTGCAGGGGGACCTGGACAGGTTAAGTGAGTGGGCAGATGCGTGGCAGATGCAGTATAATATAGATAAATGTGAGGTTATCCACTTTGGCGTCAAAAACAAGGGGGCAGATTATTATCTCAATGGGGTTAGGTTAGGTAAGGGGGAGGTACAGCGAGACCTGGGTGTCTTTGTGCACCAGTCACTGAAAGTTGGCGTGCAGGTACAGCAGGCAGTGAAGAAAGCTAATGGAATGTTGGCCTTCATAACAAGAGGATTTCAGTACAGGAGTAAAGAGGTTCTTCTGCGGTTGTATAGGGCTCTGGTGAGACCACATCTGGAGTAGTGTGTACAGTTTTGGTCTCCTAATTTGAGGAAGGACATCCTTGTGATTGAGGCAGTGCAGTATAGGTTCACGAGATTGATCCCTGGGATGGTGGGACTGTCATATGAGGAAAGATTGAAAAGACTAGGCTTGTATTCACTGGAGTTTAGAAGGATGAGGGGGGATTCTTATAGAAACATATTAAAATTATAAAAGGACTGGACAAGCTAGATGCAGGAAATTTTTTCCCAATGTTGGGTGAGTCCAGATCCAGGGGCCACAGTCTTAGAATAAAGGGGAGGTCATTTAAGACTGAGCTGAGAAAAAACTTTTTTACCCAGAGAGTTGTGAATTTATGGAATTCCCTGCCACAGAGGGCAGTGGAGGCCAAATCACTGGATGGATTTAAGAGAGAGTTGGATAGAGCTCTAGGGACTAGTGGAGTCAAGGGATATGGGAAGAAGGCAGGCACGGGTTATTGATAGCAGACGATTAGCCATGATCACAATGAATGGCGGTGCTGGCTCGAAGGTGAATCCGGGTCTGATTATGCCTTATTAAAGATTCGTGTTGAACCTTCTGGTGTAAGTTTGACCATTCCAAATGATGGTAAGGGATAATTGGAACCAAAACTGCATGCTAATTCCAGATCTTTAACTAGGTTGGTTGTAATAGCACCTCTACATTTAGCATTTATTTTATTTCTCTCAATGAGATAATTCCCCAACTAATTTCATTCAGCTTTCCCTAAAAGTTTATTTGCAAAAAGCTATTAACAAGCCAGTTAGATGAAGTAATGCAATTTACAGTGAAATGAAAACAAGGCTGTGAATGAAAGTGATGAAATATTGTGGGCCCAAATACTCTGGAAGTGAGAGCATTGGCAACCCTGTGGTAACCCTGAGGTTTGATTGACAGGGCACAGCTTGCCTTTAGTTCTAAAGCTTCATAAGTACAACAAAGTGCCACAAAACATGTAAAGAGTCCAAAATAATTTCTGAAAGAATATAAACTGGTAGCAGCCATAACAAATCACGTTATAATGTATGCAACTGGGTATTTGTAGGCTTCCACTCATTCTGTCCATTTTTTTTTAATAGTCCTGTAAGCAGATTTACCCACTGCTGGGATGTATTTTCTGGGTCAACCACATCAAATGACCTGGAACAGATATAGTGTGGCTGTGAACTAGACCAATTGATCCATTTATGGTCAAACTCATCCTTGGGTCAATAAGTAAAGTTCAGAGTTTGGGGGATATTTTCATTTGCATTTCAATTCAGCTGTTTTTTTAATACTGTACTCATAGATGTATTTAGTTTTTGGATTAATTAAAACACTTGAGTACATGAATCATGCAAAATAGAAAATATACAACAAAGCAGGCCAGTAAAAAAGTACCCAATTTAATCCTGCCTACATAACTAGATCTGTAGCCCTGCAGGTTGCACCATACTTTCCTGGCATTCAATTCTGAACACCACTCACTCTCTGATGAAAAGTCTTTGCTGTCTCCCCTCCAAACCTTCACAAATATGTTTAAATCCAGACCTGCGGAGTGATATAGCCAGTTAAGCCATTGTCTCAAAATGCCAAAGGTGCAGGTATCAATCCTGACCTCATTAACTTTTATGGAGTTTGCATGTTCTCCCTGTGACCATGTTAGTTTCCTCTGGTTGTTCCAATTTAGTCCCACATCCCAAAAGCATATGGGTTAGTAGGTTAATAGGTCACTGCGAGTTGTTCCCAATGTATTGGTAAGTCATAGAATCTGGGAGAGTTGATCAAAATATGAGGAGAATAAAATGGGTTTTTTGAAGGATAGTCTGAATGGATGTTGACCGAACACAATACTCCAGGTGCAGTTTCATCAACATTTTGTACAACTGCAACATAACAACTTCTACAATCAATGAAACTGATGAAACCCAATATACCCTTCCTCACCGCCCAATCTGCCTGCAACGCCACATGTACTAATACTCCGAGATCCCTCTGCACTTTGAGGTTTGGCTGCTGTCTAGATTATAACATTGTTTAGTGTGGAAATTGTCTTAAGCTACCTATCCCTGTGGAAGAATGAAAGAGGAAGAAAATTCTGGCCTGAAACTCAAAATCTTACTTTATTAGATAAAATAGCCTTTTTCAAAATCACTATTTTTCCACTTTCAATGCAAGATACTATGACTGTAGCGATCCATGTAATGCTAATGATGGGGGTTGCTATAAACATTACAAATACCACTTTTGAGTTTGGACGTAATTGGAGATGGAAGAAAATACCATTCCGGTAAGTTCAACTGCCAGAAGCCCACACTACTTCATCCATTATTAAAGCACTAACAATATCTGCCAATAACTGTGAAAAAATGACTCAACATTGTCCTGATCAGAAAAAAAAAACAGCTGGAGAGATTACCACCTGCTGCAAGGGCACCTGCAGCACAGAGAGAACATTTCCAATGACAACCAAATTCATATTTGTGATACAGCGCGGAAACAGGCCCTTTGGTCCACTGGGTCCGCATCGACCAACGATCACCCCGTACACAAGCACTATCCTACACACTACTGACAATTTAGAATTTTACCAAAGCCAATTAACCTACAAACCTATACATCTTTGGAGCGCAGGAGGAAACCGGAGCACCCAGAGAAACCCCATGCAGTCCTAGGGAGAACGTACAAACTCTGTACCGACAGCACCCATAGTCAGGATCGAACTCGGGCTTCTGGCCTTGCAAGGCAGCAACTTCACCGCTGCACCGCTGTGCTGCACTGAAATCTCCCTGTTTAACATGGGGATCGTTTGCCACATCAGTGCTATCCATGGATGATTAATATGTGAGACAGCATGACCAATATTTAATCTTGTTTCCTTCTGAATATTTGGTGGAGTTACAAAATGGTTTGCACCGTCACTGATGGATTTCTGAAAACACATGGCTTTTAGAATATTCCCTGTGTGTTGACATAAGTGAACTTAGCCTGACTCAGTTTACAGAGGCACTTTGATTTCCAGTACCACATGGGCCTTTGGCCAAACAATGGATAACAATGCTCTGATTTTATCTTAGTGCAAGAAAGTTTTTCATTTGACATTGGATTTCATAAGGCTTCTATAAATTGTGAAATACACTATAGTATGCCATGCATATTTGTTTTTTAATTATTTGGAATTATAAATCAACAAATTATATATTAAAAATTAACTATGGCACAAACATTTTACCTTGATATTTCCTTAAAAAATGTGATAAAAAAGTATGTGCCACTGAGATCCAAAGATCTAATACACTATTATAGTATAGTTTAATGCAGAACAAAATTCTATCCAGTTCTCAGGATGTGTCTGCATTCTGACTTTTCCAGAATGTGTAACATTCCATTGAACCTTATGACTAGGCTAACACCTGGATACATTGTAGCCAGATTATACCTTGACCAGTTCCAAATGAGTGTAGTTAATGCATTTTTATTAGTATTTGATATATTGCACAAACTTCTGAGAGGTTTGAAAACAACATAGACATCAATCAGCCATGCTTAGATGCAGCCACTTAACACGTTAGTAGAGGAACTGTATTGAATTATACTCAAAATGAGAGCAGGAACCGAAGGGCCTGTTGAGTTCAAAGTTATTCTAAAATAAAAATGCATTTAATTAGTCAATATGAGAAGCCTTCCTCAGAGAAACAGTAATAATGATCACAATTGCAAGATGTTTGAAATATATTTATGTTTATGAATGATGGTCAACGTACACCATCATTCTTAAACAAAGCTATTACAAATGAAGGATTTGCTATCAAAGAATATATAACTTGTCTTATCCAGAATAGTTAAAAATCACAAACCTATAATGAGATGTTAGTAAGAATTTTATATATGATATCAATTTGATTAATATCCAATATTGAGGGGAAATGGATATGTGTGACTTGTTTCATGTAATATTTTAATTCTCTTTTATTTGTTGCTGCCTCTTCCCATGTTTTATGAGTGGTCGTAATGGGAAGGAATGGCGAATTCCTCAGGGCAATTTTGCCTTGGAGTTGGTTAGTATAGAATGTCTAACAAGAGATACTTGCTTCTGATTTTTTATTATTCCAAGCAAAATACTCCCGACCCCTCCCTGTAGAATACAAATGACTTCTCCGTAGAAGATTAAAGTCGTCGTTGGTATGTGGAATTCTGTGTTTGTCTGTCTGTTTGGCAGATTGAAAAAATTGTTTTGTTTTTTGGCAGGAGAAGCAGAAGCTTTTCCAAAATCCAAGAGATTGGGTACTCATCCCCTTTAGGATTTACATGGAAATTTAATATGTGGAGAATTGAGCAAATAAACCTATCATGTTACTTCTGGCAAATTGATGACATTCAAAATTCCATAAGTTTATCCACTACAGTGCATAAGTTTTGTCTTGTAATACTTCCAAAGCTTTAAATGATGGCTTGAAGGCGGAGTCAATGGACTGATAATCTATTGAGAGCTGGAGTGGGAACAGTAGAGACTGCAGATGCTGGAATCATGATCAAGCCTCTGGGGGAACTCAGCAAGCCAGACAGTGTCTGTGGAGATAAATGAACAGATGATGATTTTGGTTAGGACTCCTCTTCAGACTTTGGTGCACTCATCTTGAAGCAGAGAAGGTTAAAAGAAGATCTGACACAGCTGCAAGAATTAAATAGGGTAATTTCAGAAATTGAGAAGTTGAGTAGGCCGGGACTCTATTCCTTGGAGCGCAGAAGGATGAGGGGAATTGAGGTGATCTTATTGAGGTGTATAAAATCATGAGGGGAATAGATCCAGTAGATGCACATAGTCTCTTGCCCAGAGTAGATGAAACGAGGACCAGATGGCAGAGGTTTAAGGTGAAGGGGAAAAGATTTAATAGGAATCTGAGTGGTAACTTTTTCACACAAATGGTGATGAGTGAGGTAGAGGAGGTAGTTGAGGCAGGAACTATCCCAACATGTAAGAAACAGTTAGACAGGTACATGGATAGGACAGGTTTGGAGGGATATGGACCATACGCAGGCAGGTGGGAATAGTGTAGCTGAGACATATTGGCTTGTGTGGACAAGTTGGGCCGAACGGCCTGTTGCCACATTGTATCACTCTATGACCATGACACCATCTGTGAATGCTTCAAGTATGAGGGGCTGGATACCGATTTCATATCTTGGACAAAAGATACAGGAGAAAATTGAAGATAAACTAATCTTGCACAGAAACTTATAATCTGAAACTAAGTGCAATAGAAACAAAATCAAGTAAAATTTTCAAACAAAAATAGGTAGGCACTTAGGAGGATAATAACTTGCAGGGCTTTGTATAAAGAGCAGATGAATTCTACGGAGCATTTGTGTTGATCTGAGACTCCAGCATGCTCTCGATGGGTCAAATAGTCTCCTCTGCACTGTAACAATCCCCTGTTTCTATGATTAAATACCAAAAGCTCTGCAGCATATTTTGTTGAAGATGGTCAAAAGGGAAACATATAAGTTCTACAGCCAACAGAAGACAATTCCCACAGTCTAGACATGCTTTTGACAGAAGATAAATTTATATGCACTTGTCTCCCAGAAGCCAACTTCCTCTTTGTATCAACATCATAAACACAGGTATATAGATTGCATTTGTTATATCTTTAGAAATAACTAGGAGAATAAATTTATCTTCAGGCTGTGTTTTGTCAGACTTCTTTATGTGCGTTTTGCTAAAGACTCTAAAGTACTTTACTGTGTGGGATATACAGTATGTCTGCAAAGCTTTATTCATAAAAGTCACTGACCTCATTTTTCTCAGTTACAGGCCTATCCATCCTTTTTGCACCTGTGCTGGTAAAGGTCAAAACGTTAGAGCCAGTTTCACACAATGTGATTTATGGGAAATATAAATATACTGAAAATAGTGCCTGACAGAGGAGATACAAGAGAATTTCATGCATGTTTTAGTGGACAGTGAGAAAACAGACATGACTGAGATCTGGAAATGGCATATCCACCCTTGCTCAACCAGGCAATGGTACTTGTTGGGGAAATAATAAAATAAGTATTCATAGTTGCTGTAAATCAGATGTGCTTTGTTGTGGGATTTTTTTTGCTGATGGTGTCAGCTTCAGGAAGCATGCATTGGTGCTTTAATAGGAACATGGGCAGGGGTTTTGCTGGAAACTCCATTTTATTCTTCCTTTGTTTAGCTTGGTTTAGAGATACAGCATGGAATCAAGTCCTTCGGCCCACTGAGTCTATACTAACCATCAATCATCCATTCCCATTAGTTCCATGTTATCCCAATTTCACATCCATTACCTACACACCAGGGGCAATTTAGAGAGGCCAATTAACTAAAAAAACGTGCACGTATTTGGGATGTGGGAGGAAACCGGAGCACCTAGAGGAAATCCATGGAGAACGTGCAAACTCCACCCTGACAGCACCCGAGGTTAGGATCAAACCCAGGTCTCTGGTGCTGTGAGGAAGCGGTTCTATCAGCTACACCAATGTGTCATGGAATATTTTACTATGGAAGTGGAAGTCATCACTGTGTTTTCTTCGTATAGTTCAAGTTCAAGTTACACTTATTGTCACATGCACCTATTGCAGGCACGTGCCGTCAGGGTAGGCAAGGTAGGCACTGCCTACCCTGACTAAAATTATAACATGGTAATAACTAAATATAAATAGTAAAGGCATGGGAGAATTATGCCTATGTAAGAGATCGATCTCTTAGGTAGGCATAATTCTCCGTGCCTTTCATCCGCAACGCTTGTAACACAGGAAGCTCTGTGCAACCCACGCGCCGTCAGCGCTGCCTGAAGCCGTCAATGATAATCGGGGCTGAAGGCAGCAGAAATCCTGCCTTTGCAGCACTGCGCATGCGCATCGGTCTACTGCGCATGCGCAGAGCAAGTTTCTTGGCGGGGTTTTCAAATATGGTTTGTCAATATTTTAAGTGTATGTTAGGTAACAAAGAGAGAATAATGGAGCTTGTGTACCAATAATGTGGTAAGTACATTTTGTGTTTATGTTTTTAAATACTGTATTTCCCGCGGTGTGGGGAGGGGGGGGAGAGCTCCTTTCACAGTGTTTGGGGAGTCTGGCCTGGGGTAAGGTTGCGGGGAGGGCACGAATGTTATGAATGAGGGGATTGGGATAATGCCACTTGCGACGCTCCTTGCACGGAGGCGTGGAATGCCACCGCATTGAGGCGGGGGGGTGGGGGGGAGAGAAATAGCTCGGGTGGCTGAGCGGCCGCCGGGCCGGACAGCGGAACCGGCCGCCACCTTAGCTCCTTCTGCCGGTCCCCGCTCACCTCTGGCAGCTCTCTGTCTACAAACCACTCTCCTGCCGCTCGCTGGCCTCACTCATGTCCTTATATTCCGACAGCGCGATTGTGGGAATTTAAGGATTTGCAGGAAGCCGCTGACATGAGCGAAGTCGGCGTACGGCAGGTGACAGGTGTTCCGACGGAGAGCAGTGCCAGAGGTGAGCCGGCCGGCAAAAGGCGTTGAAGTGGCGGCCAGTTCTGCTGTCAGGTACCACTCGTAGCTACCCGAGCTGCTTCTAACCCCCGCTACAGTGCGGTGGCTCCACATCCGGAGAGCTGCGGTAGCGGTGAGTGAGTAAGTTTCTGCCATTATCCCCGACACCCTCCTTCTCAACACTCGTGCCCTCCCCACAACTTTACCCCTGACACAGACGCTCCACACGCTGTGAAAGGAACTGTTCCCCAAATTGGTCTAGGACTAGGAAGCATTGGGCAAATTGAAATGTCACTGTTTTTATTTATTTATTTATTTAACGGGAGCGAACAATCTGCGCATGCGCGGTTTCATATTTTTTTATTGCTGACTGAGTGCCTACCCTGAGTAATTACGCACGGCACGTGCCTGACCTATTGGTACAGTGAGATTTGAGTTACCATACAGCCATACAAAATAAAAAGAACACAATGCACAATAGAATTTAACATGAACATCCCCCACAGCGGAATCAACATTCCCACTGTGAGCGAAGGCAACAAAGTTCAGTCATCTTCCTCTTTGTTCACCCGTGGTCGGGTTCTTTGAGCCCTCCACAGTCGCCGTTATGGACGGCCCGATGTTCAGGCCCTCTCGCCGGGATGATCGGAACTCCGACGTCAGAACAGATCGGAACACACTCGCGGCTTGGAGTTTCCGTATCGGCCGCTTCTTACTGGAGACCACGGTTTCCGAGTCCACAGGCCGAGCTGGGCGGAGCACCAACACTGGCGATCCCCGGCCTTCGCGATGTTAAAGTCAGCACTGCCCGCGGCTGGAAACTCCGCAAACCACAGCTCCACGATATTAAAGTCAGCAGGCCCAACACTCCGAAGCTACAACACCGCTCAGCGATGGTAGTTCAGCGCTGCGCCTGCTGCTGAAGCTCTGGCCGATCTCCGGTAGGAAAGGCCACGCCAATTCAGTTGGTAGATGCAACACAGCGAAAAGACACATTTCCATCTGGGTAAGTGACTGGGAAACGGTTTCCCAGTTCCCCCACCACCCCCCACTTTAAAAAGACTAAGAAACCTTTAGAACATACTTTTAGACACACTAAAAATAACAAAAAAGGTGAAAGGACTAACAGCTGCTGGCGAGGCTGCCACTACGATGTCATTTAGGAAATTAAGCCTTTTCTTAATTAGTCTATGATTGCTGTATATTTATGTTGTCCCGAAAGATCTGGAAAGTCAGTGCAATAAAGTTCTTCAGACAGCTGTAAACTGGATGATGCACATAACAGATTTGGGTTATACTGTAAAGGGGGTTGCAGAAATAGTTTCCTCTGTTAAGACTGCCTGAGGTAGTCCTAATATTGGGATCTATCTGATTATGTTGAAAACTGGCCAGATACCACTTAAGAACATGCAAATATATGAATTAGGAGCAGGCGAATGTCAATAAGCTGGAAAGAGTGCAGTGAATATTTAAAAGGATGTTGCCTGGACTTGAGCCTGAACTATAGGGAAAGGTTGGGCAGGCGAGGGCAGGTGGCAGATGGGTGATCTTACAGATGTGTATCAGATCATGAGGGCAATCGATAGGGTGGATGCATAGAGTCTTTTACTCAGGGGAATCATGAACCAGAGGACATAGGTTTAAGGTTAGGGGAGGATTTAATAGGAATCTGAGGGGCAATTTTTTCACTCTGAAGGTGGTAGATATATGGTATGAGCTACAAGAAGAGGTAGTTGAAGCAGGTACGATAAAATAATATAACATTTAAAATACACTTGGATAGGTACATAGATTGGAAATGTTGGCCAAAAGCAGAAAAATTGGACTGGTTTAGATGTGGCATCTTAGTTCATATGAACAAATTGAGCCAAAGGGCCTGCTTTGTGCTCTATGACTATGATTATGACTCATTGAATAGCCCTGTTATGTCATTTAGTAAGATTTTGATTGGCCTGATTATAATCTCAGCCCCATATTCCTGCCTGTACTTGATAATCTTTCACATATTGCTTTTCAAGATTTTAGCTTAAAACTATTCAAAGACTGTCAGTTCTGCAATTGTGGGAAGTGAGTTCCAGAGACTTGAGAAGAAAGAAGACCCAACCCCGTTTTTTAAAATGTAACTGTAAGTTCTAGATTCATTCTTAATGCATTCACACTGCCAAAATCTGTTAGGATCGTATACGTTTCAACTAAGTTGTTTCTCACCCTTTTGAACTTCCAGCAGAATTAAGCCTAGCCTATCCACCTTCTCCTTGTAAAACAACCTATTTATTCCAGGCGTCAGTCCAGTAAACTCTCTCTGAACTACTTCCAATAGATTTTCACTCTTCCTTAAAAATGAGACCAATTTGTACAGAGTCCACAAAAGCGAGACAAATCAAATTGAATTAATTCTCCTCTTCAGTCATCAGTAAAGTGATAAAATGGACAATTGACATTGTGCTTCATGACCAATGGACTGCTCAGTCTCAGTTCCACCAGGACCACTCAGATCCAGATCTCAATCGAGAGTGTACGTCCAAACAAGACTGAAAAGGTTGAATAGGGAGCGACAGTCTTTGACATTAAGGTAGCACTTAAAGGAATGCAACATCAAGGAAACTTGATCCCTGTCATTAGCACATCTTACCCAGCCAACAATGGGCCATTACGGACTCTGTTGCCGGCCTTGTGTCCTGGCCTTCTCTATCTTTTAGTCTGAGGAAGTGTTCCTCAGGTCAAAACGTCACCTTTTCCTTTTCTCCAGAAATGCTGCCTGACCAATTGAGTTACTCCAGCATTTTGTGTTAATGAAGGAAACTTAGTTGTATTTATGTCATTGCGAATCAGGATTAGTGGGGTTGGCGGTGGCACCACATCTAGCACATAGTGAGAGAGCTGTAGTTGGTAGGAATAATCATATCAGTATCAGGACACTGTTGCAGAAGATTCAAGATTCAAGATTCAAGATTCAAAATTAAATTTAATTGTCACATGTACCAATTAAGGTACAGTGAAATTTGAGTATCCTAAGTCACATCCTCATCTTCAAGTGTTATTTGAGAAACATACCATCTGCCATTAGGTCAGTAGTCAAGATTTTTCCTCAGGGTTGCACAGTGTTAAGTTCCATTTGCAAATTATATAATAAAACAATGATATGATGATTTGCTAATTTGCTGATGCTGCTAGGATCATCAAAGTCCCACACCACCATTTCACTCCTACCATTGGGAAGAAGGTAGACAAGTCTGAAAGCTGTAACTTTCAGCTTGTTCCCAATAGCCATTAGCCTCTTGAACACTACAAAATACTAACTACGTTATGGATTATGGACCAGACTTGGTTTCACTTAGGATGCCAGTTTTATGCAAAAGTATTGGGGCATTTATTGAATGTTATTTTTGTTTCTTATATGTTATCTACAAGTGTTGTGTTTGCAGGCCTGTTCAAGTAGGAATTTCATTATACCATTGTCGGTACATATGACATTTAAACACTTTTGACTCCCTTGACACTTTACTCTACCTGTCTACAAGCATTAAAACCTGGGTAACTTTAAGACAAGTAACACCCATATTATACTATTATTGAGTAATAATAATCTCCAGCAAGGGAAAATCTAACCTTCTCCTCTTAAAATTCAGTCAATTAATCAGTCTTTCCAACATCCCTGATTACAATTGACCCAAAACATAATGAAACAGTCATATGCATACTGCAGCTTCACGAATAGAACAAAGGCTGTGTATTTTGAGGTGAGTGACCCACCTCTCTACAATCTAAACCTTCCCCACTATTTATAAGGCACGGCAGGTGCATGATGAAGTATTCTTCCCTTGTCTAGTAGATCAGTAATACTGTCTGGGAAAGTTGATGGGAATGTGGAGGGAATAATGGTAGGATTAATGTAAATAGATGCTTCAAGCTTGGCAGTAACTCAATGGGCCAAATGGCCTGCTTTGTGCTACCTGATGCTATGACTAAGGAATATTGTTATGGCTCTTGAAGTCAAACATGGGGCCAAACTGTTTAATTTCAGGGAGGTTATAACACCATCAAATTTATTTGGGTCAGACGCTACACAATTCCATGCTTACAATTCCTGTCGGGATATCGGGAGCTCGCGGCTCTGGGTGAGAGACCGCTTTCCGGAGCTCCCGCAACACAGCTTCTCCTGCCCGTATCGTGAGGTTGGAACGTCCCGGAGCGGGGCCGTACATCGCCCCGCGCGGCTTTAATGGCCGCTGGACATTCCAGCGCCCGCCGGGGGCTCCAACTTTGTGACTTTTGGGCCTAGAGCGGGGCCGTACATCGCCCGGCGCGGCCTCAATGGCCGTGGGACTTAACACCGCCCGCCTGGGGCTTCGACATCAGGAGAGAAATGGTGCGGGGGAGAGAGAAGAACTTTGCCTTCCATCACAGTGAGGAGGAGATTCACTGTGATGGATGTTTGTGTGAATTGAATTGTTTGTGTGTTTGTATGGCTTGTAGAAACAGAATTTCGTTCGAGTCTCTCTGAGGTTCGAATGACAAGTAATAAAATCTAATCTAATCCTACCAAAGATTCCTTTACTCCTGCCTAGCTTCGGAAAAGCACAATCACCAGACCAATGTGATGCTTTCTATTTTGCAATTCTTATGATTATTTTGTGCCAAATATCAGTTAGAGTTTATATGTATATCTTATAGGTTCAGAGAAACAAATCGTATCCTATGTAAAGCACTTCCAGCAGACAAACTAAAATGATACACATCTACACTGGGCCAAATCCATCTCCAGGAAATTAAAGACCAGGTTAATGCTGCATCTTATATTTACATTAATTTATTTCCAATAAAATGTATATTTTTTCATTTAAAAGACACTTGGGCACCATAGTTGCATCATTCTGCCTATTAAACAAATAACATGTATAAAATGAAAATAACATTGGAGAAGCGGGAATCCAACTAAACATTTGTTTTATACACCTCAATTACTACTTACAAGCCATAAGATTCAGGAAGTCATGTTGCAGCTTTATAAAACTTTGGTTAAGCCACAATTGGAGTATTGTGTACAGTTCTGGTCACCCCAATAAAGGAAGGATGTTGAAATCATATAGAAGGTGCAAAAAAAAGTTTATCAGAAAGAGAATTTAGTATAAGGAGAGTTTGGACAAACTTGGATAGTTTTCTCTGGAGTGTCAGAAGTTGAGGGGGGGATCCTGAGAGAAGTATTTTAAATTATGACAGGCATAGATAGGGGAAACAGTCAGATCTTTTTTCTAAGGATGGAAATGTCAAAGATATGAGGGTTTATCTTTAAGTTTAGAGGAGAAAAGTTTATAGGAGATGTGCAGGGCAAGCTTTTTCCACAGAGATTGGAACGAGCTTGCACGGATTTTGGTGGAAGCAGATACGATAGTGGTTTTTAAGTGACTATTGGATATGCAGTAAATGGAGGCATATGGATTACAGGCGGACAGGGGAAATTAATTTACCTTGGAAGTATGTTCGGCACCGTAATTGTGGGCCGAAGGGCCCGTTTCTATGTAACTGTGTAATTTCATTTAACTTTGATGCTTAAATTACTTTGCTGTCTTACTCATTGTGAATTAATAATTTATAATTTATTTATTTCAATTGAAAATACTCTTGAGGCATTAATGGCAGAATTAGAATCACTGCCAAAATAAAACAATTACTCTTTCATAGAATATGGGCAGAAATTCTAGAAGGCAGTCCATTTCTAAATATATCATGATTCGTGGGAAGTTGTCATCTACTTCAAATAGATCAACATATCCACTGAACAAACAAGATGTATATCTATCTAAATAATATTAAAAGTCTTGTCGTGTGTGTGTGTGTGTGTGTGTGTGTGTGTGTGTGTGTGTGTGTGTGTGTGTGTGTGTGTGTGTGTGTGTGTGCGTGTGTGTGTGTGCGTGTGTGTGCGTGTGTGTGTGATTGAGACGGTATCTACGGCAAAACGGTACAAGGTAGCGCTAAAGATTGCACCACCTTACGAACCTTTGTCCCACGGTCATTCTTATAAAGTTTGTCCATATTGATCTTATATTTCACAAGTTATTCATACTTTTTAAGTTTAAAAATTCAAGTTTAAGAAGAATTTACAGCTAAATCTTTACAGTATAAAGTTGCATACAAAAATGCAATCCAGGACCACTCAGTCATTCCACCAAGTTTTTACCAGAACAGGAAAGGGGGGGGGAATTGCTATTGGGATCCAAATCCTTGCTGGCCCAGCTTGCAACAAAGTTGTAATCGAGCAACACTCAGCCCTTTCAGCAAGATTTTAGCTCAACAGCAGGAGGGGGCAATTTTTTAAAGTCCTTGAAGTAAGAGGAGGGGGAGGCAATGCTGGGGATATGAATCTGCATAGTTGGGGGCCATGGAAGTGGTGTGCCTCACTCAGTCTCTGCATGATGTAGGAAGCCAGAGGGTCATGTCTCTCTGAATAACACTAAACACATGTCTACTCAACTGTGAGTGCCCTTAATGTGGTTTGAAAGTGAAAATATGGTTGGGTTGAAGTGAAAATGCACTTCAAATGGCTGTTTGGGGCGGGGGGGGGGTTGGTTGAAGTGGAAATGCACTGCAAATGGCAGTTGGGGGGGGGGGGGGGTCGGGTTGAAGTGGAAATGCACTGTGAATGACTGTTTGGGGGGAGGGTAGGTTGAAGTGGAAATGCACTGCAAATGGCTGTTTGGGGGGGGGGGGAGTTTGGGTTGAAGTGGAAATGCACTGCAAATGGCTGTTTGGGGGGGTTCGGTTGAAGTGGAAATGCACTGCAAATGGCTGTTTGGGGGGGGAGTTTGGGTTGAAGTGGAAATGCACTGCAAATGACTGTGGGGAGGGGGGTTGGATTGAAGTGGAAATGCACTGCAAATGGCTGTGGGGGGTTGGTTTGAAGTGGAAATGCACTGCAAATGGCTGTTTGGGGGTGGTTGGGTTGAAGTGAAAATGCACTACAAATGGCTGTTTGGGGGGGGGGGGTTGGGTTTGAAGAGGATATGCACTGCAAATGACTGTTTGGGGGGAGGGAAGGTTGAAGTGGAAATGCACTGCAAATGGCTGTTTGGGGGGAGGGGTTTGGGTTGAAGTGGAAAATGCACTGCAAATGGCTCTTTCGGGGGGGGGGGTTGGTTGAAGTGGAAATGCACTGCAAATGGCTGTTTGGGGGAGGAGGGGGGGGTTTGGGTTGAAGTGGAAATGTACTGCAAATGGCTGTTGGGGGGGGGTTGGGTTGAAGTGGAAATGCACTGTGAATTACTGTTTGGGGGGAGGGTAGGTTGAAGTGGAAATGCACTGCAAATGGCTGTTGTGGGGTGTTTGGGTTGAAGTGGATATGCACTGCAAATGGCTGTTTGGGGGGGTTCGGTTGAAGTGGAAATGCACAGCAAATGGCTGTTTGGGGGGGTTTGGGTTGAAGTGGAAATGCACTGCAAATGGCTGTGGGGGGTGGTTTGAAGTGGAAATGCACTGCAAATGGCTGTTTGGGGGGGGGGGGTTGGGTTGAAGTAAAAATGCACTGCAAATGGCTTTTGGGGGGTGGTTTGGGTTGAAGAGGATATGCACTGCAAATGGCTGTTTGGGGGGGGGGGGGTTGAAGTGGGAATGCACTGCAAATGGCTGTTTGTGGGGGGGGTGTTGGGTTGAAGTGAAAATGCACTGCAAATGGCTGTGGGGGGGGGGGGGGTTGTGTTGAAGTGGAAATGCACTACAAATGGCTGTTGGGGGGGGGTTGGATTGAAGAGGATATGCACTGCAAATGGCTGTTGGGGGGGGGGGGGGTTTGGGTTGAAGTGGAAATCCACTGCAAATGGCTGTTGGTGGGGGGGGGGTGTTTGGGTTGAAGAGGATATGCACTGCAAATGGCTGTTGGGGGGGGGGGTGGGTTGAAGTGGGAATGTACTGCAAATGGCTGTTTGCTGGGGGTGGGGGGTTTGGGTTGAAGTGAGACTGTACTGCAAATGGCTGTTTGCTGGGGGGGGGTTGGAAATGCACTGCAAATGGCTGTTTGGGTAAACCTGACAACTTCCTGTTTGCACTATATTTATTTTAGATAAAACGCTACCACTTACGGTTGTGATTTTTGGCCATCTCACTCAGGCCACCTCTGCTCATCAGGTGCATAGGATTATTCCCACCAATTAATAATAAAAGTGTTATTAGTGTTTAAAAAATGTTGAGAATCTCTCTCCTGTGAATCACGCCATGAAGGCCACACCTTTTCCGGTGGGAGAGGGGGGGATTATAAAACCCGGAAGTGTGGTGTGGCTCAGTCTCTGCATTATGGGGGCGGGCAAGATCACAACTCTGTCTGAGCTGTTAATCAACTGAACACACTGAATGTCTACTGAACAGTGAGCGTGGTGTTTTGTGTGGTTTTATGGTGGTTTTACCCTGCTTGAAATGGTATGAAACTGCATTTGAATGTGGTGTCGTTGCACTCTCCTTGAACTGGTATGAAACTGCATTTGAATTTGGTGGCCTTGCACCCTCCTTGAAATAGTATAAAACTGCACTTGAATTTGGTGGCCCTGCACCCTGCTTGGAGTGGTATGAAACCGCACTTGAATTTGGTGGCCTTGCACCCTGCTTGAAGTGGGAGGAAAATGAACCTGAATTTGGTGGCCTTGCACCCTGCTTGAAGTGGTATGAAACTGCACTTGAATTTTGTGGCCTTGCACCCTACTCAAGAGGTCAGAAACTGTACTTGAATTTGGTGGCCTTGCACCCTGCTTCAAATGGTATGAAAATGGATTTGAATTTGGTGGCCTTGCACTCTGCTTGAAAAGGAATTTCAAGGAATAGCCGTGAGTCAACTGCCAGCCCACCAGCCGAGAGTGAGCTGCCAGAACATCATGCGTGAGCGCCACCCCAAGAATCCATTTGGCCCACAATGTCCATATTAGCCCTCTGGAGACCAGTAGTCCCTGCAGCCAACAACACCCATACCAGCGCTCCGGAAAAGTGCCCCCCCCCCTCCCCCACTGGCCACCAATATTGGAATTGGTGGAGAGGTGGAATATTGTGTTGGGGACCAGCCCTCCCGTGTGAACATAGGACCCAACATGTCCCACTTAGTCTAGTATATTACTAAAACTCTCTTCTTGTTTGTTTCTATGTCCGTCTGTGTGTCTGTGATGAGTGTGATCCTGAAATTACGGCAAGATAATCCACGATAGCACTATAACTTTTGGACCACCTTACTCACCATTGTCCTGTGGTGTGCATTAGTCAAGTTTTGTTCAGGTCGATGGTATATTTTACAAGTTATTCACATTTTAAACTTTAAAATTCACTTTTAACTATAAAAAATCCAATTCCACTTGCCCTGCCTATTACAATGTCATCAAATGACAGTATTCCAAGTGCAAAGAGAAATTTGTTACATTGTTGTAAGTAGTGGGAAGGTGTGGGGGAGAATTGTTGTTTAATGTTATTTCAACAGTGTGTTTAATGGGGGAGTGGGATAGGGGATTACACCAATACGGTGCACGATAGTGCTACATTATCGGCCCACCATACTCACCATTGTCCTGTGGTGTGTAAGTCTCTATGAGATCACCCCTCAATCTTCTAAATTCCAGCGAGTACAAGCCGAGTCTATCCAGTCTTTCTTCATATGGAAGTCGTGCCATCCCAGGAATCAGTCTGGTGAACCTTCTCTGTACTCTATGGCAAGAATGTCTTTCCTCAGATTAGGAGACCAAAACTGTACGCAATACTCCAGGTGTGGCCTCACCAAGACCCTGTACAACTGCAGTAGAACCTCCCTGCTCTTGTACTCAAATCCTTTTGCTATGAATGCCAACATACCATATGTTCACATTGATCTTATATTTTACAAGTTATTGCCATTTTAAACTTTAAAAACGTCAGGAGCACCCATGCAGTTGAGGGCTATGGGCGAGTGGTGGAATATTGCGTTGGGGGAACGGACCCAATGGGTCCGCACTAGGTCTAGTATTTATTAAAATTACCAATTGCAATTTCATGCCTGATTAGTCAATTGATGACATTGAATATTGTATAAATAAATTGCCTTACTGTGTCCAATGTTGATCATTGTTCCTAATTATTCCTGACATTAATATTTCAATGGTTTTTTCCCCTTATTAAAATCATCAGAAATAAATTAAATTAACAAGATCCTGCAGATGGTAGGCAGGGGTAATATTTTACAGCTCAAATTTCCATTCTATCACTTTAAGGATTGCTGGCGAGTCAGTTTATGAGCCAATGATATGCCATATATGCTCAGAAGAAACAGGTTTGATTACTAAATGCGATTTCTTCATCTTGACTGAAGTATTTCCCAGCACTCCAGACATTACACAGCTCCCCATGGAAGTCTGGACACTGCACAGTGATGGCCAGGCAAGGTCACACGCCAACAGACCATCATTCATACATATGAGGTGGGAAAGGTCTGTTAATAATTAGTATCTTCCCAGGTTACGGATAACACATATCAGTAGCTTGAGATTCTTTACTGCCAGCTTCATGCTGAGCCCAGGAGGTGTCCTGAGATGGTATGTGGCTGGCTGACGGGGATGTTTTGCGTTTCCTCTCAGTGCCACGCTTTACGTTTAAAAAAAAAAATCAGGATAACAAGTGCAGCTGCCACTCAGAAAAAACATTAAGTAGACTATGTTCCAGTATATGATGCAAGGCTGGAATGTTTATCTAAACTCATATTTTAATATTCTAAGTTGCATTTATTTAGCTTTGCATTCAAGTGAATGCCTTATACATAAACTGATAATAAGTTGCAAAGAGAAATGCAATAGAACCGCAAAAGCAGTATAAATAGTCTATTTCTGTTAGAGTTAACAGTTTGCCATTAAAATTAGCTCCAACGCCATCATAAAATTTGCCAACGACACCACGGTGGTAGGACTGATCAGCGACAACGACGAGTCAGCCTACAGGGAGGAAGTCCAGCACCTGACAACCTGGTGTGCCAATAATAACCTCGTCCTCAACTCCCAGAAGACGAAAGAAATCATTGTCGACTTCAGAAAAAACAGAGCGGGCAGACACACCCCCATCCATATAAACGGGGCTGAGGTGGAGCGTGCCTCCAACTACAAATTCCTCGGGGTACACATCTCGGTAAATCTGTCCTGGTCCCTCAACACCTCCAAGCTGATCAAAAAGGCGCAGCAGTGCCTTTACTTCTTGAGGAGGCTCAAAAAAGCCCAACTGTCCCCCCAGATCCTGACCAACTTTTACCGCTGTACCGTTGAAAGCAACCTGACCACCTGCTTTACGGTATGGTACAGCAGTTGCACCGTAGCAGACAGGAAGGCACTACAACGGGTGGTGAAAACCGCCCAGTACATCATCGGTGCCCCGCTCCCTGCCTTGGATGCCCTCCACCGAAAACGGTGTCTGAGACGGGCTGGGAAGATCATCAAGGACCCCTCCCACCCTAACCATGGACTGTTTGCCCTCCTACCATCGGGGAGGCGGTACAGGAGCCTCAGGTCCCGCACCAGCAGGATGAGGAGTAGCTTCTACAATAACACGATCGCACTGCTGAACTCGGAGTCCCGCCGATAGATTCCCACATCTGTATTTATTTTTCTGTATTTATTTATCTGTACTTATCTAAACATTGCTATCACTACGTACTGACACTAAACTGCATTTCGTTGTACCCATACCTGTATCTGTACAATGACATTAAATTTGAATTGAATTGAATTAAATTTGAATTGAAAAAAATTATACATCCAGTTTTAAAAATCACATTGTCCCCCTTCTGACTGAAAACGCCATTTCTGAAATGTTCATGACACCATTGATTCTCCCTCGATGGTATTGCTGAGAACGTAGTGCAGTTTACAATAGATCGGCATGTAGCTACCCCATTTCTCAGTTATTTATCTCTTTCTCCCTTCCCATTCCTATTATGTCCAACTTCGTGGATTCACGCCCTCAATTCTACTGGAACTGCAAAATAACAATTTTCAACTCCATGGCCCATTCAGCCATTGCCGTCAAGCCAGCAGACCAGTGGTTCAGTGAATGTCGAAGAGTATTTCAGCAGCAAAATTGTACGTCCTAAATATTAGGTGATTAGCACATTTCTGTTCTTTATTACGCAGTACCACATACATACTAAACTGCAGAAGCACAGCAAGTGATTTCAACAGATCGGATTAAACTGTCACATCCAGTCATGAATTATGTTAGACAATGAGCCAATAAAAGGGCAGATGGCTTCAGACAGATCCCATCCTCATCCATGATGGAATCTAGCATGAGTGGCTGGGACTTCTGAAACCATCAGCCAGAGAAAGCTGAATAATTCTTCACAATCTCCTCTGAAGTTATCCAAGATTTCAACTTTGTCAGTTCACTCTACTTGATATCAGTAAATAATTAATTGAAGAATTAGACTGAAGAAGGATCTCAACTCTAAACATCACCTATTCCTTTTCTCCAGAAATGCTATCTGACCCACTGAGTTACTCCAGCTTTCTGTGTCTATCTTAGATAATTAACTGGACTGGGTACAACTGATGTTAAGGGCTATGTTGCTGAGGATTTATCTTCTCACATTAAATGGCTCTTTTGCCAAGCTCCTCCACCACAGCTGAAGTTCTTGCATCGATAAGACAAGCAGGAAAATGATTTAGGCGTGTCTTATGTGCAAGTGGCAGAGACCCAGGGTGGTGGGTAGATGGAACGAGCAGCAAGAGGGGTACTTGAGGCAGGTACTATAATAACACTTAAAATACATTTGGACGGGTACACGGATAATAAAGGTTTAGAGAGATAAATAAAGGTTTAGAGAGATATGGGCCAAAAGTAGGCAGGTGGGACTGGAGAATAAATGGGGCATCTTGTTTGACATGGGAACATTTCCATGCTGTTTGACTATGACTCTAACCACTATAGCTGATTACCCCCAATTAAATCACTCTCAATGATGAAGGATGTTATTGAGTGCTAATTCCTTACTAAGAACGTGTTTGCCAATGGTTGGTTTGTATTTTTGCCATGACCAACCAATCTCAAACCTCCTTGAAAATTTCTTCTTGCTTTAAGCGTGAACAACAAAATCTGATTTACAGAGTTCTTTTGACAGCTCTGAGGCATTAGAAGCCCTGGTAAAATGAAATCAATGGGAACGGGGGGGGGGTTAACTCTCTTCTTGTCAGATTCATAGGATGGATATGGATAACAGTTGTGGTTGTTGCAGGTCAGTCATTTCATCGTTGGTATAGATGACCCCACAATCTTCAAGGGCTTTATCAATAATCTTCCATCCATGATAATGTCAGAACTCAGGTGCTCTTTTATAAAGACAGCACTGGCTTGCTTCACTATCTGAGATTCATGTCAAAAGATACCAGGTAATAATCCCATCTCCAACAAGAGGGAATCCAATCCATCAATCTCATTATCCATATTGTTAACATCCTGGAGATCACCATTGACCATGAGATGGGCAAATCACATAATTACTGTGGTTACAAGAGCAAGTCAGAGGCTGGAGCATTCTGCAGCAGGTGAATCTCCTCCTAACTACCCATTTACCATCTATATGAGATATATCAGGAGTGTGAAGTGATATTCTCCACGTACCTGGTGAAGTCCTGTGCGGAGTAGCCAGTGTTACCCCTTTGTTTAAGAATGGAAGTAGAGATAGGCTAAACCTTTTCCCCGGGTGGAAAAATGTTAAAGACTAAAGAACTTAGTTTTAAAATCACAGAAGGAAAATTTAAAGGAGATGTGTGGGCCAACCATTTTTATAGAGAGTGCCTGGAACACACTGCCGTGGTAGTGGGGGATGCAGATTTGACAGTGGTGTTTAAACGGCTTCTAAATAGGCACATAGACATACAGGAATATGGATCATGTGCAGGCAGAGTTTAACATGGCATCATGGTCGGCACAAGCATTGTGGGCCGAAGGGCCTATTCTTTTGCTCAAATGTTTTGAACTCCAAAAGTGCTTCGGCATCTTGCAATCTCTGCCTTTGACAGACACTGCACTCACTGCACAGTCACTCAGATTTGGAAGGCTTTAGATGGACAATATTGATAATGTCTCTCCATTGCCTTGAGGCCTATAGTATGTAGTCCCAATCTCAGAAGTGTATAGCAGATCAGGGATCGCTACTGCTCTGTAGATCATGGGTTTTAGACCGGTTTTTGATCTTCAAAATATCTTTTTCATCAATTGAGCAGATGGTCTGTCAACCATGGTGAACTTCATCATGGTCCACCTTTTCGGAAATATGGCTCATGAGAAATTAGACGTGGTCCATATTATCTTGATTCTCACTGAAAATCTTTATTATTAGGGAATAAAGCACAGAAAGCTGGCTAACAGAGAACCTTTGCCTTATGGATGAAGTGGCAAAGACCTATCTTCTTGTACGCTTTGTTGACCAAGTCAATAATGACGGAGCTCAATCTCTCAGCATGTAGAAACAAGGAACTGCATATGCTGGATTACACAAAAGGACACAAAGTGCAGGAGTAACTCAGCGGGTCAGGCAGTATCTCTGGAGAACATCTACAGGTAATGCTTTGGGTCGGGTTATTGTGGAGGGGGTCGTAGAAGCTTGAGGAGAGGAGAGAAAGGGCAAAATCGTGGCAGTTAAGTTAACATGCTCTTTAAAACTTGCTTCGACTAAACAATTGTTCATCTGCTCTAACATCTCCTGATGTAGGTCAGTATCAAAACCAGTGTGATCATGTGCTTGTCAATCACCTGGGAATATTTTGCTACACTACATATATAAATTCATACACATGACCATCAGGCTACGAGGAAGCATGTAGGATTTTGACTGAGGATGGACAATACGTGGGAAGTTGAACTGCTTAAAAGCAATGTGCCATTTTGCCAAAATGCCCTGCAAATAATTATCATTTTCCTTGCATGAATGGAGAAGGAATGGTTAAACCTCAGTATAATTTACCCAGATAAGATGGCATTTACAAAGAACAAGTAATGAGTGGAAGCCTGCATTCAAATGTTGTTCTCTCTCTGGTTGAAGACATCTTTTAGAAGACTTGCAACAATCATGCACGGAAATGGACTCCTCGAGTCTCTATGCATGGGTGCACAACGAAACAGAGATGCCTTCTAGCCAATGACAAATTCTCTGCTACAGCTTCAAATATATCCAATTTGTCAATAGTCCCCGAGAACAGCAATAGCAAAGCCTGGAGAATCATACAGCCTTCGTTGCTAGCTCTCGGTTGCTGCCCCTGTGTCCACCACCTGCTCTTGATCACGTGATGTATGATTCACCAATGGAAAAGCAGACTTCCGATATGTCTGGTCCCACTGAAGTGTGCATTTCTGAGCTAGTTCACGATCTGCGTGAGGCCTGTGTCAAAGTGCGTTCAATGGGAGTGGTTCCTTCAAGGACTTGGACCACTGCGGGAGGTAAAAGATTCGAATGGGTTTTGTCATGGTGAGAGTGTTTGAACTCATGTACATGATCGTATTTCGCTTACTGAGTAAGTGTTGTACGGCATGTGGCTGTCTGATATTTAATTTGATCAGCGCATAGCTGGGAGGCTCACATTTCCCCAAATCCTATAGCAAAGTGCACCTAGGCTTTCCCAATTTTCAATTCCGACTCCTCGACACATACAAGCTATGCAATGGCTGGAAGTGCAATCCTGTTCTTGTCTCATTCTTCATTTGACTTATATCCCCTTTTAGTAAGGAAAGTAGAGAGCTATGAATGGGAATAATGGCATGCATTAACCGATGGATAGAGATTACTTTTTGAGGATGAATAGCGGGGAGGACCAAGATATTGATTAAGGAAGAGTGAGAGCCAGTGGTATAAGGTCATGTGAGGATGCGAGAAAGTGCATAGACAGTGAGCACTCTGTATACCTGAAAGTAAATTGCCATGATGAAACGGCTTTAGACTTTTTGGGTACATCAAGATGAGGCTGAATGTACAAATGTTCTTAGATTTTCCCATGTTCTGCATTGTATCCAGGAGGTTAACTCAATTATCTTGTGGCTGTCCTCTTAAACAATTGGTAGCCTATTTTCTTTAATCCCCTTGACATAAGGGAAAAACAGAATTCCTGCAGTTTCTATATCGCCTAAAAATATTATAACATATCACACATAGGGACAATTTGTTGTCCACAACTTAATGATTTTTTTTCGACTATGCCCACTTCAATGAAGGTATGTTACAAAACTTACCTTTAGCAGTACTGCAGTTCTGTCACTGGCCATGTGTGCGACTTTGGTGCCGTTGAGGGGTGGGGGGTGGGGGGGGGGGCGGGGTTAAATCGCGGTTTTCCCTTGCCATCCGGAGTTTTATTTTCTCGGAGTGCGATCTTTTGCTAAAGATTCGTTCCGACTGCCAGTAAGTGAATTTTTTTTTTAAATCGCCCAACTATTTCAGCGCTGCAGTAAAATAAAAATTAGCTCCTAATGCCGTGAACGCCGACAACGGGGACCGATTTTACGTAGGGGACAGGTAAGTGAAAGCTGTTTAATTTTACATATTAACTTGTTTGTTTAGACGACCTACTACAATTTTCACACAGAGAGTGGTGAATCTGTGGAATTCTCTGCCACAGAAGGTAGTTGAGGCCAGTTCGTTGGCCATATTTAAGAGGGAGTTAGATGTGGCCCTTGTGGCTGAAGGGATCAGGGGGTATGGAGAGAAGGCAGGTACAGGATACTGAGTTGGATGATCAGCCATGATCGTATTGAATGGCGGTACAGGCTCGAAGGGCCGAATGGCCTGCTCCTGCACCTAATTTCTATGTTTCTATGTTTCTATGATCGACATTTCATGTCGCGAAACGGTGATTTATTCCCCATTAATTTACGGGCATTAAACACTGAATTCCTTCAATTTGGCCTATAAATCAATGACAATTAGATTTAAAAGTCATGTTATATTGTGAATTCTTGTGTGGATGTTATTTGGACACTTAGGCTTTAAAAAAAATGTTAATATTTTCTTAAGAAATGGATAGATGTTTAGATCTAGTAATTGAATTGTGTAATTAACTACAATTGGGTAACTAAATAATTATATGCTATAATTTCAGGTCATCCAAGTAAGATTGATTCATATTAGTTTCAGAATGCTTCAATCTATAATAACTGAAAATTTATTTCAGTTCTCTTAATTTTTAAGAAAGTTATGGGCTTTTGACTGTCCTCGATCACAGCTTTTGTGTTAAGTCAATGGAAAAGCAATAGGGAACAAGAAGCTAATTTCTGAGTATGAAAATGGCCATAACTCTTTTAATACTGAAGATATGAAAGTGAATTAGATGTCAAATTAAACTTCTTTTTATGCTTTATCTGATGGGATAAATTGCAGATTTGATATTTTAAATCTCAAAATGTTGTAACATTGCTATTCAATGGTTCAGTGATCCATGATTTGCGGGGAATGATTCAAGAATTCTTCTGCAGTTGTACAGGGCTCTGGTAAGACCGCATCTGGTGTAATGTGTACAGTTTTGGTCTCCACAGTCTGTCCTTTTTTTCTATCTTTTTTTTAAATTTTAGTTTGGCTTAACAGTATGTTTGCAGGTTTCTTTAGTTTTTCTATGTGGGGGGAGGGGGAAACCCTGTCAATTCCCAGTCACTTCCTGGCAAAGATGCGACTATTCTCCGAGTCGTGTCCTCGCCCCCCTCCTCGCGGCCTACACCTGGATTGGAGTGGCCTTTCCTGCTGGGGACCCGGACCAGAGTTTCAGCAGTGGCGGCGCAGCGCTGGGTTCACCACGGAGCGGGCGATGCCTACCTGGATCGCCATTTGAAGCTCCGGAGTGCTGGGCCTGCTGCATCAACATCGCAGAGCTGTGGTTCGTAGAGCTCCCAGCGCGGGCGGCGCTGACGTCAACATCGCAGAGTCCTGGGATCCCTTTGCTGAGGGCCGCCAGCGTGAATCTGCGCCCAGCGCGGCCGGTAGACTTCGGGAGCTGTGGACTCCAGTAGGAAGTGGCCGCTTTGGAGATCCAAGCCGCTGAGGTTGTCCTCCCGTTCTGACGTCAGAGTTTCATCATCCCGGCGAGCGGGCCACCCGTAGCGGCGACTACAGAGGGCTCGAGAGGCCCCGACCACGGGTGAACATCAAGAACATCAGAGGAAGAGGACTGACTTTGGTGCCTTCCCTCACAGTGGGAAACTTTGATTCTGCTGTGTGAGGATGTTTTATGCTGGAGTCTATCGTGTGTTGTGTTCTTTTTTTTATTTGTATGGCTGTACGGTAACCACACATTTCACTGTACCAACTGGTACATGTGACAAATAAATGTATCTTGTCTCTTGTATCTTGTGATTGAGGCAGTGCCAGCATAGGTTCACGAGATTGATCCCTGGGTTGGCGGGACTGTCATATGAAGAAAGATTGAAAAGACTAGGCTTGTATTCACTGGAGTTTAGAAGGATGAGGGGGGATCTTACAGAAACATATAAAATTATAAAAGGACTGGACAAGCTAGATGCAGGAAAAAATGTTCCCAATGTTGGGCGAGTCCAGAACCAGGGGCCACAGTCTTAGAATAAAGGAGAGGCCATTTAAGACTGAGGTGAGAAAAAACGTTTTCACCCAGAGAGTTGTGAATTTGTGGAATTCCCTGCCACAGAGGGCAATGGAGGCCAACTCACTGGATGGATTTAAGAGAGAGTTAGATAGAGCTCTAGGGGCTAGTGGAATCAAGGGATATGGGGAGAAGGCAGGCACGGGTTATTGATTGGGGACGATCAGCCATGATCACAAAGAATGGCGGTGCTGGCTCGAAGGGCTGAATGGCCTTCTCCTGCACCTATTTTCTATGTTTAATGCCGTAATTTCCTCAAGACTCATGAAAATATAGTGCCTCAAAACTCAAAAAATAAAATATTCCTTAAATCATTCTTATTTCTGTTGTGTTTTTTAAAGTCATCGTGAAAAACTGTTTTGATTTATTCATTTCTGGCACTCACTCTTTCTTAGGCAATACCTTTATGCCTAATGAACACAGTTTACAAATAACTCCCATTTATATAATTTCAAATTATGCAAGAATAAAATAGGAAGACATAATTCCTACCAATTAACTAGCTATGAACACCAGGTATGGCTTCCAATTCTCTTCTAATATCAGGCCCCTGGAGTTTCTGGGGATTATCAAGTTTATTACCAGAAAGATTAGTCTTTCAAATGAGACTGTAAAGCACGTCTCCTTCTGTTCTCCTGTAAAGGATAAAAGATCTTATTCAATTATTTCAACTTATCAAATTTCTTTGGAGACATTTACCAGATTATTTAAACATTATCATTGAAAAAATTATTTAAAAGATTTAAAACATTTTAAAACACTAGCAAATAATTTAGACATTAAGAAAAAATAAAATAACTCAAATATTCACCTTTTTTCCACAGTCTTCATTACCCGCTCAAGTGGGTGGTGTCACCCAGCCCTGAATAAATGCCCTTCACATCCAGTAAATCTGTTCAGCATGTTAGTGTCCTGCCAGTGGGCGCAATGGTGAGTCTAGTACTTTAGAGTGAAGTCAGATACATTAGCATCTGGAATCCATCTGATGTTGAACATTCACATTTGCCAGAGCATTTGCAGTGGTCAAGGATGCACTGAGCCTGAGGAAGGGTACAACATAGTATCCCTAGTGGTTGTATAGGGAGTGCAGAGAAGGTTCACCAGACTGATTCCTGGGATGTCAGGACTGTCTTATGAAGAAAGACTGGATAGACTCGGTTTATACTCTCTGGAATTTAGGAGATTGAGAGGGGATCTTATAGAAACTTACAAAATTCTTACGGGGTTGGACAGGCTAGATGCAGGAAGATTGTTCCCGATGTTGGGGAAGACCAGGACAAGGGGTCACAGCTTAAGGATAAGGGGGAAATCCTTTAAGACCGAGATGAGAAAGACTTTTTTCACACAGAGAGTGGTGAGTCTCTGGAACTCTCTGCCACAGAGGGTAGTTGAGGCCAGTTCATTGGCTATATTTAAGAGTGAGTTGGATGTGGCCCTTGTGGCTAAGGGGATCAGAGGGTATGGAGAGAAGGCAGGTACGGGATACTGAGTTGGATGATCAGCCATGATCATATTGAATGGCGGTGCAGGCTCGAAGGGCTGAATGGCCTACTCCTGCACCTAATTTCTATGTTTCTATGTTTCTATGTTTCTATCCCTAGTGGTTGCATCAGGTTGATCTAGCCCATAGATGTGCTTGGAAACAAAATCTGCACGACATTAAACACGAGAATTTTGCCAAGTTATTGCAGAAAATAATCAAAAAGAAGACCAATTTCGTATCATGTGACTAGTGTCAGAAACAAGGGTTCTGAACTTAAACAAAGGTAACTTTGAAGGTATGAGACGTGAATTGGCCAAGATAGATTGGCAAGTGATTCTTAAAGGGTTGACAGTGGATGTGTAATGGAAGGTATTTAAAGACTGCAAGGATGAACTACAACAATTGTTCATCCCAGTTTGGCAAAAGAATAAATCAGGAAAGGTAGTGCATCCATGGATAACAAGGGAAATCAGGGATAGTATAAAAACAAAAGATGAAGCATACAAATTAGCCAGAAAAAAAACAGCCTACCAGAGGACTGGGAGAAATTAAGAGTCCAGCAGAGGAGGACAAAGGGCTTAATTAGGAAAGGGAAAATAGATTATGAAAGAAAAATGGCTGGGAACATTAAAAACTGACTGCAAATGTTTTATAGATATGTGAAGAGAAAGAGATTAGTTTAAAACAAATGTAGGTCCCTTGCAGTCAGAAACAGGTGAATTGATCATGGGGAACAAGGACATGGCAGACCAATTGAATAACTACTTTGGTTCTGTCTTCACTAAGGAAGACATAAATAATCTGCCGGAAATAGCAGGGGACCGGGGGTCAAATAAGATGGAGGAACTGAGTGAAATCCAGGTTAGCCCGGAAGTGGTGTTGGGTAAATTGAATGGATTAAAGACTGATAAATCCCCAGGGCCAGGTAGGCTGCATCCCAGAGTACTCAAGGAAGTAGCCACAGAAATAGTGGATGCATTAATTATAATTTTTCAAAACTCCTTAGATTCTGGAGTAGTTCCTGAGGATTGGAGGGTAGCTAATGTAACCCCACTTTTTAAAAAAGGAGGGAGAGAGTAAATGGGGAATTACATCCAGTTAGTCTAACATCGGTAGTGGGGAAACTGCTAGAGTCAGTTATTAAAGATGGGATAGCAGCACATTTGGAAAGTGGTGAAATCATTGGACAAAGTCAGCATGGATTTACGAAAGGTAAATCATGTCTGATGAATCTTATAGAATTTTTCGAGGATGTAACTAGTAGAGTGGATAAGTTATATCTAGATTTTCAGAAGGCTTTCGACAAGGTCCCACAAAAGAGATTAGTATACAAACTTAAAGCACATGGTATTGGGGGTTCAGTATTGATGTGGATAGAGAACTGGCTGGCAGACAGGAAGCAAAGGGTAGGAGTAAACGGGTTATTTTCAGAAAGGCAGGCAGTGACTAGTGGGGTACCGCAAGGCTCAGTGCTGGGACCCCAGCTATTTACAATATATATTAATGATTTGGAGAAGGGAATTGAATGCAACATCTCCAAGTTTGCAGATGACACTAAGCTGGGGGGTAGTGTTAGGTGTGAGGAGGATGCTAGGAGGCTGCAAGGTGACTTGGATAGGCTGGGTGAGTGGGCAAATGCATGGCAGATGCAGTATAATGTGGATAAATGTGAGGTTATCCACTGGTGGCAAAAACAGGAGGTAGACTATTATCTGAATGGTGGCAAATTAGGAAAAGGGGAGATGCAAGGAGACCTGGTTGTCATGGTACACCAATCATTGAAAGTAGGCATGCAGGTGCAGCAGGCAGTAAAGAAAGCAAATGGTATGTTAGCATTCATAACGAAAGAATTTGAGCATAGGAGCAGGGAGGTTCTACTGCAGTTGTACAGAGTTTTGGTGAGACCACACCTGGAGTATTGCGTACAGTTTTGTTCCTCAAATCTGAGGAAAGACATTCTTGCCATAGAGGGGGTACAGAGAAGGTTCACCAGATTGATTCCTGGGTTTTCAGGACTTTCACATGAGGAAATACTGGATAGACTTGGCTTGCACTCACTAGATGCAGGAAGATTATTCCCGATGTTGGGGAGGTCCAGAACAAGGGGTCGCAGTCTAAGGATAAGGGAGAATTCCTTTAGGACCGAGATGAGGAAAACATTTTTCACACAGAGAGTGGTGAGTCTCTGGAATTCTCTGCCACAGAAGGTAGTTGAGGCCAGTTCATTGGCTATAATTAAGAGGGAGTTAGATGTGGCCCTTGTGGCTGAAGGGATCAGGGGGTATGAAGAGATGGCAGGTACAGGATACTGAGTTGGATGATCAGCCATGATCATATTGAATGGCGGTGCAGGCTCAAAGGGCCGAATGGCCTACTCCTGCACCTATTTTATATGTTTCTATGTTTCTCTGTTTCTAGTGGTGTGCCTCAGGGTTCGGTGCTGGGCACGTTACGATTTGTCATCTACATCAATAATTTGGACCAGAATCTACACGGCAAGAGTAGCAAGTTTGCTGATGGTACAAAAGTGGGTGATTTTGCAGATAATGATGATGGTTGTGAAAAACTGCAGCAGGATTTTGATCGATTGGCCAGGTGGGCCGAGGAATGGTTGATGGAATTTAATACAGAAATGTGAGGTGTTGTATTTTGGGAAGTCTAACATGGGCAGGGTCTACACAGTGGATGGAAGCTCTCTGGGAGGGGGGGGGGGTTGCAGAGCAGAGGGGTTTAGGAGTGCAGGTGCATGATTCCATGAAGCTGGAGCACAGGTAGATAGGGTGGTCAAAAAGACGTTTGGCACATTGGCCTTCATCAGTCAGAGTATTACGTATAGAAGTTGGGAGGTCATGTTGCAGTTGTATAAGACGTTGGTGAGGCCTCATTAAGAGTATTGTGTTCAGTGCTGGGCACCATGTTGTAGGAAATCTGTTGACAAGCTGGAAAGGGTACAGAGAAGATTTAAGGGGCTGTCCCACTGCAGGGTCCTAATCCACGAGTTCAGTAGAGTGTCTTCGACGTTCAAGCTCGAGGGGGATTTGCCTGGAAAACCTCGAGTTGGATCGACCGTCGGTGATGAAACCGCGAGTTGGATTGACCGACTGCGTGTGCGCGCACACACACACACACACACACACACACACACACACACACACACGCACACACACACGCACACACGCACACACGCACACACACACACACATCGCAAAGGCGGGGGCCAGGGAAAGTGGGGGAGCGCTGTCTGAAATTCACACCCGCGATGAAGAGGAAGTTAAAAGACGGCTGCACAGTGTATGGTAAGTTCTTTATGATTCAGCCATGATCATATTGAATGGCGGTGCAGGCTCGAAGGGCTGAATGGCCGACTCCTGCACCTATTTTCTATGTTTCTATGTTTCTATATTCCAGCTGCTGGAAATCGGAAATAAAAGAAAGCTCTCGTGGTACTCAGCAGTTCTAGCATTATCTTTGAAGTGAGAAATCAAGTTAATTGTGCATCAGAACACATTCTGCAGAGGAACTACATGTTCAACAATTGTCAGGTAACCAATTCAGACAAAGCAGATATCCAAAAACATAAATGTAAAAAATGAAAAGCGCTGCTATATTCTCTTAAAAACACTATGAGGTCATTTGAAATATCTGTTTGAATATGTCAAGTACAGTTATTACTTGAATTAATTTCACCACTATTCTAAGTCAAAGAAATCTCTGGAATTTTCCTCAGGTGGCTCTTTATAGTGTGTATGTCCAGAGAATCATATTTAAACGCATTCAAATCTTTCAAGTATAAGATCATGACAATTTCCATCATTAATTGAGAATTTGCATAATACAACAGTCGTAGTCCAATCATAATACAGGTTGACAGATTGTGGAAAGAATAATTCTTACTCTGTAATTGGTAAATTAATTCTTTATGTGTTGACCTTTCACCCCTCATTAAGCAGAAACAATCATCATCCATACAAACTGTAACATATTTACTAATTATCTTAAAATTTGACATTCATTATTATCTTACATTTTGATTCATAAATCAAAACAATATTACAAAAGACATTGTCTAAATAACTTGATCGAGTTTTTGAAGAGGTGATAAAGATGATTGATGAAGGTTGTGTGGTGGATGTATGGTATTGGATAAAGTCCCCCATGGTAGGCTGATGCAGAAGATCAAGGTGCACAGAATTAACAGTGAGTTGGTCGTATGGATTCAGAATGACTTACTGATAGAAGACAGAGGGTTGTAATGATAGGACAATATTCAGGCTAGAGGTCTGTGACCATTGGAGTTTCACAGTAATCTCTGCTGGAACCACCGCTGTGTGTGATATGTATAAATGAATTGGACGCAAATGTAGACAGGTTGGTTAGTACATTTACAAATGACACCAAGGTTGCTGGGGTGGCAGACTGAGAGGAAGGCTGTGAAAGTATACAGCAGGATATAGTTCAGCAACAGAAATGGACAGAGAATTGGCAGATAGAGTTTAATCCAAGCAAGTGTGAGGTGCTGTAATTTGGGAGGTTGTATACAAAGAGAAAATATACAATTAATGGCATGACAACAGCATTGATGTACAGATGGATCTTGGAGTCCAAGTCCATAAGTCTCTGGACGAAACATCAAAGGTAGATAGAGTGGTAAAGAAGGCATATGCTGTGCTTGGTTGGGGCATTGAGTATAAGATTCAGGAAGTCATGGTGCAGCTTGTCAGGACTTTGGTTGGGCTGCATTTGTAGTATTCTGATTGTCCCATTATAGGAAGGATGTGGAGGCTTTGGAAAGTGCGCAGCGGAGTCTTACCAGAATGCGGACTGAATTAGCCTGAACAGACTTGGATTGTTTCCCCTGGAATACCAGCAGTTGCAGGGAGACCTACAGTATTTATATAACCTATAACATGATGAGAGGCATAGATTGGGTGGACAGCCAGAACCTTTTTCCCCAGGATGGAAAAACAAATATCAGAGGGCATAGCTTTATGATGAGAGGGGTAAAGTTTAAAGGGGATGTTCGGGGCAAGTTTTTACACCAAGGGTGATGAGTGCCTGGAATGTGTTGCTAGGGGTGGCGGTGAGGCAGATACAATAGTAACATTTAAGAGACTTTTGGATAGGCATATGGATATGGAGGGAATGAAGGGATATGGATTATGGGCAGGCAGACAGGAGGTGGTCTTGGCATTACGTTCAGCACAGAATTCATGGGCCAAAGGGCCTGTTCTTGTGCTGTGCTGTTCTATGTTCTATGTCCTATGTATTAAGTTTTTTGCTACATTCATTCATTGGGAATTTCTTTCAAGTAGCAACAAGGTGTATTATATTGGAGCTCATATTACTCGCCTAGTAATCAAGAAATGTTAGCTATGGCCTTGGAAATGATTGCACCCTTTCCTAATAATGTAAACTTAGGCTCTATATCATGTATGGAGTGGAGTGGAACAGCCATCATCCCTCTTGCTCTTGCCTTGGTCCCTGTGACCTGAGAAGGTTCATTTTTCAAAAGCAAATATAACAAGATGAAAGTGATTGAAAAGAACCCTGTTCATTCTGAAGACTGGGTAAAGTTGACCACATGTGTGACTACAAAGGAAGATTTTGTCGTTTTATGATGTTTCGTGTTGAGCAAATGGATAAACTACTTTTGATACAGAAACCTCAGGGATATGGATTAACTTCAAACCTTTTGCAGATAGGATACTTCCTTAAATCAACCTATTTATTTAAAATGTGCCTTTCGGGATTACATTTTGTGGCTGCACATAAATCTTTTGCTTTCATATTACCTGTTGTCCCACTATTGCCTTTAAAGTAAAGACCAGACTTGTGCAGGTCTGCTCCAGCTGAAAGGCACATGTTAACCTCCTGCAGATTTTAAAAAGCAATCATAGTAAATTCAAACAGATAAGTACTTTGTGAGGGGCTGCACCATTTTCCTGGTCATATATTCATTAGTACTTAAATAAATGGTCATATAGAATAAAGTTTGATGTGTAGTCGCAAACAGCCCAATTACACTAAGGACAGACAGAAGTGTTGGGAAAATCAATTATGTGAACCAGTTCTTGTATATGGTTGCCGCAACATCCATATATTGCACTGGATATTCATAACTCACTGTGTAGCCTTTTTGAAAAGGGAATTTATCTCTAACAACTTTGTATCAGAGGGAGGGTGTTAGGTTATTGTTGCCACCTTCTCAAGTAGAGGAGGATTTGATTTCCTACCTGTGAATCACAGTAAGTGCTCCATAGCCCATGTGTCTTTGGAAACCTGCTTGAACTGGTTACTACTTTTACATCTGTAGCAACATTTTGAACGAGGGTATAACTAAACCGCTCCAATTAATCAGAAACTCACAGAAGAGAAAGCAATTACAACATTGTATTGGCAAAGGTGATGTTGGACATAAGACAATTGAAAGACAGAAAAGGCAATGACTGAATATAACAATGCTCCTCCAGCAATATAAAACTCTGCATCCAATTAAAGTAGGGACATGCTAGGCTGAAAGGGATGCAATATGGCACTCACCTGGTCCATTCTGCACCCTTGCTTTAGGATATTTATTAAATGAGTTTCAACTAGCCTGAAAGTGTCATCACGCAGATGGCAAGTTTAAATGTGAAACTTGAGTCCAATAACAATATTCAAACTGGTGCTCAATTCCATCCCTCACTGGTGCAAATTGAGTTTGGTGCCAACTAAACAATGGAAACTGCCAAGAAACACATCCGGGACCAGGGAGATCACGGTAGATATGCTTCAAATGTTGTTATGTGTTCCTTTGTGGGCCTGAGATTTACACAGATGTGCCATAGAAAGCATTTCATTGGGATACATCACAGCATGGTTTGGGAACAGCTCCATCCAAGACCGCAAGAAATTGCAGAGAATTGTGATGCAGCCCAGACCAGCCCAGACGCAAACCAACTTCCCTTTCATTGACTCCATCTGCACTTCATGCTGGCTCGGCAAGGCCACCAGCATACTCATTTATGAGTCTCACCCGGTCACTTCCTCTTCACCCCTCTCCCATCAGGCAAGAGATACAGATGTGTGAAAATGCATACCTTCAGTGCCCACTGAAATTCTTAACAAGCAGTAGCATTTTGCTTATTCATGTAAATAAGTATTTACGAGGAAGTCTATTTGGTCTATCTGACTTTGTGCATCAAGAAAGACTGACACTGCCAGTGTACCACATCGACTGTACAGTTTGACAGTGATACTAGATAACACGGTATTCTGAATTATTGTGCATCACACAGAATAATTAAGTGTATGTTACAATGCTTTTGCACTTTTGAGAGGTTCAAATTACATTGAGTTTGGTGCCAACTAAACAATTACGCTGCTCCAGATGCCAGATGATCTATATCGGTGAGACCAAGCGGAGGCTTGGCGATCGCTTCGCCGAACACCTCCGCTCGGTCCGCAATAACCAACCCGACCTCCCGGTGGCTCAGCACTTCAACTCCCCCTCCATTCCACATCCGACCTCTCGGTCCTGGGCCTCCTCCACGGCCAGAGTGAGCAACACCGCAAGCTGGAGGAACAGCACCTCATATTCCGCTTGGGGAGTCTGCATCCTTTGGGCTTGAATATTGAATTTTTATCAATTCTGTTAACCCTTGCTGTCTCCTCCCCTTCCCACCTCTCCCTCAGCCCTCGGGCCCTGACATTCCCTCTATCTCTATCTCCCTCCCCCACCCCAGTCGCACCAGCTTCTCATTTTCACACCACAAACAGCTTACAATGGCTTGTTCCCTTTATCACCGATACTTTTTTGCATATCTTTCACTCATTGTTCCTTATCTCTCCACATCACCGTCTATATCTCTCGTTTCCCTGATCCCTGACCAGTCTGAAGAAGGGTCTCGACCCGAAACGTCGCCTATCTCCTTCGCTCCTTAATGCTGCTGCACCCGCTGAGTTTCTCCAGCTTTTTGTGTTCCCTCGATTCTCCAGCATCTGCAGTTCCTTCTTTAAACAATGGAAACTGATTAAATTTGACACCTTGAATACTTTTATAGTCATCTCACCTTTGTGTGAATGTGATAGCCTTGTAATGCATGATTTGGAGCAAATGTTGCTTGAGTTAAAATTGATATTGCTCATTCTATTAAAGGTTGATTAGTGCTTTTTTGCATTCCTAGGTGATGCAGCTTCCTTCACCTATCATTGTTAAACATCTGGATTGATAAGGCAGGAAATAGAGAGCCAAATGCTGTAATAGCAAATTTGTTCTTGTTGTATGGGTGATTTACATTATGCTTTGAAGATGCTCAAGTTCATTCTTCACGTTATACACAGTTATGCAAACCTGTCAAAAAAGACATCAGACGTTTGTGTGCAAAATGCATTTCAGAACAGGATAATTTTATTTAAATATCACCTAAGGTATTTTCCTTCATCAAAAGAAGGTGCATCTGCAAAATAGATTGATATTATACACTGTTTTTTTCTTCATTAAGCCCGAACCTGCTTCCCACTCTCATTTGCATGCTTTGCAATTACAGGCTTCCATTTTCTGGATCTGGTAATACCAATCTATTACGAAAGCTACTCGAATGCAAAATGGTGATTTTTTTTTAAAGTTTGTTTTTGGACATATGAACATCACTGCAAACCCACCATTTATTGCCCATCACTAACTACCCTTAGAAGATGGGAGATAATCGACTTTATTGAACAGTTGCAGTCCTTCTGTTTAAGCTACTCCACATTGTTGTTAGGGAGGGAGTTCCAGAATTTAGACTCCGTGCCAGTGGTAAATGGTGATTAAATTTTAAGACAGGATGTGGTATGTATTGGAGAGGAATCCATTGGTGGTGTTTCTGTGACTTGAAGCTTCTTAATGGGGAGGTACTAGGTTTGGTAAGTGCTATCAGCATCACTGTTCATTTTATAGATTGTATGCATTGTTGCCAATCTGCACTCGTGATGAGGGAATTAATATTTAACTTGGTAAATGGGGGGGGGGGGGGGTGGATGAAACTGTCTGCTTGTGTCTAGATGGTGTCACATTTCTTGTGTATTATTGGAAATACACTCCTCCAGGCAATTGGAGAGTATTGCACCATTCCCCTGACTTGTACATTTTGGTTAATAGACTTGCTCTTGTAACAAAAGTTATGTCACTGGACCAGTTGAATTCCTGTTCATTGGAACCACCAAGATGTTGATGTTGTCAGAGTTGGCAATGGTAATGCCACTAAATGCCAGATATTGGTGATTTTATTTCGGAGTCACGTGAGTGACTTCGTGAAGACCCCGCCAGCACGCATGCGCGACATATCGTCGTGCGCATTTGCCTCGACAAGCTGGGGGGGGGGGGGGGGAGTGCGCTCACTCCACCAGCTCCTTCAGAAGGCCGTCAGGTAAGTCCACTAACCTTTACTTCGTACAGGATGGACGCCAAAGGCAAACGGAAGGCGACACTCTCCAGGAGCCGCGGGGCATCAACAAGCCAGCGGCCTCTTTCACCGGAGCTGCAAGCACCACCGGCAGCATCCGGACGGTCGGGGGGAAGAGTGCGGAAGTCGGGCGCTTCCGTTACACCAGCGCCCGACTTATCACCTGAATGGCTGACCGCACAGGAGCTGGATATTACCAACCCAGACTTCGTGCTCCCATCCCCCAGGAAGCGGGGGAGCAGACAGGTACGTGGACAGGAGCCTCGCTCGTCGCCAGCGACCTCACCCCGAGTTGCAGTGGATCCACGGGGACCAGGCCGGGGAACGGCTGCGCTACAGGGGAGCCCCGCAGCCGCAGCACGCCATGTACAGCCGCCGGGGATATCTGCCGTAGGGCAGTCTGGCAGAGCTACTGCTGTGTCGAGCAGCCCTGCAGGAGCAGGTGCTGTCGGCATAACACCTCGTCAGGCTGCGGTCAAGGGCACTGGTGGCAGCAGTAAACGGTCGGTTAGCTTAGTTCTGGCAGCTGCCGACCATGCACCTCCACGCAGAACATTGGGCGACAGTGGAGGTAAGCCTGCATGGACTCTGGGGAGCCAGGTTCCGGGGGCCGGCGCCGATTCATCTCCACTGCCTTCCTACCAGGCAGGTGGGCCGCCACAGTCCGCTCGAAGGCCGACTAGCGGAGAGTCCGTGCGGGAGTCGTATGAGCCTACAGAGGCGGTAGGCCACGACAACCTGCCTTCGGAGCCTAGTCTGCATCTTACAGTAGGTGTGGTCCGTTGGTGGAAGCCCCAGAGAATTTGCAGAGCCTGGGGAAGTCGGCTTGTCCGCCGCGAGTAGCGGGGACGGTCGCATTGAGCGGTTGGAGCTCTTGGTGAGGCAACTCCTCCAGCGGGACAGGGACCGGGAAGCCAAGAGTGCCAGTAGTTGTCCGGCCGCTGCCTTCGAAGAGGACCTGGGACTGCCGGAGACCGCAGAGCCAGAGCACGTGGAGGACATGGCTGGACGTGGTGGGTAAATTTTGCCACGGCCACACACCACTGGGGAGCCCCTGCACCACAAACTGGCGGGGCACCATTAATTACTGACCACTCACCAGCTTCAGGGTCACGTCCTCGATGGGGATAATGTGTCCAGCGAGCAGCAGGATGCCCTGGCACTTTTATGCAACGCCCAGTTTGAAATCAACTGCCTGCGCAAGAGCTCCATCCGGCCCACTCTCAACCCGAAATTTGCGGGGTTGTGCCATCCCTCCACCACTCCACCACCTCATCAACTGTTTGGGAAAGATCTCTCCAAGCAAGTCAAAGAACTCGACGAGGAGGCCAAAACTGTGGGCCTTATGAAATCTCCTCCGGCAAAACCACACCCATATCACCGTCAACAACCACACACTACTTGGAAGCAGCGCCAGCCGGATAGGGCACCAAGGACCTGTCACCCTCCACTTCCCCAACCACAGCGGCCTTTTTTAGGGCAAGGCCTGCAGCGGCCCGCATGGAAGATGCGGCTGCCATCCCGACAACCACCGCAACGTCCCCCCAAAACGCCATACGCCAGGACCCGCCGCTAACCATGGAGGTAAGGGGGTCTGGTTCCTCCTAGGCAGTAGCATTTCTTCCTGCACAAGTCGGGGGACAGTTGCGGGCATTTAGGGGAGCTTGGGATACTATCACCATTGATGCGTTTATTCTACAAAGTGTTCAAGGTTATGTCATAGAATTCATTGATGGTCAACTTCCCCTACCCAGCATGCACTCAGCGAAAATGTACACTCTCTCAAAATGAGATAGAGGCAGGACATACTGAAATCTTACGGCTTGCAGCCAAAGGGGTGATTGGCAAAACGACGGACGAACCACTTGAGTTTGTGTCCAACATCTTCACAAAAACCAAAAAAGATGGGTGGTGTTGGATTATCATAGACCTAACCAAGTTGAACACTTTTGTACAATATACCCATTTTAAAATGGATACCTTCTAAACAGCTAAGCAAATGGTTTACCCGGGGTACTTTATGGCCTGTATCGATTTAAAAGATGCATTCTCTACAGTTCCCATCACAGAATCGCACAGAAAGTTCCTGAAATTTGTCTGGAAAGGACAGTTGTGGCAATACAAAGCATTACCTAATGGGCTCACTACAGCCCCCCAGACTATTTACCAAATTAGTGAAACCTAAATTGGCCCTCCTCCGACAACAAAATTATATCGTCATGGCGTATTTAGATGATATCCTTATCGTGGGTCAGACCCTCTAATTGGCTACACTGGCAGTTACAGCGACCAAATCTTTATTCGAGAAGCTAGGGTTTGTAACCCATCCAGACAAATCCAACTGCACCCCTCTCATATTATGTATTACCTGGGTTTCACCCTTGACACAACCTTAATGGTGATGACTATCCCGACCAACAAAGCTACCGCCATAAAAGAAGTGTGCCACAGCCTTGCTTGTGCCAGGGTTCTGACTATCCGGCAAACGGCAAAGGTGATTGGGAAGCTGGTAGCTACATTCTCAGCTGCGCAATTCGGACCGTTACATTACCAAAATTTACAAAGAGCAAAGATCGCAGCATTAAAAGCAAATGCTGGGCACTTTGATCGACCAATCCGGTTGCCACAACAGGCTACAACTGAGCTGCAATGGTGGATTGACAATATTAGTGAGTGTCACAGACCCATCATTGTTAGCAACCCATCCATTGTGCTACAGACTGACGCAAGCGCACAAGACTGGGGTGCAACTGACACCATGTCCAGTTGTGGTGGCAGATGGCACTCTCACGAGTCTACCCTCCTCCAGACACAAGGGATAAATAATCTGGAGATGTTAGGGGCTTTCCATGGACTACAGGCTTACTGTACTAACTCACGGGACTTACATGTCCACCTCCAAATAGATAACACAATGGTGGTGGCTTATATCTATCATATGGGTGGTATCAGGTCATTATCTTGTGATGAATTGGCAAACACAATTTGGCACTGGTGCATCGAGAGAAATATTTGGAACACAGCGACCTATTTGCCAGGGAAGCTCAATACAGTGGCGGACACCAGGTCACGTGTTCAATGACAACATCGAGTGTTGAACCCCCAAAATATTGCTGATATTATAGCTCACTATGGGACACCAGATATTGACCTCTTTGCGTCCAGGTTGAACCATCAGATACCAACATATGTGTCTTGGGAACCAGACCGTGGGGCAGTAGCTATGGATGCTTTTTCTATCCATTGGGGGAAATGGTTTTGCTACGCATTTCCCCCATTCTGCCTCATCAGTGGGTATTGCAGAAAGTTTCAAAACTGGATTCTGCAACTGGCATTTTGACATCCCGACTGGCCTACACAACCTGGTACCCGATGGTCTTCAAAATCTTGAAATATCCATGGCTTTAGTCTGATTGGTAAACAAACCCAAATTAATTACTAACCCCATTACGGGGGACAGTCACCCGTGCCATGGTCACCTAAACATGTTGGCCTGCAGGTTCTAAAGAGGCTGCTCGTCAATGCCGGCATATCACCACGAGCCATGGACCTCATCTCAGCATCATGCCGAGCATCAACCAGGAGGCAGTACCTCACACAGATCAGGAAGTGGGAGGCATTCTGCTCCCGTACCAACACGACCTCCAACTCGGCAACAATCCCTGATGTCCTGGAATTCCTAGCGGGCCTTCATTTCGATGCTGGCCTTAGCTACAGTGCCATCAACAGCGCCAGGAGTGCACTGTCCTCATACCTGGACATAGGTATAGGCTCCAACCACCTGGTGTCTAAATTCATGAGGGGAGTGTTTAACACCAACCCTCCACGGCCCAGATACAACTTCACCTGGGACGTAGGGATCGTTCTGACCCTACTGAGGAGCTGGTCCGAGTTACCACTCAAACAGCTCACCCTCAAAGTGGTGATGCTGATGGCACTGACTACAGCTCAACGAGTCCAGGCATTACAAAAGCTGCGGCTGGATAGCATGGTCTCCATCCCTACACAGGTGACTTTCTTTGTCCAGGACCTATTGAAGCAGCACAGACCTGGGGCTCATGGGCTGCAATTGGAGTTTCGGGCGTACCCCACTGATGCCACCCTTTGCATAGTCACCCATCTCCACCTCTACATCCGCACTACACGAACCATCAGGAAGATGGAGCAGGGGCCTCCTCATCAGCCACAAACCTCCGCATCACCGGGTGACTGTGCAGGACTATCGCCAGGGTGGCTCAGGGCGGGTTGGGTGCAGCAGGAGTCGCTACTAACATTTTTATATCTCACTCTACTTAGGGCTGCATCCACATCAGCGGCGAGGGCCATGGAGGTGCCCATAGACCACAGCCTCGCCACCGCTGGCTGGGCTAGTGAAGCAACCTTCCAAAGGTTCTACAACAAACCACTGGTCGCCCACACAACATTCGCAGAAGCCGTGCTGGGAGCCGCTCAGTGAATGTTTGTCCCCGGGTTTCGGGGTTATTTGTTTGTTATTATTTGTGCAATAAATATTGCATTATTTTTCAGCCTGTTCCGACTGAACTGCATTAACAGCCTTCCTCCATCAGGATTGCGGCAGTATGATATGCATGGACGTTGTCCAGGGCGTGAAATCACAGAGCTTTGAAAATTTTCACGGTCACTCACGTGACTCTGAATAAACATAGTAAGATTTAAACGAGAAACTTACCAAGTTCGAAGGTTGATATTTATTTTATGAGGAGTTGCGGTGAGGGATTTCGTGCCCTCCGCTCCCACCCTCTATCATAAGGTCAACTGGTATGCTCTACATTCTTAATCTTACTATTTTCAGTCATGGTGCGTTCTGTGATTCCACACCGCTGCTTTGAAGGATGTCGCGCATGCGTGCTGGCGGGGTCTTCACGAAATCCCTCACCACAACTCCTCATAAAATAAAGATCAACCTTCGAACTTGGTAAGTTCTCGTTTAATCTTACTATTAAACTCCCTCTATTGAGATGGTCATTACCTGGCACTTTTGTTGCAGGTATGTTACTTGGTGTTTATCAGTTCATGGCATGAATGTAGGCGAGTTCTAGTTCCCTATAGGCATGGACTACAACATTTGCTGAGGAGTTTTCAGATTAGGGATTGATCACAGCACAATCATCATGAACATCCCCATCTCTGAACCAAGATGCTTCTCCGTGGCAGGACATTAAGTGATGAGGGGAGGAATATGAATCAAGGAATGCCCATTGAACAGCTCCAACAGTCTTTGACAGGTAGATAAGCTGCAAGTATCAGATTTTAAAGATTGTAGTGTTTCTGACATTTGAAAACTATTTCAAATGTCAAACTAATATCAAATACTGTACATAGACAAGTAAAATTTAAGTCACTTAAAATATTTTAAACTATTAATACAAACTCAATTAATTCAAAATGATAAATATGTTCTTAAGGTTGAATGTCTGTGGCAATCCTCTCTATTTAGATGAAAGGTCTCAAACCTGCAGCATGTTCACACTCCACTGCAGCGTTCCATGTGGTTTCATGGAGAATTACAGGTGGGAATTGGCAATAGGGTTCATCCAGCAAGGTTGGTACTTCCACGTTCAAATAGGAATCTTATATCTCCTGACATGTGCTTGCATGTGTATGTGGGGAAGGGGGGCATGACGCATTGGGTGAGTTTGTGCTGGAATAGATACAACACATCATTTCAGAAGTGACAGCATTTTTGTAAAGCATGAAACTTTGAATCCATTTATGTTGGCTTCAAATTTGTATTGACCATGGTCACGAAGTATTCCTAATGGTCTTCTGAAATGAGAGGTACAATACCAGCCCAAATTAGGACTTTGGGGCTCAGCAGGATAATCTGGGCAGTTCTGTCCTTCTTGAAAGGGTGGCACAGTGGCGCAGCAGGTAGAACAGCAGTCTCACAGCGCCAGAGACTTGTTTCAATCCCGACCTTGGGTGCTGTCTGTGTGGAGTTTGCACATTCTCCCTGTGGCCACGTAGGTTTCCTCCAGGTGTTCCGGTTTCCAGCCACATCCCAAAGATGTGCGGATTTGTAGGTTAATTGGCCTCTTCAAAATTGCCCCTGTGTAAGGAGTGGATGTGAAAGTGAGATAATACAGTGTTAGTATGATGGTTGGTGTTGACTCAGTGGGCTGAAAGGCCTGTTTCCAAGGCCATATCTCTAAATAAAACTTGGGTCTGCTAGTTTATTCATAAATAACCACTATAAATGTGTGCAGAGTAGAGCATCAAGAAATGCTGCCGATGGGCCTCAGTGGTGTTATGGAGTCAGGAAAAACTGATCAATGGGCCCAGCAAAATCTTACCCAAAATCCTACCCACAATTGGCCTGCTCATCGTGTGGCCAAATTCCTGCAGAAGACAGCTTCAAGAATGTCTGATAAATAGCTCACCCCAAAATCAGTTTGGATATCTTTCAGGCCCCCTTGCAGCGCAGTGCATCCGTTAATGAAATTGGTCCTTATTGGGCCACTTTACATCTGTAACATAGCTCCAATGTGACAGCCAGTTCCTCAGTTGAGTTATTTCCTTAGCTGCTCCCTGATAAAACAACCTGCTCTTTCACATTTTAATGCTGTCTGTCAAAAGTCTTAACTGCCTAACAAAGTCTGTTTGAACATTTGCTTTCATTTAATGTTCTTTTTTAAATCTACTGAGATTTATTTTGTTTCAACAAATATCTATTAAAGTCACTCCTAGTCATTAATTACAAATCAGAGAAAAATTGAATAAGATCCCTTCCTGTCAAAAGTTTTTTTTTTGTTGGAAAATATACCTCCTATTGTTTAGATGCTCTAGGGGGAGAGGTCTCTTTTTCCATTCTATCCATTCGAATAACTCCCACTACAAAATAACATGCAGGATTTGCAATTTCAAAATCAAATAATGTACAGGATATCAGATTACTGAATCAAGGAAGTTATAAATTCACCTGGCGTGTGAGGAATGGTAATAGATAACAGCCAGTGTTAAATCTTCATATCAATCACAACAGCATCAAAGATCAGACATATGGTCAATCGATACCACAAAGGGTCAGACACATATACCCCACCAGGGATTTAACACATACTCACCTCCAGTATTACCCAAGATCAAATACACATTTCAAAAGAGAACATATCAAACTTCAACTCAGTTCCTTCAGCATCTTGAAAGAAGTGATTTGAAAATCTAATTGTAAACATATTCACATACATTTAAATCATCATTTAAATTAGCAACATAGGCATAAAATTAGATTAGTTAGCCCCTTGAGCCTGTTTCATTGTTTAATTAGATTATGATTGATTTGTACCATTAGACCCTTTACATGTCTTTGATCCCTTGACATCATATCACAATGAAAATCTATTTTCATATTTATTATTATTTTCAGGTCAGGTCGGGGGGAGATCCCCCCCCCCCACGGGTACCATGTAATCCCGTGCTACCTGCTCCATGGCCGGATAGTCGGCGACTAAACCGTCTCCCCCACCTGGTTTGCCAGGTGAGGAAGGGGCTGTGGACCCCCAGCAGGGCAAAAAAAAAGACCAGTCATAGGGTGGATGAAGCTCCCAGTGATCAAACCACACTTCAGTAGAAGTCGCGATCACTGTCGTGCATAGCATTGTAAGGCGTCGTGCCCGTTGATGTTTTCAACGATGATGATGATGATTATTTTCTATCCTCAAAATTTTTATTGAACCAGCACAGTTATTAAAGGGCAACTTTTCAGATTCCTGACATACTTTGCACAAACAAAATGATTCTCAGTTTTACTTCTAAATGGCCTAATTCTCATTTTTAACATTGTACCTTCTCATCCTAGTTTCTCCCATTGGGGAAAAAAGCTTAATTATTTATTGTATCAAATCCTTCTCTAATTTTAGACAACTCAATTGGATCACCACCCACCCCACCACCTCACCCCAGCTCTGAGGTGCAGTAAAATGTTGCAGACAATGGAGATCATCCAAATCCTGACCTCCAGGGCTGTCTACATGAGTTGGCACATTCCGGCTGTGACATGTGGGTTCCCTGGGTGTCTTGGATTCCTCCCACATCACAAAAAGGTGTAGATGATAACTGTGTGATGGAATCTGAGGGGAGTTTAATGTAAATTTGCGGGAACTAAATTGGGAAGAGGATAAATGGCTACTGGATATTCAGAGAAGACCTTGTGGGCTGAAGGGCATGTTTTATTGCTTTATGACTCTATGACCTTAGTATAGGATAAATATGTCCAGCACGACTCATAACTATTTGAAACCCAGTGTAAATCTTGTGAATTAGGACTAGACTGCATTCCAAAGTAATTTTGTTTTCTGAGATGCAAAGGTCAAAACTGTGCTAAACAGACATGGCCTTGACCAAAATTCCATACAATTGAAAGGAAATTTCCTCCCTTTGTATTCAAACTCCCTCCTGGTCACTTTTTTTTATATCTACACACTAACCTTTAGTGATTTGTTCACATCCAAATCATCCCATTGCTCATGCACAAAATTCTTGCTACTTTAAAAACATTCTGACTTTCCTTTCTTTATACTTTTATCTATATCACCCTCTATTCCTCATTCCAAAATGCTATCTGCAGTTTTCAATATATAGTTTTCTATTATGTCAATCAACACATGGGCAAATACAATGAATAACTCGAGTTCCAATATTTACCCCCAAAAAATGGGGCCAATGGCACACCATGGTATAGTTATGCCTGCACTGCTAATCAGTCACAATCAATCTTCTGCTTCAACTATCTGCTACCGCATTATTCTCATTGCCTTTGCTTCTCCTGGTATCCATATGCCTTGCAATACCTGTCTTTTTATTGTCTCAGAAAATTAGCATCAATAGTTCACTGTGCGAAAAATTCAAAAATTCACGGAACTACAGTGATTACATTTCCTCTCATTGCAGTACAACCTGCTTCAAAAAGACCATAATCATCCCAGTGCCAAAGCAAAATAAGGTAGCCTCCTTTAATGACTGGCCTCTTTTAATGACCGCCCACTGGCTCTGGCATCCTCCATCATGAAGTACTATGAGAGGCTCGTCGTAGTGCACACCAGCTCTTGTTCTCCATTCAGCTTTGATCCAATGCAATTTCCCTAATACTGTAACAGGTCTGCAGCATCTCCCTGGCCCTACATGACTCAGCCCTAGAACAATGGGATAACCAGGACACCTATGTCAGACTCCTGTTTATTGACTACAGTTCCACCCTCAACACCATAATTCCAACCAAACTCATCTCCAAACTTCTGGATCTATGATTCAGCACTCCCCTCTGTAACTGGATCTTTGACTTGCTGAACTATAGACAGCAATCAGGAGGAGTAGGCGACAAAACATCCACCACGATAATTCACCAGCGCCCCACAAGCCTGCTTTCTCAACCCCTTATTGTACTGCATATACAGTCTGATTTTGCTCTAACTCCAATTAGAAATTTACAGATGACACAGTGGATGGATCTGCAACAATAACAAGACAGCATACAGGAAAGAGAAAGAGAACTTAGTAACCTGATGTCAAAACAACAACATCTCAGAAGTGGGGTGGAGTTTATGCTCAATGGTGCAGAAGTAGAAGTGGTTGAGAGGTGTAAATATCACCAACAATTGTTCTAGTCAAGCCACATTAACACTAGTTGGAGAAAGCACACCAACTCCTTTATTTCCGCTGTTCCCTCAGAATGATTCTTACCAATTTCTACAGATGCAACATAGAATGCATCAATCCAACACCATTTTGCCCTTGGTTGTCAAGTGCTGACAGAGCAAGCAGGCCACATCCCTGACTTGCATACTATAAAAATATTGAAGGATGCACCTCGTCAAAAAGTTATTTTGCAAAATTGGATTAACAAATGTCCAACAATTGTTACTTTTAAACAGTTCAAAGAAACAGAAAATAAACCGTTCAAAGCTGTTGTAAGCTGTGGAGGACCCGTTTTTGCATTCTCATCACAGCTTACTTTCCTATCGAGCCTTTATCTTCAGCAAACGGATGCATTACCCCAAGTCTCATTGCCTACCTCATTGTAACAGATTAAAAATTAAAAGGAGCAAGCATTGATTCTTGCAGTACCCCACTACTTACATCAGACATGTGAAAATGTATTTAATAAAACATTCTGAGTCTCAGTTTTACATTATTCATTTCTCAATCAATTTGAATATGTTTTTCCTTTTGCCATGTCCTAATTTTGCAAAATAACTTTTTAATGAGGTACATCATTGAATATTTTTTACCATCCAAATAGAAAATGTCTGCTGATTCATCCCATCTGTCCTACTGTTCTAACCCTCAGACTATTCTAATAGATATATTAAACATGATTTCCCATATTATACTTCTTGAAGTATCCTTGACTATATTGTCCCGATTGCACAATAATCTACATGAAGAAACACAAATTGAATAAACTATTTATCTAGAAATTTGTTGGTGCCATGCACTGGTGTTGTAATCATACAAACAGTGCATTTTGCATAGAGCTCATAATCAATATTGCGACGTTATGTTCTATTGTAGCTTTCAAGTTATGAGGAAATAATCAAGCTTTAAACCTGCAGTAAAATTACATGTCATGTACAAAGAAAATACCAATTAAGATCAAGCTACCCCTCGGGCCTGTTCCACCATTTAGACAATAGATAGAATAGACAATAGGTGCAGGAGTAGGCCATTTGGCCCTTCGAACCAGCACCGCCATTCAGTGTGATCATGGCTGATCATCCCCAATCAGTACCCTGTTCCTGCCTCCTCCCCATATCCCCTGACTCCGCTATTTTTAAGAGCCCCATCTAGCTCTCTCTTGAAAGCATCCAGAGAACCTGCCTCCACTGCCCTCTCAGGCAGAGAATTCCACAGACTCACAACTCTGTGAGAAAAAGTGTTTCCTCGTCTCCGTTCTAAATGGCTTACTCCTTATTCTTAAATTGTGGCCCCTGGTTCTGGACTCCCCCAACATCGGGAACATGCTTCCTGCCTCTAGCGTGTCCAAGCCCTGAACAATCTCATATGTTTCAATGAGATTCCCTCTCATCCTTCTAAACTCCAGAGTGTACAAGCCCAGCTGCTCTATTCTCTCAGCATATGACAGCCTCGCCATCCCAGGAATTTACCTTGTAATCCTACTCTGCACTCCCTCAATAGCAAGAATGACCTTCATCAAATTAGGGGACCCAAACTGCACACAATACTCCAGGTGTGGTCTCACTAGGGCTCTGTACAACTGCAGAAGGACCTCTTTGCTCCCATATTAGATTTCATACGTTTATCACTAATTTATACTGTTGCTAAGATGTAATTCTTTGTATTTTCTTGTTCTTTGATGAATACCCTTTTACATGCCTGATTCTATGATTCAGAAACTATATGTTGCAAGGCAAAGTTTAATATGTAATGCAAGCGTTGCCTGTACTGAATGCGTGCTGATTTATATTTCACCAATTGCGAATGACTGAGCAATCTGGAAACACCTATACAGAACCAAGCCCAAATAGTAGAAGAGTGACCACTTTGGGAATAGTACTTCGAGAACCTAGTAATATGAGAAAAAACAATTTGGGGGTGTTTTTAATCTATCTTACAATGGCTTGAAGTCAGCCTTTCATTAATTTATTTACCAGTCAGGTTAATCAGTGGTAGTCTTCCCTCTTCCCCAGGCTACAACCAGTAGATGCCACATGAAATTAATTCTTCATTCCTTCAAGAAACACTAGGACATAAAGAGCTGGTACTCAGCTCAGAGAGTACCTTAACAGGTGGAATGAAAAATGTCAATGGTAAAAAAATACTAAGTATTGTAGAATGTGCCTTCTTTTGTGTTCTTTGTCCAGTTTAAGAAGCTTACTAAACTCACCTCTCTCGGAGCATTATTTGAAGAAATTGTTCAGAAACTTACCTTCTTGATTCTGATCACACTTGCAAGCTCCTCAAATAAATTCTGTGCAATTTTATTCATGCTGCCTTAAACATTTGTGTTAATCATTTTAGTTTGTAGCTTAAAATGTGCTTAACATGTAACTATTGATTTAGCTCTTCCATTCTAACATGGTTCAACGTTGTGAACTGATAGCAGATTGAGCCCAGGTGCGGCCTTCACCCTTTGTTTGTCAATGTTAACAAAGATTGCACTGTTTGTAACCATTTTCCTGTGCAGCATATTTATTCATCTTCAACACATACACCATGTCCTTTTTGATTAACTGTGAGCATATGGGGTTAACTATCTCAGACTATAAAATCAAGTGAATGAATTCAATAAAAAAAAGTTTACAGAAGAAACCCAGGTAACTGGTAGTGCCATAAAAATGGAATGGAGATGAGCTCATGCTATTTTTGTTCAGCTGAAATGATCTATTGTACAAATGTCCTCTCCCTGCTTGGTACCACCTGCTATTAAACTGACAGAAGAAATACCACCTGTAGACAATGAGTAATGTCTGTTTCATGCCTTGCCTAAAACACTTGAAGATGGCGTATGGATTAGTTTAGTAACAGCAGTCTTCAGATTTTCAGGCAGAGCGTCTTCTTAAATTATATACCTCATACAACCTGGAAGGTCATTATGGCTCGTCATTTCTTTCTCGCTGGAACGTTTTAAAGGCAGATTAGTCACAGATCACAAATTTCAAGTTTTTATTGGTGAATAATACTCCTTAAAGTTACAGAAATTCTCCTGGGTATACAATTATTTTATACATCTGCTGCTGCTTTACCAATGTGTTTGATGTTTTCCATTTGCAGACCAGATATTTGTTTCACGTCTTAATAGCAAAAAGAGACTGAATCATTTGCGAGTAATACCAAACCAGTCGCTTCCCTTACTTAGTAATAAAGGACTGGCAACCTTAGTAGGACAATTATTCTTGGAGTCAAATGCATGAATGCCAATTGGGATACAACCAATTTGTTTCTTATGGGGAATACTCTATGATATTTAAATTGGAAAGTCAGGTGGAAATTGTGATGATTTAGACATGTTTTCCTTTATAGGGATAACTGAATGCAAGATTTGGAAACATGAGAGACAACCAGCATGCATATCGAGCATATAAACTTGTGGAATTGATAGCAATGGCAATGACTCAGTTAAAACAATGATAAATTGATCAGTCTATTTTTGATCCCTCATTTTTTTCAATATCTTATGACTTTAAAGTTGGCCTAAATCCTTCCCTAAGAACTCCCTCCCTAATACCACCTGTAATCACATTTTGTAATTCATCTTCATACACTCAAAGCACTATTAGTTCAACGGTTCCATGGTGACCACTATTAAATCTTCGCTGCTCAAGGGCCTGTCACATTTGGGCATCATTTTCTTGTCATTTACGCGACAGGCCAGTAGCGACTGTCGCGGGAAAATCGTCTAGCAGTACGACAGTCGTGCGCCAACTGCTCTTGAGGGCCCTGCTTCTTATGGGAGCCATTTGCGATGTCATTCGTACTTAGGCCAATCTCCATGGCAAGGATTTTCCCAGTGAAAATCTTTCAAAACTTTATCCCCGGGTGATTATGTGGTGCTGCGCTCAATTGATGCGCAAATGTTGTGCCGACAGCGTAGGGCGGCGCATGGTTACGGACGATGTTGCACGGTGATGCATAATAAATTAGCATAGGCAATGTTCGTGCAGCACCGTGAGTAACCCTGCGTCACCACGCGCTACACGTACGCCGTCAGTACGTTAGCGTACGCCATCAGTATGTCAGCATGCGCATGGGATACATCACGCAGGTGGTGCGCGAGGATTTTGAGCATTACAAAATCCTGGGGTGTCACGCTACCACACGTCACTACATACGCCAACACGCCTCACCAGGCGCCATGCACGCATCATGGCGTGCCAACCAATTTTTAGGATGTCGCGTAAATGACGCACAAATGACGCCCAAGTGGAACAGGCCCTTTAGTGTTCACGTTCTATTCACTTAATGTACATAGCCTTTGCCGCTAGGCTTTACATTGTGCCTTCAGATGTTTATTATTTAAAAAAATCTATATAAATGCTATGGAACTGCAATGGAACTCACCCAGACAGTTGTGATTTTGTGGAATTCTCTGCCACAGAAGGCAGTAGAGGCCAATTCACTGGATGAATTTAAAAGAGAGTTAGATATAGCTCTAGGGGCTAGTGGAATCAAGGGATTTGGGGAGAAGGCAGGCACGGGTACTGATTGTGGATGATCAGCCATGATCACAATGAATGGCGGTGCTGGCTCAAAGGGTCAAATGTCCTCCTCCTACACATATTTTCCATGTTTCTGTGTTTCTAAATCGAAGATGGACACAAAATGTAGGAGTAACTCAACAGGACAGGCAGCATCTCTGGAGAGAAGGTATCTCTGAAGAGAAAGAAAGAAACCAGCATCTGCAGTTCTTTCCTACACATTTTGCCTGCTCCACTGCAAAATCTCCTCAAGGTATGTCTACTTTGAAGAAGTTCTCCTCCTCTCTCTGACGAGAGTTCAACAATAACATTTTACTCATTCCTTCTCTCCAGAGATGCTGCCTGTCCTGCTGAGTTATTCCAGCATTTTGTGTCTATCTTCTATATCAATGCAAGTTGTTTTGTAAATTACAAATAGTTCTGAATTCATAGTGGCTGTAAATGGCAGGTTGACAATGTTGAACAGTGTGACAATGTGATAGGAGACAGAATATTTTAAGTGCATTATTTCTCAACCATTTATTTTTGTTATGTACATTCTTCTGAAGCTGCATTAACTTTAAAATGTCTTTATATTAAAACTTTTGAGCATTTCATGTAATAATTTATATCTTGCTTATGAAAATGTGCACTTTCTAAACTGTGGAAGTTGGTGATTTTGTTAACATTTCCCTAAAGTTTTGACTTCCATAATTCTTGCATATCCTGGAAATGCTTGTCAGTAACTGACATACACACAATTTCATGAAACATTTTAAGAAGCAGGAAATTTATGATCAATAAATTTAAGGAAGGCAATTAAAGATATCATTACAGTAAATGGCAATTGTAAAAAAATGTGATGAAAGTATGCAGGGGGCTGGAAAGATTTGAGAATGTAGGAATATTATGCTTACCAATGTCCCTCCTAATCCTACCAGAACCGTAAACACATTTCCATTCGTTGTTCTCAGATTGTGGCACAAAGTTACTACCCATCCTCATTTGCCCTGAAGAGAAAACAGTGGACCATTTCTATAAACGGCCTGTCCCACCTGGCGATTTTTTTCGGCGACTGCCGGCATCATTGACTGACGTATCGGGGTCGCCGAACGATTTTTAACATTGCAAAATCCAGCGGTGTGAAAAAAAATGTTGCAACACTTGAGGCGTCAATATGTCATCACGTCGCATCACGCCGCGACTTTTTCGGTGACCTGATACATCAGTCAATGATGCCGGCATGTGCTGAAAAAATCGCCAAGTGGGACAGGCCCTTAAGCCTTTGCTGTGGTTGTCATATCAGATCGTAAAATCACTACCAAGTGCTCCCAAATCCCTGGAGTTCCCGACAATACATATTGGCAAATCATCCATATTTTTTACAAAAGCTCTGAAGCACCAGAGGTAATTTTGAAGAAAGTATCTGCTATTTAAGCTTAATGTGGTTGAAAAACATTATGTCATTGTTCATTACATATTCAATTCAATTCAAATTTAATGTCATTGCACAGATACAAGTATGGTACAACGAAATGCAGTTTAGTGTCAGTACGTATGATAGCAATGTTTAGATAAATACAGATAAATAAATACAGATGTGGGAATCTATCGGCGGGACTCCGAGTTCAGCAGTGCGATGGTGTTATTGTAGAAGCTACGCCTCATCCTGCTGGTGCGGGACCTGAGGCTCCTGTACCGCCTCCCCGATGGTAGGAGGGCAAACAGTCCATGGTTAGGGTGGGAGGGGTCCTTGATGATCTTCCCAGCCCGTCTCAGACACCGTTTTCGGTGGAGGGCATCCAAAGCAGGGAGCGGGGCACCGATGATGTGCTGGGCAGTTTTCACCACCCGTTGTAGTGCCTTCCTGTCTGCTACGGTGCAACTGCTGTACCATACCGTAAAGCAGGTGGTCAGGATGCTTTCGATGGTACAGCGGTAGAAGTTGGTCAGGATCTGGGGGACAGGTGGGCTTTTTTGAGCCTCCTCAGGAAATAAAGGCGCTGCTGCACCTTTTTGACCAGCTTGGAGGTGTTGAGGGACCAGGACAGATCCTCCGAGATGTGTACCCCGAGGAATTTGTAGTTGGAGACCCGCTCCACCTCAGTCCCGTTTATATGGATGGGGTGTGTCAGCCCCCTCTGTTCTTCCTGAAGTCGACAATGATCTCCTTCGTCTTTTGGGAGTTAAGGACGAGGTTGTTATTGGCACACCAGGTTGTCAGGTGCTGGACCTCCTCCCTGTAGGCTGACTCGTCGTTATCGCTGATCAGTCCTACCACCGTGGTGTCGTCGGCAAATTTTATGATGGCGTTGGAGCTAAACTTAGGGATGCAGTCATGGGGTGAAGAGAGAGTAGAGGAGAGGACTGAGCACACAGCCTTGTGGCACGCCAGTGTTCAGTGTTATAGTGGAGGAGGTGAGGTTGTTGATCCTAACAGACTGGGGTCTGTTAGTGAGGAAATCCAGTGTCCAATTGCAGAGGGAAGTGGAGATGCCAAGAACCGCTGAGTTTGGTGATCAAGCTAGCGGGTATGACAGTGTTAAAGGCGGAACTGAAGTCAATGAACAGCAACCTGATGTAGGTGTTATTGCTGTCCAGGTGGGTCAGGGCAGAGTGTAGGGCCGCAGATATGGCGTCTTCTGTTGACCTATTGGTCCGGTAGGCAAACTGATGGGGGTCCAGTGTGGGGGGGAGGCTGGCTTTGAGGTGAGCCAAGATCAGCCGCTCGAAGCACTTGGCGATGACAGGGGTGAGTGCCACTGGCCGGAAATCATTGAGACTCCCTGTCGCTGATTGTTTGGGCACTGGCACAATGGTAGATGTCTTGAGGCAAGTGGGGACGACACCCTGGGCCAGTGACAGATTGAAGATGTCAGTGAGGACCAGGGATAGTTGTCCAGCACATGCCCTGAGCACCCGCCCGGGGATGCCATCGGGGCCGGCAGCTTATGTTCATTACATATTTGCAGTTGTTTGATTTCTTTAAACATATTAAATGGTATGTTAGCTAGAAAAGTAAGGAAATGCTGATCTGAAAATATTTATCTCATTGTACTAAAAGGTGCAGTGTTGCACAAGTTCATCTCAACTCAGCTGAGAGTTGTCCTTTCAATCTGAAGCAATGGTGGTGTTTATAAATTAGTAGAGAATAATGTTACTGCCAAAAAATGTAGATCTGCTTTTCAGCTAGCCAATGGCAACATGCCTCTCAGCTAAATTTCACAATTTTGATAGCTTATTTCATGTTATTACTTGCATTTGCAATCTGTTGTTGCTTAGTGTAAACTCAATATATTAAGCAAAGTCTAATCCATCAATCTAATTTATGGCAAGTGCTCTTCCAATAAATGTTTAATAATGTTCTTTTGCCAAGGAAATTCCAGCAGAGGTAATCAAACGTTTTGAAAAGCTTTAAAATATTTGTAAGGAGTGTATAGACAACAAAAATATAGACCAGTTTGTGTGATTCTTCGATAGCATTTTAATTATTACTTCCTCAAATTTTTTACATTCTAAATTGTCTAGTTTGCTCTGATGAATCATCTCCCAAAAGATCAGATTAGTTCCATTTGTCCTACTCTCCAACTGATCTGATTGGTACTTGTTGCTTGCTATTCAAATTGACCAACTGGTTGATCGTGAGAACTTCCAAAGAAATAGATAGGTTTGTTTTGCAAAAGGATACAAAGTGCAAAAGGTACAAAGAGTAAGATCAACAGGTTAGGCAGTGTCCCTGGAGAACATGGATAGGTAACGTTTTGGGTCGAGACCCTTCTCTTGCAAAAGATCCTTTTGTCTTGCAAAATCTTGGCTATCTGACAGATATGATTAAATGTGGATTACCTAAGAAGAAGGTGGTCATTGTATCTTAGGATTGAGGACAACTTGCTTTCACTCTAGTTTTATGGGTACTGAAGTTAAAATGGAATCTGCAAACTCGTTCCCACGTGAGGTCTGAGGAGGCTGATGGGGTAGGTAGGTGGGTGGGTAGTTTGTGAGGTGGTGCTTATATAAAGCTGCTGTGTGCATTCAATGACATGCTCCAAAATTCTCAATACATCCAAAATGCTCCTTCTCCATTTTGAGCAATCATGAACCACTACTCTGCCACAAGTCAGGAACACATCCTTGAATCTTGTTCTCTATCTGCCTGGTATATTCTTTAATAGCTGAATTTGGAGTAGAATATCATTTTCAGGAACATGATGTTGGACATGTGAGTGGCAGAGCCTGAAGGTAACTGAAGGCTCAGTGCTGGAGAGGTATATCTGGGAAGGAAGCATATCTTGTTTCCTAAATACTTCAGCGATTTGGAGGATTTTGTGGAAATATCTTTGGTTGCATTTTTCTGATGTCTTGCGATCCTGCTGTAGATAGTCCAGGTCTCGTAAGCAAATATAAGAGAACAAGGATCACTCCTGCCCAGGAGATGATTAATTTTGTACATGATGAGTATTTTTACTCTCTAATCATCTCTTTCCACTTCTGACCAAACATTTTGCTAGCAAATTAAAGGCAGTGGTGAGTTTCCATGAGATATGGCTCCGGAGATCTGCGGATGGAACGTTTCAATTTTAGGGTGTAATTTTCAGTTATGAGAAGAAGCCAGATAGTCTGGGCTTCTTTTCCTTGGAGCAGGAGAGACTAAGCAATGGTCCTGATTGAGGTGTCCAAAATTTTGAAAAGCATAGATAGGATAGATTGGAGACTTTCTCTCAATAACAACGATGTTTACAACCAGAGGCCATGGGTGTAAAGTGAGGAGTTAGAGGTTTCGAAGGGATCTGATGAAGATTTATTTTCATCCAGAGACTGTTTGAAATTGGAATGCACTGCTACACCAGGTGGTGCAAACAGTTACTCTCACAAAATCTATGAACTACATGGACAAGCACTTAAATCACCAAGGCATAGAGGGTTAAGGACCAAGGGTTTGATTGATTGAAAGATACAGCATGGAAGCAGGTCCTGAATTTAAAGACGGTATTCGACAAACTCTTCCAATTGATGGAATCAAAGCGTTTGGTGAGGTTATTGAAGTCATGCACATCAGCTGGGACTGTCTCCAGTATTTTTCTTGTGGAGTGGTTGTGAGTTGAGTTGGAGTTGTCATGAGAAAAGATCTTGTTAACTGTGCCGCTAGATAAACACATTTCACACTCTGCCTATCAGCCTCAGTTGTGCGGATTCTGGTGATGACTTCCCCTCAGCATCAGAGAGACCCTTGTGCAGTTATTACCTCTTGACTTGCTTCCTTTCTCAAAGATAGTCATGATCGCTTTATCTCTTCTTCCGAGATGTGGATGGTGAGATTTGTGACTGAGGCACTTCACATGAGGATTTAGGATTTCAGAAGGGATGGCAATTTGGCTTAAGGCCATGTTATTTTTGAATTGGTAATGGTCTATTTCAGCTACTTGTTGGAGGGAAAGCAGCTAGGCTGTTTTTGGTGGTTTACTGTTGGATGAGTCCAGGTGGACAGGTCTAGGTGAGAGATACAGTTTATGAGGACTTCAACTGTTCCTTCTCGTGGATATTCATGGGTTCTTGATGGATTCACCCACATTCTTGTCTCTGACTGGAGTGGGCCTGTTGGTGTTTGGACCATGGAGGACATTTACAGTACTTAGGAGTTGATCTTAAGTGGCTAATGGTGAGCAGGTATCTATAACATTATTTCAACCAGCACATGGTGATTAACAGGTTATCATATTTTATTCAATGATAATGAATGTTGGACCAACATGCATGTCCACACATTCACTATGATTCAACATAAGGTCATAATCATTGATGTATCAATTACTATTGCAAACTTGTTGAAAGATGAACAGTATAATAACTTTGGGTTTTACATGGAATCAAGAGAAAAATGAGTGACATTGAGTAACAACATCACAGAATGCAATAATTAGTTTGATCCAATTACTTTTGGAAGTATTGACGTCAACAATAGGAGTGGCTGTCTAAAATAAATAAATCTAGTTAGAAATAAATTATGTTAACTTTTAACATTATCCTTGAACCACCCACAACTATTACACCAGCACCCATCCTTTCACCAATGTTGTCAATTTTATGGGCGGCACAATGACGCAGCAGTAAATCGCTGCCTTATTGCATCAGAGACCTGGGTTTGATCCTGACAAAAGATGCTGGCCATATGGAGTTTGTACATTCTCTCTGTGACCACGTGGGTTTCCTCCGGGTGCTCTGGTTTCCTCCCACACTCCAAAGACGCGCAGGTGTATAGGTTAATTGTCCCTAGTAAATAGACATTCGCTTCTGTAAATTGTCCCTGATGTGCAGGATAGAACTAATGAATGGGTGATTGTTAGTTGACGTGAAGTCAGAGGGCTGAAGGGCTTGTTTCCACGCTGTATCTCTAAACTAAAATAAACTAAAACTAAATAAACGCTTCTGAAGTTGAGAACTAGTTTCAAGGATTTCTTCACTATCATATCTTACTTAGCATCATACAATCATCAAAAATTTGCCTGATAAAATAGAACCTTTCTTCTTTGCCTTAAAATAACATTGACAACCATGTCCTTAAGTTAATATGAGCTGGGAACTAGTTTGAATGGGAGTTGAAGTCACTGCAATGTTAACAACGTCTGGGCCTGTCATACAAAATACTATTAGCCCTCCAATAATACAGAGGTTAATTTTTTTTCTGGATTGGTATGCTCGGCATAAAACAAAACAGAATGAAATTAAGTTCTTCAGGAGATATGTCACGAATCAACTCTTGCCTCAGAGATGTCCTGGATCTCCTTCAATATGCCTATTGTCACAACAAGTCAATAGTAGATGCTACAGTTTTCACTGGCTCTCCACTCTGCTCTAGACCATCTGGATAACATGTACATCAAGTTGCTGTTCATCCACCACAGCTTAGTGTTCACTACAATCATCACCTCTAAACTTACTACCAAGCTCCAGAACTTGGCCTCTGTATCTCCCTTTGCAACTGGATCCTTGACTTGCTTGCCGGCAGACCTCAATCAGTGCAGATCAGTAACAACATCTCCATCTCACTGCCAACCAAAACACAGATGCACCTCAATGCTGTGTGCTTAGCCTCCTGCGCTACTCCCATGACTGTGTGGATAAATGCAGCTCTAATGCCATATATAAAATCGTTAATGGCATCATCGCTGTTGACTGAATGAGAAGACGATGGACCAGTTTTCATTAGTAGGTCAGCTGCGGAGAACTTAGCAGCTTCCAATTCCTGAGCGTTAACATTTTGCATGATCAGGGAGTGTGAGGTGGTCATAGAGAGGAGTTACAGAGAGGTGGTCACTCCAAGGCCACAGGAGGCAGACAAGTGGGTCGCGGTTAGGAGGGGCAAGGGACAGAGCCAGGGACTAGAGAGTACCCCGGTGGCTGTACATCTTGGCAATAAGTACTCCTGTTTGAGTACTGTTGGGGGGGACAGCCTACCTGGGGGTAGTGACAGTGGCCGGGCCTCCGGCACAGAGACCGGCCCTGTTGCTCAGAAGGGTAGGGAAAAGAAGAGGAGGGCATTAGTATTAGGAGATACTATAGTTAGGGGGTCAGATATGCGATTCTGTGGACGCAGTATGGAGACGCAGATGGTTGTTTGCCTCCCTGGTGCCAGGGTTCGGGATGTGTCTGAACATGTCCAAGATATCCTGAAATGGGAGGGAGAGGAGCCTGAGGTCCTGGTACATATAGGTACCAATGGCATATGTAGAAAAAGAGGAGGTCCTGAAAGGAGAATTTAGGGAGTTAGGAGGAGAATTCAGGAGAAGGACCACAAAGGTAACAATCTCAGCATTACTGCCTGTGCCACGCGACAGTGAGAGTAGGAATGGAGCGAGGTGGAGGATAAATGCGTGGCTGAAGGACTGGTGCAGAGGGCAGGGATTCAAGTTTCTGGATCATTGGGACCTCTTTTGGGGAAGGTTGTGACCTGTACAAAAAGGACGGGTTGCACTTGAACCCGAGAGGGACCAATATCCTGGCGGGGAGATTTGCAAAGGCTACTGGGAAGACTTGAATATCGGGGTTGGGGGAGGGACTCAAATAGAGAAAGCTAGTAGGCAGTGTGTGAGGCAGGAGGCAGAGAAGGGAAGCACTCTCAGGTAGGAGAGAAAGAAGAAAAATATAATAAACAGAGAATAAGAGGTGGTGGGTTTCTTAAATGTGTGAGCAGAGAGACAGAGGGATGTAAAATGAGGGTAGAAGCAGTAGGTAGCAAGGTGAAAAGTAAAAGTGGCAGGCAGACAAATCCAGGGCAAAAATCAAAAAGGGCCACCTTTCAACATAATTGTGCAAGGGGTAAGAGTGTTGCAAAAACAAGCCTGAAGGCTCTATGTCTCAATGCAAGGAGCATTTGTAATAAGGTGGATGAGCTGAATGTGCAGATAGTTATTAATGAATATGATATAGTTGGGATCACGGAGACATGGCTCCAGGGTGACCAAGGCTGGAAGCTGAACATCTAGGGATATTCAATATTCAGGAGGGATAGACAGAAAGGAAAAGGAGGTGGGGTAGCGTTGCTGGTTAGAGTGGAGATTAATACAATAGAAAGGAAGGACATTAGCTTGGAGGGTGTGGAATAAATATGGGTAGAGCTGCGAATCACTAAGGGGCAGAAAACGTGAGTGGGAGTTGTGTACAGGCCACCTAACAGTAGTAGTGGAGGATTGCATCAAACAGGAAATTAGAAATGTGTGCAACAAAGGTAAAACGGTTATAATGGGTGACTTCAATCTACATATAGATTGGGTGAATCTAATTGGAAGGGGTGCTGAGGAAGAGGATTTCTTGGAATGTATGCGGGATAGTTTTCTAAACCAACATGTAGAGGAACCAACGAGAGAGCAGGCTATTCTAGACTGGGTATTGAGTAATGAGGAAGGGTTAGTTAGCAGTCTTGTTGTGCATGGCCCCTTGGGCAAGAGTGACCATAATATGGTTGAGTTCTTCATTAGGATGGAGAGTGACATAATTAATTCAGAAACAAGGGTTCTGAACTTAAAGAAAGGTAACTTTGAGGGTATGAGACGTGAATTGGCCAAGATAGACTGGCAATTGATTCTTGAAGGGTTGACGGTGGATAGGCAATGAAAAGCATATAAAGACTGCATGGAGGAACTACAACAATTGTTCATCCCAGTTTGGCAAAAGAATAAATCAGGGAAGGTGGCGCATCCATGGATAACAAGGGAAATCAGGGATAGTATCAAAACAAAAGATGAAGCATACAAATTAGCCAGAAAAAAACAGCCTACCAGAGGACTGGGAGAAATTAAGAGTCCAGCAGAGGAGGACAAAGGGCTTAATTAGGAAAGGGAAAATAGATTATGAAAGAAAACTGGCAGGGAACATAAAAACTTACTGCAAAGATTTTTATAGATATGTCAAGAGAAAAAGATTAGTTAAAACAAATGTTGGAAATAGCAGGGGACCGGGGGTCAAATGAGATGGAGGAACTGAGTGAAATCCAGGTTAGCCGGGAAGTGGTGTTAGGTAAATTGAATGGATTAAAGGCTGATAAATCCTCAGGGCCAGATAGGCTGCATCCCAGAGTACTTAAGGAAGTAACCCCAGAAATAGTGGATGCATTAGTGATAATTTTTCAAAACTCTTTAGATTCTGGAGTAGTACCTGAGGATTTGAGGGTAGCTAATGTAACCCCACTTTTTAAAAAGGGAGGGAGAGAGAAAACGGGGAATTACAGACCAGTTAGTCTAACATCGGTAGTGAGGAAACTGCTAGAGTCAGTTATTAAAGATGGGATAGCAGCACATTTGGAAAGTAGTAAAATCATTGGACAAAGTCAGCATGGATTTATGAAAGGTAAATCATGTCTGACGATTCTCATAGAATTTTTCGAGGATGTAACTAGTAGAGTAGATGAGGGAGAACCAGTGGATGTGCTATATCTGGACTTTCAGAAGGCTTTCGACAAGGTCCCACAAAAGAGATTAGTATGCAAACTTAAAGCACATGGTATTGGGGGTTCAGTATTGATGTGGATAGAGAACTGGCTGGCAGACAGGAAGCAAAGAGTAGGAGTAAACGGGTCCTTTTCAGGATGGCAGGCAGTGACTTGTGTGGTACCGTAAGGCTCGGTGCTGGGACCCCAGCTACTTACAATATATATTAATGATTTGGACAAGGGAATTGAATGCAACCTTTCAAAGTTTGCAGACGACACAAAGCTGGGGGGCAGTGTTAGCTGTGAAAAGGACGCTAGGAGGCGGCAAGGTGACTTGGATAGGTTGGGTGAGTGGGCAACTGCTTGGCAGATGCAGTATAATGTGGATAAATGTGAGGTTATCCATTTTTGTGGCAAAAACAGGGAAGTAGACTATTATCTGAATGGTGGCCGATTAGGAAAAGGTAGATGCAACGAGACCTGGGTGTCATGGTACACCAGTCATTGAAAGTAGGCATGCAGGTGCAGCAGGCTGTGAAGAAAGTGAATGGTATGTTAACATTCATAGCAAAAGGGTTTAAGTATAGGAGCAGGGAGGTTCTACTTCAGTTGTACAGGGTCTTGGTGAGACCACACCTGGAGTATTGCGTACAGTTTTTGTTCCCTAATCTGAGGAAAGACATTTTTGCCATAGAGGGGGTACAGAGAAGGTTCACCGGACTGATTCCTGGGATGTCAGGACTTTCATATGAAGAAAGACTGGATAGACTCGGCTTGTACTCGCTAGAATTTAGAAGATTGAGGGGGGATCTCATGGACACTTACAAAATTCTTGAGGGGTTGGATAGGCTGGATGCAGGAAGATTATTCCCGATGTTGGGGCCGTCCAGAACAAGGGGTCATGGTCTAAGGATTAGGGGGAAGTCTTTTAGGACCGAGATGACAAAAACATTTTTCACACAGAGAGTGGTGAATCTCTGGAATTCTCTGCCACAGAAGGTAGTTGATGCCAGTTCATTGGCTATATTTAAGAGGGAGTTAAATGTGGCCCTTGTGGCTAAGGGGATCAGTGGGTATGGAGAGAAGGCAGGTACGGGATACTGAGTTGGATGATCAGCCATGATCATATTGAATGGCGGTGCAGGCTCGATGGGTCGAATGGCCTACTCCTGCACCTATTTTCTATGTTTCTATGTGTCTATCAGTCCTGGAAGTCTCAGCACATAGATGTAATCACAAAGAGCGTGCCAGTGCCTCTACTTAGAAGGTTAAGAAGATTTGACATGTTACCAAATATTTGAACAAACTACTACAGATGCACTTCAGAAAGTATACTATCTGTTTGCATCATGGCCAGGTGTGGTAATTCCAATGCACGGAAATATTAGCTTTAGTGTGGTGGGCACAGCCTGGTCCATCACACGCACAGAGTACACCCTTCCATCAAAAGTATCTATGTGAAGCATTGCCTCAAGAAGGAGGCATCTATTGTCCCCACTATCTGGGCCATAGCCTCTTCTCACTGCTAATATTGGGCAGAAAATACAGAAGCCTGAAGCTCCACACTACCAAATTCAGGAACAGCTACTTTCCTACAACTATCAGGTTCTTAAGCCAACCAGTATAACACTAATCCCACCTCAACAAGTGAATGCTTCTGACAACTTCCTGCACTACCACGGCCATGTTTCCAATTTTATGTCACAAATGTCTTGTTTGCAACCTTTTTCTTTTTGAAGCCTTGTATAATTTGTATTTCATTTATGTTTTTTGTGCTTTGTATGAGTCTATGTGCGCCTGATGAAGCTGAACGTTTACTTTTCATTGTACCTGTACGTCACCATACTTATGGATAGGACAAGACTCAATTTGACTTGATTTCTCCTGATCATTCACAAATTGAATAATGCGATGAAATTAACCAAAAGTATAATATTGTAGATGCTGAAATCTGGAATAAAAATAGAGGATGCTGGAAATGTTCAGCAAGTCAAGCAGTATCTGTGGAGAGAGAAGCAGAGTAAATGGCTGATAATCTTTCAACAGAATCAGAATCAGATTTTATTCGCCAAGTATGAATTTCACTGGCCAGGTCAGTCATACAATTAAAAGCAACAGACTCAAAAACACATTTTAACATGAACATCCCCCACAGTGACTCCTACACATTCCTCACTATGATGAAAGGCGAAATAAAGTTCAAGGCCTTCCTTTTGTTCTTCCTCGGTCGGGGGCCTCGAGCCCTCCGTTGATGGGACGATCTTGACTCCCGTAGTTGGCGGCATTCGGGCCCTCCGTGTCGAGGCGTTCGGCTCCTGCATCAGGGATTTGTCAGCTCCCCCGCGCCGGGTGATCGAGCCTCTCATCGGGGCTGGTTGCACCTTCTGCGGCGTTGGAGCTCCCGACTAGCTTCTCCCGAGACTGTGAGCCCTTGATGTTAAGTTCACAGTCCCAGGCAAGGGATCCGCTCCGATGTTAAGTCCGCACCCGAGGAGGCCTCCAGCTCAAAGTGTGATCCGAAAATCAATCACATCTCCGGGAAGGTAGGAACTTGAAAAAAAGTTTCCCCCGATCAACCCTCCCCTCCCCCCACATAAAACAAACCGAAGTACGTTAAAACAAACTCTTAACAGACGCTAAAAATACCAAAAGATGAAAAAACGAACGGACTGCAGGCAGGGCTGCCATCTCCCCAGCGCCCCTGACGGTCTAGAATGCTGCATTTCTAACATTTTCCATTTATATCTATTATATTTATACTTAGAAAAAGAGATAAAATCAGTTTTTGCACAATCATCATTCAATGGCAATATACACAGATGTATTGTGTATCTTAATGAAGACTATTTTTGGCAATCAATCCTCAAATAATGTACTAACCCAAGCCTCTGGCATATTACACACCATTTTGGCATGTCATTAAACCAGACTGAAATGGATAGTATTGATCTCAATGTATACCCGGATAACACACCTTAACATTTATCCTTCCTCCATTACCAATAGAATGTGTCCATTTAGTGTTTTAGCAAAATATTAATAGTTGTCTTCTGTTGCCATTGGCATTATCCTGTTTCCAGTGCAAAACAATAAGAAGCTTTTAAACAATAGCCTATGCCTATAATGGGCTGGACAGTACATTTTACCAAATCCAAGGCATTTTGTAACCTTACCCAAAATGCACCGTCCGTGGGCAGCCGCTCTCAAAGTAAAACTGCAAAATTTAAAGTTAAGCAATTTATGAAACTGTGACCTTGACTTAAAACAAAACGAACCATAAATAATAGCTCTTGTCCATTCAACCTCAATTGCATAAATTGTTTGGGCTTCAACAAAATCTGTTTTGATGAAACATGGACAATGACAAAAGTTTATTGACTAAATAGAAGGCAAATGGTCTGACTTTTCCATCAAGATGATGTTTCAGAAAGCCAAGGTTAATTTTCAAAAAGATTATTGTACTACAAGCTTCAAAATATGATAAGAATTATTTTTAAAAAATCACATCAACTGGCCTTTGTAGTATAGCAAGATGTTTAAGCCCAAGCACAAATTACATTATTTGATTATGAACTATTATGAAATGTTATAGAAACGATTATGAAAAAGTATAGAACCATTAGCATGACATTTATTAAAAAACTATTGGTGTGATAATACAGTAACTCTTGGGAATGATTAATGCAGAATCTCATAAAACTTATGTGGTAAAAGCCTGACAGGAAGTTTGGAAGACTGGTTACAATGCTGAGCAACACAAGCTGCTTTTATAATGGTATTTTACACCAGCTGGAGACTGGGGGAGTGGAATTCCTTCTGTTTGGGATGAGTCTACTTTTGCACATCAGGAAACTTTGATTTTAGAGGCTTGCCCCATCTTCTGCTTTCTTCCTGAGAGAGCAAAAAGTATTCAGCTGCCTCAATGTTGTGAGAATCTACAGTATCACCTCAATTATGGTGGATTGCAAACTGGGATAGATTTCCATTTGGTAGAAAGAAGTCCCGACTGTTACTTCAACGTATTGTGGTAAGGGGCTTTTACATAAGTCTTTGGTTATAGATGTGGCTAGGGCATGTAGCAATTTTAGTGAAGGTGTCCTTCATGAAATTCTAACACAAGAACACATGCTTTTCAAGAACATTTACCTGATATTTTACAAAGGGTTTGAAACTGCACTGAAGTTGTATTATATAAGATAAATCTTATTGGATATTCTTTTATTGACAAGATCTTCTGAGGTAAGAATTTACTTAGCTGATTTTATTATAATAATTCATTTATATCCTCCTTGGTGTAAATATCACCTTTCTATTAATTCTAACGGGGTGGGAGATTGCAACATTCACATGGTCCACCCTGTTTCAGCTAATGCAATAACCCGACATGCACAAACAAATAGATCAAATAGAACAAATTGACCTACAACTCTTGGCTGCGCACGGCATATGCAAGAAGAAGAAGATTAATTCTAACAAGTCTGAGTTGGTGAATGGAACTATACAATGGTGGAAACGACTTAAATATTTACATTGCGTTAACAATGTACCAAGCTAACATTTGGCATTGGTTTCATACAAGAAACTGTATCCTGCGGTCACAAGCTCATTCTATAGGATGTGGCCTGTGGGACAAGGTGTACTGTGATCATCCACTTTACTGGAATTCCAGGCAGCTTACTGAGTATAAAATAGCACCCCAGAGAGTGTCAAGTGCGTTCACCTGTTTTTCTCTATGTTGGCCAGATGTTCCAGTAAATAGATATCTGTCTTATGAAGGCATTACCCAGAAAAGACTCATGCAGTAACAGTACTGTGATCGGTTGAGGGCAAGAATATATTAAATGAGTTACCTGCAAAGAACAGAAACTGTCAATAGTTTATTAAGCAAAAATATATCGGCTTGAATGGAGCGACATAAAATTCTGCTTAAAACAACTTTCATTCATGGTTCTAAGATTTCATATTTCCTTATCACACAGATGGAGGCCATTCAGTGCATTCAGGCCATTCAGCTACCAGAGCAATCTCAATTCCCCCACATGTTCCTGTAAGCTATTCTCTCTCACATATCCTCTGATCAAATTCTCCTACCAGAGAGGTACATCATGAAGCAATTTACAGTCGTGCATCTTCAGGATGTGGGATAAAACTCGAGCAGTCAGAGTAAATCCCCTTGGTTCCAGGGGGAGCATGGAAATTCCATGCAAGCAACAACTAAGATCCTAAGTCATAAGGTCATGTGATAGGAGCAGAATTCAGTTATTCGGACATCATGTCTATTCCGCCATTCAAACATGGCTGATATATATCTCCCTCCAAACCTTATTCTTGCATATGCCATCCTGCATTCTCCCCATAACCCCTGACACCCGTACAAATCAAGAATCTTTCTATCTCTGCCTTAAATCAGTATCAGGACTGAATCCAGGTCACTAAAGTAGCAGCACTACCTTCTCTCCACTGTGCCCATCTTAAGGTGTTAAAAACAAATTATTATGTGGCACATCGTTCAATGGCCATTGATTCCTTTCAAAATGATGCAAAAGGAAGTTTTGTTCTGACTCTGAAATGGAGAATGGAAACACCTTGGATATTTTAGCTCCACTGGTTTGACACCAGTGAGAGTCTGAAGAAGGGTCTCGACCCGAAACGTCGGCTATCTCCTTTGCTCCTTAGATGCTGCTGCACCCGCTGAGTTTCTCCAGCCTTTTGTGTACCCCAGAGTATCTGAGATGCCAGGCGCCAACTCTCAGACACCTCCTCCTACTTATCCTTGGATCATGACACCACAGATGAGCACCAGGCCATTATCTCAAATACCATCACTGGCTTCATCACTTCCGGCTTCCTGCCCTCCCAAGCCTCCAACCTCATCGTTCCCCAGACCCGCAGGGCCCAATTTTTCCTTCTCCCCAAAGTCCACAAACCTGACTGTCCTGGCAGACCCATTGTTACTGCTTGTTCTTGCCCCACCGAACCTATTTGCACATTCCTCAACTCCCATCCCCCCTGGTCAAATCCCTCTCTACCTATGTCCAAGACACCTCACATGCTCTTCGTCTCCTCCATGATTTCCGTTTTCCATGCCCCCACTCCCTCATCTTCACCATGGATGTCCAGTCACTCTGCACCTCCATCCCCCACCAGGAGGGTCTTAAAGCCTTCTGTTTCTTCCTCAACCGCAGAAACAACCAATCCCCATCTACAAATACTCTCCTCTGCCTAGCGGAGCTGGTCCTTACCCTCAACAACTTTTCATTTAACTCCTCCCATTTCCTCCAAATAAAAGGCATACCTATGGGCACTTGCACGGGCCCCAGCTATGCCTGCCTCTTTGTGGCGTACATCGAACAATCCTTGTTCGAGGCGTACCGTGGCCCTACCCCTGAACTCTACCGCCGCTACATTGACGACTGCATTGGTGCTACCTCCTGCACCCATGCAGAACTCACTGACTTCATCCATTTCACCACTAACTTCCATCCGGCACTCAAATTCACGTGGACCATTTCCAACATCTCCCTACCTTTTCTAGACATCACTATCTCAATCGCAGGTAACAGACTACTGACCGACATCTACTACACTGACACTGACTCCCATGGCTATCTGGACTACATTTCTTCCCACCCTGCTTCCTGTAAGGACTTTATCCCCTACTCCCAATTGCTCTGTCAATGCTGCATCTGCACCCAGGATGAGGTGTTCCACACCAGGGCATCGGAGATGTCTTCATTCTTAGGGAACGGGGGTTCCCCTTTTCGACTATAGATGAGGCTCTCACCAGGGTCTCCTCTACATCCCGTAGCTCCGCTCTCACTCCCCATCCCCCCCACTCGTAACAAGGACAGAGTCCCCCTTGTCCTCACCTTCCACCCCACCAGCCATCACATACAACAGATAATCCTCCGACATTTTTGCCACCTCCACTGGGATCCCACCACTGGCCACATCTTCCCATCTCATCCCCTTTCGACTTTCCGCAGAGACCGCTCCCTCCTTATCTCCCTGGTCAATTTGTCCCTTCCCACCCAAACCACCCCCTCCCCTGGTACTTTCCCTTGCAACCGCAGGAAATGCTACACTTGTCGCTTTACCTTCCCCCTCGACTACATCCAAGGACCCAAGCAGTCCTTCCAGATGAGGCAGAGGTTCAGCTGCACCTCCCCCAACCTCATCTATTGCATCTGCTGTTCTAGATGTCAGCTGCTCTACATCGGTGAGATCAAGTGCAGGCTTGGCGATCGCTTCGCCCAACACCTCCGCTCAGTTCGCATTAACCAACCTGATCGCCTGGTGGCTCAGCACTTCAACTCCCCCTCCCTTTCCGAATCCGACCTATCTGTCCATGGCCAATTGGAGGAGCAGCACCTCATATTTCCCTTCGGCAGTTTACACCCCAGCAGTATGAACATTGACATCTCCAATTTCAGGTAGTCCTTGCTTACTCCTTCCTTCCCCTCCCCTTCCCAGCTCTCCCACAGCCTGCAGTCTCCGCCTCTTCCTTTCTTCTTCCCGCCCCCCCACCCCCACATCAGTCTGAAGAAGGGTCTCGACCCGAAACGTCACCTATTCCTTCGCTCTTCAGATGCTGCCACACCCGCTGAGTTTCTCCAGCATTTTTGTACATCAGAATTAAAGGACATTCTTTTGGGAAGGAGATGAGGAGAAATGTCTTTAGTCAGAGGGTGGTGAATCTGTGGAATTCTTTACCACAGAAGGGTGTGGAGGCCAGGTCAATGAATATTTTTTAAGGCAGAGGTAGATAGATTCTTCATTAGTACAGGTGTCAGGGGTTATGGGGGGAAGGCAGGAGAATGGATTTAGGAGGGAGAGATAGATCAGCCACGATTGAATGGCGGAGTAGTCTTAATGGGCCAAAAGGCCTAATTCTACTCCTGGTAATTATGACCTTATGACCATATGAGGATGTTTTTCACAATGTATCATGGATCACAATCTGTGTGTTTCCCAGTGGCATTGCCAATGGAGATCACAGTTACTAAGTCATTGTTAGGAAGTGAGTCACCCCTTAAAGAACACTCTTCATGGCAGCTACAAAACAGCAGTGTGATAGATTACCAAGGAAGTGAAGGAAAATTAATCCGGTGAAGAGACAGATCCCTATCCTTTGTGACGATGTTGGGGTTGAATCCACCCTTTTGCTGTGAGTGCTCCAAGCAACTGCGAAGTACGTGCTTTTCAAGTTATTTGAAGTGAGATTCTTGCACTGAGGTGCATATTACAGGGTTTTGCAATGATTGTCAGTGAAGCTTATAGACAAATTGGTGCACAGAAAAATTGAGCCTTGCTGAACCCGTGGAGGCTCTTTAATTCACATACCTTTGCTCTTGCGAAGTTTGTTCCTTGTTTCACTGTGGGTGGAAAATGTTGAATGCAGGCCGCAACTTTAACAACCAATTTCCATCAGTAAATTCGGAACTGGCTGTTCCACACTTGCTGACATCATTAAGTGTCAGTTAAATGCCAGGACTTGTGAAGACGAATCACATCCAAAAGTGCTCAGACCAAATTCCCAATGGTCATTAATACACACCAACATGACCTAACATGACTTTTTATGCACAAGTCGTCCAAAGACACATAAGCAAATGAATCCTGTATTTTGGGCAAGAATAATTAGAAAGTAATCAAAGACTCTCTGTACACTGTAGGAATCTGTAACACATTGTTTATGCTCTAAATGAATAACATTTAACGGCTAGAAAAATTTGTTGTGCACATTCAAAGCTGTAGCGTCAGAATCTTCTGTTGGTTATGAGGTCTCAAAGTGGAGCCAAGCAAAGTAAATTTTGTTTTTCCTGCCTTGGATCTCTATCTAAAAATATTAGCCTCGTCTCAGATTTTAATTACATCATCATGGAATACTTTAAAAAATTCTGCCTCTGCTGAAGGCTACTTAAAGTTTCAAATCTTAAGGTAATTATTGCTTCTATTCCTTTGGAGCCAAGAATATAACTTGCAATATGCAGCTTTTTTTAATTTGTCCATTAAAATCAAAGGTGAAATTCTTCAAACTTCAATGTAATACATTCAATGTACACATCAAAATAAACAATTGTATTGCAAGGGTACACAAAATGCTCGAGAAACTCAGTGAGTAGCATCTATGGAGCGAAGGAGATAGGTAGCGTTTCGGGCCGAAACCCTTCATTAGATCCTGTATTGTATAGACAATTGTATTGCAACCCCATCTCCAGAATAAAATAAAATGGTTCCCATTAATAATTAAGAAAATTAGAAGGAGGTCAACCCTGGTCACTTTGAATTCTTCTCAACTGCTATCTACAGATGACTACTTGCACGGTTTGGGATAATGTTAATCGTACATGTCACAACAACAGTGATTGATATCTGGAATGCACTGCCAGAAGAGATGATGGAATCAAATACAATCACTACTTTTAAGAGGTATTTACATTGGCATTTAAAAAGGCAAGGCAGAGAAGGCCAAGGAAATAATGCAGATAAATAAGATTAGTGTGGATGGGTAAAAGGTCAACATGGATTTAGTGGGCCAAAGACACTGTTTCTGTGCTGCACAACTTTGTGACCTTGTAACAAGTTAAAGCTTCTGGTTTTGACTGTGAAAATTCATTCAACAGAAACGGAAATATCTCACTGCTTCAAACAAACAACCAATTACAGTTGGGTTCTGGTCATGGATACAACCAGAGACCACTGTAAACATATTCAGGTATGGCTGCGCTCACTGAAAGAATGTGTCTTGATTGAGTCCCTTTGATGCTGAAGTAAAAACGCAGCATAGAAAGGCAATGCCTTTACTCCCTGTTCAAATATATCACTCCCAGGTCACAGTTCAGTGACATGTGGACTACATTTAAATCGTTTGGAGAGCCAGCAACTACCACTTGGAAGGGAAACTTATTTGATCATACTTAACAGTCCTTCATAATTTTTAATGCTTCCTTTGCCATAAATAGTAACAATAATATATTCATAAATCCTTCAATTATAGTAACAATCTGGAAGCACATTGAATAACACTTGACAGTTTTTTACAGGCAAATTAGAAGGTCGAAGTTGGGAAACCCAGCAAGAGCTATCTCTTGACTGCCCGGACTCGCTAACCCATCAACTGTACATAAATAAGATAAATAACTACAGTACATTTTATCGATAGCAAATTCTGCAGCCACGATGTAACAGCAGTGTGGGGAATTAATGTTTAAGATGCTGGATGGAATACCTGTCAAGTGTATCCCATCCAGTTGTTTATTGGTGATTTGTATATTGTTCCAATTGTTTATTAGTAATTTATTAACCCTGGATAGGTTCTCGCTGTGTGAAGATTGTCATTTGCTCAGCACTTTTGCAGCACAAATGCCATTTTCCACCTAACAGCCCTATTTTGAATATTTTCTAGACCGTGTTGCATGTAGGCATGAATAACTTTATTTGCTGAAGAAATGTAAATGCAATTGATCAATGTGCAATCATTAATGATCATAGCAATGTCTGCCCTTATACGGCAGCAAAAGCTATTGATGAAGCAACAAGAGGTGGTTGGAACATGGACACTGCCTTGAGACCTCCTGTACTAATGTCCTGGGTCTGGGCAAAACCTCAACCTTTCCATTATTGTAACCCTATTAGCAATGCAAACATATTCAATCTATCCTCAAATAATACTGGGCCCTGCTCTTCCAATGTAACTTTGTTGGAAGGAAAGAATAAAGTCAGTGAAAATATTCCAATGAGTGAAGCCCCAAAGGCATTTGGAGCCTTATGTTTCTGCACTGTTTATTATCTCCAACAATTATTCAATATTGCTGCACAGCTGTTGCTATTTCTCAGCATATTGGGACACTTCAAAACTATCCCTGTTTTCTAATATGATAGCCAATCACTTATTTGTTTAAATTATTTTCAGTACATACTAGTGTAAGACATATCAGAATTTACTATCTGGCGAAGTTTGGATAGCTGATTCCAACAGGCTTTATTTACATCAGTGATGTCAGCTGCCTCATGTGTCCGTGCTGAATGGGCTGAACTGAACTCTATATGTGATGGAGCTCTCCACACTGCAGTGGCTTGTGACTTCCCAATTCTTGTAGTGTCATTCAATAAATTCAGTAAAATAATTTGTACTTACTATAAGTTGATATTTTTTGTCCATTTAGTTTCTGAGACAATTTTCATATGTACCTACAGGGAGATATTTTGCAGCCACTTATCATCTACTAATTTATCCCAAAATGAACTGAGGCAGTTAAGATGAACAATGAGGACAAGTGAAAACTAAATTCTTCCATTATCAACTTACACATGAGCTCAGTGTGCCATAAACATTTCAGAGCATAGTACAGATTGGTTGGCAGGTTTTGGTGCAATTAATGATATCCATTGGGTTTGATGTGCCCTATTGTGTTTCATCATTGAAGTGATGCCAGAATGATCAGTAGGGACTGTCTGCATCTGGTGCTATAGCAGCCGCCATAACCTGCCAGCCCAGTAATCAACTGCCTCTGGCATAAGATATAACTTGGGTTTAATACAATCTGTTCCCACAGTGAAGCAACACTAATCTTCAGTGTTCTTTGTGTTTATTGGGTTCCAAGCACGTTGCAGTTAATGTACTTCTGTTATAGCATTTTGGTACATTCTCTCCTGCATTTGTAGACCTTGTCCAAACTTCCACCCCATGCTCACTAATTGTATCTTCTGTTAAAATGCTATTTTATAATCTTGAGATTTTAAAGAATGCAATGTAAATTCCAAACACCATAACATTACCGATGTTTTGTGTTCATATCCTGTTTGTCAATTTGTAATAGGTAGAGATGATAAAATATGGGTGACCTCTCCAGGAGACACAAATGCAATCCACACAAAGACAAGATATTTAACAGTAATCCCATTGCTTGGACTAAACATAAGATGTAATAGCATATTTGTCTTGCACTCCGTTTCTGACATTTAATTATATTGAAACCAATGGAACATGATTTCAGAAATAAAATATAATGTCTATGTTACCATTTTGCATGTCTAGCACATGCGACCAAGAATACATTTCTATCTCATATTTTTTTATTATGAAAGTAGCTCAATCGGTGTATTGTCTCCAAAGTCAATATACAAGTTAGGAAAATATATAGCACAGAGATTTACTGAGGGCAGCAAATTATTCCACATTTTTTATATGAACTCTGTTAAATTTAACTTTTTAGACTTTTTCTGCATTGTCTCTTCTTGAAGTCTCCATTGGTCAAAGGATAATTATGGTTCACAGCATAATGGTCAGAAAAGGTGCGGAAATATTCAGGGTTGGGATGACCCAGAAGGAAAGCCAGAGTTAGTAGTTTGTTTTTTAAGATCCTATCCTGGCTAGGGTTGCCATCAGTCCGGGTTATACAGGGCTTCCTATATCTGAAAGCAAACTTGGATTTTGATTTGAGAAGCCAATGTTCCTAAGTAGCTAATAAGGGGGTTAGAGAGCAGGACTCCCAGCCCAACCCAAGAGTCATAGGAGAATCCAGTGAACAAATCGCACAGCCTACAATACAAGGTTTCCGCTAGGTAGGCAAAGCTAAAATTGTCCACTGAGGGAAGAGATACTATAAGGTCTGTCAATGATTGATATTATTAGTTATGTTCTGCACTAACATTATAAAGATTATAATGACACATACATTTCTATAATTAGTTTGCAAACTTTTGTTGTTCAAGTGTGGTTTAAAGTTATTTGGTATGTGTTCTATCTGTTGGACGAGAAATTAGATCCAATACACCTTATGTCTATGTTTATGATACATAAGGTATGTGATGTGTGGCTCATCTGTCCACAGAGTCAGGTGGATGAACAAAATAGCCCAATCTAGCCCAACATTAGGAATAAATGAAAAAATATTTGGTGTGTACAGTCTTTTACAAAGGGAGATCACACATCAAGTTGTTTATTTTGATTTCTTTTCCACTATCAATTGTGATATGTTATCTCCTCTTTGCCTTTCACCACCACCTGATCTGTCATCGGATGGATGTTTTCTCTCCCTACAAGGCAATAGAAGTGGTCTCCCTGGTAGTCTGGTCCTTTCAGAGCTGGAAAGAAGATCAAAAGGCAAACATGCACCAGATGTCACAAGACTCATGTAGAGCTCCTTTCCACTGCTTGCTGAGACTGTGCTGGATTCCACTAAGCAGCCAATTGGCCAGGGAAGAATTATATATATTCCCTATTGTATTTCAACACAGCCCAGCGGAGGCAGTCAATTAGGCCTTAACGATATAGACCAAAACCCAAATAAACATGTCGATGAAATGTAAGAAAATACCCGATTAGTCTTGTACATTTGAGTTCGTAAGTGATATTCATTGGGCTTCATGTTGCCTTCTAGAGCTAATTGCTCTGGGTGATGCAGTTGCACAGGCAAAATAAGCCAATCCAAGCCTCAAAGCTCCTCCACTAAAAGGGCATCACTGTAATAGTGGTATCTGTTGCCTGATTATTTCTCAACTATTTTGAAATTGCTCACTGTGCCTTTTTTCAACATTGTACATCTGCATGTTTGACAACAGACTAAATGACCAGTATTTTAATTTATTAATATCATGTAATTTACAAAAGCCCTAAACGGGGTCCGTGCTGAGGCCTCCCTACAGATAAACACCTCCCTAGATTATTTTGATCTGCTTTGGACATGGGTAAAATCTAATTAAAACAAATCATGAAAGGACTTTGCTTGATGAAATCCACAACTGACAAAGCCTTACCCATGGCAACATCCAGCGAGGTTGGAGCACAAACAAAGGATATAAAATTAAAAAATATATATATGATTGAAAGTTGAAATATTTTAAAGCACTTAAAACAAGTAGAAATAAAAACATTTGATTCAAGAATTGTAAATTACTTAAAAAAAAAAAAATCTTCAGTCTTCATCTCTGTTCTCTGGAGGAGCACCCTTGTGGAGCTTTGCCTTAAAGGGACTAACACCAGAGCTCCCCCACTTGTCCTGTCCTCTTTTGGGGCCAATAGCCCCAAAACAACATTCTACAGTACCCAGGATATGGATGTCTGAGCTAGCAATTGCAAGCGTCAGATCAAAAGCGAGGGCCTTATTCTTCAACATTTTGGTACTCACCTATCAGCTTGTTTTCACAATTGACGCCAAACTTAAGTGCACATTGGAACAGCTGTTTTTTTATATCATGACTGTACAGCACAGTAATTATAAAAGTAACACATTTAAGACAACATACCCACACATAGTACAATAAAACCCCAACAGGATTAATTTACAGAAGGAAAACAAGCACAGCATAAAATAAAAATGTTTAATGGACCAAACTTGGAACAAGTGGTGTGTTGTTTTACAACAATTAATTGCAAATAAATACATTGCCTTGTATTCCTGTGGGTCTGAATATGATAGGCTTTTCCAACATGACTATTGTGCTGTGCAGCACACAGTAACTCTTTTTTTATGATGAGAGTGCATTACCATATCATTGCATAATACAGCCACACAGCTTCAGCAAATCATTCAGTTATTTCTCAACATTGTTTTCAATCTTACTTTTCTTTATTTAGTGGGTTTATGCCCTAAATAAGAATTTAAATTAATCAAAATAAAAACATATTTCACCATTGCACAAAGCAATGCTTCATCTGAATGTGTCCTTCTATGCCTTCAGTTTAGTTCTGCTGCTGAGAGGAACATGGATTGGACTGGTTTTATTGGGATATGGGCCAAATACCAAATCAGGTGAGACTAGAGTAGGCAAGTGGTCAATGCCAGCAAGTTGGGCCAAAGTGCCAGTTTCCTTGCTGTATGGCTCAATGACTCTACAACTATATCTGGAGCAATTAGAATATCACCCATTTTGCCAAAAGAAGACTATTATTATTTGTTTAATTGTATGAACAGATAACTGGTGGGTCAATTAAAGACAATAGACCATAGCCAATAGGTGCAGGAGTAGGCCATTTGGCCCTTCAAGCCAGCACTGTCATTCAATGTGATCATGGCTGATCCTCCACAATGAGACAATTGAGACAATTCTCTCACAACCAAATCAAGAGTTATCTGATTTCGGGACGTGAAGAAAAAAACGATGATACCTCATCTGATGGATTATGAATTCCAATACTAACACAGTGTTCAGAGGTAGAGCACTGTGGCCCAGCCCGGCCAAACACACACACTACAAGAACAAAAATAGATTGATGCCACACATCTTCTTCCCCTTCTTTTTAGGCAGTCCCTTGGAATTGAGGTTGGCTAACTCCCACCATGGTTTTGTTGGATCTGAGGTGGCAAATGAGGCCAGTGTTGTTGGAACCACAGACATTTGCACAGATATGCCAAGGGGTGGATAATGAGTGAGTGGTTGTGAGGTGGTCTGCTTCTTCTGATGCTTACGTAGGCCCTATATGTGTGTTCTCAGTGCATGGCCTTGAATACCATCCCAAATGTTTCTTCCTAGTTCCTAATTCCTAGAACTTCCCAAGTGTCAGTGAGAATGTTGCACTTCTTCAGGGTAGCTTTGAAAAATTATTGAATAATTTCCTCTGCAATCCGGGTCACTTTCTCCCATGACAGAGTTCAGTATAGAGTGTTTGTTTTGGGAGTCTCGTGTCAGGCATGTGACCAATGTAACACCTCCAACATAGTCAACTGAACATAACCAGGGATATTGCCCGGGAGAGATAATTGGCATTAACACTTTTGTACTTCAATTAGATTTGGAGAATTTTGCCAGCATAGGTGGGATTTTCCAGTGCCTTGAGATGTCTGCTTGCGGTAGTCCAGAAACATGTAGGAGTCCAGGATCGCTGCTGTCCTGCGGAACATGAGTTTGTGCCAAGTAAGGTCTTAATCTTCAAATAGCCTTTTCTTCCATTGACCAAAGGATGAGCTGGTGTGTCAAAGGTGATTTTTATCATCAGTATTTACCTCTGTCAAGAAATAATGAAATACCCAATTTAACTGAAGCTCTTAAATGAACATTAATGTCACAATTCCCTGTGCTGGCAAATATTCTCCCAACAACTTTCCATACAGCAAGAGAGCTTGTATATTTTCATGCAAATGCAAGTGTATAAGATATTTAAAAATGGCTCATTTTGCCTGTCAGATTGCAATCAACAAATAAAGCACTATTTCAATTTCCAGTAAAATTCTGCATCAAAATATTTTACCAAGCCGAAAAGAGCTCCAGATTCAAGATCTTAACATTGCATCTTTGATACTCCTCAGCAACGCTAATGTCTATTCAAACAGAGCCGTACATCAACTGGCTGATGTATACACAGCAATGTAAATCATTGCCAGTTCTCTCCAATATAAACAATGGATTATTTGGTAAAAAAAATAGATTGCCTTCTTAAAGTAAAGTAAAGTAAAGTAAAGTATCCTTTATTGTCATTCAGACCTTTAGGTCTGAATGAAATCTTGTTGCCTTGCAGTCATACATTTAATAAAATAACAAAACACACAATAAACACAAATTTACATCCACCACAGTGAGTTCACCAGGCACCTCCTCACTGTGAAGGCAAAAGTCTTAAGTCTTTGTCTCTTCCCTCCTTGCTCTCCCTCTGCGCTGAGGCGATCCATGCCTCCGAAGTTGTGACGCCACCGGGTGATGGTAAGTAAGTCCCGCGGCTGTATCCGAGCTCCGCGAATGGGCTGGTTCAAGCTCCGCAGCCCGGGGTGGTTGAAGCTGCCGAAGCTGCCGCCCTCCAGTCCAGCGGACGAAGCTGTTGCCGTGGGAGCTCCGGAAAAACAGGTCACCAACCTGTGACTTGCGAGCTCCCGACGACGTCTGCTGGGCCCGCGGCCGAACCTCCGAGGTCGGGCTGCCATCACCACCGGGCCACCTCCTCAGCCCCGAGTCAGGCCGTCGCCGCCAGGACACCTCCCCAGCCCCGAGCCAGGCCAGTCACCGTCGGGACACCTCCCCAGCCCCGAGCCAGGCCCTCACCACCGCCGGGACACCTCCTCAGCCCCGAGCCAGGCCTTCACCGCTGGGACACCTCCTCAGCCCCGAATTGAGCCGCCGTACCGCCGGGACACCTCCCCAGCCCCGAGCCAGGCCAGTCACTGCCGGGACACCTCCACAGCCCCGAGTCAGGCCGTCGCCGCCGAGACACCTCCCCAGCCCCGAGCCAGGCCAGTCACCGCCGGGACACCTCCACAGCCCCGAGCCAGGCCCTCACCACCGCCGGGACACCTCCCCAGCCCCGAGCCAGGCCAGTCACCGCCGGGACACCTCCCCAGCTCCGAGCCAGGCCGTCACCGCTGCCGGAATCCGCCACAGCCCCGAAGTCTGCCAGCCTCGCGCTGGTAAGTTCTGGCTGGCTCTGCCTCCGGAGCATCGGATCGGTCGCAGTTGGAGGCCGCCAGCTCTGCCATTAGGCCTCAGCGCAGATGGAGACGGGGGATACGACAAGAAAAGTCGCATCCCCCCCGAAGGAAAGGACTAAGACACATTTCTCCCCCCACCCACACACATACACACCCTAATAACTCAAATTAACTAACTAAAACAGGACAAGGACAACAACAAAAAAGAAAAAACAGACGGACTGCAGGCTAGGGCAGCGCCGCCACTATGGAGGATTAGCAATACTACACAAACTCTATCATGAAACCATGAGAGTTTCCTGGCAGAACTCTATATTTGAAATTTAGCACCTGAAAGATTCCTCTTATAACGGGTTTTTTCCCACTCAGGGGCCATTCAGGCAACAATGCTAATGGTAGTTTTTCAGCTTCTTGGATCCAAATATGTGTGAGTTGGCAAGTTAATTGGCCACTATAAATTGCCCTTCGTATGAAAGTAAGTCACGAGGCGGGGAGTAGGATGGAATAAAAGGGAATTAACGTAAAAGGTTGCTTGATAGTTGGTTGATATTCAGTGGACCAAAGAGCTTACTTCCATGCTGTATGACTCCATTACTTTCTACACAGCAGCATTCATTATAATAATTTGGAAAAATAAGTGATTTAAAAATAAAAATGCAAACTTGTGTTCGACTTTAATTGTGTTGTGTGTGGGAGAGAACATGAATGAATAACTACATTTACTGGGAGTACATTTCCTTCCAGGAGAGGTTGGATAAACCGGGATGGTTTTCCCTGGAGCATCAGTGTTTAAGGGAGTATATAAAATTATGAGCCATAATAGGGTAGACAATCAGAACATTTTTCCCAAGGGAGAAATGACAAAGGCTAGAGGACATACCGTAAGGTCAAGTGAGGTGGCGTGGGGGAGCTGCGGGGAGGTGGAGGGGCATGGAGTGTAAAGGAGACGTTCAGGGCAAATCCTTTTACACAGAGAGTGGTGGGTGTCTGGAATATGCTGATTTAGTGGTGTTGGAAGCAGATATGATAGTGGCATTTAAGAGGCTTCTAGATGGACACACGAATATAAAGGGAATGGAGGGATTTAGATCAGATGCAGGCATTGATTAGTTTAACATGGCTTCATGTTGGGCACGGACATGGTAAGGTGAAGGGCCTGTTTCTGTACTGTACTGTTCTATGTGCTATGTTCTATTCTCCCCACATCCCATCAACTCTCCCCAGATTCTATCATTCACCTTCAAGTTTGATGAGATTTAGAAAGTACATTAACCAAGAATGAAACAAATGGATTATGGTCTGAAGATGAGAGAGAGAAGAACATGTATTTAATTTATCAATACACCTTTCTAATTTAATTTTGATTAAGAAGCAGCCAACGTTTGCAATCCATTCTGGGTGGCACAATGGCACTGCGGTAGAGTTGCTGCCTTACAGCACCAGAGGCCTGGGTTCGATCCTGACTACAGATGCTGTCTGTATGAAGTTTGCATATTCTCGCTGTGACAGTATGGGTTTTCTCTGGGTACCCTGGTTTCCTCCCCCACTCCAAAGACGTACAGGTTTGTAGGTTAATAACTGTAGCTTTGGTAAAATTGTAAATTGTCCCTATTGTGTAGAATAGTCCTAGTTTACAGAGTGATGGCAGGGCCTGGACTGGATCCCAGGCAGCAGCCAAGCTGACGGCTGGAGTCCACAGCCAGGGCCGGGCAAAGTATGAGAACCAGGCCCTGGCGCTCTACGACGGGTAGGTCCTGGGGCAGGGAATGGGAATGAGGGGAGGAGGATGAGGGAAATGAGGAGGAGGGAGATGGGGTGGGCAGTGGGGTGGTAGGGGAAGATGGGGGTGGGGGGCTGTGGAGGAGGGAGATGAGGTGGGGAGTTGTGGGCAGAGGGGAAAAATCCTGGTGAGGTGAGGAGGGAGAGTGGGGGGATTGAAGGAAAGGAGGGGGTAGGGAGGGTTGCTGCCACGTCTACATTCCCTCTCTCTCCTCCTCCCTTTCTACTATCTCCCTCCCTCTCTAGCCCCTCCCTGTCTACCCCCTCACTCCCACCCTCTCTAGCCCCTCCTCTCTGCCCCCCTTCCCTCTCTAGGCAGATTAGTATCTGAATGGTGTCAGATTAGGAAAAGAGGAGGTGCAACGAGACTTGGGTGTGCTTGTGCATCAGTCACTGAAAGTGAGCAGGGGGGTTTACACAAAATGCTGGAGAAACTCAGCGGGTGCAGCAGCATCTATGGAGCAAAGGAGATAGACGACGTTTCCTATCTCCTTTGCTCCATAGTGCACCAACAACTTCTCCTGGACTTCCCATATTGAAGCAACGACCAAGAAAGCACACCAATGCCTCTACCTCCTTAGAAGGTTTAGGAAGTTCGGCATGTCCACTACAAATCTCACCAACCTTTACAGATGTACCATAGAAAGCATTCTATCACAATGGTTCAGGGGTGGAAGATTGCAACCTTCACATGGTCCGCACTGTTTCGACGAATGCAATCAACCCGGCGTGCACAATCAAATAAGATCAAATAGAACAAGTTGTCCTACAACTTTAGGTTGTGCACGCCAGATGCAAGAAGAAGAAGGATGGTTCACAGCTTGGTTTTGGAAAAGCTCCATCCAAGACCGCAAGAAATTGCAGCAAATTGTGGATGCAGCCAAGACTATTACACAAACCAACCTCCCTTCCATTGACTCCATTTATACCTCATGCTGCCTCGGCAAGGCCAACAGCATAATCAAGGATGAGATGCACCCTGGCTACTCCCTCTTCTCCCCTCTACCTTCAGGAAAAAGGTATAGAAGTGTGAAAACCCACACCTCCAGATTCAGGGACAGTTTCTTCCCAGCTGTTATCAGGCAACTGAATCATCCTACCACAACCAGAAAGCAGTCCTGAACTACTATCTACCTCTTTGGTGACCCTTGGACTATCCTTGATTGGACTTTACTAGCTTTACCTTGTACTAAACATTATTCCTTTATCATGTATCTATAATCTGTAAATGGGTAGATTGTAATCATGTATTGTCTTTCTGCTGACTGGATAGCACACAGCAAAAGCTTTTCACTGCATCTTGGTGCACGTGACAATAATCTAAACTGCAACTGTAACTGCTAAAGGCAATTTTCTCCCTTAACATTTTAATCTCATTAGATTTTTGAAACGCAAAGTGAATTTTGAAACCAAACACATAGCCACTTTGGTGCTGAGAAAGATAATTGCTAATTCCTTGATCATTTGAAATAAAATACCAATTGCTAAAAAGGGACAAAATGAGTGAGGCAAAAATTAATAGTGAGAATGAGAGAAAATGGTGATGTTTCTTCAATGTAATTTGATTTTTGTTTTCAGTAAGAAGGGTACATTTTGAAAGCTAAATTAATCTTTGACAGAAACTGGAAGTTCAAGAAGGGGGACAGAGAGCTAAGGAGGGAATTAAATTGAGAATTGTTTCTATATTTATTCAAGGTCAGCATTTATTGCCCATTCCTCAGTGCCTTAGTGATGGTAGTGAACTGCCTTTGCAAACCCCTGCAGTCCACTGGCAGCAGAGTACGTCACTTGGTTGCTATGTTTCCCTATGGGAGCAGTGAAGCTTCCATTTCTACAGATGCTGCCTGACCCGCTGTGTGTTTCCAGCTCATTTTGCTCATATCTGATTTATAACATTTGTAGATTTGATCTTTCTAAAACACCAGTGATTGTGATATGCCTTGGGACAACTAGGGAACACAGTTACTATCTGAATACCAGTTCTACGCCATCTGATTCTGCCAGCAGGACTACCTGTAACATCCGGAGGCAATACAGTGAAATCAGAAGGTAATGTTTAACATAATGTTAAAGGTCCAGATTAGGAAAGATTAGGTGCTTTTTAATCAATTTGTAACATTGGCATGATGACATAAATGTTAGGATGTAGAGGAAGTGCATCCTATAAACTACTATAACATATTTTTTTTATGTAAAACACAAGCTCAAGCTGAAAAACAGCAAAAACAGAGATGTTTTACTACACCTTAAATGATAAACGATTACATGGATTGCTGGACAGAGAACTGGACAATAACAATCATGGAATAATGGAAGCAACAATTGGTTGCTGCAGGAGAGGAATTCAGCATTTTGAATGGATGATCTAAATGGATTAATTGGCCTTACCTATTGGTCATTATCTAGCAAAGTTTTGGAACCCATGTGTCGAGGATTGTGCTGTTAGCACCAAAGAGAGACACAAAATGCTGGAGTAACTCAGCAGTCAGGCAACATCTCTGGAGAAACGGAATACGTGACATTTCAGGTCGAGGCCCTTCACAAGCATTTCCTCTATTCCTTTTCTCTAGAGATGCTGCCAGACCTGCTGAATTATTCTAGGATTTTGTGTCTATCTTCAGTGTAAGCCAGCATCTGCAGTTCCTTCCTACACATTTTGTACTGTCAGCATTTCAGTTTTAAATCAAAGCCCCAAGGAACAACACCAGACACCAATTTGTGGATTTTATCTAGTCATAGTCCTACAGTATGGAAACAGACCCTTCGGCCCAACTTTCCCATGCCAACCAACATGCCCCATCTACTCGAGGCCCTTCTGCCTGCGTTTGACCCATATACCTCTAAACATTCTATTATGTACCTGTTTAAACGTCTCTTAAACATTGTAATAGTACCTGCCACAACTTCCTTCTCCAACAGCTTGTTCCATACACCCACCACCCTTTGTGTAAAAAGTTACCCGTCAGGCTCCTATTAAATCTTCCCCCCCTCACCTTAAACCTTTGTCCTTTGGTTCTCGATTCCCCTACTCTGGCAAAACACTCGTACACCTCATTAAGGTCAGCCTGCATCCTCTTGCACTCCAAGGATAAAGTTCTAGCTTGCTCAACCTCTCCCTATAGCACAGGCCCTCGAATATTGGCAAGATCATTATAAATCTTCTCTGCACCATTTACAGCTTGGCAACATCTTTTCTCGAATATGGTCACCAAAGCTGAATGCTTTGGTGAATATTCTAAATGTGGCCTCAGCAACATCTTGTACAACTGCAACATGACCTCCCAACGTCTATACTCGTAGGTATTCTTGTTTAAATTTTGAAGATTTTGATGTTGGATTGTTGGGAAAATAGGCAATATATTCTTTTCAGTTAAGTGTTTTATAAACAAAACATGCACGATGACAAAACAAGAGATTATATTGTATACACAATTACATGAATGGATAATTCTAGCACAATTCTGAAAATACCAGACCTGTCCGTGCCTTCGATGTTTTCTATTCTCTCATCTATTGTGCACCAGCTGTCACTGTTAAATGGTGCAATTGCAGCCAATGAAGATGTCAACACTGCATTAAAGTCATTTTTAATCGAGAACAAAGCAGTTCACAACAATAATGAAGATTACCAATAGATAGATATTTTGAAATAATAGATATAACATTATGCATTGTCAGCATGCAAGTAATTGCAACTTGCTGCATCGCCAAGATTCAGTGAACGGTTTTCATTATCATTAAAGTGTACTGAAATGCAGAGGAATGCAATTCTGGTCGGCCCATTACAGGAAGAATGTAGAGGCTTCAGAGCGGGCGCAGAAGAGGTTTACCAGAAAGTTTGTGTGGGAAAGAACTGCAGATGCTGGTTTAAATCAAAGGAAGATTTAAAATGCTGGAGTAACTCAGCGGGACAGGCAGCATCTATGGAGAGAAGGAATGGTGACGTTTCGGGTCGAGACCCTTCTTCAGACCTTCTGACTTTCTGAAGAAGGGTCTCGACCCGAAATGTCACCCATTCCTCTCCAGAGATTTTACCAGAAAGTAGCTTGGATTAGGGGATATTAGTTAGATGGATGCAAACTTGGATCGGTTTCTCTAAGACGCCGGAGGTAAGGGAAGACCTGATCAAAGTATATAAAATGATGACAGGAATAGATAGGATAAACAGTCAGAATCATTTTCCCCAGGGTGAAAATGTCAAAGACAAGAGGGCAGATCTTTAAGATGAGATGGGGGAAAGTTTGAATGACGTGTGTGGTATATTACACAGAGGATGGTGGGTGCCTGGAGTGTGCTGCCAGGAGTGGTGGTGGAGGCAGATGCGATAATGGCATGTAAGAAGCTTTCAGATAAGCACAAATGCTTACAGTGAATGAAGGGATATGGATCATGTGCACGCATCATCTTTCAGCACAGACATTGGGGTCTGAAGGATTGGTTCCTGTGCTGCACTTTTCTGTGTTCGATGTTTGAAAGTAACAAGCAGTTTGTGCCTGACTGTGCATTGCAGGAGCACAGTAGTAAAGCATCTCCGTTTACTAGTGTGCCCCACAATACATAGTCAGGCATGAGGAGATTGAAGATCATGAGGAAATTGTAGGAATCGCATATTTTCAGAGATTGTCAAATAGAACATAATTTAATCTTTATTTTCTTTAAGGATGAAATATTTAATTGTCTTACTTATCAAGTTATATATTCAATTTTCTTCTTCTTTTCCTTCTTCATCTTCTCCTCCTTTTCCACCTCGGGCAGTCCCTCAGGTTCAAGGATGATTTGCTTTCATTTGTGGGTTCTGAGGTGACTGATGAGGCATTTGTGGACATTCAGATCTGTTGGTGTTGAGGTTATCATGAGGGTCCTGCAATTCTAGGTCACAAATTTCATATTGTAGAGTGACATTTGCCTTCATGAGGTTTATTTTAACATGGGCTATCTGTTGTCGTACAGCTTCCCCAGCAATTTCACTGAACAAGGTCACGATCCAGGAGCAGAGGTGTCCAGGACAACTGACATCAGGCTCTGCTGCATGGGTATTAATACCCATTCACGCATAAAGATGGACAGACACACACATGTCCAACCAGGCATTTACACACTTGCTCACTTGCAAACGCCAAATAATACTCATATACCTCACAGGTCCACTGTGTCTGCCATCACTTCATTTCAATCATTGAATGCAAATCATTAGGTCCTGATGACGTGTAAGCCTTTATCCCATAATTTTCCGGCTGCTTTGTCCCATATATTAATGCCCCTGTCCCACTTAGGAAACCTGAACGGAAACCTCTGGAGACGTCGCGCCCCACCCAAGGTTTCCATGCGGTTCCCGGAGGTTTTTGTCAGTCTCCCTAATGGTCAAAAGTGGTTTCCGTTTTAAAAATCGGTAATTTTTTGGTCGAAGCCGATTGCGATGCTAGTTGAAGGTGGTTGCTGGAGGACAAAAACCTCCGGGAACCGCATGGAAATCTTGGGTGGGGTGCAAAGTCTCCAGAGGTTTCCATTCAGGTTTCCTAAGTGGGACAGGGGCATAAGGGTTATACAATGTTTCCCTCCTATTTAAAAACGAGCCCACCTGTGTCATCTGGAACATTTGCAGTCCTGTAGCCGCAACTTAAATGAATGATTTAGATTTAGAATCAAAACACAATTTTTACATTTACAAATGATATCAAATTGGAAGACTATCAGCATTGAGGAGATTTACAATAGATTATAAGATATTAATATACTTGAAGAACAGTCAATAATTGGTAAATGTTGTTTGAAGGACATTAGCCAATATAGCAGAAGGAATGCCCCAATTTCTATTCAGTATCATGCATGGGCCCTGTTCCATCCTTTTGAGGAGGTAGCGACTTTAAAAAGCAAGGTGTTGGCTGCACCTTTTTCCTTTGGAGCAAACCAGAAGAGGCAGTTGGAAGCCGTAAAACTACAGAAGACAAGTGCCATCTCACAAACCACCATCCTGTTCACCCTATCGGCTATCTCCCGTCATATCTGACGCTTCAACAAGTGGGAGGGGACGTGTGTATGTGGGCGGGAAGGGTTTGCAAGGGGAGGAGGAGGACGGCTGTGGGGGGAGGGAGTGGCAGTGTGGGGGGCGGGGGAGGGGGAGGGGGGATGTGGGCTGGGAGGGAGGATGTGGTAGGGAGGAGGGGGTGGTTTGGATGAGAGGTGTGTGGGAGAGGGGTGTGTGTGGGCAGGGAGGGATTGTGGGGGAGAGGGCTTGTGGGAGGGACAGGGTGTGTGGAAGGGAGGGGTGTGTGGGAGGGGGGTATGTGTGGACAGAGGGGTTGTGGGGGTTAGGGGTGTGTGGGGTGGTTTGGTTGAATGGGAGAGGGGCCTGTGTGAGCAGGGGGAGGGTTGTGAGAGTTGTGTGGAAGGGAGGGGTGTGGGGGGGTGTGGGGGGTTGAGGGGGGAGGGGTGTGCGGGGACGGGTGTGGGGGGGAGGGGTGTTGGGGTGGAGAGAGTGGTGTGGGGGCAGGGGGTCATGGGGGGAGAGCTCGGAGAAATGATGGGGAAGACCCATGGGGGAGAGTGCAGTATCACAGGGAGAGCGGAGAAGCCAGTGAGGGGGGACCAGAGGGGAAGGGGTTGATGGTGCGATGGGGACTCACCACGGGCGCTGGCCGCTGGCCGCTTCGCTGGTCACTGGTCATTCTCCTCCGCCTGGATCAGAGTCTCCGCTTTCCGTTTGGTGACATTGGCGCCATCTCTGACTCCACGCCGGGCCGGGCTGGCCTGGTCGGCCATTTCCGGTCCCTCACTCCGAAAATTGTGTCCAGTTGGAGACCTCCGCCGGCCTCCCGTAGCTACAGTAAAGACACAATGGCACAGGAAGGGGCAGACCATCCCGCGGAGTGACAGTATAAGGGACCAATCCGTACGGCGCTGAATGGCAGGAGAAGCAATTGATCTGCACTCGCGTGGTTTTTAAGATTTTTAAACCTGGATAACTCTTACCAGCTTCCACCAATCGGAATGAAACTTGGCGCAATCGCAGCGCAGGAGAACGGTGAGTAAGCTGGCGAAAAATCGCAAACCGTTTTTGAGCAAATAGAATGACCGCCAAACCAGAAGATTATAAGATCAGAGTTTTAGTTATGTACTAGACTAAGTGGGACCCGTTGGGTCCCATGTTCACACAGAAGGACTGGTCCCCTGATGCAATATTCCACCTCTCCACCAATTCCAATATTGGAGGCCAGTGGGGGGGGGCTTTCTGGAGCGCTGGTACGGGTTCTTAGGGTGGCAGCTCAGTCCCTCAAGGCTGATGTGCTGGCAGCTCACTCACGGCTGGTGGGCTGGCAGTTGACTCATGGCTCTTCCTTGAAATTCCATTTCAAGCTGGGTGCAAGACCACCAAATTCAAATCCATTTTCCTACCATTTCAAACAGGGTGCAATGCCACATGAATTCAAGTGCAGTTTCAAACCACTTCAAGCAGGGTGCAAGGCCACCAAATTCAAGTGCAGTTTCATACCACTTCAAGCAGGGTGCAAGGCCACCAAATTCAAGTGCAGTTTCCTACCACTTCAAGCATGGTGCAAGGCCACAGAATTCAAGTGCAGTTTCCAACCACTTCAAGCAGGGTGCAAGGCCACCAAATTCATGCAATTTCATACCACTTCAAGCAGGGTGCAAGGCCACCAAATTCAAATGCAATTTCATACCATTTCATGCAGCGTGCAACGCCATATTCAAATGCAGTTTCATACCATTTCATGCAGGGTGCAAGGCCACCACATTCAAATGCAGTTTCATACCATTTCAAGCAGGGTGAAACCACCATAAAACCACACAAAACACCAAACTCAGTTCAATAGACATTCAGTGTGTTCAGTTGATTCAAGTTCAAGTTTAAGTGAGTTTATTATCATGTGTCCCTGATAGGACAAGGAAATTCTTGCTTTGCTTCAGCACAACAGAACATAATAGGCATTTACAAAAACAGATCAGTGTGTTCATACACCATTATATAAATATATAAATATATACACACATGAATAAATAAACTGATAAAGTGCAAATAACAGATAATGGATTATTAATGTTCAGAGCTTTGTCCGAGCCACGTTTAATAGCCTGATGGCTGTGGGGAAGGAGCTATTGCTGAACCTGGTCGTTGCAGTCTTCAGGCTCCTGTACCTTCTACCTGAAAGTAGCAGGGAGGTGAGTGTGTGGCCAGGATGGTGTGGGTCTTTGATGATACTGCCAGCCTTTTTGAGGCAGCGACTGTGGTAAATCCCCTCGATGGAAGGAACGATGATGGACTACTTTTTGTAGTCTTTTCCTCTCCAGGGAGCTCAAGTTGCCGAACCAAGCCACGATGCAACCGGTCAGCATGCTCTCTACTGTGCACCTGTAAAAGTTAGAGAGAGTCCTCCTTGACAAACCCACTCTCCGTAATCTTCTCAGGAAGTAGTGGCGCTGATGAGCTTTCTTGATAATTGCATTAGCGTTCTCGGACCAGGAAAGATCTTCAGAGATGTGCAGGAATTTGAAGCTCTTGACCCTTTCAACCATCGACCCGTTGATATAAATGGGACTGTGGGTCCCCATCCTACTCCTTCCAAAGTTCACAATTAGTTCCTTGGTTTAGCTGGTGTTGAGGGCCAGGTTATTGTGCTGGCACCATATGGACAGTTGCTCGATCTCTCTTCTGTACTTTGATTCGTCCCCATCAGTGATACGTCCCACAACAGGGATGTCGTCAGCGAACTTGATGATGGAGTTCACACTGTGACCGGCTACGCAGTCATGAGTATAGAGAGAGTACAGCAGGGAACTGAGCGCGCAGCCTTGAGATGCTCCCATGCTGATTGTTATTGAGTCTGACACATTTCCACCAATGCGAACTAACTGTGGTCTGTGAATGAGGAAGTCGAGGATCCAATTGCAGAGGGATGCGCAGAGACCCAGTTCTGCGAGTTTGATAACCAGCTTGGAGGGGATGATAGTATTAAATGCCGAGCTGTAATCGATGAATAACAGCCTGTTATTGATGAATCGATGAATAACAGATGATTCACAGCTCAGACGGAGTCGTGACGTCTCCCTGCCCCATCATGCAGAGACTGAGCCACACCCAAACTTCCGGATTTTATAACCCCTCCCCCACCCACCGGAAAAGGTGTGGCCTGCATGGCATGATTGACAGGAGAGTTATTCTCAACATTTTTTAAACACTAATAACACTTTTATTTTTCATTGATGGGAAGAATCCTCTCCACCTGCTGAGCGGAGGGGGACTGAGTAAGATGGCCAAAAATCACAGCCGTAAGTGGTAGCGTTTTATCTAAAATCAATATACAGTGCAAACAGGAAGTTACCCAAAGCACCCAAACCACCATTTGTAGTAGTGCCTTTTAACTTCAACCCAAAGCACCCAAGCCACCATTTGCAGTAGTGCCTTTTAACTTCAACCCAAAGCACCCAAGCCACCATTTGCAGTAGTGCCTTTTAACTTCAGCCCAAAGCACCCAAGCCACCATTCTCAGTAGTGCCTTTTAACTTCAACCCCACCCCCCCCCCCCCCCCAAACAACCATTTGCGGGCAGTGCCTTTTTACTTCAAACCAACCATATTTTCATTTTCAAACCACATTAAGGGCACTCACAGTTGAGTAGACATGTGTTCCGTGTTATTCAGATTTCAGAGAGACGTGACCCTCCGGCTTGCTCCATCTTGCAGAGACTGAATGAGGCACACCAATTCCTGGTTTTATAGTCCTCCCCCTCCCTCCAGCAGGGGCAGCAGAGAGAATGGAAATTTAAAAAAAAAACATTAATATCTCTCTGATTTGTCATCGATGGGAAAAATCCTCTGGTCCAGGAAGGCGGAGGGGGGCTCTGAGCGAGTTGGCCAAAAATGACCACCGTAGGTGGCTGCGTTTTCTCGGAAATCACAGCACAGCGAGCCAAAAGCAGTCAAGATCAGACTTTTAGAAATGTAGAGGTAGATAGATTGTGTATGTTACATGCATACTCATTAGTGATATTATAATCACATTCTTCATGTTTCTTTTCACTTTACGTTTACCAGAGAACAATTCTATTGCATCAATCTGAAAATAAAGTGAATGCTGGAAATACAATCTTTGTAATTACCAAAAGCTCAAAAATCAAAATTTTAAAAATAAAAAAAACACAAACCAGCCAGAAGTTTTAATGCTGTGTTAGACACTAGGAAGCAATCATTAAGTTCAAATTACACTTATTTATAAGGTCTTTGTCTGAATTCTTAATCAAAGTGACAGCAAAGATCTGCGTTGGATTTGAAAATACACCATTGATAATAATATGCAGAAGAGATGGAAGCATTTCTAGAGACCTTATGATTTAGTCCCTTAATCAATCTTTCCATATCATTTCCTTGGTCAATAGATTCCATTGTCTTCCACAGAAATTAAACAAAGACCAACTTATCCACTTGCGGGTGTGGTGTACTGGCATCACAAACCAAAAAAGAAGGGCCAAGATAAACACAACAACTAAATAACTGTCAACCTATCATCAATGGTGTGAAATTTAAGAGTAGGCAATTTAAGATTAAATTAATCATCACTTGAGAAAATCTGTGTTAAGAAATGAAAGGCAGCATTGATTTGTGGGAGAAATTATCTTTCACTAAGTTCCATTAACAAAAGTACAAGAGGACTGATGAAAGTTGATATTCTCTATGTGAACTTTCAAAAGCCAGTCACACATAGTACCACATACATAGCAGGCGTATTAACTAAATTAAAGTCCAAGGAATTGAAGGAATAGGTATGGAGTGCAAAAAGAAGAAAAAACAATAGTGATCCCTCATAAATTATTGGATGGTCCAACTGGTGCATTGTTTCCAATCCTGGATAACATTCTTTACAAGATTGCAAAGCTATTTGGAACGTTAATGCTATGGGTGCGAGAGTTCATTTACATAGTGTCAGTACATATATTTGGTGATTTCAGTATTGGGTTTTGGTTTCAGGTGTTTTTACAGAAATGTTCAAAATCATGAAGAGCTGAGATATATAAATGGAAAGAGGCAAAAGCGTTGGACTAAGGCAATTGGCAAATAAACCAGAGAGGACATGAGGATAAATCATTAAAGCAGTGAGTATGTAAGGTCTGGAATGCATTGTCTGGAAGGATAGCGGAAGCAAAATCAATAAACATTCAAGAAAAACATTCGAAAGGACTGTGAAGTTGGAGTGGGAGTGAACCAACGGGAAAATCCATGGTCTAATGGCTTCCTTCCAAGCTGAGATCAGAATCTAAAAACCCGTTGTTGCTTTTTCTTCCAATTGGAATGCTTACTTAATAACGTTGTTATCTACTTCTTGCATAGTCACAACCTTTGTTGAGCCTTTAAAGCATTATTTTAATGTTATAAACACTGTCCTTGGCCTTACAACTTTCTTCCTTCAATCCATCTCCAATTTAGCAGGTTTTTCGAGTTGTGGGACACAAGCAACGGGAAGCAAGATTCTTTCACTAAACCAATGTTATAAACCTGAAACATTAACTCTCTGTCTCTTGACAAAGATGATACCTAATCTGCAGAGCAATTCCAATATTTCTAATTCATTAATTTCAGACTTCTTCATGGGTATGGAATGTTTGCTTCGTTGCTGCTTCTGAGCTAAGATAAATATAGAAGTTAACAAAGCAAAGCTGCATTTACACAGGGTAACACGTTACAGTGATATAATGCAAGGGTTAAAATAAACTTCTCAATTAAAATAAAGTTGTCTGCTTTCAACACTCACCGAGTAAGCAGGCTCACTTAGAAAAACAATTTGGTGCTTCACAAAAATAAATTTGCTCACTCGGAAGAACAAGTCAATGATGAGGCCTCAGGTCATGCAACCTGGAGAACATATAGCAGTGAGACAAGACAATCCTTCCTTTCCAGAGACATCCAAGAATTAGCTTGACCTTTGTTCCTATACCGAGTTTAAGAAAACATAGTGACTTGTTTGTAGATTAGGGAGGAAATGCAGGATTATTGAATATGTAACTACATACTTTGAATGAGCTCCCAGGATTTCACCTCAGACGGGGATCTGGAACAGTTCCAGAACACTTAAGTGCTTGAGACCAGGCCGCTGTTAAAGGAGTTGCCAGCATACGGTAGAACAGTGTGAGCCTTAGTTGTTTTGTTGCTGTTTTATTGTTGCTTTAATTGCAATTTTAATTTTAATTTTATATTCTTGGTGTTCTTTCTCCAACATTATGGTTGTTCATATGTTCATTTTTGTTTCTGTATTGTTTGATAATGTGTTATATTTACCAATTGCAAAGCATAGTGATACTAGTAATAGAACTTCTTCATTTAACACAGAAAATAATGTTGCAAACATTTCTAGATCTGGTATAGCCCCAGTTGGAAAGTTGCTCAAGCAAAGTGCCTTTGCCCTCAAGCTGCGAATATCATCCAATCTGGCAGTGGATTACTACTATTTTTTTCTTCTTTGCAGCACCTTTACCTTTTTTAAAGAATGACATTGTCAATCTGCATTACACTATGAATTTAAATTCAACCTGGTCCTAGGCCATGTTCTGCACAAAAAAATCTAAAAGAATTTTGCAAAACACAATAGAAAAATCTTTCATTCCCCCGGATTGCACTTGATACAAAGCAACATTGAACAAAGCAAGGCTATTGCACCTCACCAAACAACTGTCATGAGTCAACATTTTTCTATTTAACTTTAATTCCAGTTAATACTAATAGTGGACTAGTCTACGTAATATTAATTTTTAGTGAAAATTGCCCTCCAGATCAAACAAAAGATCTGCACTTTCCTTCTGAGTAACATTTTCAGTTGTTGGTAGCATTTTTAGCTGCTACAAAGAGACAATACGAAGTGCATTTGGCATGATTTATATCTGATGAATAGTTTCTTCATGACGTATAGACTGCTGGTGAAGGAATGCTGATGTGTCTGAAATTAAATCCTACCTGCTTGTATTGTCAGCAGCAACAAAAAATCTTTATATGAATATACATCCCATGAGCAGTCTAAATCAATAACACTTTTAGTACCCTTCAGGCAATTCCATGAAGAATTTTAAAGAGGAAAATTGCAAACTAAGAAAAAGTCAGTCAGTCAGTCAGTCAATTTTATTTGTATAGCACATTTAAAAACAACTCACGTTGACCAAAGTGCTGTACATCAGTACAGGTTAATGTGCTACATACAATGGTACACAGACCTAACAATACATACATAAACCGTTTGCAGCGCCCCCTCAGAGGGGCTCAAAAATGCTAGGGAGTAGAAATAGGTTTTGAGCCTCGACTTAAAGGAGTCGATGGAGGGGGCAGTTCTGATGAGGAGAGGGATGCTGTTCCACAGTCTAGGTGCTGCAACCGCAGGTTCACCCCTGAGCTTAAACCTAGACCGCGGGATAGTCAGTAGCCCCAAGTCGGCCGACCTGAGAGACCTGGAGGTAGAATGGAGGTTAGAAGATTTTTTATATGGGGGGGGGGGTATGCCTGTTAAGGGCTTTGTATACGAATAAGAGGAGCTTGAAGTTGATTCTGTACCGTACTGGGAGCCAGTGGAGAAAGGCCAAAATCGGGGCGATGTGGTCCCTTTTACGGGTACCCGTCAGACGTCTCGCTGTGGTGTTTTGAACCAATTGCAGGCGGGACAGAGATAATTGGCTGATGCCAGCGTATAGAGAGTTGCAGTAGTCAAGGCGGGAGGAGATGAATGTGTGGACGATTTTTTTCAAAGTTGTCGAATTGGAGGAATGGTTTGATTTTTAGTTATGGTACGAAGCTGGAAGAAACTAGCTTTTACCACAGAGTTGACTTGCTTCTCAAACTTTAATGCGGAGTCAAATATCACGCCAAGGTTTTTGACATGCAATTTGACTAAGGAGGTTAGGCTTCCAAGGCTGCCTGGTATCATTTTGATGGAGTCGGAAGGGCCGAGTAGGATGACATCAGATTTGCTCTCGATTAATTGGAGGAAGTTCTGTGCCATCCAACACTTTATATCCTCGAGGCAGTCCATGAGGCTGATTAAATTTGACCGGTTGTTGGGTTTCAGAGGGAGATAGAGCAGTGTGTCATCTGCGTATGGCTTGGCCGAGGGGGAGCATGTACAGAGAGAAGAGAATGGGGCCTAGGATGAAGCCTTGTGGCACCCCGCTAGCTGGGGAAGAGAACGAATTGCCTATGTTGGTAGAGAAACTCCTATTTTTGAGGTAGGAAACGAACCAGCTCAGGGCAGTGCCATCAACACCAACCACATACCGGAGACCGTCAATTAGGATGGTGTGGTCCACTGTATCAAACGCTGCTCTGAGGTTGTGAAGGAGCAGGATTGCACAGTCGCAAGAGTCGATGGCGAGAAGCAGGTCGTTGTGTACCTTCAACAAGGCAGACTCTGCACTGTGGTGGGCCCTGAAATCTGATTGGAACCTTTCCAGGATGGTATTTTGGTGTAGGTAAGGCATTAGTTGATTTAGAATTACCTTTTCAAGGACTTTTGAGAAGAAAGGCAGTTTGGAAATAGGTCTGTAGTTACTAGGCAAGATGGGGTCTAGGTTAGGTATTTTCAGGAGGGGCTGGACCACCGTGTGCTTGAAACAGGTTGGAACAGTGCCAGTGGCCAGAGAACTGTTGATGATCGAGAGGATGCTGGGATCGGCTATTGCAATGACATCCTTTAGAAGGGCAGTGGGGACAACTTCAAGGGGGCAGGTTTCAAAGTGGAGAGAAGCTTTACAAGGGAGGATAGAGTAACGGGTTGGAAATACTCTAATTTAGAAGAATAGACCAATGAGACAGCTAGGTTAAGGGTTGGAGGGGAAATATTTGTTCAAATGTTCTCAACTTTACTGGTGAAAAATGTAGAGAATTCTTCGCACTTAGCGGGGGACCCAGCTAAGCTGGTACTGGGGGCGGGACATATGACAGAGGTAATAGTACTAAATAGGACCTTGGAATTATGAGCGTTTTTGGAAATAAGGTCGGAAAAAGTCTGTGTTCTCACAGACTTTACTGCTTCCTGGTATTTGAGAAGATTTGAGAAGATTGTTTCTCAGAAATTCAAAGGAAATTTGAAGATTATCACATTAAACCGTTTTGATTTTCTGCACTCTCTTCTTAGGGCTCTGGTGGTGTCATTGAGCCAAGGCCAACCTTTAGGCTTAGGCTTTTTCATTTTAAGAGGAGCAACAGAATCCAGGATGGAAGAGCAAGTCACTTCAACAAATCAAAATGAGAAATTATATCATTTTTAAAACTTGCTTTTTATTTGACGGGAACCCAGAAATGAAACTTCTAGCAGGAGATTTCCAATATATTGGATCGATTTCAAGTTTTATTTGGTCCGTTGTCGTTAAAATGATATAAATATCCTAACGGCACAGGATTGTCATATTGCAGGCATCAGATTGAATGGTCATGTGGGTTTATTAGTAGATACATTTTCTATTTTCAAAAGCAGACATTGAACATTTAGCCATTTGAATGGCATGAAATTCACTAGACAACCTCCTGCAAACATGTATTTCACAACTGTTCAACCTGCCAAAAGTATTCAGGCAATATATGAAGCTAGTTTATGCACCCCAGGGCAGTAAAGACATTATTAATTTAAACATTGCATGCTAATTGTAATATTTTACTAAGTACCTGACTAACTTGCCAAATTAGCAGGCCTCTGGCACAGCCTGTGGTTTACTGAATAAACATTATAATTTGTTGCTGGCAAAATGGGAAGGATACTTTTGTTGGTTCCCTTTGACCGAGATAGTTTCTGCCATATTTCCTGTCCCCATTTTATTCACAGTGTCAACTTAGGGCAGATTTATCAGCAACTCAAAAGCCAGGGCCCACTCCAAGGAACCAAGTTTCTTAATTACTGTGAGAACTTGGTGTTTCACTTCCATTTCAATGGCTTTCCACAAACTGCATGAAAAATAAAGTTGATGACCTTTCCAGTGTTCTCCCACGTAATCACCACCTGGTGGCGCCCGTAATGGCCGCTTTGCCAACAGTCTGCCCCGTCCCTTCTCTGTTTTTATTACTTTAAGTATATTAAATGTGTGTTTCAATGTTTCTTGGTATGTTTTATGTGGGGGGGGTGGGGGGGGAGGGATCCGGGGAGACTTTATTCAGCCACTTACTGCGACGGAGATCCGATTTTTCTACGTGTCACATCTCCATCCCCCCCTGCAGCATACAATGTGGAGTGGTGCGGTCTTTCCTGGAGACCGGCCCGGCGCATCAAGCCGCGAGCTCAGCGCTGACTTTAACATCGGGAGCTGCGATCTTTTGCCGAGGGTCGCCAGCAGAGCGCCGACCGCGGGGCCTGTGGACTTTAACACCGTGAAGCTGCGGTCTCCGATAAGAAGTGGCCGACTCGGGAGCTCCATGCCGCAGAGTGTTCCGATCCATCCCGATGCCGGGGTTTCGATCATCCCGCGAGAGGGCTTGAACATCAGACTGCCGACAGCAGCAAGTGCAGAGGGTTCAAAGGCCCCGACCACAGGTGAACAAAGGAGGAAGATGACTGAACTTTATTGCCTTCCATCACAGTGAGGAATGTGGATTCCACAGTGGTGGATGTTTATGTTAAATGTTATTTTATTTGGCTGTGTGTATTGTTGCTTTTCACTTTGGATGGCTGTATGGTAACTCAAATCTCACTGTACCTTAGTTGGTTAAGTGACAATAAATGCGGACTTGAACTTAAACTTGAACTCTGGGGTGAAGACTACAAAAATTAGGCAAGGACACTGCAATGCCATCCTCTGGCTTAGTTTTGCAGCCCTTGATGCCAGCACAGTGGTGCAGCTGGTAGAGCTGCTGCCTCACAGCACTGAAGACCCAGCTTCAATTCAGCATGTGTGGAGTTTTCTCTGTGCCTGTATGGCTTTCTTCCGGGTGCTCCAGTTTCCCCCCACATCAGAAAGACATGCGAGTTTGTAGATAATTGACCACTATACATTGCGCTTAATGTGTAGGGAGTGGATCTTCTTCTTATCGAGTCCTCACACAAGAGTAGATGCTGTTCAGCCAGAGCTGAACACACTTCTCGGCATCTGCATGCAATGGTGTCTGTCTTGTCGCTTCTTGTGCTTCTTATGTGTGGTGGTGGAAAGATTGGTGGAAACAGGGCCGCAACATGAACGCTTTCCTTGACCCCAGGGAGTGGATGAGAAAGCGGGATAGCATAGAACCAGTGTGAACAGATAATCAATGGTTGATGTGGACTTGGGCCAAAGGGCCTGTTTCCATGCTGTATCATTAAACTAAACTGAACATCACAAGACTTGTAAGGACAGAGTCTCAGCAGATCAGATTTCTAATCTCTGGGCTGCTCATGCAAAATGAGCACTGGTGAAATTAGGCCGTAAAATAGAATAATAAACTAATGTGTCACCTACTGCCATGACAAAAAGTAATCACAGATTCATTTCACTTATTCATTTTATTATTTTGCAAAGAGAACAACTGATGTTATCATGGCAATACCCCAACTAAGCAAATGCATTGCAGATTACAACACCAGCAGCAAGTAGATATTTGAGATATACATAGAAGAAGTGTAAGTACCTGCCAAACATATATACTTATGAGGGGTCTTTCCTTGCCAATCCCACTATGCAACCCATCAACATCACCTGAGCAGATTCCCATTTTGCGTGGTTTGTTCATAACTACTGGGATTGTTGGCCTGAAGAATCTTGGGGAATTTACACTGAACCCACGTGAAGGTCCATTCTGCTTTCCTTCTATTTGTTACCTTTCCTTTTGCCCATCACGGGGCATCATGAGCAAACATTCATGCCTCTCCTGCATTTCCACAGGTTATCCCTAGTGTCATATACACTCCACGCAAAGAAGAGCAAAATGGAATTCCTCTGGAAGCAAGGAACTGCAGATGCTGGTTTACACAAAAGGACACAAAGTGCTGGAGTAACTCAGTGGGTCAGGCAGGAAAATAGATTTGCTGTCAATTGAGAGTTGCCACTCATGACAGCCTTGATCTTAATTTATTGATCCTGGAAGAAGCTTATTTTAGTAATGTGTCTAATGAATCTTTGTGGATATTGTAATTATTGCTGTAAAATATAGACTTGCCTTTAAAATTTTTTTTAAACTTTTAAAATAGTGGCAGCACGACGGCACAGCAGTAGAGTTGCTGCCTTACAGAACCAGAATCCTGGGTTCGATCCAGACTACAGGTGCTGTCTGTACCGATTGTGTATGTTCTCCCTGTGATCCTGTGGATTTTCCCCAGGTACGCTGGTTTCCTCCCACACTCCAAAGACGTATAGTTTGTAGATTAATTAGCTTTGCTAAAGATTGTAAATTGTCATTAGTGTGTAGGATTGTGCTGGTGTATGAGGTGATTACTGATAGGCGCAAACTCGGTGGGCCAAAGGGTCTGTTTCCGTGCTGTATCTCTAAACTATATCTAATGATGGAAGTCGAATAGCTCCATTTGGAATTAAAGAATTATGACATTGCTCTTTGAAGTAGAAGGCTAATAATAAGTTGAATTTTGCAAGCACCCCTAAAACTCCCTTGTACGTTTGATGGTTTGGAAGTTATTACATCTTCAATTTGGAAAGGATATTCATCCTACCACACATATATTCAGAGCTTCCATTGCACTGTGCTTGCACTGATGAAGCAGAGCAACTCAAATTGTAGGCTCATATTTCATTTCCCCATTCATCACTTATTTTGACAATCAAAGCAATCACTCTGTCACAATGCAAATGTAAAAGCCAACACAAAATAAATTTCCAAAACAAATTCAGAAATCAAAGCATGTCAAATTGCAATGAAATGTCAACAAGTCATTGCCAAAACATGCATTGCTTTGATCTGTGGGTTGAATTTGTTTCTGGGGAAGATGGTATATTTAATTGAAGATGTTTCACAAACAGATCCCAACTGTGATTCAGGTAGATGAATGTTTGTGGGTAAACTTGAAATGTCAGCCATTCCCTCTCCCCAGAGATGCAGTCTGTCCCACTGAGTTACTCCAGCATTTTGTGTCTATCTTCGCTTTAAACCAGCAACTGCAATTCATAGAAACATAGAAAATAGGTGCAGGAGGAGGCCATTTGGCCCTTCAAGCCAGCACCACCATTCATTGTGCTCATGGCTGATCATCCCCTATCAATAACACGTGCCTGCCTTCTCCCCATATCCCTTGGTTCCACTAACCCCTAGAGCTCTATCTAACTCTCTCTTAAATCCATCCAGTGATTTGGCCTCCACTGCCCTCCGTGGCAGGGAATTCCATAAATTCACAACTCTCTACGTGAAAGTGTTTTTTCTCACGTCAGTCTTAAATTACCTCCCCTTTATTTTAAGATTGTTGCCCCTGGTTCTGGACTCGCCCAACATTGGGACATTTTCCTGCATCTAGCTTGTCCAGTCCTTTTATAATTTTATATGTTTCTATAATGCCCCCCTCATCCTTCTAAACTCCAGTGAATACAAGCCTAGTCTATTCAATCCTTCCTCATATGACAGTCTCGCTATCCCAGGGATCAATCTCGTGAACCTACACTGCACTGACTCAATCACAAGGATGTCCTTCCTCAAATTAGGAGACCAAAACTGTACACAATACTCCAGATGTGGTCTCACCAGAGCCCTATACAACTGCAGAAGAACCTCTTTACTCCTATACTGAAATCCTCTTGTTATGAAGGCCAACATTCCATTAGCTTTCTTCACTGCCTGCTGTACCTGCACGCCAACTTTCAGTGACCGGTGTACAAGGACACCCAGGTCTCGCTGCACCTCCCCCTTACCTAACCTAACCCCATTCAGATAATAATCTGCCCCCTTGTTTTTGCCGCCAAAGTGTATAATCTCACATTTATCTATATTATACTGCATCTGCCACGCGTCTGCCCAATCACCCAACCCGTCCAAGTCACCCTGCAACCTCCTAACATCCTCTTCACAGTTCACACTGCCACCCAGCTTTGTGTCATCCGCAAACTTGCTAGTGTTGCTCCTAATTCCCTCTTCCAAATCACTAATATATATGGTAAACAGTTGCGGCCCCAACACCGAGCCTTGCGGCACTCCACTCGCTACAGCCTGTCATTCTCAAAAGGACCTGTTCACTCCTACTCTTTGCTTCCGGTCAGCCAACCAATTTTCTATCCATGTCAACACCCTACCTCCAATACCATGTGCTCTAATTTTAGTCACCAGTCTCCCAAGCGGGACCTTATCAAAGGCTTTCTGAAAGTCTAGATACACTACATCCACTGGCACCCCTTCATCCATTTTACTTGTCACATCCTCAAAAAATTCCAGAAGATTAGTCAAGCATGATTTCCCTTTCATAAATCCATGTTGACTTGGACTAATCCTTTTACTGCCATCCAAATGCCCCATTATTACCTCTTTAATAATTGACTCCAGCATCTTTCCCACCACCGAAGTCAGGCTAACTGGTCCGTAATTCCCCGTTTTCTCTCTCACTCCTTTCTTGAAAAGTGGGATAACATTAGCTATCCTCCAATCTACAGGAACTGAATCTATTGAACATTGGAAAATGATCACTAATGCATCTACTATTTCTAGAGACACCTCCCTGAGGACCCTAGGATGCAGACCATCAGGCCCAGGGGATTTATCATCCTTCAGTCCCATTAGCCTACCCAATACTATTTCTCGCCTAATGGAAATTTATTTCAGTTCCTCTACCCCCTTAGATCCTCTGTCCTCCAGTACATCTGGGAGATTGTTTGTGTCTTCTTTAGTGAAGACAGATCCAAAGTACATATTTAACTCTTCTGCCATTTCCTTGTTGCCCATTTCACCCGTGTCTGCCTTTAAGGGACCCACATTTGACTTTGCTACTCTTTTTCCCTTAACATATCTAAAGAAGCTTTTACTGTCCTTCTTTATATTCCTGAACAGCTTCCCCTCGTACTTCATCGTTTCAGTCCTTATTGCCCGTTTTGTTTCCTTCTGTTGTCCTATGAAAGTTTCCCAATCCTCTGGCTTCCGGCTACTCTTTGCTGTGTTATACATCTTTTCTTTTAGTTTTCTTCTATCCCTAACTTCTCTTGTCAGCCACGGTTGCCTCCTACTCCCCTTAGAATCTTACGTCCTTTTTGGAATTAAATGATTCTGCGTCTTCCAGATTATGCCCAGAAATTCCTGCCATTGCTGTTCCACCGTCATTCCTGCTAGGATCCCTTTCCAGACTACTTTGGCCAGCTCCCCTCTCATGCCCCATAATCCCCTTTGTTCAACTGCATCACTGCCATTTCCGATTTAACGTTCTCCTTCTCAAATTGCAGATTAAAACTAATCATATTATGATCACTACCTCCAAGCGGTTCCTTTACCTCGAATTCTCTTATCATATCTGGTTCATTGGACAACAATAAATCCAGAATTGCCTTTTCTCTGGTCGGCTCCATTACAAGCTGCTCTCAGAATCCATCTCGGAGGCATTCTACAAACTCTCTTTCTTGGGGTCCTGAACCAACCTGATTTTCCCAGTCTACCTGCATATTGAAATCCCCCATCACCACAGTGGCATTACCTTTGTTACATGCCAGTTTTAACTCCTGCTGCAACTTGCACCCTACATCCGGGCTACTATTTGGGGGTCTGTAAATAACACCAATTAGTGTCTTCTTGACTTTACAATTCCTCAACTCAATCCACAGTGACTCTACCTCGTCAGTCCCTATGTCTTCCCTCGCAAGGGACTGAATTCCATCCCTCACGAGCAGAGCTACCCCCCCCCCCCCCCCCCCCCCCCTGCCCACCTGCCTGTCCTTTCTAAAGGATGTATAACCCTGAATATTAAGTTCCCAGGCCCGATCCTCCTGCAGCCACGTCTCAGTAATCCCCACAATGTCATATCTACCAACCTCTAACTGAGCCTCAAGCTCATCTACTTTACTTATACTTTGCGCATTCATACACTTCGTTCCTTCGCGCATTCATACTTCGTTCCTTCCTACACTGCCAGTCTATATAACCTGCACTACACATGTAGGCTTGTTTGTATAAAAATAATAATATTGCATTTTTCTCTGAAAGCTTCCTCAAAAATGAAACTGCACAGCCAGAGATATCTGAACATCTGAACAGGAATTATACCCCACATCGGATTCAAACCAAAATATTAAACAAATGTACATTTCGGAGTGTAGTTTTGAAGTCTCTGTTCATTAATCTATGGAATAATTGTACCTAGCAAATATTATATAATTAAATATTTGTTGCATATATTCGGAATACTTTCATCTTTCTGCCTCTTTTTTTTCTGAATCCGTTTATCTAATTCTTTCTGGATACATGATTCATACAGGGATAATGTTTCAGATAATCATTATCCTATCATTGTAACACTTTAAACAATGGTAAATGGGCCCCTGTTAGCAATATACAAAGTACTCAATAGTGCTCCTGATATTCCCATACTTCATTACAACAAACATTGACAAGAAGGTCAGGCATTAAAAATATTGATGAAGTGGCACACATTTCCAATGCACTCTGCAAAGAATGTCCGCAGGTAGCACCAAGCCTATTTCACCAAGCCCTAGCAGGTAGCACATTTCCACAAAGCCTAAATCCAGCCAATTATAATATATTTGTTAATGATAACTGAGAAAGCCTTCAGGTAATATCATGAGAAGATCAATCTATTCAGTCTGAAGAAGGGTCCTGACTTGAAATGTCACTAGCCCATTCCCGCCATAGATGCTGCCTGACATGCTGAGTTTCCCTAACACCTAGTGTGCAGCAGTAACTTTGGGTCTAATTGTTGAACAAAATTATGAATACAATCATGAATCTTACCAGTGGAAAAAATCATAGTGGAATTGTAATTAGTTAATTAAGATCCCAGACCATAAATATTGAATTCAGAAAAATTATATGAGCTGGGAACCAGAAACATTATGTCGAGGGTGCTGGTCATTCTTGCCGTGCACATAACTGTGGCTTATGTAGGTTAATTTGCTTGGTATAAATGTGATTTGTCCCGAGTGTGTGTCGGATAGTGTTAATGTGCGGTGATCATTGGTCGGTGCGGACTCGGTGGGCCAAAGGGCCTGTTTCCGCGCTATACCTCTAAACTAAACTAAACTAAACTGATCGCATACGATTATACAATAATAATCTATCAAAATTCAAGCATTATCAAATATTTACCTTGTGACAGATCCTTTCATTCAGTTTCAGAATGTGAGAGGTTAAACCATTCCACACCTGGGAAAATGCTGCCCAGTCTCCATATTGTTGCAATGATTTTTCAATCAGTGCTATAGCATTTGCTTGAAGGAAGGACTAAACCATTAAATTAAATAGAAACCTGCTGTGTGAATTTGATCTGGCGTGTGTCTCATTGGCAGTTTTTCAATTTAATAGACAATTATTTAATATTTTCCCTTGACATCAGTTTGTTCAAAGGGATAACTCAACCTGCCCCTTTAAAATCAATCATTGTATTATGGATTTTCAAAAAGGCAAAGGTCTGGAATTTTCAAAGTTGCCCTAGCTAATCTCTGGCTTGTATCTAAACCAAATACTTTTTGTGAGACAATAAAAAGAATAAGTATCAGTTCAAATCAGACAAGAAAATGTTCCTGACGTCAATGTTTCAAGCAATTATTTTCTATTAAAATGAGGAGGACACTGAACTTAACTCACATTGTTAAAATAATGATGGCACAGCTATGCTTCACAGATCAATAAATCAATCTGATCATTAAAATTGTAATCATCTAAATACATGGGGAGGGGTTGTGGGTATTGTGGGGGAAAGCGCGTAGGAAGATTTCAGAGAACGAACAGCTGAGGAAATGCTTAGAAGTGTTTTACTGCTAATTTTATGCAATATCTAGGCAAAAAAGAACATTTTCAAATGTTTTTTGGTAAGCTACAATAATAGCCTGAAAAGGGGAAAACATGTCCAGAGATGAGCAGTTAAAATAAAGCTTTATGGGTGGCATGGTGGTGCAGTGGTAGTTTCTGCCTTACAGTGCTTTCAGCACTAGAGACCCGGGTTCGATCCCGACTACAGGTGCTGTCATACGAAACATAGAAAACATAGAAACATAGAAATTAGGTGCAGGAGTAGGCCATTCAGCCCTTCGAGCCTGCACCGCCATTCAATATGATCATGGCTGATCATCCAACTCAGTATCCCGTACCTGCCTTCTCTCCATACCCTCTGATCCCCTTAGCCACAAGGGCCACATCCAACTCACTCTTAAATATAGCCAATGAACTGGCCTCAACTACCCTCTGTGGCAGAGAGTTCCAGAGACTCACCACTCTCTGTGTGAAAAAAGTCTTTCTCATCTCGGTCTTAAAGGATTTCCCCCTTATCCTTAAGCTGTGACCCCTTGTCCTGGACTTCCCCAACATCGGGAACAATCTTCCTGCATCTAGCCTGTCCAACCCCTTAAGAATTTTGTAAGTTTCTATAAGATCCCCTCTTAATCTCCTAAATTCCAGAGAGTATAAACCGAGTCTATCCAGTCTTTCTTCATAAGACAGTCCTGACATCCCAGGAATCAGTCTGGTGAACCTTCTCTGCACTCCCTCTATGGCAATAATGTCCTTCCTCAGATTTGGAGACCAAAACTGCACGCAATACTCCAGGTGTGGTCTCACCAAGACCCTGTACAACTGAAGTAGAACCTCCCTGCTCCTGTACTCAAATCCTTTTGCTATGAAAGCTAACATACCATTCGCTTTTTTCACTGCCTGCTGCACCTGCATGCCTACTTTCAATGACTGGTGTACCATGACACCCAGGTCTCGCTGCATCTCCCCTTTTCCTAATCGGCCACCATTTAAATAATAGTCTGCTTTCCTGTTTTTGCCACCAAAGTGGATAACCTCACATTTATCCACATTATACTGCATCTGCCAAACATTTGCCCACTCACCCAGCCTATCCAAGTCACCTTGCAGTCTCCTAGCATCCTCCTCACAGCGAACACTGCCCCCCAGCTTAGTGTCATCCGCAAACTTGGAGATATTGCCTTCAATTCCCTCATCCAGATCATTAATATATATTGTAAATAGCTGGGGTCCCAGCACTGAGCCCTGCGGTACCCCACTAGTTACTGCCTGCCATTGTGAAAAGGACCCGTTTACTCCTACTCTTTGCTTCCTGTTTGCCAGCCAGTTCTCTATCCACATCAATACTGAACCCCTAATACCGTATGCTTTAAGTTTGTATACTAATCTCTTATGTGGGACCTTGTCGAAAGCCTTCTGGAAGTCCAGATATACCACATCCACTGGTTCTCCCTTATCCACGCTACTAGTTACATCCTCGAAAAATTCCACAAGATTCGTCAGACATGATTTACCTTTTGTAAATCCATGCTGACTTTGTCCAATGATTTCACCACTTTCCAAATGTGCTGCTATCCCATCTTTAATAACTGACTCTAGCAGTTTCCCCACTACCGATGTTAGACTAACTGGTCTGTAATTCCCCGTTTTCTCTCTCCCTCCCTTCTTAAAAAGAGGGGTTACATTTGCTACCCGCCAATCCTCAGGAACCACTCCAGAATCTAAAGAGTTTTGAAAGATTATCACTAATGCATCCACTATTTCCTGAGCTACTTCCTTAAGTACTCTGGGATGCAGCCTATCTGGCCCTGGGGATTTATCGGCCTTTAATCTATTCAATTTACCCAACACCACTTCCCGACTGACCTGGATTTCACTCAATTCCTCCTTTGACCCACAGTCCCCTGCTATTTCAGGCAGATTATTTATGTCTTCCTTAGTGAAGACGGAACCAAAGTAGTTATTCAATTGGTCCGCCATATCCTTGTTCCCCATGATCAACTCACCTGTTTCTGACTGCAAGGGACCTACATTTGTTTTAACTAACCTCTTTCTCTTCACATATCTATAAAAACTTTTGCAGTCAGTTTTTATGTTCCCTGCCAGTTTTCTTTCATAATCTATTTTTCCTTTCCTAATTAAGCCCTTTGTCCTCCTCTGCTGGTCTCTGAATTTCTCCCAGTCCTCTGGTATGCTGCTTTTTCTGGCTACTTTGTACGCATCATCCTTTGCTTTGATACTACAGGTGCTGTCTGTACGGAGCTTGTACGTTGTCCCCGTGACTGCGTGGGTTTTCTCTGAGATCTTCAGTTTCCTCCCACACTCCAAAGACGAGCAGGTTTGCAGATTTATTGGCTTGGTATAAATGTAAATTGTCCCTAGTGTGTGTAGGGTAGTGTTAATGTGTGGGGATTGCTGGTCGGTGCAGACTCCGTGGGCCGAAGGGCCTGTTTCCGCGCTGTATCTCTGAAACTAAAACTAAACTAAAATAAAGCTTAATATGTGAAAGGAAACTAAAAGCTTAATATAAGATTAAAGATATACATATTTCTATTGTGCCTCAGGACAGAGAACACGAAGGATTAGGAGGACATTGGACTATCCAGCAGAGGCAGCTGAGGTGCAATGATTGAAACAAAGCATCTACAGTCAGCAGCATGACTCAATTGAATGAAGCTGTTTTTGAGGTCATGTTGTGGGAGTTCAGGGAGGTGAATTGTAATGTTTTCCAAACAAGTGCTAATAAGTATCATGTCCATTCCCACTGCCCACTGCAATTCTTATTGATAGTTGGTCAGAAAGGCTCAGAAGGTCCTCCTTCATGAACAGGGGAATTACCAGTCAGGTCCCACCATACCACCATGTGGGAAGGAACTGCTGATGCTGGTTTATACCAAAGATAGGCACATCATGCTGGAGTAACTCAGCGGGACAGGCAGCATCTCTGGATAGGAATGGGTGACGTTTTGGGTAGAGCCCCTTCTTCAGTCTCGACCCGAAACATCACTCATTCCTGTCCTGCTGATTTACTCAAGCATTTTGTGTCTATCCATCAGACAATAGACAATAGATGCAGGAGTAGGCCATTCAGCCCTTTGAACCAGCACCACCATTCACTGTAATCATGGCTGATTATCCACAATCAGTACCCCGTTCCTGCCTTCTCCCCATATCCCCTGACTCCGCTATCTTTAAGAGCTCTAACTCTCTCTTGAAAGCATCCAGATAATTGGCCTCCACTACCTTCTAAGGCAGACAATTTTCAAGACAATTATCCACAGATTCACAACCCTCTGTGTGAAAAAGATTTTCCTGATCTCCATTCTAAATGGCTTACCCCTTAATCTTAAACTGCGACCCCTGATCTGGACTCCCCCGACATCGGGAACATGTTTCCTGCCTCTAGCGTTTCCAAACCCTTAACAATCTTATATGTTTCAATAAGATCCCCTCTCAGCCTTCTAAATTCCAGAGTATACAAGCCCAGCTGCTCCATTCTATCAATACATGACAGTCTCACCAACCCACAGCTGTCTGGGAAACAATGATCTGCCGGCTTCAGTCAGCACCAGGCGGTCAACTGAGGTTCTCTAGGAGGAGTATGGGGAATCAGGGCTAGGCCACAGGCTTTGGACAATATGGCTGCTGCTGGGACTAGGAAGGCAGAGGATGGATGCTGTCAGGGAGTGTTCCCAAAGAAGGCAAAGCAAGACAGTGCAGATACAACCTCACTCTGGGAGGGACGGAGATGCCAACAAGTGTGAGGAATGCAGTTGTTGAGGTTTTAGGGGGAAAGAGGGGTAGGCAATTGTGATGGATAGGAAAGTGCAAAGGCTGAATGAAAATAATGTGTTCATATTGCATGTTCAAATAAAACAATGGCCATATTTATTTACAACCTAGAAGTTGCCTATTTCATTCCATTCAGTCTATGCCAATTTTCAAAGCAATCCCACTCCCCCACTAATTACCCCTGTAATGTATTCTCCTCCCATATCCATCAAATATTATTCTTATTTATTGTGCAAACAAAAGCAAAGAACACATATTCACAATGTTTTTTTTTTCAGGCTTAACTTTTATTCTTGTGAAGTAACAAGAAGTTTTAAGATCATTATAAATGAGGATACATCAGCACCTTGGGACAGAATGCTTAATTGGGGTAAGGAGGATTGCAGCATTATTAGGCAGGAGCTATGCAGAGTAAATTGGGATCAGTTGTTATTGGGTAAGTCCACATCTGACATGTGGGAGTCATTTAAAGGTCAGCTGCTCAGAGGTCAGGGCCAGCATGTTCCAGTAAGGAGGAAGGATAAGGATGGCAAGGTAAGGGAACCTTGGATGACCAAAGAGGTTGTAAATTTGGTTAAAAAATAGAAGGAAGCATATGTAAGATTTATGCAGATTAAATTAGACAAGGCCTTTGAGAAATATAAAACAAGTAAGAAGGAACTCTAGTGGGCTATTAGAATAAACAAAAGGGCCTTGAAATGTCATTGGTTAATCGGGTTAAGGAAAATGCAAGGCTTTTTATACAAACATTAAAAAACAAGGAGAAGGTAGGACTGCTTAAAGTCAACAGAGGAAATGTATGCTTGGTGTCAGGGGATGTAGGTGAAGTACCCAATGAGTACTTTGCATTTGTTTTTACCAAACATACTAGAGGGGCTCCTCTAGTATCTGTGGTTTTTACCAAGGAGCAGGATATGGAGGGAAATGAAATCAATGTGGGGAATACCAATATGCAGTTTGAAATCAAGAAAGGTAGTTTTGGTCCTCTTAAAGCACATTTTATTTCAGAGTCACGTGAATGACTACGTGAAGACCCCGCCAGCACGCATGCGCGACATATCGTTTACCGCATTGCGCAAAGACAGGCTGGGGAAGCGCTGCTCCACTAGCGGTAAGTTTCAAACCTGACTGTAAGTTTTTCAATTTAATTCCATGTCTGTTTCTCCTTGCAGGAAGCTCTTACAGAGTTTCTGCTGGAGACATCGCGAAATCCCCTACACCACGGGGAAATCTAGGCTGCGAGAATCGCAGGGATGCCTGGCTCGGGGAAACCCGGCAGCGGGGAAGGCAAACTGTGGGGTAAACCCAGCTCGGGGAAACCCAGCCGCGGGAACCGCGTGGAAGACACAAGCTGCGGGATGAACCCAGCTCGGTGAAACCCGGCCGCGGGGACCGTGTGGAAGACCAACCCGCTGGTGGAAGACACGGCTGCGGACCGCAGAAGAGCGGATAGCCTGCAGTATTTTTTCAGACTCCGGCAGCCCGGAGAGGTTCAACGGAGTCTGAAAGGCCTGGGCAGGCCAAGAGGGTTCCCCTCCGACATGGGTACGTCCTCGGAAGTTTTTTTTACCCATGTGGAGCATGGATAGGGTCCGTAGAGCGCTCATCCCACTGATGCTCCATCCTGATATGGTCCATGGAAAGGCATATATGCGGCAGTATACCGCCACGGATAAGCCCGGAGACTCGGCAGGAAGATTCACCGCCTGAGGATAATGACAGTGGCCGTTTATCTCGCATGGAGCGGAAGACTCGGAAGTATGTCCAGGGAACATACTGGAGTACACTCGTGAGGTTCCAGAAATTTCTGGCATGGCATCAAGACCTTCCCTAGCGAAGAAACCTGGAGGCCAGAGCTCCCTCGTGAAGCAGCAGCCACCTCACGCCATATCATTACAAGAACAGGTGCCGGCTGTGAGATACCATGCACCTGCAAAATTGTTCCTGAAAAGACCAGCAGTGAACAGCGCTATATGGGGGTACAACGCACACTTCAAAATGAACTGCTTCCAGAAGAACACCATCGGACCTGCCTTAAATTCCAAAACTGCAGGCTCAAGTAAGGCCAGCAATATCCAACCGCCGAATCCTCTCTTCAGGAAACCTGCCCAAACAGGTAAGACCCGGATGAAGAATATAAGCTGTCTGGCTTATCAAGGTACCACGGCAACAACACACCCCACACCTCTATCGACAGCAAGCGTTTCACTGAAGCTGGTGGCAGCTTCAAAGCTGTTCACAGGTCTTTCAGGCCAAGGCCCAAACCGGTCCTCAGGGAAAATTGGGTCCACGCACCCCAGCAATCCTACTCTCCAAATCTGGGACGGAAATAGAACCCGCACCAGGGGCCTTTGGGCTTACCACAAGACCACCAATAACCATGAAGGTAGGTGGGTCTGGTTCTTTCCGAAATATGAGGTATGTGAACCATTTACAAGTTGGTAAATTTACACTTGGTTTATGCATATGATCTATTTATAAACTAAAAGAAACATGAGATCAGTTTTATACTGCACAGTACACAAGCGAGACAGAGTTGCCCTTCAAGACAGGCCTCAGTTGCGACCCGCTCATTGTCACAATGGAATATACCAGTTCAACTCGCAAGTGCAGTATAGACATTTCTGAATAGGAAACTTCATTATTGTCTAACAACAGAGGAACAGTTTCCACTCACAGGGCTCACCGGAGATATTTGAAATTTAGCTGGATGGGGCAATGATACAATCAAAAGCATTGCAAAAATGACTAACTTCAGCTCCCAGGCTATTTACCAAATTACTAAAACCAGTGCTTTGGCTGCTCGGAGCTAAAAAAGTTATTGTTATGGCCTATCTGGATGATGTTCTAAAACGCTGTATTTTGCCAAATTAGCGGTATCAGCCACAAACTATATTTCAGAAATTGGGTTCTCATCCATCCAGTTAAATTTGTTGATACCAACTGAAATTATTGATTATTAGGATTTCCTTTTAACTCTATTAAATGGTCTGGGATTGGCAATATATTGGCTTTCAGCTGTGCTATTTGCGCCTTTGCATAATCAGAGCTATACAGCGTGCAAAGGAGCAAGCTCTCAAGTAGCATGTAGGTCATTGCTACCAGACCTATGCTATTCCCAGCTGAAACTATCAAAGTCACCATGGTGGACAAACAGTATTTAGCATTGCTCCACTAACCTTCATCAGTAACTCTTCAGTTAATTACTCACTGATGCTATTGCTCAAAGATGGATAATTACTAATACCATCTTTAGTTACGGAGGCGGATGTGTTTGCATGAGTCGCCAATTGTTCAGTTATATGGTATCAACTACCTATACGCACTAGGTGCATTCTGTGGATTAAAGGTTTGTACGAATATGCATAATCTGCATGCTCAAGTCTAACTTGATACACTCTGGTGCTGTTATATGCTAATCACATGGGTGCAATCAAGTCAAAGTATCCGGTGATAGTTTACCTAACCTCATTTGGCATTGGTGTATCATCATGAAAACGCAATGACAACACAGAATGGATGTTGGATTGCAAGTATTTAAGGATGTTGTGGGCTCGATGGAACACCAAAAGATCGAGATGTTTGCATCCAGGCTCAATCACCAGTTGCAAATTACGTGGCCTATCAGTGGCGATGGATGCATTCTTGCTACACTGGAGAAGAATGTTCTTTTGTTTCCCTCCATTTTACCTCATCAGACGGGTCTTGCAATTTCCCACTTCAGGCATTTTTGTAGTGCCTGATTGGCCTATACAGCCATGGTTCCCGCTGATGTTGGGAATGATGATAGAACCTTATATGGTTATTTCCAGGCACAAATACCTGGTTAGCCGTGACTCAGGACTCCATCCTCTGCATAACATAATCAATTAATTGACTTGCAGACTGGGAAGACCATTCCTGCGGCTCGGATTGTTAAACCAAACCATGGACGTGCTCACTGCAATTGCAGGGATAGCACCAAATAAGCAGTAGGGAAATGGGAATTATTTTGTTTTATACTATTATTACATATAATTCGGCTGAAGTTCAGTTCTATATGGGGTTTGACAATCATTAATAAAGTGCCATTTACTGTGCCCTACATGCCTTCTCATCATATTGGATGCGGGGAGCAGAATCCACTCTGTCGGGTCTCACCTGATATCTAGATTATGAAGGGTATCTTGAACTCGAAACTTCCCAGGCCAGGTATGCAGAGATATGGGATGTTAACATTGGAATATCCCTGTCCTTGGTCAAACTCACTTACCAAGTAGTTATGCTCATGGCGCTGAGTTCAGTGCACCAAGTCCAGTTTTTGCATAGCTGTGACTGGACAGGATGATTATTTCTGCAGGCAAAATAACATTTATGTTTATGACTTGATCAGCAGAATACACCAGGGACATTAGGTCTCAAACTAGAATTCTTGGCATATCCCATGGACCTTTGGTTGTGTGTGGCCACACATCTACACCAGTATGTCAAGGTCATTAGAGCCTTAGAGACTCTGAACTAGCTATGATTGTTAGTCACATAAAGCCTCATAAGAAAATATCACTACAGACCATCTCCAGGTGGTTAAAACGGGTTCTGGGATACAGGAGTGAACACACTGACATTCAAGTCTCACTCCACCCAGGCTGCAACAATATCAGCAGCAGGGGATGGACGTTTCGCGGGACCACATCCTAGCGGCTGCAGGATGGTCAAATGAACGATCTTCCAAACATTTTAGAAAATGCCCTTTGCCAGACCGGGGGTATTTGCCAACTCTATTTTAGGTCTGTTTTATAGTTTTCTCCTGGTTGAGGGAGGTTACTATTATCATTATTTGTCCATTAATAGCATCAACATGTCTATATCTATGTCATGTCTGAATGCATTATTAATATTCACTCTTCACTGATGTAGTGTGTGATGCATGGACTCGTCTCCATGGCATGAAATCACAGAGCTTTGAAATCTTCACGTAGTCACTCACATGACTCCGAAGTAAAATAGTAAAATTAAACGAGAACTTACCAGTTTGAAGTTTGATCTTTATTTTATGAGGAGTTGCGTTGAGGGATTATGTGCCCTCCGCTCCCAACCCTCTTTTATAAAGGTCAACTGGTATTTTAGTTCTTTTATCCTACTATATTTAGTCAACCTGTTATCTGTAATTTCACACCGCTGCTTTGAAGAATGTTGCGCATGCATGCTGGCGGGGTCTTCACGTAATCCCTCAACGTAACTCCTCATAAAATAAAGATCAAACTTCAAACTGGTAAGTTCTCATTTAATCTTACTATTAAGGTGGATAAATATGCAGGGTCAGATGGGGTCCATCCCAAGTTATTGACAGAAGCAACCAAGGTGATTGCAGGGGCCTTGAGAAAGATCTGTGTATCTCTTCTAGGCACAAGCATGGTCTGTAAGAATGGAGACCAGCCAATGTTGTTCCTTTGTTTAAGAGGGAAGTAGATATAATCCAGGGAATATTGGGCCAGAGCCTCATGTCAGTGGTTGGGAAGCTATGGAGATTATACTTTGGGATACGATTTCCTCTCCTTTAGAATGGGTTAATTAGTCAGCATGGCTTTGTCTGCAGCAGATTGTGTTTTACAAACTTAATTGAGTCTTTGAGAAGATGACAAAGGTAGTTGATGAGGGTAAGGCACTTTATGTTGTCTACATGGATTTTAGTATGGCACTTGATAAAGTCCCTCATGGTAGGCTGATCCAGAAGATTAAGATGGGTGGGATCCAGAACTCGCTTACTAATAGAAAATAAATGTTTGCGATAGAAAGGTGTTATTCTGTCTGGAGGTCTGACCAATGGAGTTCTGCAGGGATCTGTGCTGGGACCTCTGCTGATGGTGATATATATAAACTTGGATGTAAATGTAGATTCTTGGTATGCAATTGGTTAGTAAGTTGGCAGATGACACCAAAGTTGGTGCAAATGCGGAGAGTAAAGAAGGATGTCAAAGTATACAACATAATATCAATTTGCTGGAGAAATGGCAGATGCAGTTTAATCCAAGCTAGTGTGTGGTGCTGCAATTTTGGAGGTCAAATGTAAGGAAAAACCATACAGTCAATAGCAAGAATCTAAATGGTGTCAAGTTGGGAAAAGGGGAAGTACAATGGGATCTGGGGATCCTTGTACATCAGTCTAAGCGTGCAGCAGGCAGTGAATAAAGCGAATGGCATGTTGGCCTTTATAACAAGAGGAATCGAATAAAGGAGCAAAGATGTCCTTCTGCAGTTGTACAGAGCCCTAGTGAGACCACACCTGGTGTATTGTGTGCAGTTATGGTCCCCTAATTTGAGGAATGACATCCTTGCTATTGAGGGAGTGCAGCATAGGTTTACAAGGATAATTCCCAGGATGGTGGGACTGTCATATGCTGAGAGAATGGAGCAGCTGGGCTTGTACACTCTGGAGTTTAGAAGGATGAGAGGCTATCTCATTGAAATGTATAAGATTGTTAAGGGCTTGGACACATTAGAGGCAGGAAACATGGTCCCGATGTTGGGGGAGTCCAGAACAAGGGACCACAGTTTAAGAATAAGGAGTAAGCCATTTACAACGGAGACGAGGAAACACTTTTTCTCACAGAGAGTGGTGAGTCTGTGGAATTCTCTGCCTCAGAGGACAGTGGAAGCAGGTTCTCTGGATGCTTTCAAGAGAGAGCTAGATAGGGCTCTTAAAAATAGCAGAGTCGTGAGATATGGGGAGAAGGCAGGAACGGGGTACTGATTGGGGATGATCAGCCATGATCACATTGAATGGCGGTGCTGGCTCGAAGGGCCAAATGGCCTATTCTTGCACCCATTGTCTATTGTCTATTAACACCATTAATATACAGAGGGATCTCGGGCACCAAGTCCAGCTTTATAGGATTTTGTTTAGGCCATATTTGGATGATTTCTAGGACATTGTGTGCAATTCTGGTCACCCTAATACAAGAAGGATGTGGAGGCTTGCGAGAATGTGCAGCAGAGGTACCAAAATGCTGCGTGGCTCAGAAGATATTACCTATAAGGTGAGTGAGGTCAGACAAATTGGAATAGTTTTCTCTGGAATATCAGAGGCTGAGGCAAGACCTGATAGAAGTATATAAAATTATGAGTGGCATAGATAGCATAGACAGTTAGAACCTTTTTCTCAGGGTGGAATATCAAAATCTAGCTTCGAGGTGAGAGAGACATAATTTAAAGGAGATATGCGGGGCAAGTTTTTTATGAAGAGAATGGTTAATGCTTCCAGGGATGATGGTGGAATAATTTAAGAGACATTTAGATAAGTACATGATAAGCAGGGATGGAAATATATGGATCACACGCAGACAGATGAGATTAGTTTAACTTGATATCATATTGGGCATGGATATTGTGGGCTGAAGGGCCTGTTTCTAAGCTGTTTTATGTAACGATGGCTATATATTTAACTGGGCTTCCATGTTTGTTACTCACATTGATCACATCAGCATTCTCGCTGGTTCACACCTACTGGTCACTGGACATTGATGTGTGCACTGGTGCAAAGGTCATCATTTTGCATCTGAAAGGCAAAAGATAAAAAACTAACTGGAAGAAAACCAGGAACCAGAAATCCATACAGCTTCACATGGTGACAAAACAGAAACCAATTCTGCCTGGTTAGCAACGAGAAGGAAGGAAAAGTGCCCCATAGTGTCAAATATCTGGTTAATTCATATTGCATATGTTTGATATCTATATAGCAAAATACTTCACATGTTTACAGTAAATAAACTTACCAGAAACAAAGCATTCAATTGTTCAAACATATTCCTACCTCGCAGCAAGTTGTTAGGGCTTTTGGGAATCACCACCCCACCCCTTTCAACTGTTCTTTCCACTGTTGATATTGTGCCAGTGTCAACCGATCCACCTTTTTAAAGTTAATAAACCATTTCTTACATTCTTTCACGCCAAGTGAGACATGTGATATTTTGTGACCTTCCCTTGTCACTTTCACACAAGCTTTGCAATGTTGTACAGAGGTATTGAATGGTTTTGTATGAGATCAAATAATGTTCTTCTATAAGTACTTTAACAGCAACTGTGGTTTCCTTGCTGATTTTGTCATGAATACCATGTTCTTTCTTCAGGCATTAATAATTAACCAGTTAACTTATACTAAGCTACAGTGTAACAATGTATATGATGTACATCAGTCTTATTTGCTATTAATTGCAATTAATTTGAGAAATACTGTTAATCACAATTTAAAGTTACTTTCTTGTTCCCCAATTTCCATGGGTAATAATTATTTATTTTTGTCATGCAAATAATGTCATCTGACAGGGACCTCAAATGTTCATTCCTCAAGCTTTTTTTGAGATAAATTGACCAGAGTGTACTTTATTCCCACTCCATCGCAGTTGACAGCAGCAGGGCTGCACCAGAAACACTCAAACATACTCACATGAGCAATGTTACATTAGTTCCATAATCAATCTTGTTTTTTTTTTTCTTGTTACCTAATTTTGGGTGGAAAAGTTACTTATTAGTTATTGCATTATTCTTTTTTTTAATGCACCCATTTTACACCCTGACCAGTCTGAAGAAGGGTCTCGACCCGAAACGTCACCTATCTCCTTCGCTCCTTAGATGCTGATGCACCCGCTGAGTTTCTCCAGCCTTTTGTGTACCTTCGATTCTCCAGCATCTGCAGTTCCTTCTTTAACACTTTGTCTACTCCACTGCGATATCTCCTCAAGGTATGCCTACTTTGAAGAAGTTCTCCTCCTCCCTACGGAGACAGTTTCACAACCTCCTCTCTAACTGCTATCTCTCGTTTCCCTGATTCCTGACCAGTCTGAAGATGGGTCTCGACCCGAAATGTCGCCTAACTCCTTCGCTCCTTAGATGCTGATGCACCCTCTGAGTTTCTCCAGCCTTTTGTGTACCTTCGATTCTCCAGCATCTGCAGTTCCTTCTTTAACATATTACATTAAAGGCTTCCATGCACCAATGATGGCACTAGGTATTAGATATCAATCTGCAGACAAATTATATAAAATTGGCATTTTTTAAAAATATGTTTATTTTCCAGGATCAGGGCATTGCAGGTAAGGGCAGCATTTATTTTTTTTATCCCTATAAACTCTTAAGAATGAATATCTCTGTGGGATTAATTCATTATATTCTTGGATCATTCCAAGCTGCCATCAATGTCATTTAACAGACCCAAGATAGAGTTGTATTCCTGGATGCATCCATCCAGTGACATAAGCTTTGTAAATGTAAGTCTTGCAAGGAACAAGACACACATTGTTTTTTTTTAATGAGTAAGAGGGTTTAACTAAATCTATGAGAATATATATAGATGATGCTCATGTACGGTAAAGGTCCAATATTCCACTATCTAGTTGTTTGAAATCCTGAAGATTGGCACCAGTTCCCTAGGTTGTGTTTCCTGCACTCTCTTTAAGTTCGCCACGGCCTTGCATCCCTTGCTCCATTTAAAATAAAGTCGGGAAGTTGCCTGATAATCGGAGTTTTACACTACAGTATATTTAAATATTAGCCTTCACTTCCTGACTACCTAGACGGTGCCCTGCAATGTCACATGAGAAACCATCCTCTCGACCATATCATTTATTTTTGCCATCCATCAAACAGATGTTCTATTCAATCTGTTTGTAGGAAGGAACGACAGATGCCGAAGATAGACATAAAATGCTGGAGTAACTCAGTGGGTCAGGCACCATCTCTGGGTTTGATAAGGTCCCACATAGGAGATTAATGGACAAAATTAGAGCACATGGTATTGGGGTAGGGTACTGACATGGATAGAAAATTGGTTGGCAGACAGGAAACAAAGGTTAGGGATAAGCAGGTCCCTTTCAGAATGGCAGGCAGTGACTAGTGGGGTACAGCAAGGCTAGGTGCTGGGACTGCAGTTATTTACGGGATTGTTAGATGACAGTTAGATTAAGCGATTAAAAGTAACATTAGCAAATTGGCAGATGACACAAAGCTGGGTGGCAGTGTGAACTGTGAGGAGGATGCAGGGTGACGTGGACAGGTAGGGTGAGTGGGAAGATGCATGACAGATGCAGTTTAATGTGGATAAATGTGACTTTATCCACTTAGTGGCAAAATCAGGAAGGCAGATTAATATCTGAATGGTGTCAAGTTGGGAAAAGGGGAAGTACTATGAGATCTGGGGGTCCTTGATCATCAGTCACTGAAAGTAAGCATGCAGGTACAACAGGCATTGAAGAAAGCAAATGGCATGTTGGCCTTCATAATCAGAAGAGCAAAGAGGTCCTTCTGCAGTTGTACAGGACCCTAGTGAGACCACACCTGGAGTGTGCAGTTTTGGTCTCCAAAATGAGGAAGGACATTCTTGCTATTGAGGGAGTGCAGCGTAGGTTCATGAGGTTAATTCCTGGGATGACAGGACTGTCTTATGGAATGGAGCAGCTGGGCTTGTATACTCTGGAATTTAGAAGGATAAGGGATCTTCAAGTCAAGTTAATTTGACCCATACACATACAAGGTGTGCAGTGAAATGAAAGTGGCAATGCCTGCGGATTGTGCAAAACCTACAGAACAGAATAGAACCAGTATTTACATATTAGGGAAAAAACAGCAATTACAACACAACAGTAAATTGGTACAGTAAATTAGCCCCTGGTGAGATAAGAGTTTACAGTCCTAATGGCCTGTGGGAAGAAACTGTCTCATCCTCTCTGTGACAGCGGAGGCGTTTGCCTGACCGTAGCAGCTGGAACAGTGCATTGCTGGGGTGGTAGGGGTCCCCCGTAATGTTGCTGGCTCTGGATCTGCACCTCCTGGTGTATAGGTCCTGCGGGGGGCGAGTATAGTTCCCATAGTGCGTTCGGACGAACACACTACTCTCTGCAGAGCCTTCTTTTCCTGGACAGAGGAGTTCCCAAACCAGATTGTGATGTTGCCGGACAAGATGCTTTCTACAGCTGCTGAGTAGAAGCACTGAAGGATCCTCAGAGAGACTCTGAATTTCCTCAGCTGCCTGGGGTGAGGTGGTAAAGGCGCTGCCTTGCCTTGCTCACCAGTGTGGCAGCGTGTGATGTCCATGTGAGATCTTCCGTGATGTGGACTCCCAGGTATTCAATGCAGCTCACCCTGTCCACAGTAGCCCCATTTACCTCCAGTGGTGTATACGTCCTCAGATGTTGTGCCCTTCTAAAGTCCACAATCAGCTCCTTAGATTTTATGACATTCAAGAGGAGGCTGTTGTCCTGACACCAGAGTGCCAGATAAGCCACCTCCTCCCGGTAGGCCTTCTCATTGTTATCGGAGATCAGGCCCACCACCAAAGTGTCATAAGCAAACTTGATTATAGAGTTGGAGCTGAACCTGGCCATACAGCTATTTTTGTGCAGGGAGTACAGTAGGGGCCTGAGGATGCAACCCTGGGGGGATCCTGTGTTCAGAGTGAGGGTGTTTGATGTATTTTTGCCCATCTTGACTACCTGGGGCCTGGCAGTGAGAAAGTCCTGGAACCAGGCACATAGGGGAGTGTTAACCCCAGTTCCAGCAGCTTCTCAGCAAGTCTGGTGGGGACTATCGTATTGAAGGCTGAACTGAAGTCAATGAACAGCATCCTCACATAGCCCCCTTCTGGCTGTCATAGAAACATAGAAAATAGGTGCAGGAGGAGGCCATTCGGCCCTTCGAGCCAGCACCACCATTCATTGTGATCATGGCTGATCATCCCCTATCAATAACCCCTGCCTGCCTTCTCCCCATATACCTTGACTCCACTAGCCCCTAGAGGCCTATCCAACATGTCTGATTGTCCAGGTGAGAGAGAGTGGCGTGCAGAACCTGGGGGACCGCATCGTCCATGGATCTGTTCGGCCGGTATGCGAACTGTAGCGAGTCCATGTTGCAAGGGAAGAAGGATCTTATTGAAACATTTAAGATTATTAAGGGTTTGCACACTCTAGAGGCAGGAAACATGTTCCCAATGTTGGGCGAGTCCAGAATCAGGGGCCACAGTTTAAGAATTAGGGGTAAGCCATTTAGAATAGAGATGAGGAAAAACTTTTGTGAATCTGTGAAATTCTCTGCATCAGGAGGCAGTGGAGGCCAATTCTCTGGATGAGAATTAGAAAGAGTTAGATAGAGCTCTAAAAGATAGCGGAGTCAGGGGATATGGTGAGAAGGTAGGAACTGGGTACTGATTGTGGATGATCAGACATGATCATATAGAATGACGGTGCTGGCTCGAAGGGCCGAATGGCCTACACCTGCACCTATTGTCTATGGTCTATTGAATTGGAATAGGTGACGTTTCGGGTCAGAAGCTTTCTGCAGACTGGATTCTATTCAACCTAAATCATTAACTTTGTTTTTTTCTTCACATGTGCTGCCGGTCCATGCTCTAAGAGTTAACCTCGTGCCGCATTCTTGTTGGCAATGTCGTTTTCAAAGTGTCTATGCTCCTGATCCATGATGGCAGAACCAAGTTCAAGTCTGAATTTGATGGCACTATCTATGAGCGTCTGACATTCCAGGTCCTGAATTCCATGTTGTAGAGTGAAGGCTGGCTGTGCCTGGTGCCCTGCACATCAGCCACCACACAGACTCAACAAAGCAAAGCCTTGATCAAGTTGACAAGGTGGATCAACGTGACAGGACACTCGACTCCGCTGATCACATTGGTGGGCACACGCATAGGTACATAGGTACAATCTAGGCACTCACTCTTACACACTGACCCCCCCCCCCCCACATGCTCCTTACTCCTCCACCAGGAGCAAATATAATTCATTAGGTAACAGACGTATTGCTTACATTTGTGATTTTACCCATTAGTGCTGACTGAGGAGAAATTTATTTAGTCAGAGGTAGTGAATCTGTTGAATTTATTGCCACAGAAGTCTGTGGAGGCCAAATGAACAGATATTTTTAAAGTGGTGCTAATCCCCCTATTGCTTTGGGTTTATTCAAGTGTATTCTATGGGAATATAATCCCATATAAAATTTGTAATATCTGAATCCGGTTTTTTTTTAAACTTTTTTGGTAGGTATATTGGAATTGATTGGAACAGGTACAAAATTTGTGGTAGAAAACTCATTTTTATAGCATTTATTCGGCATATTAAAGACATCGGAAGCATTTTCCAGAATGTAATCAAATTATATAATTTCTTAAGTATGGGACAAGCTTCTGATCAAAGATCCTATAGCAAGCAACATAGACCACTCCTTCGAAATACAATGGGCTAGCATGGGATATGCAACGGAGCAGAACATGGGCCATTTTTCATCCATTTCAGTGACCCGACCCGACTTGCAGTGTAATCAGCGTTGCAGGGGAACAGTTTGTGTAAATAAATTATAATTCTGAAAATGAGGAGAAGATTTTTACCAAAGAACTTTTATTTTTACGAGGATGTTTCCGTAACCGGCTTCCGTCTCTGCACTAGTATCTTTGCCCCGTTATGGGATCTTTGGTGCGAAGATGGAAGCCGGTTACGGAAATGGGGCCGAAAATTACCCATGAATCTGCCCATGACCGTACTACGTCTTTTTCGTCGAGTGATCTATCTTGCTTGCTATAGGATCTTTGCTTCTGATGGTGCCAGCAAGTCTGGGGCCCTGATCAATGTTGCATTGTCAGTTGACAGATGGATGAGATTTCTGCAAAGAACATCATAGGAAATGTAAAATGAATGAGGTTAATTGGTTCTCAGCAAGAGCCTTTTATATATTGTAAATAATGTTGTGAGACAGTTGCCCTGTTAAGTGTCGATTGGTTGAAATGTTAAACCCTGTCTGGACTGTTTGAATCCCAGGGTAAATGTTGCATATTCAAGGTTCTGTTAGCCTCTTCCAGAAGCTTCACCTGCAACAATATAAGGAGATTTCTGTAATTGGCGTGAGTACCTGTCAGTAATGTATTATTGTAATTCGTTATACTTGATTGGATTGTAAATGTACCACCCCACTGTAGTTCGGCCCCTCAAGGTTCGGGGATCTATAAAAGGCAGCCCCCACGAGGTCTGTGGTCGATCTTCTGGAAGAGCGCTTGGGACTGCGTGACCTTTGGGAGTGTTTCCGCTTGCACGAGGCTAAGGGGCTTGGCCAAGCTGATACAAGGATCGAACCTGCAGTGGTTTAGGTATCGTATTTGTTGTGCTTTCTAAAAATAACGCTTAGTTGTTCCAGTGCTTAAATCAGTGGTTTATTGACTGACCTAGACTGGGGAGAAGCTTAGAAATAACTTATTTACACTCCAACAATAGAACCTGCTGCTGCCTCGTGTTCCTGTTGCTGTATGAGGGGGAAGGGTAATGGGGGTGCTGTGCCCAGCCAACAAGAGCCAAAGGATGTTTGCTGGGAAACAACTATGGCTTCCACTAGCTGGAAAACCACATTCCCAACATAAAACCTCTTTTGTCCACTCCTTCCACAGATGCTGCCTAACCCACTCAGTTCCTCCAGCACTTTGGCTTTTACACTTGCCTGTTTCCGTTTTAGCAATCTAATCTCAGTAAATGCATAAATGGTATGCAACACATCCTGCAACTTGACACCTTAAATATACTCAATGACTGATTGAAAACCCGCAGACCACTGGACCTCTGTGCAAAAGATCTTTCTACCTCACTCATCAATGTACGACCTTTATCCTAAGTCATCCCGTTCACTCACCTCTGTAGGAAATAGAGCCTCATAGGAACAGGCCCTTTGACCTCCAATGTCTGTGCCAACTATGATGCCAAACTAAACTAATCCCATCTATGTCCACAAGGTTCATATCCCTCTATTCCCTGTTTGTTCATGTGTCTTTCTAAATGCTTCACAAAATGTTGTTAAAGAACATAGAGCAGTGAAACACAGGAACAAAAAAAAATGTGCGTTGGAGTGCTGTCATTGAAGATAAGGCAAATTGCAGATGGTTTTGATCCATCAAAGTCTTGTTTCTGCACCCAACCTTGTTCTGCTCCATTCCTCTGCTATCTCGGCATCTCTGAAACCTGTGACCTTTGTCACCAGAAAGCTGCGTGAAGAAGCCACTACCTGCTCGTTCCTCCCTAAGTTTAATTCAGTTTAGAGTAGAGATACAGCGCAGAAACAGTTTAGTTTAGAGATACAACGCTGGCCGGCCCAGCAAGTCCATGCCGACCAGCGATCCCCATTCGCTAGCACTATCCTACGCACTAGGGAAAATTTACAACTTTAGCAAAGCCAATTAACATCTTTGGAGTGTGGGAGGCAACCGGAGCACTCGGGGGAAACCCACATGGTCACATGGGGAAAGTACAAACTCAGTACAATCAGCACCCACAGTCAGGAGCGAACCCGGGACTCTGGTGCTTTGAGGCTACAACTCTACCGCTACGCCAGTGTGCACCTCGACTCTAACTTAGAAGTATACCCCTGTCTCTTCATCGTTAACGTCAACATTTTTAGACTCCCAACCTAACAGCATTTGGGAGTAGCTATATCAGAAGGAGAAAATTCTCCAAATCAGCTAATAGAAGAAACTGAGTATTTAGAAAAATTAGTCTTTGCAAGACACCATCTCACTACCCATTCAATTCATCTGAATGGGCATCAAAGGAATATGCAATTATTCTAGAATTGCACAGATAATACAGGCTTTAGCATATCATTTGTTTAAATTTACCAAGCTATTCATTTCAAAGCTTTGAGCCACGAAGCCTGTCCCGCAACCATGGCTTGTATCTGCATACTGTGAATTACAGCCAAAGGTCGTATGCTTCCTTTATTTTGGCATGTTTTCACTGGTTCCAGATCAAATATGTTACATGAACTGGCAAGGGAGAAATTAAGCAAACCAGTCTGGATTGCAATGTTTCTTGACAGTTGTGTCTAGAGGACATATGAGGGCAGAGCTATGAATGCAGTAGTGTAAATACTGCCCTGTACCCAGTGCTTCTTGTGCAGACTAAACGGTGCCTGTCTGCATATCAATTAAAAATTAAACTACATCAACAATTTTTCCCAATATATTGCACTCTTCTGTTTTGATTTTGTGACTAATCAATTTCCAATTTAATAAACTAATAACTAAAAAAATTTAAATCATACAAATGCAAAAAGTTTAAAAATCTAGTTTTTAACATTTTACTAGTGCCACCATGCTTTACCAGCACATACCACCACAAACAAAGCACTGCCTGTACATATTTCTTCACACCGCAGAGCCACTTTACACCTTGATCATCGATCATGCTTCTTGTGAACATTCCTGCGAATTTTCAATATGAAAAGAACAGGGGTGGCATATCATTGATACACCACAAGTTTAAGAATGGAAGCTTAATTCATTTCTTCTGAGCTCGGTCTCTGAGGATCATATCTTGACTCAAATTGTGACCTAGGATTTTTCAAATAACATTATGAATTGACTATGAGATGATTTACCCTTTGCATCAAGCAATATCTCCTCAAAGTCCCCTTTGAGCCATATTAAGCACTTTTCAATCCACCCCCTCAGTACTCCATTTCACAAAATGTTCCGTAGTAATCACCAGATTTGCAAGCAAATCTCCCAACAATAACATATCATCAGTGCAAAGGATCACTGTAATATCTTCAGAAAAGTGTCTTTGAGACAGGCACATGGAAGAGCAGGGAATGGCGGGATGTGGATCATGTGCAGGTAGAGATTAGTTTCACTTGGCATCATGTTCAGCACAGACATTGTGGGCTGAAGGGCCTGTATCTGCACTGTGTTCCATGGTCTGTGTTTTAAAGAGACTTGAAAGCCATCTTTTATGATGCCAGCCAATACATAATAGATGGCAACACTAAAGATGTAATTGCAAGCACAACATTAATTCATTTTTGTAAAAGCTGTAGGATGTAGCATCTAGAACTGACGTACAATTGTCATACAGAATCACCTGTATTTATAACTTCCAACACTTTTCCCAATACCATGTAAGGGGCTAATTTAAAAACATTTCAAAAATGAATTATAACAATATAAGTTAACTTCCCCTGAACTTTATAAAGCACTGTAATCTTGAACAAAACTACAGCTCCTACACATTCTACAGAAGAATGAAATCCAACCTTTATCTTTCCACTTATCCCAAAGGGCAACAGAGCATTTGATATGCCTGCCATCATACCTAAAATCCATGCTATGAGTAGCTCTTAAGAGCTTTCTTTAGATCACATGAGTTTGATTCAGTGCCAAGCACCATTAATCAAGTATTGATTCAGTAGTTGCTGCTCTCAAGAGTTGTAGCTAAAGTTTGAACACACCCTTATTCTGTCTACGGTTCAGGGCAAAATGTCATTAGTGTTTGTTTAATACAAATTTGTTTTAATTGCTGCTTTCCACAGATGTGGAATGAGAAGTATCCATTGTCGCTCTGTAATTAAATACTTATACAGTTCCTTGCCCTTTATCTCCATAAAGTGCATTGTCATTATCCTTCTCTGCATTGAAAGAGAATTGTTAGTCTTAAGTAAAACCACATAACCAGCAGAGACACATACACACCTACACAATAGTCAATCGCCAACATTACACGAGGACTGGCGTCAATGGTTCTGTGAGTTCATGCAAACATGAACTGTTACATTAATTTCCTGTTACACATTGGCCTAACCCCTTTTACCTGAACAGGAGCCTAACCCCTTTTACCTGAACAGGAGCATGACAACTGTGCGCAACACCTTAAAGTTCAGTCACTTAAGTGCCATTAAGATTGAAGTACCTGCTGGTGATCCAACTGATCCCTCCACGGTAACTGCAGGATGAAGCTGCTGGAGTTTACATATGACCATAAGATATAAGAGTAGAATTAAGGCCATCAAGTTTACTTCATCATTCAATCATAGCTGAGCTACTTTACACTCTCAACCCCATTCTCCTGCTTTCTCCCTCTAAGCCTTGACACCCTTACCAATCAAGAACAAATCAATCTCTGCTTTAAAAATACCCAATTACTTGGCCTTCACAACCGTCTGTGGCAATTAATTCTACAGATTCACCATCCTCTGGCTAAAGTAATCCATCCTCATTTCCATTCTGAAGACATGTCCTTTTATTCTGAAGCTGTGCTCTTTGGTTCTAGACTCCCATTACTGCAGTGGTTCTTACCTTTTTGGCACCAGTACGTGCATACGCAAACAAAATACTGTAAGCGGTATGTACCTTTGTTAGGTTCCTAAACATGGACTCAACAAATTGATAAGTTATTTGTGTCGCCTTCGTGACCCCCGGTAAAGCCCCAAATGACCCCCAGGTTAAGAACCACTGCATTACTCGAAACATGTCCATGCAGAGGCTTCTAACCCCCACATTGGAGTGAAAAGGATGTGTCAGGACAACCGCTCCTCATTCACAAATAATTACCTGTGCTAAAAGAGGGCATTCAAGGTGGATGAAGCACATATTAGAATGGAGAAACATAAATTTGATAACTTTTAAAATAAACATATAGTACATACATTACACATTGATTCACGAATGATCATGTTCCCTCTGCGATCTGCAGCCTTATGTATGCTTCTGTATAAAATGCTTGGAATTGTTTTAGAGTTATCTTTATTGGCTACTTCTGACACACCTTGTTGCTTTCAGCCTGTGGCCTAAATGTGAAAATTTCTACGCAAAATTAAGAAGGGAACCCTTGTATTTGCTGGGCACAGCAACTAGGACCCAGTTAAGTGTGTGAAGTAGTGTCAGGGTACGAGACTGGTGGTAAGTCAGCAAACTATTGTGGATTATGTGATTTTAGGGAGAAGCATTTATTGAGTACCCTGGAGAGTTGCAAAGACGTACAAGGATAAAATATGCAACGCCGAACATCTTGGCGGCCTATTTTACAGCCCCTCCAACAAAGGGTACAGGGCCTAATTCTAATCAAGTCCTATCACCCTGGTTTTGATCTGGCAATACTTCTCTAACAGAGTGAAAGCAAGTTCTTGTACGTTAGTAAAATTAAGTCATCTGAAGTTTGATTTAGTTACGAAGAAAATGTGCAAGGGTTCACTAATAAGCTGCTAAATAGACAGGCATCAAACTTCTATAATCTTTTACTCCTTTCTTCCACACATGAAATTTGAAAAATACACCTGAGACCATTTTTGATCTAAAATTTTTAATATTGGGCCTTGTGAGGGCTGGCTGAGGAGTCGGTGATGTTCCAGGACAGTTGTATAGATGTTGAGCCAAACTCTGGATTTATTTCTGTATCCAATCCTCAGATTGGTTGGGACAACCGATGTAGCCTCATTCATTTGAATATCATGAGCAACCTTCATTTAAAAGGTAGGTTTAGGTAAGCTTTAGTTATTTTTCTTTATTTTGGCATGCATTTATATTTTTAATTAATTAGCAGCAGCTTCAATTTATTTTTAATACATACAGGTAAGGCATAGTGACACATCAATAGAGTTGCTGCCTTACAGCACCGGAGACCAGGGTTCGATCCAGAGCCTGTACAGAGTTTGTACGTTCTCCCTGTGACTGTGGGTTTTCTCTGGGTGCTCCAGTTTCCTTCCACACTCCAAAGTACAGGATTGTTGGTTCATTGGCTTTGGTAAAAATTATAAATTGTCCCTAGTGTGTAGGTTAGTGATAGTGTACAGGGTGATCACTGATTGGCACGGTCCCGGTGGACCAAAGGGCCGGTTTCCACATTTTAACTCGAAACTAAACTAAACTAATTTATCTTTTTCCTTTAAAAAAAGTGATTATTTTCCCAACTTTTGTTAGCCCTTCCGATTGCACAATGTTGCGACTACATAGTCTCCTGCAGTTGCCTAAAAAGTAGCCTAAGTGGGACAGGCCCATTAGGCTATTATTAGGCGACTGTCATAGTCATCACAGGTGGCCGAAAAACCAGCGACTGGACCCCTCTTCCACATAAAATTTGAAATAGAATCATTACTTTAACAACAACAACAAAATCAGCCCCGGCGACCACCTACATTAACCTGGTGACAACCTACGTTAACCTGGCGACAACTATTGCAGCGCCTACGTCAGGAGAAGTCAAGCTACGCTCATTGGCGTCAACCCCACTGTCGCCGACTGTATCCGAAAACTTTTCAACATATTGAAAATCCAGCGGCGACCAGAAAGACGCTACGACTCTTTGGGCAACTGAGGAGACTACTCACGACCATACAGGCGACACCCCGGCGACCATGTGGCCACAGCCTAGTCGCCTGTAGTCGTCTAAATAATCGCCTAAGTTGGACAGGCCCTTTAGTCTCGTCACCTTATGGGCTACTTGCTGCTCGGTAACCATTGCCCCACGCAGACAGATCACTGCACAATCTGTCACAAGCCTTGGGATTAACACAGTGGGGAACAACAGCAAAGTACAGTCCGGGGACAAGCTGAGTCATAATCTCTTCCACCAGAGTAGCAATGCCTCCAGCAGATCTACAGAAACCACAACCTCTACATGTGGACCCAGTGCTATCATCTCCAAGGTCCCCACCTACCCACACAACTTCACTATTCTTGTCAGTGCTGCTAGGTTATGGCCCTGTCTCATGGTGCGAGTCCATCCACGAGTGATCCCGGGTGAAAGAAAAAAATCAAACTCGTGGTTGTCTACGAGATTCCAAGTTTATGTTCACGAGTTTAAACGAGTTCCCATGTGTATGTCTAAGTTTGCCTTTTACTTCTCATTTCTGCAATGTATCAAGTTCCTCTCCCGAGTTACTCTTGAGCAAACAACGACTACCGACGTGTGGAAAAATCATCACATGGATGGAGGTCACCAGGAGCAAGAGGGTGATCAAGGCGGAGAAAGTGTAGCGGCCAATGCCCGGGCAGTCCAACTCGCAGGAGTGCAGGTGCACCATGATGACGCCGTGGCCGCGGTGGGCTTTTGGCGAGTCGCAGCTGACATCGGTGACCAGGCGAGGGATGTAGACCGTGGCTGATTGATCCACCACACGAACCATCTGGCATCGCAGGTGCAGAGAAAGTGGTTGCCGCTTAGCCGCAGCTCCCAAAGCTGTTTGATGGTGCTGTCCGGGAAACTGGAGGCCTGGATGGTCTTCAGGTTGTTGTAGCTGAGATCCAGGTACTGTAGGGAAGTCACGTCCTGCAGGAAGTCCTTGGTCAGTTTGGAGATCTGGTTGCGGGTGAGGTTGAAGATGCGCAGGGTCTGGGTGCAGTTGGACGGCATGCGAGGCACCGTGGTCAACAGGTTGCTACCGAGGTCCAGCAGCTCCAACCAGCCTAGCAGGTAAAGCCTGCCCCAGTTGAAGCTCCGCAGCTGGTTACCGCTCAGCACAAGCTCCTTGAGTAGCGGGGACAGGTGGTCAAACACGTCGTGCGGCATGAACGCGGGTATGTTGCCCGAGAGGTCACGGCAGCTCAGGTTGGGGAGGTTCTCAAAGAACTCAATGTACATGTAATTGCCGTCGCTCCACATGTAATTCAACTGGTTGTCCCGGAACTCCAGCACGCTCAGCGAATTGCTCCTCAGCTGTGAGTTGGCTGAGGTGTAGATGTCGTTCTTGCTGACTTTAGAAATGTGTTTGTCGTCCGGTCTTGTGTTTAGTTAAGTGAAACATGTCATTATTCATATCGGGACGCCTTTTGCTTCGGGAGCTCGCCGTTAACGCCAAGCAGTTGAGGAGAATTGACTCCAATATCACAGAGACTGATGCATTTTAACGATGGGCCATAGACAATGCTGATTAAAGCCAACAGCTTCCACACATAAACACAAAAAACAACATAAACATACAGATAGTACCCACGGGTTAATACGGTAAACTCATGACTCACTACGGTAAACCCACGGGCTACTACGGTATTACAACGAGTTTAAAAGTTTCAAATTTTTCTTTCAAGAGTAAATTTGACTCGTGGAAATCTTTCAACATGATGAAAATTTTTCACGAGTGAACAAGTTTCCCAAGTACCTGCCATTAGCATTACGAGTCGCTAAGTTACGTCCACGAGTTCCGACGTTCCTGCTACGTTAATTCTACGTCTTTACCACGAGTTTCATTTGTTTTTAACTCGGGATCACTCGTGGGTGGACTCGCACTGTGAGACAGGGGTTTTAGACTCAATAGCATTGGTGCGTTTTCACAACATGCACTGCAACCGTTTAAACTTACATCTGACTTAATATCTCAATATCAAACTTTGACAGTTAACACTATTGTGAAATACCTTGGTGCATTTTATTACAGTAAAGGCACCATATAAATGCAAACAAATATTGTTATCCTGGGATGGGCAACGCAATATCAGTATGTGACATTCATATGCAGAGAAACTATATTCTGCACTCTGATGTTTTTAATCCCTTTGCTCTACCTGCTACATAGTAAACCCCCATTATAATGGACCATAGGGCAGGGTATGGTGTCTATTATTTCCAATTGTCGATTATAACGCAGTATGGTATTATCATACCTTAGTAGAAACAATAATAGTAGAAACAAAGGACTGCAGTGCTGGTTAATACACGAAAGGACAGAAAGTGCTGGAGTAACTTAGCAGGTTCGGCAGCAGCTCTGGAAAACATGGATAGTGACATTTCAGAGACCCCTCTTTGGACTCGGAACTGGGCCTGCAATCCAGGTGAGTTGAGGGTCCCGGCCTGCTGGCGACCGGGAGAAAGACAAGAATCGGCGGAGTCATTGGTTGCGGCAGGAGTGCAGGTGAGTGTCGGTGGTGTCGATGTCGGCAGCAAACACAGCCTGGAAGTGGCCAATGAAGATATGTGAGCCATCAATGGTAGCAGAAGGTCCAGCCTACAAGCGGGTCAAGCCGGGAGTGGAGCGGGCAGCCCTTGCTATAAGCTGTTACACTGTATCTCGGTACATGTGACAATAATAAACCTAAACCTATATCACAATGTTTTAGTGACGTTGCTACAAAGTACGACCTGTCCTGACACTTAGGCAATTCCACTTTAAGAAAATCGCAAGGACAGATCTTTGATGTTGTCATGAAAACAATTAAATGGATTGCAAACCCATTTAAATGAACTGTGGCATGTACACACAGAGGTTATGTTTCTCCACATTAAAAAGTAGCACTAATTTTCATTGGAAATATGAGAATTTAGAAGTCTGAAGTTGGCAGTATCAGATGAACAAATTCTATCTCTATAAGAGCATCTATCAGTAATTTCTGCTTGACTGCTACATTAAGCTTCAACCCTGACTAAGTTACAAGCATAGTGATGGACAGTACAATTAATCCCTTTGGCATATTTCTCAGTTATTTCAATTTAGTAAATGTGTTTACAGAAAAGTCATAGCTCTCAAGCAGATTATAAGAGAAATAGAAGTGATTTTTACTTCCTTCCCATGGGAATTTTTTAAAGCTCTTCGTCCAAAAATAGGAGGTTAACTGTTCAAGTACAGGTTCGTAATAAGACCTTTTGTCAAGGTTATCATTTCTTATAGAAAAGCTGACAATGGCACAAGAATAGCATTTTGAGTTTCCGAACTTTACAAAAGAAATGAACAAATTAAGTTTAAGAACTTTTCTTTTAAGTTAACTAAGAACAAACACTTTGCACTTCTTCTGAAGTTACTGAATGTGTTCTCCCACCTCCCCAGCATCACACCAGAGGTTATTAAAACCACTAAAGTCATCTTCACACCTTTTCTGGTGGCAAAGCAGATCCCAGCCAAGCATTAAGCACTGCAGTTCCAATAAAAATGCAATACTTTTTTCCACTTCAAAAGAAGAACAGATGTCATGAACAGAAACATTTGTAACAGCTGTCTTTCATGGATGTATAAGCTACACTGCCCTGACTAAGGGAAATGGTACTTTTCCTATTACATCTCAACTGTGTAAAACTCTGACAACATACTCCATCCAAATCAGAGGTAGAGAAAAATGCTGGAGAAACTCAGCGGGTGAGGCAGCATCTATGGAGCGAAGGAAATAGGCAACGTTCGGGTCAAAACATATAAGATTGTTAAGGGCTTGGACACACTAGAGGCAGGAAACATGTTCCCGATGTTGGGGGAGTCCAGAACCAGGGCCCACAGTTTAAGAATAAGGAGTAAGCCATTTACAACGGAGAAGAGGAAACACTTTTTCCTCACAGAGAGTGGTGAGTCTGTGGAATTCTCTGCCTCAGAGGGCGGTGGAGGCAGGTTCTCTGGATGCTATCAAGAGAGAGCTAGATAGGGCTCTTAAAAATAGCGGAGTCGGGGGATATGGAGAGAAGGCAGGAACGGGGTACTGATTGGGGATGATCAACTATGATCACATTGAATGGCGGTGCTGCCTCGAAGGGCCAAATGGCCTGCTCCTGCACCTATTGTCTATTGTCTATTGAAACCCTTCAGACTGAAGAAGGGTTTCGACCCGAAACGTTGCCTATTTTCTTAGCTCCATAGATGCTGCCTCAACCGCTGAGTTTCTCCAGCATTTTTGTCTACCTTCAATTTTCCAGCATCTGCAGTTCCTTCTTAACCATCCAAATCAGTGTTATTTTTTAATGACTATCAGAAATATTAGCTATTGTCTTGGTTTCTACATGAAGTACACATTTGGATAATTATTTGATTAACTATATGGCATGTCACAATAGGTGTGTAGCAAACTCAATATCGTGCCAGGAATCATTTCCTGTATTTCTAATGGCTTTCTATACACTGCCTTCCTTTAACTTTAATTTTCTATTTGGGTGCAATAAAGATTATTCTGAAGATAAATTAGGCAAATTGAAAGGAATGGAGAGATTGAAATAAAGCCCTATATTAGATCAATTTAATAAATGGCCATTACTATTTCATTTTATTTCGAAGTTACTTGAGTGACTAAGTGAAAAGCCCACCAGCCCGCATGCGCATTAATACGTCTAAAGCATGGCGCGCATGTCGGAGCAGTTCGAACTACTCGGACAGGTAAGTCAATTTTATTTCCAGAGAGCCGTTCCAATAGCAGGGCCCGAAGTAGCTATGGAGGCGGCCGGGGTTTTGGCCACCATGGAAGCTCCATAGGAGCTAGAGAGTAATTTGCGGTACTGTCGTTCGAGCTCCGCATGCGAGCAGGCGGCCGAAATTGGAGACCGCCGTGGGATTGCGGCGGCTGCCGTTTGTGGCCCACTCGGGAGCAGGCGGCTGAAATTGCGGGCCGCTGTGGAGCTCCATAGGAGCTGGGATTGCGGCGGCTGCTGTTCGAGCTCCATATGGGAGCAGGCGGCGGAAATTGCAGGCCGCTGCGGGGCTCCACAGGAGCTGGGATTGCGGCGGCCGTCGTTCGAACGGCTGCCGGCATCAGAGCTCCAATCGGGAGCAGGCAGCCAGATTTGCAGGTAGCCGTGGGGCTCCGTAAGGAGCTAGGATTCATAAATTGCAGCTACCAACAGGCATGAGGTTTGCAGCAGTTGGTGAGTTAAAAATAACCGCAGCCGGGAGGTAAGCTCAGCTGCAGTAGCACCGAACAATTGTAAACAAAGTTACTGCTACAGCTATGCTGCAGCAGTATATAGTGTATACTTTATTTTTGGGTGGCTATAAATAGAGTTGGCATTAATAGCAGTTGCTACTCAGTCACGTTTGTGACTATCGTAGTCGATAGCATTCTAAAGTCATGTTTAATTCTTTGGCACTATAACAATATGTCTAATCATGCCAATAAAGTTTATGTCAAAAAAGATAATTACAAAAGACATTTATTGTCACATACACCAATGGTGTAGTGAAATTGGACTTGCCATTGCAGCCCAGAGCTCCTGGCTTAGGAAGCCTTATTGGGCTGTGCCTATCAGACACCTGTGGGAGCTACACCTGGTGGCGTCATGGTAATTCCTGCTCACTAGAGGGGACTGTTGAAGAATCTTTCACAAGAGACTCCAACTATGTGCATATTGATAAAGCAGTCGAATCTCTGATTTAATGGGGATAGGCGTCTTTTAATCATATGAACGTAATTGCCTATGACAACACCTGGCAGGGTTGCAGTATTTCTCCCACTCTGTCCTGGCATATGGGGCCAGAGGCGCTCCAGTCCTTCCCTGTAATACTCCATTGGGGCACCAGAAGGGAGCAAGGACTCGGAGTCACTAGCAGGTGCATCCTGTTTGGTAAGTATAATGATTATACCAACAGAGCACCGATCTGCAGCTAGTCCCGGTTTGGCTGCTGAAGGGAGCAGCCTGACAACCCAAAGTCGGGGCAAAGTCATAGCCAAGTCTTGGGACATCTGTGGCAGATGTGATTGGGCGTTTGTCTCAATTAGAACATCTGATGAATCAGATGGTGGCACAAGAAATGCTCCGTGTTATGAAGGCATGTCAGGCAGCAGCTCCTGGTTCAGGGTTGCAATTTTCCTCACACTCGGATGACAGGACTAGTGGAAATGGTGCCAAAATATATGCACATAGCCTGAAGCAGCTCCCGGTTCAGGGTTGAAATATTCCTCCCACTCGGATGAATGGAGTGATGGAGATGGTGCCAAACTATATGTGCACAAATGCCGGAAGCAGCTCCTGATTCAGGGTTGCATAAATCCTCCCACTCAGATGTATGAAGTGATGGACATGGTGCCATATATTTATTATGCTTCCTATTACGGAAGCATGCACAGGCAGTTCAAGTCATATGCCTGTAGCTGCCCGTGGTTTCAGGGTTGGTATTATCCACCCGAAAGACTATCGGAAATGGTGTCCCAAAATATGCTCTGTGTTATGGAAGCATGCACTGTCAGTCCGAGGCATACGCATATGGCAACAACTGGTTCAGGGTGCAATATTTCTCCCACTCTAAGAGTGTGTCAGAGATCAATATGGACTGACTCTGAACATGACCCCGAACATGACTATGTGCCTGGATTCCATGCTTTAATGCATGAAGTGCGACAATCGCATAAGGAAGAGCTGTGTGCTCATTGTAGTGTGTGATGTATATCAGTAAATTGTTAGGCAAATATTCCTCTAACTTTTTCCTAATGGGACCAGTATTTTAAGATGATTATGCTTTCAGCAACTGATCTCAGCATAGAGAACACAGCCTTTACTCAATCTCTGGCTTAGTCATACTGACATTAGGGTAGCTTGTTATAGAAATAATCTCATAAGCAAATGAGCAGGATTGCATACATTTGAGGTTGACAGCATACCCACCAGAGCAGAGATCGAGGATGTCATTAGGTATACAAGTGCACTCATCTGCTAGTACCTATGAAATGGAAGATAGATATTTTGTTATTCAATAGTCTCAAGATATTGCTGATGGCTCATTAGCAGCCAATAGAATGGATTTCCCTTTCATCATACAGATGAGGTTTACATAGTGCAGGTTAATAAATTATAAAAATTGGTGGAATATGTCTGGATATTTGCAGATAGTATTATGCACAGTGTTGCATGAGTTATTGTCTAACTCATCAGTCTATTGGGACTACGTTCCAGTTAAGAACAATGGCCATATATGCAAGTTAGCATCATGATATCAATAACTCATGTTTTCAAATCGCCTGACTATTTCAGCGCTGGAGTAAAATAAAAATTAGCTGCTAATGCCTTGAAGGCCGACAACGGGGACGGATTTTACGTAGGGGACAGGTAAAGAAAAGCTGTTTATTTTTTTTATATAAACTTGTTTGTTAAGATGACCTTAATCAACATTTCATGTTGCGAAATGGTGATTTATTCCCCATACAAACCGGCAGTATTTTTCCTGCCGATATGGTGTTTAAATTCACCGCAACCGCAAAGTTCTAATCCATCGCGTTCCATAAAATCCCACTCACAAGCTGATTTAAATGCCCATTAATTTACGGGCATTAAACACTAAATTCCTTCAATTTGGCCTATAAATTCATAACAATGAGATTTAAAAATCATGTTATATTGTGAATTATTGTGTGAATGTTATTTGGACACTTAGGCTTTTTAAAAAATGTTAATATTTTCTTAAGAAATGGATAGATGTTTAGATCTAGTAATTGAATTTTGTAATTAGCTACAATTGGGTAACTAACTAATGATATGCTTTAATTTCAGGTCATCCAAGTAAGATTGTTCCATATTTGTTTCAGAATGCTTCAATCTATAATAACTGAAAATTTCTTTCAGTTCTCTTAATTTTTAAGAAAGTTATGGGCTTTTGACTGTCCTCGATCACAACGTTTCTGTTAAGTCAATGCAAAAGCAATAGGGAACAAGATGCGAATTTCCGAGTATGAAAATGGCAATAGCTTTTTTAACACTGAAGATACGAAAGTGAATCAGGTGTCAAATTATACTTCTTTTGATGCTTTATCTGATGTGATAAATTGCAGAGTTGAATTTTAAAATCTCAAAATGTTGTAACATTGCGACTAAGCCTTAGCCCGCAAGGGATAATATATCCAAGGTACCTGCTCTTGCGTACAATGTATTAATCCTAGTGAAAGATTAAATAGCACAATAGTTCACCAGGGACAGTCATTGCCTGTCTCAAGCATAAAAGGGAGAGAAGGATTTTCTGCTGTAGAACACTTTTCATGTTCCATTCAGGTTGCTCCACAATTCTTTACAGCTTATAAAGTCCCATTGAAGCACAATCAGTGTAGAAATGTAGGATACCCAATAGCCAACATGCACACAGTAAACCTCCTCAAACAACATTATGATAATGAGCAGATACCTCTTTTTGTAATGGATTGTCTCCAGCAAAATATCAGGAATAACTCCTGAGGTCTTCTCTGAAATAGTGTAATACAGGAGAGGTTAAACAAGACTTTTAGTTTGCATTGTCCAAAGTGTAAGAGTGCAACATTTGCTTGGCTATGAACAGGATTATCAATCTTGAATTTTATATTTATATTTATAACCATATAACCATATAACCATATAACAATTACAGCACGGAAACAGGCCCTCTCGGCCCTTCCAGTCTGTGCCGACCATTTGTTTTCCCCTAGTCCCATCTAATATAACCATATAACAATTACAGCACGGAAACAGTCCCTCTCGGCCAATAAGTCCCATTTATAAAGTGGGACTTGAGCATACAACCTTCTGAGCCTGCGATGAAAGTACAAAAATCATGAAAGGCTTTGGAGACAAGTAGAAAAAGATTACTGTTGCTTACTTGCTGAAGGTTACGCTAAACCTTCTTCTCCGAAGTAACTCTCTCCTTTATTGCATAGGTTGGTAGGTTAAACAGTCACTGCAAATTTCACCCAAGTGTGGATGTTAATGATTCATTCTGGTGGGAGCTGATGGGAATGTGGGATTTAATGTAATTTTGGTGTAATGGGTAGCTTACGGTCAGCACAGACTTGACGGGCCATAGATCCTGTTTCTCACTATGACTCTATGACTGCTATCTCACCTATGTATCATATTGAATATTTCTCCTGGTAATCAAAACTTCTGAGTTTGATACACATTCCCGCACACTGTTGACTCATTTACCAAAATATATTGACAACTCATGCTTTGTGCAATCACTCTGAAATGGTTTGCACTGAACTGAATTATTCATTGGTTCTTGAGCACATGTTCCTGCACTTATGTTAGTGTTAATTGCCAGAATCCCTGTTAAATGTTTGTTAATTGAACACAATTATTCAACCCACAAAATATAATTCTTAATGATTTTATATTTTTCTTATCTGATCAGCTTGATGTGTTAAACTGAACACTTCACTGTACCACCAAACACCCTACAAATGTAATGACATTCTCTTTGCACTACTCTTTGGGCATAAACAAAATGCATCGCAGTAAATCTACTTAAACAGCTTTTTTTAATTTCCAGGCACAAGCTAAATAAATACTGGGAGAACAAGAGCAGATCAGAAGCTAGCTATTCTATGGCAAACCATTCATTTGTAACTCTCCATAGCACCTGAACAAGCTATAATGCATGCATTGGAACTGCAGTTCCAACAACACTCAAAAAAGTTGCTATCATCCAGGACAAAGCAGCCTTTGTGATTCCCACCACTTACACAACTGTCCACTGTTCCTACCAGTAGCATATCATGGCAATGAGTACCATGAAGAAAGTCTACACATAATATCTTATCAATGCTACTTCTTCAGAATATCCCTAACGTGATCTCTTCTACCTAGAAGCACAAGGCCAGCAGGTTCATGGAAACACCATCACATGCACAACACAAGTATGATTTTCAAAAGGCCATTAATAAGGTGTTGCACGTGAGGCTGCAAAAGAAACTGAGAGCCCATAGTATCAGAGGGAAGATGGAGAACAGGTTGGCTGGACTAGCATGGAGAGCAGGTTGGCTGGACGGCAGAAGGCAAAGTGTGGCAATAAACTTCCCCCTCATCTATACACTAGGAGCAATCTACAATGGCAAAAGACCTACCAACATTTAGACAGCAGTTGAAATCCTGAATGCTGAATCCTGAAATCCTGAATGCTGAATCCTGAAATCCTGAATGCTGAATCCTGAAATCCTGAATGCTGAATCCTGAAATCCTGCAACTTTAGAACAGGTGTCAGGGTTATGGGGAGAAGGCAGGAGAATTTGGTTAGGAAGGAGAGATGGATCAACCATTATTGAATGGTGGAGCAGACTTGATGGACCAAATGGCCTAATTCTGCTCCTATCATATGACCTTATGACTTCCAAACCTTACACCATTGGAAGTGCTTCACCAGAAGAACTGCTGCCTGTAGAACCAGAACCCTGGGGAGACCCACGTGGTCATAAGAAGAACATGCAACTTCATATTAATGGGTGCTGAGGTCAGGATTAAAACTAGATAGCTGGTGTTATGAAGCAACTGCTTTACCAGTTGAGCTTAATGAATGTTAATTTCAAGTCAACCCAATTCTGTAGTGGTTATGAGTTGCGAGGTATTCAAATCAAATTTCATGCAATTTTTGGCCATTCCATTTATTTATTTATTATTATTTATGTATCTCCTCCAATTTATGCACAGTAGAATTGTATTCAAGGATAATCAGTGATCTACATTGTACCCATGCATATGGAAATATTCAAAGATTTGCATCATGTGAATAAAACTCTCTCATTCATGACGAAAATCAAGTATGTCCAATCATTCTTCATTTGCTCGATTTGTGCAGCATTGAAAATCACCTTTTAGAGATGGTATTCCAGATTTGTTCCTAAATGATGGTGTTGCCACTGGGAGCACTTGCTGGAAATTTAGCTGCACGTTGCCCACAGGATCTATTTTTATCAATGGTAAAAAAAAACTGAGAGGACTGCAGAGTTGGTTTTATGCACCAGCTGTTCACAATCAACATCAATGATTGGAATGAGGAGATCAAAGGAAATGTATCAATGATACAAAGGTGAATTGCCATGCGGGTAAGCAGAAGGATGCAGTGCGATTTCAGGGGAATACAGGTAGGCTAAGTGAAAGGGTGAGGACATGGTTGATTGAATATAATGTGCAAAAATGTAGAAAAGTAGAGTATTTTAAAATGATAGATTAAAGGATGTTGGTATTCAGATGGGATCTGGATGATCTTGTGTATGAATCATTTAAAGCTACATACCAGAACAACAAGGAATCAAGAAGGCCAATGGTATGGATTTGCAAGAAAGGACATGCAGAAGTTGCTTTACACTGAAGATAGACACAAAATACTAGAGTAACTCAGCGGGTCAGGCAGCATCTCTGGAGAAAAGGAATAGGTGACATTTTGGGTCGCGACCCTTCCTCAGACCCCAACCATTCCCTTTCTCCAGCAATTCTTCCTGGCCCAGCATTTTGTGCCTTTCTAACGCAAATGGTATGTTGGCCTTTGTCACAAGAACCTTTGAATACAATAGTAATTACTTTATTACCGCAACGATATGAGGTGCCGAGGATGACACACCTGAAATATTGTGAAGAGGTATGTCCTTCCCACCTTAGGAAGAATATACTTGTGACAAGGGGAGTGTAGCAAAACTTCACCAAACTGATTCCTGGGATGGTGGCTTTGTCCTAATTGGAGAGGCTAGGCACGGTGAGCCTATTCTCTTCAGAGTTTAGAAGAATGAGATGTGATTCTTAATGAGGCTGATAGGATAAATGCAGGGAAAATATTTCACCCTTCCCTTCTCAAAATAAGAGCAGTTCATGATGCTGATGAAGAAATATGTCGTCACCTAATAAATAATGCATCATCAGAAATCTCTATCCAGCAGAGTTGTGGAAGCTGAGTGTATTTCACACCTTTTGTCTTTTCATCGCTGGCCTTTGCCAATCAGTCCGCAGAAGGGTGAGGACCCGTAACATCATCTAGCCATGTTCTCCAGAGATGCTGCTACCAGGCCCGCTGAGTTACCCCAAAATGTTGTGTCTTTTTTTGTATTCATAGAATCATAGAATCATAGAAAATAGGTGCAGGAGTAGGCCATTCGGCCCTTCGAGCCTGCACCGCCATTCAATATGACATGGCTGATCATCCAACTCAGTATCCTGTACCTGCCTTCGCTCCATACCCCATATTCAAGGCGCGAACTGGTTAGATTTGTGGACATTCATTGGATTAGGGAATTGGGGCTTATGCAGGAATAGAGAGGTGAGGTGCTGGAGGCGATACCATAGAATTGAAACGTTAATCCTATTTTATCTGCTTACGCATGTTATGTATTGAGTAGTTTAGGCAATGTCCGTGTATATTTCAGAGTTCAAAGATACTGTATTACTTGTGTTTTCGGATGCATGATATTAGTCCCGAACTGTCCCGGTTCAAGATAAGTCATGCGGGCGGGTCCTCGATGTAACAGGCCGAGAAGAGAATGGGCACAACGCGCTCCAGAAGGTCGCTTTCTGTACGTTCAACTCCTACCCCCAGCGGTAAAGGGCCGCTCAAATGCCCGTAAATACTCGCGCAGGTGTGCCTCACAAGGATCAAACTCAAACCATCAAAGATGTGCAAAGGAATTTTATCCCTGCTGTTTGAACTCACGACTCTGGGCAATCCTTGACACCTCCATCTCATTATCCTGGCCTGTATGTTACACCTACGACTTCGGCTGCTGAACCTCGGATGCCGAGTGAATTAAACCAGACTTGAACAAGAGTGAAATTTTGGAAGAAATGTTTCAATTTTTTCAAAAAGAGTAGTGGATGGAGTATATCAGGTGTAAAAGTACCGGCCTCAAGTCAACAATCGGAACATAGAATCTGAAAGATCTCCTTCCACTGTCAGAAAGAATTATTGATGGTGTTTAGCAAAGTTCCTGCGTAATGCAACCGGACTTCTTACAACGAAAAAGCAATTTTCGTCCTTTTCGCTTCTTGTATAGGGTTACTTTAATGTCACTCAGCCACGAAGTTTCACTCTATTTTCTGCAGTAATTGAGTGAATAGTTCTGCAGATTGTCATTCTCGTAGTTCTCTTACCATGACAAAGGTCTCCTGGGTAAATAGTCGCCTTTATATTATTGCCTTTGTATAACGTTTGTGTTTTATTGTTCCATTCACTGAAATTGACGCATTCTTCTTTCAAGCCGTTTTATTGAAAATCAGTTATCCTAGCCAATTTAAAGTCAACCATACATGTGCACACAAGGATGTAAATCGAAATGGAAAGGTGATTTTTTTTTTCAAAAGGAACATTGAAGGATAAACTTGATATCCTTAAAAGCGGGTGCAAGAATTGTGATCCGCGTTTAACCGACTCCCGTTGATTACAGTTCAGAATTTGTGCTGCTTCTTCACTTCGGCCATGTAGAGTCCAGCAAAAACGAACTGCTCTGCTCATATACTGGCGCAGCAACGGGAAAACAGACCAGAACGGACCTGGCTATTTCTAGCTGCTACCTATACACCACATTTAAACTAGACTAAAAGGTTCGAGCCTGTAGGAACCAAAATAAGTGAGCAAACTGGATTCAGATCATGATTTGAAGATTTATTTGTGATTGCATTTGGGACCAGTGAAGTACCACATGGATTAGTGTTAGGACCCTTACTTGTTGTTACATGGATTAACGAATTAGATATGAATGCCGGGGGTATGTAATGTCGCAGATTGCCCATATTTGTGGTATCGTGATAAATGATACAGATTATCTTAAAATACAGTACAACAATAATTGAATTGGCAAAATGTGCAGATGGAATTTAATTCTGGTGTGCACTTTTGGAGGACTAATAAGAGTAGGGCAGATACCAAGAACGGTGAAGCCCTGGGGTGTATTAAAGAACAGAAAAGCTCCACGTTCAAGTCACTGGAGCCCTGAAGGAACCAGCATTGATAGCAGGAATCAGCGCCTTCCTTCTTTCTGATAGATGAGGTGCTGAAGAAGCCGTCAGGAGATTTGTCTTCATTAACTAGATATAAAATATGAAAGCAGGGAGGTTGGAGAAGGAGATGCAATGTTGGAGCGATAACAAGTATCAGCAAGGGTTTAGGGAATGAGCATCCACCTCTAACTTCGTTATCCTTCTACCTTTTTACATCAGAATTTTGCCCTCATGGCCTTCCACTTTCAGAGCCTCGGAAAATGCAACCCAGTCAAATAGCAGAGAAATATCAAAAACGAAATGATAATGAAGGAAAGCATTCAGAATATAGCGAAAGGCATTTGCTGGCATTCAATGCCAAGAGTCAAGTTCTCAAAGACCTTCATACAATGCCTTCAGAAATTCAGTGAGCTTGCATGTGCAGAAAAGCTTATCAAATTTCACATTTTGTCATCACTTATTTGCACTACAAGCCTCATACACTGCTTGCTAAACTTGCATCAATCACCCACAACAATTGCTAGGACTCAATGTTGACAGTCATATGCTTGACTGTACCCTTATACACTTAACTACCACTGTAAGTTTCAGATCCACACACCACAGCTTCCAGTCACTCAAGTTAATTTCTGCATGAATCGCTGATGCATTTTACTGCACCTCTGACAAGGAGAGGCAGCACATAGCTGAGCAGTGGAAGATAATTGGAGGGGCGAGGCACGCCACCAATTCCAAACCCTTTTGGAGGTGAAGGTCCTGGTCAATTTAGGGAAGGCAATTGCTGAAGACACGATCAACAGAAGGCCCAAACTATCATGATGATGGTGTCCTCATAATTCAACCTTCATCTCATTTCAAAATTCTTTCTCAAACCATGATTTATTTTTAATTATGAGTACGTATTTGAATTGGATTAGGTTATTGTTTTTTTTTATTATCGCCTGTTCCAAGATACAGTGAAAAGTTTGCGTGCTATCCAGGCAAACCATACCATACATAAATGCATCAAGGTAGCACATGAGAGAAAAAGAAACAAAATGCACAATAGAGTTACAGCTTCAGAGGAAAATACAGATTTTTTTAAAGTGCAAGAGCTACAACGAGGTAAATTGGGAGATCAGAAATTCATTCTTGGCATATGCGGCCCGTTCAAGAATCTGATAACAATTGGGAAAAAGGATGTCCTTGAATCCGGTGATATGCGCTTTTAGGTTTGTGTTTCTTCTGCCTGACAGAATGAGTCAGACTTGGCCTTAAAGTGTGGTTAATACCATCTGCAAGCCACACACCATTCTGAAAATATGTCAACATTCCTTCTTTGCTGCTGGTTCAAAATCCTGATGCTTACAGGTTAACTGTGCAACGGAAGCACTTCAATGATGCAGCAAGAGGAAAAGAGAAGGGTGGGGGGCTGGCTAGATGCCTCCACAAAGATGAGTTCAACGTTTTCCTTCTGTGCTGTAACAATTCTAGGCGATCATTCAGAGTTAGTTTTCGATTTAAGTTTATTATTGCCACATATAGTGAGGCACTGTGAAAAGTTTTATTTTGCATGTTATCCAAACATATCGGATATGCCATACATAAATACAATCAGTTCAAACTCAAGAATAATGGATAGAACATAATAGAGAGAGCAGAATATAGTTATCAGCATTGCAGCACATAGTAGTACATCAGTTCCTTAAACAAAGTCTAATGTCCTCAATGGTTTAGAGGTGAATTAAACAGTACCCTAGCTTATGGAAGGATTATTCAGAAGTATGATAATGGAGAACAAGAAGCTGTTCTTAAGTCTGGTGGTGCGCGCATTTAAGATTCTGCCATTCGGGAGCAGGGAGAAGTATGAATGAACCGGGTCAGACAAGTCCTCAGAAGGATCCTGACCCAAAGTTCTTCAGAGATGTTGCCTGACCGGCTGAATTACTCCAGTACTGAGTGCCTTCTCTCTTTGATTATGTTGGTTGCTCTTCCGAAGCAACGTGAAATGTATAGAGAGTCAATGGTGGGTAATATGGTCTCTGATGGACTAGGGTAGACAATAGACAATAGACAATAGGTGCAGGAGTAGGCCATTCGGCCCATTTGAGCCAACACCGCCATTCAATGTGATCATGGCTGATCATCCCCAATCAGTACCCCATTCCTGCATTCTCCACATATCCCCTGACTTCCGCTATCTTTTAAGAGCCCTATCTAGCTCTCTCTTGAAAGTATCCAGAGAACCTGCCTCCACCGCCCGATGAGGCAGGAAAGTCCACAGACTCACAACTCTCTGTGTGAAAAAGTGTTTCCTCATCTCCATTCTAAATGGCTCACCCCTTATTCTTAAACTGTGGGCTCTGGTTCTGGATTCCCCCAACCTCGGGAACCTTTTTCCTGCCTCTAGCATGTCCAAACTCTTAATAATCTTATATGTTTCAATAAGATCCCCTCTCATCCTTCTAAATTCCAGAGTATTCAAGCCCAGCCGCTCCATTCTCTCAGCATATGACAATCCCGCCATCCCGGGAATCAACCTTGTAAACCTACGCTGCACTCCCTCAATAGCAAGAATGTCCTTCCTCAAATTAGGGGACCAAAACTGCACACAATACTCCAGGTGTGGTCTCACTAGAGCCCTGTACAACTGCAGAAGGACCCATTTGCTCCTATACTCTTCCTCTTGTTATGAAGGCCAACACAGGGGCCGGGGAACGTTTTTGAAAGTGGGGGGGCTGAGCAATCACTGATCACCGGCCTCGGGGGTACCCGGTGAGTGAGCGGAGCGACCGAGCGGGGGGAGGGTGGCACAATTATTATTTTTTGTTGTTGCTCGACCTCCAAAAACTGGGGGATAATACAGGCCGACCCCAACTCAAAAAGTGGGGGGATATATCCCCCATCCCCCACCTCTCTCTCTCTCTCGGGGCCTACTCTCTCTCTTAGGACCAACTTGCTCTCTCTCGTGACCGTCTCTTTCTCTCGGGACCCACGGGCCCACCCTCCCTCCCTCCCGCTCGGCGGTTAATCACAGCACTTTGATCACTGCCCCATATCTCGACCGTGGACCGCGCTGTGATTGGACGTTGAGCGGAGGGGAGGGAGGGTTTTGGGGGGGCAATTGGTTTCTGCCACGGCTGATCGTGGTTTTGCCAAAAGATCATAGAACGAAGCTCCACTCTATGATCTTTGGTTTTGCCGTGCTCACTGTGTGCTTAGTTCTGAGATTCTGGATGTCGGAGGTCCCCAGAAGAAGAGAAAAATACGCCTGTGGGCCGGAGAATTTTGGGTTATGAAGCAGTTTTGTGGGGACTGGTGTTTATCACCTATCCTCACTGAGGACAGAAAGGTCGAGGATCCAGTGGCAGAGGATTCCTAGGTCCCGATGTTTGCCATATAGTCAATAAATCAGAGTCCCCTATTGTCTAGGGATTAATTTAGGGCTAAGTGAGATGGTGTCTGCTGTGGACCGGTTGCAACATAACCACACTGATCAAAGAGTTAATGTGCAACAAGGCACTTTGTGATGGTGGTGTCAGTCACTGGATAAACATGCTACCCTAACTATTCTCAGTAATGGCATGACAAGTAGGTGTGGACCTCAGGTGCACAAAGAAAGTCTGTGAATATCTCTGCCAATTGATCCTGAGGACCTCTGCCAATTGACCAAACTCCATCAGTTGCTTCTGCGGAGGGAAGCCGATTTACATTGCTCAGTAATCTTTGTACGCCCGGCGGCAGGTGGGGTGAGTGTGTTTCAAATGTTCAAAATTGGACAAAAATCAATGCGTGGACAGTCCCTCCATTAATTTGCCTCTGTACTCAACCTTTTGCTGTACTGGTGTGCACATTGCTTACTAATCGGTCAAAGGGACTGGCAGGGAAACCAAGAGCACCAACGTTGTCCAATGACCTCCTGTTGGAGACAGCTAATGTTACAGAAGAAAGTGAGCATCTCTCTATAATAAAAGAAAATCCCCAAACACCTGTCCGACATCAGAAACACTCTTCAGGAATCGGGTGTGGATTTGACAATTACCACTGTCCGCAGAAGACTTCATGAACAGAAATACAGAGGCTACATTGCAAGATGCAAACCACCAGTTAGCCGTAAAAATAGGATGGCCAGGTTAAAGTTTGCCAAGAAGTACTTAATAGGGGAACCACGGTTCTGGAAAAAGGTCTTGTGGACAAATGAGATGAAGATTAATTTATTTCAGAATGATGGCAAGTGCAAAGTATGGAGGAGAGAAGGAACTGCCCAAGATCCAAAGCATACCACCTCTTCTGTGAAACACAGTGATCGGGGTGTTATGGTCTGGGCATGCATTGCTGCTGAAGGTACTGGCTCATTTATCTTCATTAATGATACAACTGCTGATGGTAGTATCATAATGAATTCTGAAGTGTATAGACACATGGGTGGACTATGTATAAACACTGCTGTAATTTCTACATGGTGAAACCAAAATGTATAAAATGGCCTTAATTAAAATCTGACAATGTGCACTTTAACCACAGGTGATTTTTTTTTTTATATTACAAATCTCAAATTGTGGAGTACAGAGGCAAATAAATACATGATGGGTCTTTGTCCCAAACATTATGGAGGGCATTGTAGATCAGTCGGGATTGTTTGACTTGAATGCTGCAGACTTGGACTTCACCTGGGAGTAGACCTCATAGTTCACCCATGGTTCGGGAATACACATTTTGTCCACAGTTCTGGTTGGGGAATACATATTTTGTCTTCTTTGATACACAGTCCTCTACACACTTAGTGATAAAGTCTGTGACAGTAGTGGCATGTTCATCTAGGTTAGCCTAAACGGGAAAACTCGAAGAAACCCCATGCGGTCACAGGGAGAACGCACAAACTCCGTACAGACAGCACCCGTAGTCAGGATCAACCCGGATCTCTGGCGCTGTAAAGTAGCGGCTCATCTGCCAGCTACTACAGACTGCTGCTGCCCCTTCTGAGATAGCATGATCCAAGGTTGGACTTTCTAAGGCCACCCTTCAAGGCAATCTCCTCGTGAAGGATGACATTCTTCCATTTGCCAATGCTGCAACCAGTGCTGGCACTCCATAGGAGCCACAAAAGGGCACATTGAACACAGTTCCTCATCAGAATGTTGATTACTAACTTTTCTAAACAAAAAGTGAGGTCATATATTTCAAAATCTGATTTGGAATCTTTGTTTTCCATTGAGTTCTCTTTAGATAGAGAATTATTTGCATAACTGTCTTACAGCGCCAGAGACCAGAGTTCGATCCTGACTACCGGTGCTGTCGGCAAGGAGTTTGCACGTTCTTCCTGTGACCGCGTGGGTTCTGTCCGGGTACTCCGGTTTCCTCCCGCATTCCAAACACGGGTGGGTTTGTAGGTTAATTGGCTTCTGCAACTTGTCCCCTAGTGTGTAGAATAAAACTAGAGAACGGGTGATCGCTGTTTGGCATGAACTCGTTGGGCCGAATGACTTGTTTCGTCCTGTATCGCTAAATCAAAACTGGAAAGCAAAATGTTGCAGATGTCTCCAAATCAAGTTTGGAAAGAACTAGGGTTATAAAACTATGGTCATGTGAACATATATTGATATATGATGCAATCCTCGTTCTGATCTATGTTATCGCGTCCTAAATTGATGCTGTCCTTGCTGAAGTGCAAACACCCCAGAAGATGTTCCTGGCCGGCGACAAAGGGAGCAAATTTCTCCCCGCGTGCCGTGAGCAGACATGGCCTCCCGTTGAGAAATGTCCTCTCCCTCTTTCTACTAATCCCCCCCTCCTCCGGCAACTTATCCTGCTCATCCTGCCCTGTGTGCATTCTCCCAATGTGTTATACTCCAAGGATAACGTCTACAAATCCACAATTGTCTAAAGGCCGCTGATTTATGCAGAAATCTTCAAGTCAGCAAAAAAAAAACCTTCAGCACCTGTCAGACCATTTCCTGAGGACTTTTACAATATGAAACAGTGATGGAAAGCATTATGATGTTTCTTTGAACTGAGTTGTCACGTTCAAAATTATCACTCTGCGAAACATCTCAGTGGTGAACCCGTAATTATAATTTGTGTGATGCTCATTTTAGGCAGATTTACGTGCATTCCGAGAGTCCCTTGCATGGATGTAGTGATAATGAAGTTGCCTGTTCTATTTCAAGATTGATCTCAAGTGGTGTGAAGGCAGAACACGCTCTCAGTACATGTTGGGAACTATATCGGCAGAGCTGGCGGGTCTAGTTTCTACTGAGTGGCAAGGACAATGAAACTTTGATAATCCGCATCCAAAAGACTGCAAAAAATTGTGACCATTACCAAGTCCATCGCCGACTTTGACCACTCCACCATCGAAGGGATCAGTCGTAGTCACTGCCTCAAAAAGGCAGCCAACATCATCAAAGGCCCACACCATCCTGGCCACACATTGCCATTGCGAAGGAGGTACAGGAGCCTGAAAACTGTAACGTCCAGGTTCAGGAACTGCTTCTTCCCTACAGCCATCAGGCTATTAAATAAGGCAACAAATAAGCTCTGAACTGCAACAGACTATTATAATTATTGCACCATACTTGTTATTTATTTAGTATGTGGGCATGTGTATACACACATTGAACTTTTCTTCTTCTCCCGTTATGTACCATGTTTGTATGTTCTGTTGTGCTGCAGCAAGTAAGAATTTAATTGTCCTATCTGGGACATATGACAATAAAACACTCTTGACTCTTGACACTTCTCTATTGAATTGTAGTATCAAGAGAGAATTGACGTGCAGCAATAGAAATCCGTGCACTGGCGCTTTTTAAACAGATAGCTGCAACGCCAAGTCAGAGGGCAACAATCGGTACCTTTCAAATCATTAAAAGCTCGAGCGAATTAATTAATTTGAAACTGGACTTTTTTTTTAAATCGTGACAGGCCATTAAATATAAGCAATGCTTTTAGGGCTATTAAATTATACTATAAGTGCGGGAAATAGAATCACGTCCGTTTTCAAATTTTCCCTTGTCTTTTTTAGCAGCGATGTTAAACCCTTCACCGTGAAAGTGGAGACAACTCCATCGGGAAGAAATGATTGAATAAAGCGTAGAGACAGCCTCTTCCCCAAAGCTGTTTGGCCGAAGTCCGATGGCAAATTAATGTTTTGTGTGCATTACCATCGGAAGCACACCAATAAAGTATTTAATTCACACTTCGCTGGAAAATACCGTCTCTTCAATAGACAATAGGTGCAGGAGTGGGCCATTCGGCCCTTCGAGCCAGCACCGCCATTCAATGGCTGATCATCCCCAATCTGTACCCCGTTCCTGCCTTCTCCCCATATCCCCCATATTCAAAACTCCATGCATAATTGTTTCAGTTTTATTCAGGGCAAGGCGAAGAGGGGCAAAGGTTAAAGGGGATGTGCGGGCGGACTTTTTCAAACAGAGGGTGGTGGGCGGCTGGATCGCGTTGTCACTGGTGGTGGTGGAGGCAGACACAGTGGTGACGCACACAATTCTTGCAGATGGGCACATGGATATGCAAGGATTGGAGGGACGTGGATCATGTGCAGGCAGATGTGATTAATTTATCTTGGCATTATGTTATCCAAGCTGACAGGACATTGTGGGCCTGCTCCTGAAGCATAATGTCATAACGCAGCTTGAGACAATTAGATTATCAGCAGCTATCCAAGCTAAAAGCAGAAAATGCTCAAATCAGTGAAGAAAGGGTTCAAGTCTGAACTCGCGCTAGATTTTCCAATGTAGGGTTGCGTACCCAAGCATGAACCGCTCCAAGTGCTGTACGGACAGTTTTCGTACATTGCATTGCTTACTTGATTTCCATATTATTTCCATTACTCTTGGAACTGCGCGATCCAGGACCGCGAGGTAACGGGATATGAACTCTCTAAAACCTACTGTGAAATCTCCCCAACTGCAACATGAGGTTATCATTGAACAAAAACGGTTTTGTTTTTTTGTTACTCTCCCGAACATTTTGATTGTGTGTGAAGGATTGCTTGCAAGATCTCTGACACGTGGTGTTAAAGGAGATGCGTGACGGAATAAGGTCTTGGCATTGTCCCCTCGGTGCCGTGGCGAGGCAGGGTCGGAGCAGCATAGTAATCTCCTCCATGCCGTTGCTCATCTGAACTAAACCACGAAGGAAATTGGAAAGCAGTTTGTTATCACTTTGTGGGTTTGTGGGCAAATTGGTCTCCATACAATTGTATCCAAAGTGTAGGAAGTGAACGAGAAAGAGATAACATAGAAGAAGGGTCTCGACCCGAAACGTCGCCTATCTCCTTCGCTCCTTAGATGCTGCTGCACCCGCTGAGTTTCTCCAGCTTTTTGTGTACCCCAGAGATAACATAGAACTCGTGTGAAGGAGTAACCAATAGTCAGCGTGGACTCGGTGGGTCGAAGTGTCTGCTTCCAATACTGTTCTCCAACTAAACGCAAGATGAAACACAGAACGAAATGTTTGCATTGGAATTGTGCAGTTTGCAATTCGCCTCGCTATGCCCAACCCTATTACAATGAGAATGATTGGGAGTCCTGTGGGTTTGGGGGAGCACTCATGCCGTGCCGGCCTACAGGCGATAGAGAAGGGGGACAGAAAGACGGCGTCCATCATTGCGTGCACCGCTTTTAAACTTTAGGGATCAGCCATAGGCGGAATGTTTTTGAACTTCGCAATTAGAACGTGCAATAAGCAACATTATTTGCCCACCCCCTGCTGCGATTGACGAATAACATGTCTTTATCTGAGGGCTATTCTCTTCATGGCTATGAAGAGATATGAAAGTTGGATACTTGCAAATCCGTGTCAGAAAATCGCAACTTCAAACTTCGTTTATCGGACGCGCTCAAAAACCTCGGCGACAGTTGTAAAATAATTCCCCATAACAGGAGTTCTGGCTGGTACATTCAATACACGATGAGTTCAACAACACTGAAGCAGGTTGCCAGGCTGTGTTCACGCTATTGTTAGTAGGAACTTGCTGTGCGCATGTTGGTTACTGCCTTTCCTATATTACCACGATGATTTCAATCCAAAAACATGTAATTGGCTGTAACTTACTTTGGAACATCGTGAGGTCGTAAATGCAAGTCCATCTCCAACATGTCCTGCTTTCCAATATCCCCTTTCTTTTGCCCCCTTCACTTACCTCAGACACAACCTCCCTCTCCTGCCCCACCCCCTTCTCCTATCTCACTATCCCTTCTGATCTTCCCCTTGATCCCTCAGCAGAAGCCTTAGCTTTGCCCCGACCATATCAACAAATTCCGAATTTGAGGATGTACACAACACTATCTCTACCTTCATGCCAATTTCATTAAAACAAGGCGTTCACCCTAAACTATAGACCCTTTCATTCATCTTCAGTACTCCTGATCCACCTGCCCCCCCCCCCCCCCCCCCTGCCCCCCTTGCTCTGGCTGTCTACCCTCAGTCCGTTGCGAACTGTTTGCATGACGTTGCCATTTTTACTTTTCAGGGAAGGACACAGTCTCTCTTTCTAGCCACCTTAAAGCATCTGCCCACGAGGAACCATCCTTGATATTTTAATCATACTAACTAAAAAGGTGCTTAGGTGTTGGAAATTGACTTCTACCTCGCAGAGGCCAGATGTAAACTCTTAGACATCTCCTCATACCTCCCTTTGGATTATGATCCAAACATTAGGCCATGGTCCACTGGAGCATTATGCACCACAATTCCTTGATGGGTCTTCTCTCTGCAGCCTCTGATCTCAGTGTCCCAGCCTCCTACGAACCACTTTGATTTTCTGTCTGAAATCTGCAAATACCACTGCCCTTGCAGACTCCCTGTTACCCCACCAAATATATTCCTCTCTACCTTGATGCTATCCTTTCTCCTCTGGTCTTAGTCCATTCACACATATTCATGACACATCTGATGCCCTAAGGCAGGTTTCCATTTCCTTGATTTTCCAACAGGCTAATCTTTACTATGGACATGCAATTTCTTGCACCTCCATCCCTCAGCAAGTTTGGCTAAAGTCCCTTTGCTTGTTCAGTGAGAAGCGGCCTAACCGGTTCCCCTCCACTAATGCACTCATTCGCCTGAATGAACAGGTTCTCACACTGAACAACTTTTCCTTCAACTGTACTTACTTTCTTCTCATCTAAAATGTAGCTAAGGGCCATTACGAGGGCCCAAGATAAGTTTGCCTTTTGTGGAATATGTGGAACAGTCTTTCTTTGAGTCCTACCTGTGCCCACTTCCTCAACCATTTTTCTGTTATGACAACATTGGTGCTACCTCCTGTACTCACATAGAACAAGACAATTTAATTATCTTTACTGCCAATTTCCATCCTGCTCTCATCTTCACCGTATCAATCTCTGACACTTTTCTTCCCTTTCTGGACCCCTCCGTCTCTGTCTCAGGAGATATATGTTACCAATATGCATTACAAGCTTATTGATTCCCACAGCTCTCTCCATCTTTCATCTTGTAACTTTATTCCATTTTCACAGTTCCTCCATCTTCACCTTACATTATACCACGATGAGACTTTAAATCCAGGTTCCTCCGAAATGTCTTCCTTCTTCTTATATCGTCACTTTCCCTCCCCTATTATTACCAAACTCCTTATCCAGATCTCATTGATTGCACACACCTTTGTTCTCACCCCCTCTCCTCTAGGGGCATAACAAGCACAGAGCTCTCCTGGTCCTCCTTCTATCTCACCAGTTTCTGTATTCACCACACTTTTAGCCACCTTCAATAAGATTTCACCACCAGATGGACCTTCTCATCTCCTCCTGAGCATTTCATGTTGCCCATTCCCTTTGTGACTCCTTAATCCATTCCTCCACTCCCACCAACCATTCCCTTCTTACAGCACCTTCCCTTGCAACTATAAGCAATGTAACATTTGTCCTCTCACCTCTTCTCTTCCACCCCCAACCAGGGACCCAAAAAGTATTTCCAGGTGAAACAGTGAACTTGCACGTCTTCCAACCTACTCTATTACATTCTGTGTACAACATATGCTCTCCTCTCTATTGGGGAAATCAAACACAAATTGTGTAACCACTTGGCAAAATACCAGTGATCAATCTGCAGGAACCTTACGCTTTAACTCATTCAGTCACTGCCTCTCTGACCTATCAGTACTATTGTACTCTTAGAATAAGGCCCAATACAAGCTTGATGAACAACACCTCATCCTCTGTCTAAGCACCTTGGAGTTTTCTGGGCTCAATGTCGAACTCTACAATTTCCGATAAGACGCTCAGACTGAATCAGGAATTCCTCTGTGATTTTGGCTTAGCTTGTTTATTTCTTGCCGTACACAGAGGACATGCCCAGCCTGGCTTGGTCTTGCCCCTCCTGCTCTGCACTATGCAACTCTTACATTCCTTTGCCTCTGTTAGCACTCTCTAACTGCTCCCATTTACTCAAATAATTGTCTCCAATTGTCTACATCATGTCCCCATGGTCACCCTTGTTTTACTCGACCAGACCGCCCTTCGTTATCTCCTTCTCAGTTCTGACGAAGGATCTTCGACCTGAAAAGTTAACCCGGTTCTCGTCCCACAGATGTCACCCGACCTGCTGCGTATTTCGAGCATTTCTGTTTCTCTTCCCACAGATGCCGCCTGACCTGATGTATATTTTCGCAGTTTCTTTTTTTGTTTTAAATTTCCAGCAGTATTTTTTACCAGCAATTCTATTTTCTAACACATTATTTTACTGTACTCAGTGAGAATAAAATGTTAAGTCTCTGGTTCCAAAATATCTGTTTTTTTTAATTTTACCGAAACATTTGCTTTTCAGTGCAGAAAAGTTTGATATTTTGTAATTCTCAAAAAAAAACCTCAAGATATCATTAAATATACTCTCGCAACAAGAAAGATACACGGACCATGCTGAATTCTGTACTACAGAACAATGATCAAAACAAATACATCACAAGCACATTTACATAGAAGGCAGTTTTGGTCTCAAAATGTAACTGAAAGCTATTTTAATTCTAAGCAGTACAGTTTGGAATAGGGTGTTCACTGATAAGTACGAGTAAGAGAGGGCGAGGGCCGTTTAAGGATCGATTCAACAGAAAAGGAGAGCGACTCGGGAGGTGATATTTTTGTCCCCGCTTGCTTAGACACCATCAAACCGTTCATATACCTCTCGGTGGAATTTTTATATGTCTGGTTTTCTTTAATAGCGTGCTCTCTGTACTTCCTGGCCGCCTCTTCGAGGATATCTTTACTGATGAAAGCTTTCAGCTCGGAGGCAGGTTTGTCACAGTGCACCGGTTGACCGCTGGGCTGCTGTGTCAGGAAGGCTTGGCCCGAGTTCAGCTTCACTGCAAATAGTGGCTGGGAGTTTTCTATGATGGCCTGGTTGCCCGCTGGCTGCAGCGGAGGTGACAGACTGCCTTCGGAAAGGTGCGAGGGGCCTTTCTTTGGCGGAGAGAAGGCCGAGCAGGGCATCTCCAGCGCCGGCTGGTGGAGCGAGGTCACCTCTCCTAGTTCGCCCGGCGCATGTTGCATCTCCCGCGTTTGTCTTTTGGGCGAATCTTGGCCATCGTTGGCCATATGGCTTTCCGGCACCGAACTACCTTTAGGATCCCAAACAGCTGCGGGTTTGAGACTCTGGAGGGTACCACTGGCATTCAGGAGATACTGTTGGTATAAGAGGGCGTCGTTGATGCCTCCACACTTTGGCCAGACCATCAGCCTCGGGGTCAGCGGGTACTGGCGGTAGGTAGTGGCCACACTTACGTTGGAAGATATGAGTTCCACTGCTCTGTCCGACCCCGAGTACTGCATCGTTCGATCGAGGCAGGAGGGGATAAAATTGCAGTGCTGGGGGGTTTCTTTGGCAGCTCGATCAATCTGCGGGGCGGTGTATTTGGATTTGCAGGAATTATATTCGGCTGCGTGGACCATGCCGTTGGGAAGGAAAAAAGCGGCGGCGGCGGCTTGGGCAGCCTCAATCATCTCCCTCTCCTTGTACTCTCTTTCCATCATGATGCTCTCCAACTCCTTGTCAGCAAAAGCGCGCCTCTTTCGCATCCGGTCACTAACGGGAGGGGGTAGGGGCGGGCTCCCTCTCATGTATGGGTCATGTGCGACTGGCCGGTAGCCTAGAACACAGGAGTAATCAGAAAAACAAGTGAGCAGTTGGAGATAATTGATATGGGAACAAGGGCGAACATCATATTGTAGAAAGTAGATCAATAAATGAACAAGATGCCAGTTGATACCAAATATACACACAGTGATGGAATAACTCAGCGGGGTCAGGCAACAACTCCGTAGAAAAAGGATGCGTGATGTTTTGAGTCGGGTGATCAATAATTGTGTTCGGTGCAACCGAAAGGATAGACCCGCATTTGAAAATCCCAGATCGCATTGTTGTGCGTCGAGACGCGTTCCAACTATGCAGCTTCTACATGGTAGCCAGGTGTAGACTGAACTAAGAGATCACTCTTCTAATTGATGGGGATAACCAGGCACTTCGGCGTATACCCCGAATTAGGACCAGCACCTGTGATTTCCGTCAAAACCAACCGAACTAAAATGCTAGACTTTTTCTTTCAATTTCCTCTTAGGAGTGAAATCATTTGTGCTTCCATAGTATATATAGCTGCTGGTCGAGCTACTACCTCACAGCGACAGCGTTCGATCCTGACCTCGGGTGCTATCGGTGTGAAGTTTGTTGTTTCTCCGTGTAACTGCGTGGGTTCCTACCGGGTGCTCAGATTTCCTCCCTATTCCCAACAAGTGGCGGTTGACCCCTGTAAAAAATATCCCTGATGTGCAAGGAGTGGATGCGAAAGTGGGCTAACACACCTAATGTGAACGGGGTGGTCGATAGAAGGCGTGGACTCCGTGGGCCGAAGGCCCTCTTTTCATGCTGTATCTGTAAACTACCAATTAAACCGCTCGCAGACTGTGGAGGCGTTTCGGCCGGGTGCTTGCTGGTGGAAGGAGAGTGGTGCATTTGACAGCTGCCGTACGTGTTCGAACAACGGGCTGTCGTAATGGGCTTGCCTTGGCATACATTCATTCCTTGTATTTGTTATGTTATTAGAAATATTAGCACAAGACCCAATAATAAACAATTTAAAAAATAACCAGTGTTCTTGTCTCCCTGTGATACACGGACCCATGTCCGTATGAGGTGCAGTGCAATACTGGAGATTTTTAAAGTTAGTTAAAATATGTCACCTGCCCCGTTTCAGCTTGTTTGACCGAGGTCAATATGAATACCCATCACGAGGCCGAAAGCTGCTTTAGCCAAGCGTTGTCCATTCCTTCTCTCCAGGCATGCTGCCTGTCCCGTTGAGTTAATCCAGCGTTTTGTGTCTTTCTGTAGCCTAGCGTTTTTCGGCCGAGTGACCCTTGGACTCCTCCACGTTTATAATGAATGTTTTCGGTGAACATTACCTCCGCTGTTGGACACCCTGCCTCAGACGTGATGCGTTGTGTATTACAGGCACTGCTAGTTACTTCGTCAAACGGTCGCTGGAAACTACGTTTAGAAATGCTCGGGAAAATAATACATCGATTCTATCCCGACCGTTAGCTAATCCTTTACATATACACACGCACAAAATGAAGTTTTCCTTTTCTCATGTAACAAACTAAACAGTGGATGCAAAATGAAGCCCAACTTTCAGGCTTAATATGTCCATCCGTTCTTCCACCCGCCCCGGCCAAGTTAGGCACAGATGGTCATATTTAGAAGGGAGAAGATAGATTCTGCTTTGCCGAATGTTGACCGGATGACAGGTGATATCATGTGTGACAATCCGTTTCTTATTTATTGTCTCGGTATTAAATGCAGTCTCCAACAGTTAGAACTGGAAAGTTTAAATTTTTAAAGAAGGAACTGCAGATGCTGGAGAATCGAGGGTACACAAAAGGCTGGAGAAACTCAGCGGGTGCAGCAGCATCTAAGGAGCGAAGGAGATAGGCGACGTTTCGGGTCGAGACCCTTCTTCAGACTGGAGAAGGGTCTCGACCCGAAACGTCGCCTATCTCCTTCGCTCCTTAGATGCTGCTGCACCCGCTGAGTTTCTCCAGCCTTTTGTGTACCCTGGAAAGTTTAAACCTCGCTTCCTTTCCCTTCCCTGTCAAATGTCAATCATGGGAACACGGCAACGCGACGGATCTTCTGGTCACGTCAGCTGAACGTACTGCACTCTGGATTCATGTTCTGTTAATATTGTGTGAGGATGTGAATAAAAATGCAGCTTCTGTACCAAACATTTACTGCTTTCTCAACAATTAGATGATCCAGCATAAAAATAAACTAATATCAGATGCTAGTTTCAGCAAGTGCATTGGCCACGAGGCTGCCAAGGAAGCCACACTGTTCTCTGCTTTCATAAATACATTGGCTATTATCACGTGTAGTAATTGCAAATTGCTGGTTTATACTAAAGTTTAGGTCGTCTATTTCCCTTCTTGTTTAAACCATTACCCGGGTCCCGAAACGAAATGTCACCTCTCCATGTTCTCCAGAGATGCTGCCTGGGCCACCAAGTTACTCCAGCACTTTGTGTCTATTGTGTAAGCAAGCTTTTGCAGTTCCTGGCGTACCCATCTCCGTTGGATCGAATTGGTGTCACTTGCTGGCTTTGTCGATGTTAATACTGAGTAGACACCCTAGCCTCGCTCTCCAGCTGTTCACCTCGTATACTGGCAAGCTTTGATAAAAGGTATGGCAATTGGAAACATTCAAATGATGGTAAAGAATGAACAAAGATGTCCCCGGTTTTGTGAGCAACTACACCAATAATTCGAATTATTGTTGCAGTTACCTAATCCCACCAATTGTCCACCAATTGTCCACCAATTGTCGTGAAACGACAAACGTCACACAAGCGCGGAACACATTAATACAAATCAGCTTTCTACTTGTGTCACATTAATTCACAATTGTCTGAAGCACCGCACAAAAATGCAGCAGCCCATATTACCTTCGATCGAATATAAAGTACAAACATGCGTGTGTAATTTTTCGAATAAGTCCCTCTCTTGTCAGAACAATTCTATTAATCAACCTCTTCAATCCATTTACCGATCCCTTTCGCTCACACGCGATCTACACTTCCTGGATTAAAAAAAACATTTTCATTTTTACAGCTGTTCACCGAACGGTTGCGCTCACCTTCTAAAATGCTCTTAGCCAGCAGGCTCGGCGTTCTCAAGTGCCTCTGGTACACGGCCCTGCGTTCTGCCAGGTTGTGTTTGCTCAACAATCCTTTCTTATCCTTCAAGTAAAAAAAAAAAAAAAAATTGTGAAAAGAACAGATTTGGCAATGTAAATGTACAGGTGGATTGAGAGAAGTTGGTTAGTGGGATCCCATGTTAGTGGGATCTCTCAGTGTTGTGAACACAAATTGCAATCGAAACATTGCAACCGATTAGGCAGTACTGGCGGAATGCTTGAAGTTACGTAGAATGTTTGAGGGATTGTTGCCAGCTTCACTTAATTCGGCTTCTAAATATTTTATGGAGTTGCAGAAACTTAGCGACTGAACTGTGATTGGGCTAATGTTTACGCCGATCAACTCTATGGCTCGATTTTAAAAAAAAGCATAATCATTAGTCAACTACCCGCATGGTTTTAACCATGTGAAGGTGCACTGGGTGATCATTTTCATATTATGTACTGGTTATAAAATCAACCATGTCATGTTCAAATCAAGCACCAGGAAACCAAACGTCTTCACTCTCACGCGATCTGCCTCTTATAGTTCGTTCCTATAGATCGATGTCAACTGGACTACATACAAATTCAAATCAAATCTTCCACGAAACATAAACGTGGGCAGACAAGTTAGTTATATCACAAGTATTGAGTAAACGTGGAAATAAAAGTGGAAATTGACCAACTGGAAACGTCTAGATCAGTTGAGTTTCTATCACGCAAGCAGTCGTCCCGTCCTCGTAACACAACCATCTCGCAGGTCCCAGCTCACCTCAGTAGCCTGCTGCCGCCGGAGCGCCACCTGAGCCGCCATCACCCTCTGCCTCTCCACGACCAGAAGGCAGTTGGCGCACTGACAGTCCCTCCATCGACAGAACCGCTTGTGGCCCTTCAGGCAGGATACCACCCCATGATTTCTACAACGGGCACATTTCGGGGTACGGCTCAGTTTCCTCTGCTCTCCGTTGGTCCCCATGTGCTTCTTGCTGGTCTCGGCCGACCCATCTTCCCTCTGGCCTGACACGACCTCGGGCGAATCGAGCAAATCTTCATCTTCCACTTCCAAACTCTCCACGTCTATTTCCACCTCCAATCCCTGCTGGCCAGTACTTTGCATTTCGGTCTTTGATTAACTTGGATGTTAAAAGTAGGGTTGAAATTGTCCTTTGTTTCCCTAACTCCCTCTCCTTTACGGATCAATGCACAACTGACGAGATTCGCAGCCTGAGATGGCGTCACTGTTGGGAAACATAATTAAGATACATTATCAATGGAGCAAGATCCACTTGGCAGACTCCACCCAGGTAACGATAGCACGTAGACTGTTCAATTGTTAATCGTCATCTGAGTAGCCATCAAGATACACTCAAAGTATTCAAAACATTTCTCGATTTCTATGCAACTTTTTTTTAAAAAGGGACATCTTTCTTTACTTTTTAAACTTGTAATTCTAACCTGGCGAGGAAAATGTGAGCAACAGTTACACACTTAGAGCGGCTTCACGCCGTGTTGAAGTACAGAAAACCACGTCGCCAAATTACATTACTGATTTAATATAAACTACCAAGTGTCAAAAATCACGTTTTTTTTCACAGGTTACATCGATGCTTGCGATCATCTTACAGCGATTCTAAACGTCGTTTCAGCGGGCTTTCACTACCTTGAAAATCTTTAAGTAAACCCGAGCAACTCTTGCAGATAATGTTCACATCCGCATGGGAGAGAATCATCTCGCTTACATCGTCCAAATCAAAGGAAACTTTTACCTGAAAGTTGCTTGTGCTGCACTTTGCGTGGTGAGTGCAGCGTGGGATGATAGATAGTCAGCCTGCTCAGAGAAGGTTAGTTCCGACTCTGTCTCTGGTGCTTTAAGGGAAACCCGGGCGGATCGTTAATTACCTGCTTGTTAATATCAGCACGGGGTCAAAGGGGACGAGCTCGCCGATTGGATGGCCCATCGGCAGGCGGACGCTGATTGGATGCAGGCTGCTTCCGACAGGCTGGGAGAGAATCAATTACATTGCCCTGGCTTCTACTGAATATCTGTTCAAATATAGAGGGGACATATATACTGTAGCGATCAACAAGGGACGCGAGACCACTACAGTGCTGTGCTTTTAAATCGAGACCAGCAGCAGCTAGGTGTATTAGGAATTGTGTTCACAAGAGATATCAGCAGTATTACGAAGAGTAAAAAGCAGATTCATGCAGTTCAGTTAAAAAAAAAGGATTCTCATTTATTGCCATAATGTGTACATTAGTTTCAGAAATATCCGTAAGTTTTCTTTTCATAAATGGTTAACTCGGTCACTGTTTAAGTCTTGTTTACATCAGCTCCCCCAGCTCATCAGTCACAAGGGAAATTCTCAATCACTGATATTGAAGCATTTCAGGTTGAACTTCATACTTTTATTTTAGACCAAGACGATGAGACGCTGAGGATTTCACACGAATGTTTGAAACATGGAAGATGGAAAACTTGAAGAAAATGATCGTGCTCGAGTTCAGTGTCTGATATTAAAACAACTAAACATAACATTTCAGTCTCGGGGGAAAAAAATGTTTTCATTGGGATAAGATTCCCGGGATGTCGTACGGTAAAGGATCCCTTGTAGATTCCGCACCTATTCCCGCACGGACAGTGCGTATTGGAGGAGTCAGTCGGTTTGGGGATCTTCTCGGCTTGGGCACGCTGGAGATGACGTCCGTGTTTTCAAGCAATATTCTTTGAAACCCAGATCTCTGAAATTAAATTGGATTTTGGAAATGATCGACCTTTGGTCTATTTTCCATCGCCTTATTTACGATAAACTAGTAAGATATTAAAACAATCAATAATCAATTCATTTCCTTTAGGGTGAACAATGTATAAATGCAGTGCTTTACAATGGACGAACTCCATGTAAAGGTGGCAAGGGAACCCAAAACTCAATATTTTCAGTAAAAAGCCTGTTACATCAGGGATCAAATCCATGCCACAATGCATCGTATCTTAACTTTCGAAGCCAAATAATTCCTGAAGGCAGGCTCAAACTGAACACGAGAAGAGAAGGGAACAGATTTAGATTCGAACTGAAAAAAAAGTAAATGCAATCGTATTCAAATATAAAGCGAAAGATAAGCGCAAATCGGGAATAGGTTTATGACGAATGTAATGGTTGCGTTTTCTCTAGACATGTCGATCAATTTTTTACATCACAAATACAAGACTTTTAGAGGTTTGGAAATGTGGCTCATTTGATGTCGTGGTTTTAATTATCTCAAATTCAAATTTTAAACGAAAGCCTCATATCAACAAATATCAGATGGCAAGCAATTTTGTATTAATTGGCTAGAATGAATAGGGTGGCGAACAATCGTTTCACGGAAAATAAATCCACGTTTCCCTCACTGAGCCATTATGAAGCTGCATCATAAACAATCACATGAATGTGGCTCGCTCGTTCTTTATCAACAGTCAGAAAGTGTGCAGATGTTCATTTGAGTTAGCCTGCATCTAACATTTTAAAATAACATGTGATGAAATTGTTTCTTAAAAAAAAAACGAGTCATGAATTACGGATAACTTACAGTATCGACGGCGCGGCCAACATAATTCAAATAAAAACCTCCAGGATCATTTTCGACGTTGAATAAACGTTGTAATAGATAGGGGCACAGCTGCACAGAATAATCCCGAAAAGAAATATACTGGAATATTTGAAGATTCTAAAAATAATTAACTCTTAACAATATAAAGATGTCAAAATACAATAAGTGGTACATCTGAATGCTTCGTTTGTTATAATTATTTGGACTAAACTCCAGAAAACTTCGAAGGGAAAAAAAGATGGCCATTTTGAGATCATGATTTAGGATTTTTCTAAACATCTACTCTGGCTGATCATACAAAAAAAACTTGCATTATGGTATCGATTAAAAGGTACTTTTTATGGTGAATATCAATAATTAATTTACTGATGAATTCTATGAAATAATAGAAAATAAATAGTACCTTGCATGCATAAGCTTCTGGTTGTCGACCAAGCCTTTATGTGTGGCTCCATTTTGACAATTCTGTACAAACGTTATGCTGTTAAATGATGTGATTTCTACGAACAGGACCACTGTATTGAGGGTGGAAGTGCACCTTACCTGCACCATAGTTATTTATCTTTTCTTAATGTAACAATAACATTGCAAGAACATGCTCCAACACAGCAAAGTCGTCGGAATCAATTAACCAAGAACTGAAAAATAGTTACTATTTTCAATAGTTGATAATCAAACAACCCCGATTCAAATCAGTCTGAAGAAGGGTCCCGACCCGAAACGTCACCCATTCCTGCTCTCCAGAGATGCTGCCTGACCCGCTGAGTTACTCCAGCATTTTGTGCCTAGTCCCGATTCAAATGTGGGTCATTTTTAAATTTGGGGGGCGGGGAGAGAAAACGCATTCGTGGAATTTATATAAACGCTTCATATTTCATATCGAAATTTATTTTTCCAATAAGATTCTTTGCCTGGCCTCACAGCGTGTCAGAAATTTCTGTTACTACGTTGAGCGCGCTTCGCTTAACACAGAATGTGGAAGGACCACGATCTTATCAAGCTCCAGCATCTGCAGTTCCTTCTTTAAATCTTATCAAGCAAACTCGTTTTCGCGGTTGTAGGGGAACAGATAAAACAAGCCTTTATAATGAACTTGTTGCCAGGCCGCATGGGTTATGTTGACTCATTCTACCTGCATTTCACACGATTTGAGTTTGATACGGGTTGCACACCAAACAACGGTGTAAAGATGCAGAGGGAATGCATCTATATCAAAAAAAAACTTTCAGAAATCTCGCGGCTCATGGGAAACATTGTCCGCTTTAAAACAAAAGCTCTGACCTGAATGATTTCCAACCAATAATGACCGAACAACACTTGGGAACATGAAAGACCTGGTGCCCTTCGGTTTGCTACTGTTTAACTCCGGGCCATGACTAAACAGTAAATACCGAAGGAATTCGCCTTTTTACCCCCGGGATTTGACTTAAAAGCTGGAAGCATGACCGAGGACTTGATACGTTGAGGAACAGAACTCTTTTTTTTTGTAAACCGATCCCAAATAACGAACCCAAACTTTGGTCGCAGAAAGTAAACGCAAAGTACATCTAAAGAGTGCGGAGGCAAAAGAGCAAGGCCAGCGAGTTTACTTTCAAATAAAATACTTCCCCCAGAAATAAAATCGGGATTAAACTAAAACATGTGTTTCCTCTATTTCTCGAGGTTTCATTACTCGACATTTCTTACGTTTGACGGCGGTATTACTGCGGCCATTTCCGTTAGTTTCATTTGCACCCACGATAGATTGAAGCCTTCAGATATCTCCAGGCCTGCTATGACCGTATTGGATAGTGGAAATACCACATTGACTAAAGTTGAACGTGGGGCGAAGAGGGGGAAGATTTGAACCGAAAACTTTGTGGCCTACATTTGCTCGCCGTTTTAATGCAGAAATGCAACGACATACTTGCACAGAGCGTTAAATGTGATGCTATGTAGATGCGCAACAAGCTCCATCAAACAATCAAGAGATTAGATCCAGTGAAACTAATTAAGTGACATATGTTAGCCAGGAGTGTGGGTAGATGCGGCAAGGTATTGAAAGGATTGTGGAGGTGCCTTCTCATAGGTTATAATAAAGATACCCCAGTGACTCGAATGGGCGTGAAGTTATCCTTCTGATTAAAATGGACGTGAAGTTACCACAAATGCTCGAATGGACCTTGAAGTCGATTTGCAGGTGTAACAACTGACCCTCTCACTTGAGCTCCGATTTATTAGTGCTGCTCGCAAAACTGCTACCCTGGGTGCAATTTGCAAATGAAGAATGCTTTGATCTTTCCCCACTGACATTTTCAGTGCAGATCACATTGCCAAACCTCGGACAGCCTGCAGCATTTCGAGCTGGGGTTTACGAGCTAATTTGAAACAAATTGTCCCACAAGAGTTCTGCAGGTAAACGGGAAGAGTTTTATTATTTAAGTTATTACGAGGAACAGATACATTCCAAGCAAAATCTGCAAATCGTAGGCCCATTTCCGTTCTTTCGGGGCATTTATATTTTTTTAATAAATAATGTAAATGCCTTACAATCTTATTTCCAACATTTAGAATTTGATTATTTTTAAATATCCTGCTCTACTTAATTCAACTGGCCCAGACTGACGTTCATCTAGAAGTGAAATCTAAATCTCACAGAAATGTTATTGCCTATTCGACGATAGGCTTTTTTATGGACACTAATTGATCAACAATATTGTGATAAACTCATACGATGAAACACTGAATTCCAGCAAAGGGATTGTTTCCGCCAATCGCCTAAGAAAAAACAGTGAATAGTATCTATCTATTTCCCCAATAAAATCTAATATATAATTTGAGATATTTCTGCGATTTTGATTAACTGGTTTTGTATTGTCAACTAATTTTTACTAATTTAGCTTACTAAATGCTGTAAATGTACACAATTTACTAAGCGTAATTAATATATTGCTTCATGAATGTGAACAGTTATTTTCCCTTTAAAAATTCATATTCCCGATACCCGCAACTATTCCTCTGAAACATGTATTTGGCCCCTTGTTATAACGGGAAAATAACAAAACAAAACTGGAAACAAAATACTTAGCATTGCGTCCAAATTAATAATCTACATATAAAATAACCTCAGCCTTTTGTTTATTGCACGAATTGTTTAATTTTCTGTAAAGGAAAATTGCAAGTTACTTTATTTTCTGTAAAGGAATAAATTATTACATTCTACACTTTAGTAAACACGTCGATTCTTGATTTCTGATCAACCCGAGAGTGTGCTTTACCGTTGAATTCAACACTATGTTCAGTTAGTCACATAAAGTAAAATTAAAAGATCATTAACAATATTCAGAGAAAATAGGATATAAAACCTATCAAATGAGCACAGGCCTTTTGCATACAAATGGAAATGCTATCTATTTATTTACAGATGGTAATGTTTTCATTTAAGTATTCTTGTCTGTATCAAGTATACAGGGCGAAGTCATCAGTTTCCACCTTAACTGTTTCGGACCAGATCCAAAGATCCAGTAGAACCGTCCCTTTTGCAAACGTTTTCCTATCGGAAGATTTCATATCCACGACTTTGAGCGAACCACAAGAGTTGGTCTTCAGTGGCATGATTGCGCCGTTAGAGGCCGCTCTACTCAAAGTAATGGCGAGGCCAAAGTGTGATTGACAGTTTAAGAAATTGGGAACGAAGAGACGAAAGGCTACATAATACATACTGTTAGTGTTATTTCCTACCAAAGTTAGCACTTTGCATATATGCATTCAACTTGTGAAAAATAAGTCACAATGTACAATTATCACTGGCATTAAATATTTGATAGACACAAAATACTGGAGTAACTCAGTGAGACAGGTAGCATCTCTGGACAGAAGGAGTGGGTAACGTTTCGAGTCGAGACCCTTCTTCTCCAGAGATGCTGCCTGTCCCGTTGAGTTACTCCAGCATTTCGTGTCTATCTTCGGTTTAAACCCGCATCTGCAGATCCTTTCTATTCATTAAATATTTGTTTTAGTTATTCACATTAACATTCTAATATGCAGCATATTGTCTTGCAATATTCTCTGGTACTGTTAATGGTCATGTTTCTCAAAGTCATCGTCATACAACATGGAAACAGGCCACGATGCCCCACTAGTCCCACCTGCCCGCGTTTGGCGCACACATATCGCTCTAAACTGGCTGTTTGTAATTTATCGAGAACCGAGATTAAACTGCTTGAACTATGTGGATTCTCGTTTTATTTTGAGGGCTTTGTTTTGTTTTTGAGTGGCCACATTTGGAGACATTTTGCGTAAGATTACTGCAAATGATTGGAAAACCAGAGGCACCGAAGTCTCTGGTAACTTTGATGACGCAAAACCCGCGTATAAATGAAGTTATAGGCATGTATTTGTAATTTCTGCCGATAAATCGATAAGAACGATAATCGACGAAACTAGACACGCAATGCTGGAGTAACTCAGCGGGTCAGGCAACATCGCTGGAAAATACTCTTCGGAGTGTAAAGAAGGGTTCCGACCCGAAACGTCGCCTCTTCCTTTTCGCCAGAGATGCTGCCTGACCCGCTGAGTTACTCCAATATTCTGTGCATATCATCGATATAAACCGACATCTGCTATTCCTTCCGCCACAAGAAGCATTTGACCTCGATTTGATGTATGCTTTTATCATATAAACAAGAGAAAATATCAAATCGGGAGATTGGATTCCGATGTGAGAACAGTCTTGCCGTGACTGTGTTGGTATTTTACTTTAGATATTAGTCAGGGTAGTCAACACTGCCAATTCATTCATACTTAAAACGTCTTTTGATCCTAGACGATACTGGCAGCACCGTGATAACAATGTGCACAGTTTGGAAGCACAGCTAATGCCCACTAAAGCCTGAGTAAACGTGAGCGTCTGGCAAACTGCTCAGTGGTTCTCGTGGTTAATTACTTTTTTTTCACGTTAGGCCCAAAATGTAAATAAAATATATGTGACTTTTTTTTTTACATGAATCATTTTATGAGAGTTCAAATGGATCCCAAGTATTTTCACGCCTGTTTTTGGTAACTAAAGGAAAATCTCACAATAACATCTGAAAATGTGGTCTTAATAAAAAATGACTAACAATCTGCAAAATAATTCTGAACCTAGGTCCTGATCCTGAATCAAAAGGGTTCAGATTAAATAAATACGTGTGGCAAAATGCCGTTCATTAATCGAAACACACCGCCTTCGCCACGCTTTCATTTCACTCCTGTCATCAGGAAGAGAGTAGAGGAGCCGGAAACCTGCAACGTCCGGGTTCAGGGGCAGCTTTTTCCCTACAACCTTGGTTATTAAACACTGCAAACTCTAAATAAACTCCGAATTAGTGTGTAGGAAAGAACTGCAGATGTAGGCACAAAATGCTGGAGTAACTCAGCGGACAGGCAGCATCTCTGGAGAGAAGGAATGGGTGACGTTTCGGGTCGAGGCCGTTCTTCAGAATTATATAGACTAGGGTGGGGGTTGGGGGGGGGGGGTCGCTTGTGTCTTTGTCACTATTGTCGGGGTTTTTTTTACAAACTGAACTTTTTTTCGTTATTTGTAATGGCGTTTGCAAAGTACTATCTTTACATATATTTTGTGTGCTGCTGCAAGTAAGAATTTCATTGTGTTAACGAAGAAACTGCAGATGCTGGAGAATCGAGGGTTAGACAAAAAGCTGGAGAAACTCAGCGGGTGCAGCAGCATCTAAGGAGCGAAGGAGATAGGCGACGTTTCGGGTCGAGACCCTTCTTCAGACTGAATTTCATTGTTCCGTTTCGAGTCGTATGGCAATAAAAGACGTTTGACTCTCTTGTCTTGAGAGATACCGTGGGAGAGCTGTGAATAATAATAAGGGCAGAGTTTAAAAGCGGGATCCAAGACTCACGAAAACTGCAATGTTTTCAAATGACCATTAACCACACAGGGCCATTAGCCTTTCATTGCCGGTAGCAGCTCGCCTCTGGGTGTGACGGGAGGTAACCCGAGCTGGGTTAAGATCTGCAGCTATCTCTGGCTCACTGTTATCTTGACCAACATTAGTCGCATGATGGATGGAGAACACGTGCGTTGCGGAACGCTTCGCGATGCCAGGGCCGTCATTCTAGCACCGCATGTTGTTAAACCATGTTTATTCTAAGTAACCGATCAATAGGCTTGTTGACATTGAATAAGGACGATTAATTAAAATGAAGAACTGCTCTGAACGGGATAAATGATGGGAAATGGGAGGAGAATTGAATTTTATTGGGGAAAGGCAAATCAGTTACGGACCATTATCGGGACTGTAAAGGACTCCACCTTTTTATGAGTTAGCAGCTGAGGGAAATGAAGGAATATCACTGACAAAGATTGATTTGCATTCTCTTAAACATGGAGCTGCAGGCACTGGAATGGTGTGTGGAACACACAGTGCCGGAGCAACCCAGCGGATCAGGCAGCATCTCTGGAGTGTGTGATAGGCGACCTTTCGGATCGGAGCCCTTCAGACTGAGTGAGTCAGCGAATGCCCGTGCAGTGAACAACAAGTCAATGTTTGTTGCTGGCTTAAGGTCTGAAGTCATATGCAATCAATTCCACCCGGGCTGAAACCTCCCATCCTCCTCAACCGTGGCTGATCTCCACAAAGCGAGGAGTGCCGTGCTCTGGCGCACACGGTTTTATGTTCTACAACGAGAGTGCCTATGTGCAGACCTGGAGATTTTAATACATGGAGGCAACTCGAATTACCAGCAGCTGATATAAAAACACCGCTGCCTGCTGATGTTAACTTGTCGCCACTAATGTTGCCGGCACCTAAGCGCGCATCGAATCCATTCGGCGCGTCGTACTAGAATCAAAGAGTCATACATTATGGAAACTGGCCCTTCGGCCCAACTTGCCCACATTGGCCATCATGTTCCATCTACACTACTCTCACGTGCCTGCGTTTGGCCCATATCCCTCCAAACCTGTCCTAATTGCTTCTTAAATGTTGTGATAGTCCCTGCCTCAACTACCTCCCCCGACAGCTCGGTCCATGCACGCACCACCCTTTGCGTGTAAAAGCTACCTCTCAGATTCCCCTTCACCTTAAACCTATGGCCTCTGGTCCTAGATACTCGTGGAAGTTTCTCCGCCAATGTACTAAATTCCACTTCCCTTCTCTCAAATATTTCCTCTTGAATTATTGACCCAATTTTCTCTTTAACGTTATTGAATCTTGTTCCACCATCCATTCCAGATCTGTGCTTTCCAGATCGTTGCTGTTCCCTGTGTAAAATCATTTTCTCCCGTCTCCCCCAAGGTTCTGCTACCAATCTTATTTTTTTTAAAGAAAAACTTATTACATAAAACGAGACGATGAACCGCAGATTCTGGAATCTTGAGTAAACCCCAAAGTGCAAGAGGAACGGATCAGGCAGCATCTGTGGAGGGGACGGATAGGTGGTATTTCGGGTTAGGACCCTTCTTCAGACCTGACCTGAAATAGAAATATAGAAAAATAGGTGCAGGAGTAGGCCATTCGGCCCTTCGAGCCAGCACCGCCATTCAATATTGATCATGGCTGTTCCTGCGATTTTCCCCATATCCCTTAATTCCTTTAGTCCTAAAACCAAAATCTAACTCTCTCTTGAAAACATCCAGCGAATTGTTCCCCACTGCCTTCGGTGGCAGATCATTCCACAGATTCACAACTGTCTGCGTGACGAAGTTTTTCCTCATCTCAATCCTAAATGGCCTGCCCCTTATTCTTAAACTGTGACCCCTGGTTCTGGACTCCCCCAACACCGGGGATTTTTTTCCTGCATCTAGCCTGTCCAATCATTTAAGAAATGTATAAGTTTCTATAAGATACCCTCTCATCCTTCTAAATTCCAGTGAATACAATGCCAGTCGACCCATTCTTTCATCATATGTCAGTCCCACCATCCCAGGAATTAACCTGGTGAACCTACGCTGCATTCCCTCAATAGCAATAATGTCCTACCTCAAATTAGGAGACCAAAATTGCGCACAATACTCCAGGTGCAGTCTCACCAGGGCCCTGTACAACTGCAATAGGACCTCCTTTGTCCTAAACACAAATCCTCTCACAATAAAGGCCAACAATCATTAGCTTTCTTCACTGCCTGCTGTACCTGCATGCTTACTTTAGGTGACTGATGTTCAAGCACACCCAGGTCTCGTTGCACCTCCCCTTTTCCTAATTTGATTCCATTCAGATAATAATCTGCCTTCCTGTTCTTGCCACCAAAGTGGATAACCTCATATGTATCCGCATTATACTGCATCTGCCCACTCACCCAGCCTATCCAAGTCACCCTGCAGCCTCAAACCATCCGCATTGCAGCACACACTGCCACCCAGCTTTGTCTCATCCACAAACATGGAGATTCCCTCGTCTACATCGACTCCACCGTCAAAAAGGCCCAACAGAGGATGTACTTCCTGCGGCAGCTGAGGAAGCACAATATGCCCCATGCAATGATGGTCCAATTCTATAAGGCCATCATAGAGTCTGTCCTCACCTTCTCCATCATGGTCTGCTTCCGGAGGCTGTAGCGAATCAGCTGAGAAGGGTATTGGCTGCAGCCTTCCCTTCATTGACGAACTGTGCACTGCAAGGGCCAGGAAGCGAGCGGGCAAGATCATCTCTGACCCCTTTCACCCTGACCACAAACTCTTTGAATGACTTCCCTCTGGAAGGCGACTCCAGACTGTCAAAGCTGCCACAGCCAGTCATAAAAAGCAGCTTTTTTTCCAGTAGCTCTACTCAATAACCAAAAATCTGTAGCCTTCTTTTGCTCTGGTATTTTATTTTAGTCACATGTTTAAACAACAATGTTTTATTATTAATGTTTAATAATTTATATGTCATTCCTAACTGTCACTGTCATGTGTCACTTGCGGGCGGAGCACCAAGGCAAATTCCTTGTATGTGAATACTTGGCCAATAAATCTATTTATTCATTCATTCATTCATTCATTCATTCATTCATTCAAATCGTTAATATATATTGTAAATGCACCCCACTGGTGACTGCCTGCCATTCTGAAAAGGACTAGTTAATTCCTACCCTTTGCTTCCTGTCTGCCAGCCAGTTCTCTATCCATGTCAATAGCCCCAATAGTATGTGTTTGAATTTTGCATAATCTCTTGTGTGCAAAAAAGGCTTTTTCAGATAGACCACTTCCACTCTTACAGATAGACCCCCTTATCCATTCTACTTGTTACATCCTCAAAAAACTCTAGAAGATTGGTCAAGTATGATTTTCCCTTCATAAATCCATGCTGACTTTGACCGATCCTGTCACTGCTTTCCAGATATCATGGTTCAAGGGTGTTTAATGGTCATATGTACCCTAAATGGACAAATAAATTCTTATTTGCAGCACATAAGGGTCTGTAAAAACACTACTTATAGATAACATAATAAATTTTAAAAGTTCAATATTCCCTCCGCAAATGCCGCCTGGCCTGCTGAGTTCCTCGAGCACATTGTGTTGTACATACTAAAGTTGCCACTGTTCAGAGTCTTGGATTTCACTAGCATGCATTGGACCAGAGGAGAAGGAACTAATTTCTTCAAAGTTTACAGTTATGACACTGCAAGCAACAGCTTGCAGAATGACGAGGATCTTAGATGGATCTGAAAAGAAAATATCAGCCTGGATCCAATGTCTTGTAAATGAGACCAGATTTGAGGAGGTATTATCAGTGACATTGATGAAAAGGTGCTAATTAGAGTTTAGTGATTAATTGTAGGTTTGCTGAAATCAGTCCACAGCCTTTGGATGTCACACCATGCAAATCATGCAGTGGAAAAGGGAAGGACACATGGTTCACCAATGTTGCATAGGAAGGAACGGCAGATGCTGGTTTACAGTATACCGAAGATAGACACAAAATACTGGAGTAACTCAGTGACTCAAGCAGCATCTCTGGAGAAAAAGAATAGATGACATTTTGGTTCAGAACCCTTCTTCAGACTAAAAGTAGTGGGGTGGGGGGGTGGGGGGGGGGGGGGGGATAAACTGGAAATAAAAGACCACAACAAATCAAGGCTGGCTACAGATTACCTCAGGAAGAGTAGATCCCATAATGGCCCAGTGTTGACTGGGGAAGGTGCGATAGCAAGAGGATGTGACTAATGGAACTAATAGGACAACTAGGGTGGGGAGGGGGGGATGAAGGAAGGGGTGGAAATGCAGGAGTGACTTGAAATTGTAACTGTGTGGTGGTTCAGTAACAGGAACACAGCACTTTCACAAACACTGGAGAATGATTAAAGTTTACCAAAAGTTTTGAGGTTTATCCTGTGCTCTGTAAATGCTTGATCCACGTCCCACTTATTGGATCAAACGTGCACTCGGAATATTACAAGCTATAAATCAAAAAAGCCATAACTCCTGAAGTCAATCTCATGTCATTTACTAAAAGGCAAAGCACCAGCAGTTTGATGAATTTACAAGGAGTTAAATTACAGTTAGTTGAGTGATCATCTAAACTTACAGCTTTTTTGCCATTTTATGGTAAATTTGAAATGGCTCTGGCAGTGGGCCAGCATCATTTCTCTGTCAGATCCAGACCTGTCTCCAGTGCACTGAAGCCATGTAACATAGCATTCACTTCAGGAGTTTGCTTATGCTAAATGAGACACAGACCACATGGCGTCTAATTCAGTCTGTAAGATGCCAGCATTTGAAGAGAGTCAATTAATGAAACACCTTTCACAACCAAGATGCACCGTATGGTTTCTGGGATGATGATTTACTAGTTGAAATAGAACGCAGTTGGATAATATTAGTTTAGTTTTGTTTAGTGATACCCCGTATAAACAGGCCCTTTGGCCCACCGGGTCTGCTCCAACCAGTGATCCCCACACATTAGCACTATCCTACACCCATTATAGTGACCGTCATAGTCTGTTTGGGCACAGCAAGATCCACAAAAGCAATGAGGGGCAATCACCAAATAAATAAATAAGTAAGTAAGTAAGTAAGTAAGTAGGTTTTAAAGAAGGAACTGCAGATGCTGGAGAATCGAGGGTACACAAAAAGCTGGAGAAACTCAGCGGGTGCAGCAGCATCTAAGGAGCGAAGGAGATAGGTGACGTTTCGGGTCGAGACCCTTCCTCAGACTGGTCAGGGATCAGGGCAACGAGAGATATAGACGGTGATGTGGAGAGATAAGGAACAATGAGTGAAAGATATGCAAAAAAGTATCGGTGATAAAGGGAACAAGCCATTGTAAGCTGTTTGTGGTGTGAAAATGAGAAGCTGGTGCGACTGGGGTGGGGAGGGAGATAGAGATAGAGGGAATGTCAGGGCCCGAGGGCTGAGGGAGAGGTGGGAAGGGGAGGAGACAGCTAAGGGTTAACAGAATTGAGAAAATTCAATATTCAAGCCCAAAGGATGCAGACTCCCCAAGCGGAATATGAGGTGCTGTTCCTCCAGCTTGCGGTGTTGCTCACTCTGGCCGTGGAGGAGGCCCAGGACCGAGAGGTCGGATGTGGAATGGGAGGGGGAGTTGAGATAAGTAAGTAGGTTTATTGGCCAAGTATTCATATACAAGGAATTTATGTTATTATTGACTAAGAGATAAATATTGGCCAAGATACCAGGAAGAACTCCAGAGAAACAAGGAACTTCAGATGTTGGTTTACAAGAACAAAGCACAAAGCCTTTGACAAGGTCCCACTGGAGCAACTCAGTGGGTCTGGCAGGAGCATCTTTGAAGGACATGGGTAAGACTTTGCTTGTGGTCTTACTATAAGCATGGAACTTTTCACAACATTTCATCAGCCAGACAGGGCGTCAGTTTAACATTTCATTTGAGGAGGAGCTCTTCAGATGACGCAGCATCTTTTGAATTATGCAACACTCAAAGTGCTGGAGGAAGCCAATGGTTCAGGCAGCATCGGTGCAGTGAATGGACAGGTGATGTTTCGGGTCAGGATTCTTCTTGGATTTGTTCATTTTTCAATAAAAAAAAAAATATGTATGATCCAAATGTATTGTGTTTACAGGCCTGTTATACTGCTGCAAATAAGAATGTCAATGTTCCAATTGTCAATTGCACACTCTTGACTCAGTCTGGAGAAGGTCCTGACCTGAATTGTGAGCTGCCCCTTCCCTCCCCAGATGCTGACTGACCCATTGAGTTACTCCAGCACTTTGTGTTGCTCTCAAGATTCCAGCATCTGCAGTTACTTGTGTCTCCACTTTTTTGAATTACTCTGCTTTCTCATTGTTGGTTTTGCAATCAAGACAGTGGAATGGAAAATTCAACAAATGGGACTCAGAAGTGCGTGCTTCCCACTAAGCCAAACCAACTACTCATGTCTGATACTGATGAACATTTAAACATCATTATTACATTCAATAGGAAATTCAAGTAATATATATATATTTTTGACTGATTGGGGCATGTAACTTGTTGCCATACTAAAATAAAACACTGCAGATGCTAGGAATCGGAAATAAAAATGTTGAGTTCCGGAAACACTCACCAGGTCTGGAAGCTTCTCTGGAGAGAGAAACAGAGTTTATGTTTCAGTTATGTTTCAGCCCAGACCATCATCGGCTCTGACCTCCCCACCATCGAAGGGATCTATCGCAGTAACTGCCTTAAAAAGGCTGCCAACGTCATCAAGGACCCACACCATCCTGGCCACACACTCATCTCTCCACTGCCTTCAGGCAGAAGGTACAGGAGCCTGAAATCTGGTACATCCAGGTTCAGGAACAGCTGCTTCCCCACAGCCATCAGGCTATTAAACTCTCCATCAAACAAACTCTGAACAATAACAGCCTATTGCACTTTATCTGGTTATTTATGTGTATATATATGGTCTATGCTATATAGACACACTGAACTGCTCTGTATTTGTGCTTACAATACTCTGTTGTGCTGCAGCAAGCAAGAATTTCATTGTCCTATCAGGGACACATGACAATAAACTCTCTTGACTTGACTTGACGACTTGACTTGAGTTCAATAAACTTTCATCAGAACCATTCCGAGTATTTCCATAATTTCCATAATTTCATAAGCCACAGGAGTAGAATTAGGCCATTTGGCTTATCAAGTCTACACTTCCATTCAATCAAGGCTGATCTATCTTTCCCTCTCAACCCCACGCTCCTGTCTTTTCCCCATAACCCTTGACACCCTCAATCTCTATCTTAAAAATACTCAATGACATAGCCTCCACAGCTACAGTATCTATGACAATGAATTCCACAAATTCACCACCTTCTGACTAAAGAAATCCCCCTCATCTCCTTTCTAAAGGTATGTTATTTTATTCTGGGGCTGTATCCTTTAGTCCTAGACTCTCCCACTCATGGAAACACATTCTCCACATCCACTCTATCCAGGCCTTTCACTATTCTGTAAGTTTTAATGAGGTCCTTCTAAACTCTAGGGAGTACAGGCCGAGTGCCGTTGAATGCAGTTTTCTGTTTTATACTAAAGGAAGTGGCTAATGTGAGAATGGCAATTGAAGAAATAAGTATGTAAATACAGGAAGACCAACCGATAAGTAGAAATAATTTTGATTGAAAGAAAGATGTAGTCCACACTGATCATTCACACTGGTCCTATATTATCTCACTTTCACATCCTCTCCCTGTGCACTAGGGGCAATTTTACATAGGCCAATTAACCTGCGGACCTGCACGTCTTTGGGATGTGGGAGGACACCAGAGCATCCAGAGAATATTCCACACAGACTGCACCCAAGGTCAGGATGAACCTGGGTCTCTGGTGCAGTGAAACAGCGCCTCTACCAGATATACTGTATGGACAAAATGGCCTCCTTCTGTGCAGTACGTTCTCTGCATCCTAGAACCATGATCCTCTTCCCCAATACACAGCAATGAAATACCCACACCATTTACTTACTGGTAAGCACCACGTTAAAGACTTTCAGGGGAGAGGAATGATTTAGATAGCATTGGTGTGAATGACTGAAAATGTGAGAAATTAGTGAAATGGATCTGCTTGCCAGTGAGCACTGCATATCATTTTTGGGTGACCGTTTCCAGAACCTGAAAAGAAGGATTTTTGAAAAACATCCCAGGTCAGTGTCCAAGCGCAGCAATAGCAAGCGTGAGTCATGGGATCATGGCTAACCATTGGGGGAACACTCACGAGGCTTTCCCTCTCTTGCAAGCAGCTATTGTAATAAGTAGTAACTTCATTAGAACCTGCAGCAGATCCTAACATATGGCACCTCTGGTGTTTCCATCTCAGCAGGCTGAGACAAGCTCCAGAGGCAATAAAAGACAAAACGGAGCACAGTATAGATTCCAGCCCCCTCCCTTCTCCACCCCACCATAAAATTTTAAACGATTCTTCACTCCATACTGTGCTGCTGATATTCCTCCCCCATGTGCATACTCACAGTGACATGTCCCTGGGAAAGCCTTACCTGCTTCAGAGATTTCCTTTGGACAGTTGCAGGTGAGCAACAAGTTGAAGGTGTGGTGTGGTGTCTAATAATTCTCCTATGTTTGGACTCTGCAAAAACAATTAGAAATTAGAACAATTATTTACCTTTAGTTATAGTACTTTCAAAATTGCTGAAATTTGACTGTAAACCCTGTAGACTCATTGGGGTCCGTAACTCCTCTCTATCACCATGAACAGGTGATCCTGGCATATGTTACACCTCACATCTCAGACTAAGTTACCAAGGGTGGATTAGCAGTGTAAACGCAGGGAATTCCCAGCTGCTGCATAGTGGAATCTCTCTCTCTCTCTCCAACATACACAAACAAGACCAACAGGTTGATCAGAGGAAGACGGATAAAAGAGAAGGCTGGTTGAATGACTAAAGGTACAAAAGGGGAAGGAGATTACTTGCACACAATGCTAATGACTCCGAAAATCTCTCACATTGTTGCTACGCCTTTAATGCACTGAAAAGAGAAGAATGATACACTAGTAGAATTGTACCTTTTGGAAATACCTCACCACTTACAGCCTTTTTTTGGTGATTTAATAGTTGCAAGGGCTGGGCAATGCCATTGACATTAGGTCATCTGCTGACATAATGTCATTAGTCATAATTCAATGCAGCAAAATAGGAAAGAAAACTTCTTAAAATAATTTTAATTTGTAGGTAGAGCTAAATCAAAATATCCTACCATGTCCTGTAATCTCAACCCTCCAATGTGCTCCAGTTATCGGAAACATTAATGATCACTGGGCAAGGAAAATTCTTTCTCCAAGCCAATTAGGTACAGTCAAGATAAAGAAAGAGAGGTTTACTTCCAGAATGACTATTCTATTCATGAAACTCAGGTACATGGATAGGGTTAGAGGGATATTGGCCAAACACAGGTAACTGGGACTAGTGTAGATGGGACATGTTGGTCGGTGTGGGCAAGTTGGACTGAAGGGCCTGTTTGTATGCAGTATGACTCTATGACCTGCTGTAAACTAGATAGGCAAGAACCAGTTATGCAGTGGCACGGAGGACCTTAGTGATGTAGAAACATAGAAACATAGAAAAATAGATGCAGGAGTAGGCTGATCATCTAAAATCAGTACCCTGTTCCTGCTTTTTCCCCGACCCTTGATTTCTTTAACCCTAAGAGCTAAATCTAATTCTCTCTTCACCCCTCGTTGCAGGAGACGATCAACTATCAGGAGCGTGGGAGGGAAATGCAGGCAGAAATTAAGGAGCATCTCTAGCAGTAATGGGAGAAGGCTGCAAGCTCTCAGTTTTAAATGTCTCAGAAACTCAATCAGGAACTTTGCTATCCCATTGACCCTTACTAATGCTAAATCATAACCAGCATTTAGTAGTGTTCTGTAAACGCTTTCTTGTTTGCATGCACAGTGTGTTTTTCTCCCTTTGACCAGGAGGTAATACAAAACCAGTAGTACAAATTAGATTTGGTAACTCCACATCATTCTCGAAGGATTTCAACCGGCACCTGTTATATAACTGTATCTTTAATCTGTAACTGGCTGGAAACTGCTTCTAATGATCAGTTTTCAAGCCAATGGATAGACTACCAACTGTAATTTGAGGAAGCTTCATCAGGTCAGACTATGTTGTGCTTTGTAGACAAATATTCTGAAATCCAGCACATAGCTACAAACTGCTGAAATGAATGATCTTGTTTCTGCTACTGAAAGATTTGGAGAAGCACCAGTGTACGTTGCCCTCATTGTGTGTACATATGCATTATTGATTGGGATTTAGTTTAATCTCACATTATTCCGTTTATTGCTTGTCTTGTATTTCTAAGTGCCATATAGATTTTGTGCTGCACTGATGAATAACATTATGCTTAAAATATTCCCATAATAACTTGGTTTAATGTGTCAAGGCACATTTTAGCTGATTGTGCTGTTTGTTTTCCGATGAAATTGCAGATGTGTCATGGTAAATGGCTAACTTATTTTGGTGGCCACATTGTAAAATCAGCTACCCAATGCCAGTTGGGGATAGGATATGAAACATAAACCAGAATGAAACAAGAACCAGAGGAATAGGTTTAAAGTGAGAGGGGCGGCTGAGTGGCGCAGTGGTAGACTTGCTGCCTCACATTGCCAGGGACCCAGGTTTGATGGATGCGGCCTGTACAGAGTTTGTATGCTCTCCCAATGACCACATGGACTTTCCCTGGGTGCTCTGGTCTCCTGGCACACTCCAAAGACATACAGGTTTGCAAGTTAATTGGCTTCTGTAAATTGTAGATTATCTCTAGTGTGAAGGATAGTGCTAGTGCACAGGATGACTGCTTGTCAGCAGGGACTCAGTGGGCCAAAGGGCCAGTTTGCACACTGTATCTCTAAAGTCTAAAGGGAGAGGGGAAAGATTTAATAGGAACATGAGCTATTCACTCAGAAGGTGTACAGAATGAGCTGCCAAAGGAGGTAGTTGAGGCAGGTACAATAATAGCATTTAAAAGACACTTGGACAATTACATAGATAGGAAAGGTTGGGAGGAACAATGGCAAACACAGACAAATGGGACTACCTTAGATGAGGCATCTTGGTCCGCATTAATGACGTGCCGAGCAGCCCGTTTCCGTGCTGTATGTCTCTATGACTCTATGATTCTATCTGGGCTTTCTGAGGATCTTGTTCACAATATGACACAACCAATTACAAATGCTACTCTTCGTGATAGTCTAGTAGACAACTTAACATTTCATTGATTATTTATACAGAGAGTCAGGATTGAAAACGACAAATAAGGTTTATATGAGAAGATTCAAACATTCAGATTAAGGGTTGTGTAGGCCACTCAGCCCCTCAAACCAACTCTGGTACGCCATAAGATCATGGATCTGATCGCAGCATGAACGTCACATTGCCAGATAACCTCTCAACCACCTCCATCTCTAGAATCTATTTAACAATGACTTAAAACTAATCAAATCCATTGCGAAATTGTTTCAAAAACTCATGACATTTCGAGAGAGAAAAAATTGCTTCATCACACAGAAATAAAGCAATTCCTTATTTTTAATCAATGGCCACTAGCCAAAAGAGGAAACACCCATCTTCACATCCATCCTGTTAAGACCTGTAATCAAGGTAACTTTCATTCTTCCAAATTCCAACCTTAGCCTGTCCAAGAATAAATGAGTAAGACAACTCATTTTGTCATGAGTTGTTAACTCATTACACTCATTACACCTTAAATAAGGAGGCAAATACTGACAGTATTTTAGATGTTGACTCACCTCGATAACTGAAGCATAAACTCCATACTTCAGTATTCAATTCACTAACTATAAACAACAACATTCTGTCAGCTTGCTGCACTTGCATCTGCGTCTTTTGTGAATTATGCACTGAGACACGAGATCCCACTGCATCCCAATCCTCTGCAATGTCTCACTATTTAGATAATAAACTCCTTTTATATGTTGCCTTCCAAAGTAAGCAATTTCATACGTCCCCACCTAATACTCCTTTTGCCAGATTCTTGCCCTGTTCTTTAACCTATCCATGTCCCTTAAGTGCTCTTCACAACTTACTTTCCTACCAATTTTTGTGTCATCAGTAAATTTAGAAATCATCATTCATCCAAGACATTTATATAAATCTTGAGAAGTTGAGGATATAGCACTGCTCCTATGCCACACCACTTATTGCATCTGATCTTGCTAATTCCCATTTCTGTTAGCCAGCTGGTCGTCAATCCATGCAAACATGTTACCTCCTACATGTTACCTCCTAAGTTATTTTCCACAATAACCTTTGATTACCAGTCTACTTTTTGCTCATTTCCCACAATGGTTCTGCATGTCCCTGAAGTTGGTCAGGTACATTTAAAGCGCATTTGATACTGCCATTGGACCTGTTCTTCAGGATTTTATAGTGGCTGGTTCAGTAGGAATATTGGTGCAGGCACCAGGGAAAAATTCTTGCATTCTCAACAGAATCAGATAAATATTAAGGGAAGACAAGATAGAAAGGAGAGCTCAGTGGACAAGAGGGAAACACAGCAAGGTTCTTGAGTTCATAAGTTCATAAGTCTTAGGAACAGAATCAGGTCATTTAACCCATCATTCAATCATGGCTGATCTATCTTTCCCTCTCAACCCCATTCTCCGGCCTTCTCCCCATAACCCTTGACTACTAATCAAGAATCAAGGGTTGGGACAGGATATGTTGGAACTTCTGTTTCTCTTGGCTTAGGAATTCCTGATAGGCCAATATACATCAGAGGCATGCAGAGGCAGAGAAAGGACGGTGCAAATCCTATTCAATTTTAGCTGGACTGAAGGAGTTGTCCCCTCACAATGGTCACTGTATACCATTACAGTGCATGGATAATAGTATTTGCCATCTGATCTTGTGATTGTGTGTCACTGCGGAAAAGTTGCAACTTGCCAGCATTGTTCATCACACCTGAAATACTTTGCTGTAAGGAGATCCAACCCAATTGGCTGTATCTTTGGCCATACCTTGCGATCTACTGAATGAGTTAACTCTTTCATTCACAATTATGCATGAAGAGTATACAATTTCAGCACAATTAGCCAATAAGAACCAACTTTACAGGTATTAAAAGCTGGAACAAAAATAGGCCACAAGGAGAGATACATTGATTAATAGCAAAGAGTGCATTAATAAAGTATCCCAGTATTTTTTTTAGTTACTTAGATAGCTCACCTTTCTATCTTGTCTTCACTTGATATTTATCTGGTTCAATTATGAATGCAAGAATCATTCCTGGTGCCTACACCAATACTCTTACTGAAAAGGCATAATTTTGTTCTGTAACCATAAACTTTGATTGGGAGTTCATTGCTAGTTCTGCTATTTCAATGTATTTCATGAGGCAGTGTGTCTGAGATGTGAATAACTGCAGAAAAATACAGGAAATACAAATTGTGGGAATCAAAAGGAACCATTGCCTCAAAAGCTGAGATGGATTTGTTAACATTGATCCTCTGTCCTGCATCTTTTAGCAGGATGGTCATACAAAATTATTGCATCTACAAGGGTGGCATAATGGTACAACGATTGATGCTGCTACCTCACAGCTCCAGAGTTAGGGTTTGATGCTGACCTTGGGTGATGTCTGTGCGAAATTTGCCCATTCTCCCTGTAACGATGTGGGTTTCTCCCAAGGACTTTGGTTTCCTCCCACCTGCCAAGTCCTTAGTTGACTCGTCTAACCGCCCCTAGTGTAGAATCAGGAATGGGGTGGAGAGATCTGATAGATCTAGAGGAAATTTTTGATTGATATAGACAGGTGTTTGATGGACAATATGAATGGTGTGGAGAAAAAAAAGCCTGTATTTGTGCTCTATAACTCATTGAGAAATTTACATAATTTTCTCCAACGTTACTGGTTACAGCATTTTGCTTACCAATGATCAGTGGGAGAAAATACTTAAGATATTAAAAAGATAATTAAACACCGAACGTCAGTCAATTATTAATCAGTCTTCAGAAATTCCACCCTCTGAACTTTCCAATTTGGTTGTTAATAGTCTCTTCAGATGATCCTCCACGAGCTTCAAGCCTTTCACGTAGGGCCTTTGTACCAAGCCTACTAACTTGCGTGGATTGTTTAAAGAAATATTTGCAGATAGTCTTCAATTTCCCTGTTTTTCCAAATCACCTGCAATTGACTGAAATCCTTTGGAATATTGGAGCATAGTAGAGCAACAAGTATTACTGACACTTCAGTAAACGTCAACAAAGTGTTTATAAATAATGCAGAACATTAGAGTCTCTAATACTTTTTTGCCATTCGTATCTTCATTGCAGGACTAAGATTGTTACTTACCTGCCATGGAGTTAACAATTCACCTACAGTAGTCTTTACCAAAGATACTAGGGTCTTTACTTGAACTTCTGAGAACTCCAGGTCTTACTACAAAGGCAAAACAAATGAAATGAAATGGGGTCACCTGGGATGAGATATTATGTTTATTTCAACATTTAATATCCAAAAGAACCAGGCATCTAGATTGTCCTGTAAATGTCAATGTGTTTAATAATATGCAGCACTTTTACCTTCTATACCTCTCATTGATTCAAGTAAAAGAATTGCATAAAAACTCAGTTTCTTTATCTAACTGTAATCAAAATATATAACACACTCATAGATGTACGAAGTAGACATTTAGAATTCAAATTACATTAACAGCTGAAAAGTCAGCAGTAATGAAATTTAGAAATCATTAAAATTATTATGAGGGAGAAATTTGAGATGATTTTTTAAAAATAATTTACCATATTTCCTTGAATTAAATGGAGTATTGTTTTCAGCACTTTTTTGAACTTTTTCTTTCATTTTGGTTTCAGTTTTATAATGCACTGACCACCTGTTGCTCTTGATCTTTGGGCATGTATCTAAATATCTGGTTTGTAAGAAAAAATAAAAGAAAACTTGGTCAAGCCTTCCTCTAATTCAAGTTAATGGGAATGTAGACGTTTTTCATGCTACACTTTTAAGAACTAAAGAATGGTACAGAATGGGGCTGATTACCTCATTTTCAATGGGTATTATATGCGGCTCAGGATTACCTATATATATTCTTTGGTTCTATTTTCCATTTCGGAATGTCAGCTTGATATTTTGGACTTACTGTAAAAGCAGAGATTGTGAATACTGTACATTGAGATTCCAATATATCAGTCTATAATGTGGGCTGAGACTCCACTCGAATACTGAATTCTGCAGCATTTTTGAAGGCATTCCCTGTCACGTGAAGCAGTAGCCAGCAGCTCGTATGTTTATTCAAAGGATCCAGTCACGCAATCTGAAAGACAACAAATACATTTCCTGCACAATATTCTTCAATTCAAAATTCAAAATGTGGCTGCTTTGTTTTAATTGTTTTATAACTTCACAGCAACTGTGGTGTCAATTCACCACAAAGAGCTTTAACATATCAATGTAAGAATGTATATAAATGTAAGAATTTCTAAACTTCTGATTTACTTGGTATTGACTATATTTGTCACTCTCAAATCTCGATCCTGTAATTCAGAGTCACTGCCGAGTTATTCAATATACCACTTCCATTTCACATCTTCATTCGATTTTGATCTGGAAAATTGGAGAACTATAATTAGTCAATCATTTCTGGATATATATTGATATGAACAATATGCAACAATTAAGTTTAAAAGAGATGTTGCTGGGTTGGTTATTTTTTAATATAAATACTTATTTTTAACTTCTACTCAAAAGATAGTGTAACATTTCAGAACTAGATCTGATTTGATTAACATGCTTCAGTAGCAGAGTTTATTTGCTTACTTTTATTCTCAAAACATCTGCTTAATGTTTTATAGTGAAAACCAATTGCAGATTATCTTTCGGTCAAAGGATTTCATAAATTAAAAATGTGTCTTAAGCATGTTTAAAGTATAAAATCCTTTTAATAGATCTGTTGCAGGACAAATTGGGAACAAATTCTTGGATGCGTCTGTTTTGTATTTCAGCCTTATGTTGTAACAGGTTAATTCTGACATAAATAAATATATTTCCACAGAATGAGCCAAAGTTTGTAATTAAGGAATTCCAGGCTGAGATAATGAATAACTTATGAATTCTGTTTTTCAATTGGATTCACTATCTTTCCCTCTTCATCTGAGTACAAAAAAACCCTCATGATTAAGCCACTAGATGGGGCAGTTTCTTCTCTTGCCATAACCCAAAGAACAATCTGCAGTATCTTTATGTAAACACCTCCACATTACAAATAATGAGGGCAGGAATACGCCACTTGGCCTCTCAAGCCCTCTTCACCTCTTTATCAGCTCACAAATGATTTGATAGTAACCTCAGAAGACACAAAGTGCTGGAGTAACTCCACGGGTCAGGCAGCATCCCTGGAGAACATGGAGAGATGATGTTTTGGATCAAGACCCTTCTTCAGACTGATTGCAGGGGTGGGGAGAAGGAAAGCTAGAAGAGTGGAGGGGCAAGATATATGTGAACACAGGTGAGGAGGGGGATTGAGCGGCAGATGGTTGGACAAAGGCAAGAAATGAATAGGCAAGAATAGACAAGATATGAGAAACAAAGATTAGAGAGTTGTTAATTGTGAAGCTAGAGGGGTGAGGAGAGTGGGGATAGTAACCTCACCTCCCTGTTGGTTCCAGCCTTTCACTCCCTTCTTTATCAAGTATTAGCCTCTGCCTAGAAAATATTCAAAGATTCTACTTCCACCATTCTTTGGGGAAGAGAGTTTCAAAGACTCTCAATCTTTGAAACTCTCTGTTGTTTGTCATGTACCACTGTTGTTTGTCATGTACATCAATGATCTGGATGATGGGGTGGAAAATTGGATAAGTAAGTATGCAGATGATACTAAGATAGGTGGTGTTGTGGATAATGAAGTAGATTTTCAAAGTCTACAGAGAGATTTGGGCCATTTGGAAAAGTGGGCTGAAAGATGGCAGATGGAGTTTAATGCTGATAAGTGTGAAGTGCTACATCTTGGCAGGACAAATCAAAATAGGACGTACATGGTAAATGGTAGGGAATTGAGGATGCGTGGAACAGAGGGATCTAGGAATAACTGTGCATAGTTCCCTGAAGGTGGGAATCGCATGTAAGATAGGGTGGTAAAGAAAGCCTTTGGTGTGCTGGCCTTTATAAATCAGAGCATTGAATATAGGAGTAGGGAAGTAATGTTAAAATTGTACAAGGCATTGGTAAGACCAATTCTGGAGTATGGTGTACAATTTTGGTCGCCCTAGTTATAGGAAGGATGTCAACAAAATAGAGAGAGTACAGAGGAGATTTACTAGAATGTTGCCAGGGTTCCAGCAACTATGTTACAGAGAAAGGTTGAACAAGTTAGGTCTTTATTCTTTGGAGCGCAGAAGGTTAAGGGGGACTTGATTGAGGTCTTTAAAATGATGAAAGGGATAGACAGAGTTGACGTGGATACGTTTTTTCCCATTGAGGGTAGGGAAGATTCAAACAAGAGGCATGACATGAGAATTAAGGGACAGAGGTTTTCGGGGTAACGTGAGGGGGAACTTCTTTACTCAGAGGGTGGTGGCTGTGTGGAATCAGCTTTCAGCAGAAGTGGTGGAGGCAGGATCGATTTTAACATTTAAGAGTAAAGTGGATAGGTATATGGACGTGAAGGGAATGGAGGGGTATGGTCTGAGTGCAGGTAGATGGGACTAGAGGAAAACAAATGGTCGGCACGGACTGGAAGGGCCGAGAGGGCCTGTTTCCGTGCTGTAATTGTTATATGGTTATATGGTTATATGGTTATCTTCTGTGAGAAAAATTGGCATTTCAGTTATACTCATACCAGAATGTGGATTTCAATAGACAATAGGTGCAGGAGTAGGCCATTCAGCCCTTCAAGCCAGCACCACCATTCAATATGATCATGGCTGATCATCCACAATCAGTACCCCATTCCAGCCTTCTCCCCATATCCCCTGACTTTACAATGCCAGTGACCTGTCAGGATCCACATAAGACATTGAACTGAGGCCAAAAGTGAGAACATGATTAACTAATTACCAATTGCTTTCAACTTTAGAACCAAAGTTCACCACTGACAAAAATTGAAAATGCAAATAATTTGTTATTCAGGTTAAATGATAAATGAATCAGTTAACTTGAATGATTCAGTTCATTATAACATTATAATCAGTTCATTAACAGTACAGACAGCACCCATAGTCAGTATCGAACCCGGGTCTCTGGCGCTATACGGCAGTAATTCTACTGCTGCCGCACTAAATAAATGCTTATTATAAATTTGAAACTGGGATTAGTGCCTGATTGATATTTAGAATTGGTCTCATACAATATACAATATATTTGAGGGCGGCCTAGGTGGTGCAGTGGTAGAGTTGCTGCCTTACAGCATTTGCAGTGCCAGAGACTACGGGTGGGATCTGCACGGAGTTTGTACATTTTCTCTGAGATCTTTGGTTTCCTCCCACACTCCGAAGACATACAGGTATGTAGATGACTTGGTTTGATATAAGTGTAAATTGTGCCTGGTGTGTGCAGGATAGTGTTAATGTGCGGGGATCGCTGGTCAGTGCGGACTCAGTGGGCTGAAGGGCCCTGATTCCACACTGTATCTCGATGTATCTCTAAACTAAATATAACTTACAATGTTATTATGTTATAAACTATATAATAGTGTAAGTTCTATGGTATATTGTAAGAGACTAATTCTAAATATCAATCAGGCACTAATCCCAGTTTCAAATTTATAATAAGCACTTACTGCTCATTGTAATAATAATAATAGTTGAGATAACCAATAATAGTTAGGGTGGTAATGGTAGAGTTGCTGCCCTATGGCACCAGAGACCCGGATTCAATCCTGACCACAGGTGCTGTCGGTACAGAGTTTGTACGTTCTCCCCGTGACCTGCATGGGTTTTCTCCGAGATTTTCAGTTTTCACCCACACTCCAAAGACGTACAAGTTTGAAGGTTAATTGACTTGGAATAAATGTCAATTGTCACTAGTGCGTAGGATAGTGACAGTGTACGGGGATCGCTGATCGGTGCGGACTTAATATAGTAACATTAGTAGTTACTTCAACTAATTATTCATTATTACAAATAGCAGCAAGTGTTATAAATTTGAAATTAGGATTAGTGTCTGATTGACATTGAAAAATTTGTCTCTTTGTATAACTGATAACAGTATAAGATCTCCACTTTTGAGAAAAGTAAATGCTTGCTGTTAGTAATGCTTCTGGAATTGATCCACATTTGCTCATAAAAAAAGTGCTGATTAGCCTGGCCCTCTTCTGGGAAATGTTATTAGTTTCTTGAGACGTTAATGTGATGAAACTCCATGGGTAAAAGTGAAACTCTTTTCTAGAGTTTCTAAAAACCTAAAGGGGGTGCCGTCCTGTATGGTACAGCTGCCCAGCCTGCAGCTGTTTGTGTTTCACTCCTTTTTTTTATTTTTAGTGAATTAAAGTGTTTGTTTGGAGTCTATTCTTTTTTGTGTGGGGGTTGGGGGGGGGGGTAACTGCTTTTCAGGGTCCCTACCTGGTCAGAGAGGCAGCTTTTCTCCGGGCTGCATCTTTGACCCGTCCTCGCGGCCTACCAGCGGGCCTGGAGCGGCGTTTCCTGAGGAGACTGCCCAGAAACTCGGCTTCGGCAGCGGCACAGCGCTGGAGCGCCATCGCGGAGCGGAGCGGGTGATGCCTTGCCTGGGTCGCCGCACTGGAGCTCCAGTGAGCTGAAGACCGCCGACAAAAAAACATTGCAGAGCAGCGGGTCTGTGGAGCGGCCAGCGGCGCTGAACTTTACCTCGGGAGCCAGTGGGGGAGCTCCATTCAGAAGCCGCGGACTCCGGTAAGGAAGCGGCCATTCCAGGTGTCCCAAGCCGCTGAGATGATTCTCCCGACACCAGAGCACCATCACCCGGCGAGAACGGCCTGGAACATCGGGCCTCCGTGAAGGCGACTGCGGAGGCCTCAATCACTATGGGAGGACATGGGATGGGGACTAGACATTGTGCCTTCCCTCATAATGGGAACCATTGTGGGAGGATGTTTTTTGTGTTTAAAATCTCTTTATTATTGTTATGTCTGTATTTTTTTTATGTGCTGCATTGGCAAGAAACATTTCACTACACCAATTGGTGTATGTGACCAATAAATAAACCCTTGAACCTTTGAACCTTTGAACCTTTGAGTTTCCATTTTCCTGGGTAAATTCACCATCTGCACCTTTCTGGAGCGCTAGTATGGGTATTGCGGGCCAAAGGGACTGGTTTCCAGAGGGCTAGTATGGACATTGTGGGCTGAATGGGTTCTTGGGCTGGCAGCTCAGTCACTCAGACCTGGTAAGCTGGCAGCTCAGTCACTCAGGCCTGGTGGGCTGGCAGCTCAGTCCCTCAGGCCTGGTGGGCTGGCAGCACAGTCACTCAGGCCTGGTGGGCTGGCAGCTCCATTACTCAGGCCTGGTGGGCTGGCAGCTCAGAAACTGCGAGAAATTCTGCCCAAAACAGGTGAGAGACTGTGAGAGAGAAGGGGGAGAGGGTGGAGAATCCATTTTAGACATTTTTCATCTTATACCACAGATCACAGCAATGAAGGAAGAAAGTCTATCCTGGCCTGGATCTCACAGGGAGCAAATGAAGGGAGGGGGAAAATACTGGGGTGAGGTTTAATACTTGCAGTGGGAACTGATGGGCCGAACGGACTCCTCCTGTGCTAGTAAAGGCCTGATGGGCCGAAGGGGCTCTTTAATAAAAAATCAGAGTGAAATCTCAGTGAAAGGCACTTTTTCTGGACCTTTCCTTGCCTGGCACTGTCCTTTTGAGCTAAAATGCTCCTCCCTGGGCTAATACGGGCATTTTGGGCAAAGGTTACTGGTTTCTCACCAATAGGGGCCTTGTGGGCCGAAATTAGTGGTTTCAGGCAGGCCAAACAACTAATTTCATTTAATTTCCATTTCATTTCAAGCACAGGGCAGGCCAAGGCAAACGGCTGATTGCATTTTCATTTAACTTCCATTGCCATTGCAGTTTCAAGTACAGGGCAGGCCAATCCAAATAGCTGATTGCATTTTCATTTCGCTTCCATTGCCATTGCAGTTTCAAGCACAGGGCAGGCCAAGCCAAACAGCTCATTGCACTTTCACTTCACTTTCATTGCCATTGCAGTTTCAAGCACAGGTTAGGCCAGGCCAAACAGTTGATTGCACTTTCACTTCACTTCCATTGCCATTGCAGTTTCAAGCACAGGGTAGGCCAGGGCAAGCATCTGATTGCACTTGCACTTCACTTCACTTCCATTGCAGTTTCAAGCACAGGGCAGGCCAGGCCAAACAACTGACTGCGCTTTCAGAATCAAGTTTTATTTTAAGAATAAAGTTTTCTGTGCCTGCTTCAAAAGAGATTCAAAAGAGCATTGTGTTAAAGAAGGAACTGCAGATGCTGGAGAATCGAGGGTTACACAAAAGGCTGGAGAAACTCAGCGGGTGCAGCAGCATCTAAGGAGCGAAGGAGATAGGCGACGTTTCGGGTCGAGACCCTTCTTCAGACTGGTCAGGGATCAGGGAAACGAGAGATATAGACGGTGATGTGGAGAGAAAAAGAACAATGAATGAAAGATATGCAAAAAAGTATCGATGATAAAGGGAACAAGCCATTGTAAGCTGTTTGTGGTGTGAAAATGAGAAGCTAGTGCGATTAGGGTGGGGGAGGGAGGTAGAGATAGAGGGAATGCCAGGGCCCAAGGGCTGAGGGAGAGGTGGGAAGGGGAGGAGACAGCAAGGGTTAACAGAATTGAGAAAATTCAATGTTCAAGCCCAGAGGATGCAGACTCCCCAAGCGGAATATGAGTGCTGTTCCTCCAACTTGCGGTGTTGCTCACTCTGGCCATGGAGGAGGCCCAGGACCGAGAGGTCGGATATGGAATGGGAGGGGGAGTTGAAGTGCTGAGCCACCAGGAGGTCGGGTTGGTTATTGCGGACCAAGCGGAGGTGTTTGGCGAAACGATCGCCAAGCCTTACCGCTTGGTCTCACCGATATAGATCATCTGGCATCTGGAGCAGCGGATGCAGTAGATGAGGTTGGAGGAGGTGCAGGTGAACCTCTGTCGGACCTGGAAGGACTGCTTGGGTCCCTGAAAGGAGTGGAGGGGGGAGGTGAAGGGACAAGTGTAGCATTTCTTGCGGTTGCAAGGGAAAGTGCCCGGCGAAGGGGTAGAGCGGGAGGGAAGGGAAGAATTGACAAGGGAGTTGCGGAGGGAGCGGATTCTTTCATTTGACTTCATTCATTTCACCACCAACTTCCATCCGGCACTCAAATACACTTGGACCATTTCCGACATTTCCCTACCATTCCTTGACCTCACCATCTCTATTGCAGGTGATACACTCCTGACCGACATCCATTACAAACCAACTGACTCCCACAGCTACCTGGACTACTCTTCCTCCCACCCTGCTTCCTGTAAGGACTCCATCCCCTATTCCCAATTCCTCCGTCTACGCCGCATCTGCTCCCAGGATGAGGTGTTCCACACCAGGTCATCACAAATGGCCTCATTCTTCAGAGAAACGGGGATTCCCCTCCCCCACTATTGATGAGGCTCGCACCAGGGTCTTCCTCCCATTCCCCGCAACACTGCCCTCTCTCCCCCATTCCCCCACGTCGCAAACAGGCAGAGTCCCCCTGGTCCTCACCTTTCACCCCACCAGTCGGCAAATATAACAGATAGTCCTCCGCCAGTTTCGCCCACCTCCAACGTGACCCCTCCACTCGCCACATCTTCCCATCTCCCCCCCTGTCTGCCTTCCGCAAAGACTGCTCCCTCCACAACTCCCTTGTCAATTCTTCCCTTCCCTCCACTCTACCCCTTCGCCGGCACTTTCCCTTGCAAACCGCAAGAAATGCTACACTTGTCCCTTCACCTTCCCCCTCCACTCCTTTCAGGGACCCAAGCAGTCCTTCCAGGTCCGACAGAGGTTCACCTGCACCTCCTCCAACTCATCTACTGCATCCTCTGCTCCAGATGCCAGATGATCTATATCGGTGAGACCAAGCGGAGCTTGGCGATCGTTTCGCCGAACACCTCCGCTCGGTTCGCAATAACCAACCCGACCTCCCGGTGGCTCAGCACTTCAATTCCCCCTCCCATTCCGTTCCGACCTCTCGGTCCTGGGCCTCCTACGCGGCCAGAGTGAGCAACACCGCAAGTTGGAGGAACAGCACCTCATATTCCGCTTGGGGAGTCTGCATCCTCTGGGCTTGAACATTGAATTTTCTCAATTCTGTTAAACCCTTGCTGTCTCCTCCCCCTTCCCACCTCTCCCTCAGCCCTCGGGCCCTGGCATTCCGTTCTCTCTCTATCTCCCTCCCCACCCTAGTCGCACTAGCTTCTCATTTTCACACCACAAACAGCTTACAATGGCTTGTTCCCTTTATCATCGATACTTTTTTGCATATCTTTCATTCATTGTTCTTTATCTCTCCACATCACCGTCTATATCTCTCGTTTCCCTGATCCCTGACCAGTCTGAGAAGGGTCTCGACCCGAAACTTCGCCTATCTCCTTCGCTCCTTAGATGCTGCTGCACTCGCTGAGTTTCTCCAGCCTTTTGTGTAACCTTCAAAAGAGCATTGTTGACTCTCCTAGGACACAGAGGAGCAAAACAAATATTTCATGCCAATACGCATTCTGGAACCTTTGGCTGCCAGAGTAGTCTTGCATTCCATTTGGGATCACTCTGTCTGCTTGGAACACCTGGTTAAAATTAACCAAAGTAGAGCTATACAGCACAGAATCAGGTCCTTTGGCCCATTAAATCCATGCTGACTATCAGGCACCCATTTCAGTTTCATGTTTCAGCAAAGGTCTTTTGTTGATTGGTCTGGAGAACTTGAGTATCCTGGTCCCATTCCAATCTCAGTCCATGCTGAATCCTGTCGGCTCACTAATAGATTGCACTTGTATCCTCATTAAGCCTGAGCTTCTTCATTAATCGACAAGCAACAGTCAATCTTGTTTTACGAAATTATAAAAACTAAAATTAGATATGCTCCTTAGTGATGGAAACAGGGATTATTTATTATATCAGGATTGAACACACCTCAGATGTCCAGGAGAGAAAGGTTTGTTGACTTATTATTGTATGTCCTTGAGGCTGCATGATCTGACGCCTTGTGACTACCTTGTGCAAGTAAGCTTGTTTAGTTTTCTAAGCATCTAACTGTATTTCTAAGCGAGCCTGCTTGCATGACGTAGGGACTGGAGCAGGCAACTCCATTTTAACAGAGAAGCCTATTTTAATCCTCACATTATATGCATTATATATTTCAGATTTGTCGCCCTACATTGATTTGTCATTCATTGTGTGAAATGAGTAGCCTGGCTGTACAATATGGATGCCTCCTCAATCTTCCTAATCCTTTCTTGCTGATAAAATAACTGACGTTTGTTCTTAAGTTGTCATCTAAAAATATAAAGAACAATACACTGTAATATATGCATGATTCAAGGAGCTACAACAATCACATGTGATATGCAAATCCATTGGTGAACTTCAATATTCTTTCCTCAGTTCCAGATCTGATCCCACCAACTTGGTTACTGCTGTTCCTCTATCATTCCGTCTTTGTGTAATATAACCACTTTTTTGTGATCAATTCACATGAATAACTTGTTTGGACTTTTTTTGATGATTCGTTCCCAATCAGCAATTAAAAGAGGAATAGCGGGCACAAAAAGGTGCAGCTCATGGTTCAATCATTCAGTGCTCTTACCAGAACCCATCGATCACGAACTTGCCAATTACTGTCATGTGCCACTGTCTACCACCCATGGTTTTGTCTGCAAAAATTAATAACATCTGCTCTTATTTTCAGGGAAATACCTTATTAGCGTAATTCTTACGTAAATTTTCCCAAATCTAAACAAACCGATATTGAAGAAGGATCTGAAGAAGGGTCATGACCGGAAATGTCACCTATTCCTTTTTTCCAGTGATGCTGCCTGCCCCGCTGCGTTCTCTAGCTTTATGTGTCTAAACCAATATTGGCAGTCCCTGTACTAAATCCCAAACGTGTTACTTTGCCAATCTGCAAGAATTTTAGCCATTTGAGGAGTGTTGTTTAGGTAGTATATCCATATCTTCTCACCTTTGCACATTGTGGAAGACAGAGTACAAATGGAAATAGGTTTGATGTTGTTAGGATTGATTATCTTCTGCATGGGTGGTCCGCCCAGCAGAGGGTGATTGTTCACGTTGTACAGTGCCTGAGGCAAAAGCATCCCTTCAGAATATGAATCACTGTGAAGAGCTTAATCTGTTGATTAAGCAGTCCATTCATTCTTTCAAACAGGCTTGACACTTGAACAGCCAATGCATGCCATTGCCAGATTCCCATTTCTGGACCTCTGCCCTGAAAAGTAGGATCTATATTTCCAGAGGGTCTTTGTGGTACGATATAGCTATGGAGATGTTCTGCTGGTCTGCTTTTACAGTGGGATGGCCATCAAAACGCCAGAGTAGATGTTGATCCATGGTTAAAAGGCAGTGGTATCTCTGTTAAGGGGAAGTGATCCAATGAAGTCGATCTGCCAAACTTGTGCAGGGCCACAAAGTTACAAACAACTATGTTTATAGTAAAATACAGGAAAAATAATTAATAAAGCAACAAATCTCACGCTCTTCTGCTCGTCGATTCTTCACTGATACAAACAGTGGTTGGTAGCAAGGAGTCTCACGGGCTTTCTACTCATCAGGGACTCCAGCTTGCGATAGCTAGTCTCTAGCACTGAAGAGTCCTGGCCCCATTGCAGGACCAGGCCTGAGGTGATGGCCCATAAACTCACTTGTAGCATGCCCTTATATGCTCAATAAGCCCACTCTTCTTACTTAATCTACAAACAACAGTCAACTATGTTTTTTTTTAAACTAGATATCCTCCTTAGTGATGGGATATCAGATATCTCATACCTCTTGGAAGAAAAGTTTGTCTTGATTTACTCCTATTTGTCCTTGAGACTGCATGATCTGAGGCCTCGTGCTTTACTAGTTCTTCCAAGTGAGCCCAATTATCTTGAGCACTTCATTGTTTTTCTAACTGATTCTGCTTGTTTGACATAGGGATTGTTAGCAGACATCTCTATTTCAGTTGAAAAGCTTGATTTAACCCTTCTTTACATTATACAAAGCTATTAGATTTTTTTGAGATTGTAACTAGCACATTGGATATGGATATTTGGACCTGTAGAAGATCTTTGATAAGATGATAGACAAGGAATGCCAAAACAAAATTAAAGCCCTTAGTGGGGGTACACAAAAAGCTGAGAAACTAGTGTAAGTTTCTCCAGCTTTTTGGGACTCCAGCATGAGTTCCTTCTTAAAAAAATTAAAGGGAAATGATGGCTAATAAAGATATACACATTAGATCATTTGGAATGTTTGCCTGAGTTTCTAGTGAGATCTGCCTATTTTTCTTCTTAAGTAGTGATTAGTTTGAAACTGTGCTGTAGCAGAGCAAATTCTATAATGACATCAGATTAGACAAATGGACTCAGGACAAGGCAGGTCCGCCTAATTCTATTGACCTGCTTATAATGTTTCTCTGACATGAAATCAACTGAGTTGTTATGTGCACTACTCCTCTTATAACTATAGTGTCTGATACACTTCCAAAATTGTGCACATCCAATGCTTATGCTTTCATACATTCAAACAGCAGAATGCATTTTTGCTCAATGTAACACCCAACATGGACCAATGAACTAAAAATAACCTATCTAGATTTTGCTATTGTAAAATTTAAGGAAATTTGGGGTGTCCCTTGATAACATGATGAGACATGATGAAAAAATAGGATGGCACAGTGGGGCAACTGGTGGAGCTGCTGCCTCACAGTGCCAGAGATCCGGCTTTGATCCTGATCTCCGGTGCTGTCTGTGGAGTTTGCACGTTCTCCCTGTGAGCCCAGGAGTTTCTTCTAGGTGCTCAGGTTTCCTCCCACCTCCCAAAAATGAGCGGGTCTGTAAGTAAAACTGGCCTCTGTGAAATTACCCTCCATATTAGGGAGCGGATGCATAAATGGGATAACATAGAACTAGTGTGAACGGGTAATCAGTGGACTCGGTGGGCCAAAGGGTCTGTTTCCCTGCAGTATCTATAAAGTTAAAACTAAATATTGCATCGTGAATGATTTGCATGTGAACAAATTCCCACTGCACTGTCACCCCATCACATAAACACAAACAAAACACTTTCTCTCTGACTTTCCTTCTATTCTTTCTCTATGTGACCAGCATGATCCCAGGACCATGTTTCAACTGCCCATGGTGAGGCGTCTAATGTAACAATAACTTGTTGATTAATTCACGTGACTAAATCAGACAGATATGATTTAAATTTAAAATAATTTAAACTGGTGATGCTGAAACTCTATTGTAAAAAAAACAGAAAATGATGGAAACATTCAGCAAGCCGAGGAGCATCTACAAAAGTCACAGTTTCAGGTCCAGAACTGCCATTTGTGGCATCTCCGATAATAGGCCGTATATCAGGTGTCAGAATCTATTCTGCAGATTCCTCCATAACCTTGTTACCTCTTACAGTAAATAAGACAGCAGCATATTTACTGAAGAAGCGATGACTGTGTGGATGAAAGTATTTTAGTATAGTTTAGTTTAGTTTGGTTTAGTTTAGTTTATTGTCACGTGTACCGAGGTATGGTGAAAAGCTTTTGTTGCATGCTAACCAGATAGCGGAAAGACTATACGTGATTACAATCAAGCCACCCACAGTGTACAGATGTACAGAGTACATTGTACAAACTGCAGGAGATGTTCTGACACCTGATATTTATCAGACAGCATCTCGGGAGAGAAGGAATGGGTAACGTTTCGGGTCAAGGCTCTTCTTCAGACTAGTCAGGCTCCCCTGACTAGTCTGAAGAAAGGTCTCAACCCAAAACGTCACCCATTCCTTCTCTCCAGAGATGCTGCCTGTCCCGCTGAGTTACTCCAGCATTTTGTGTCTATCTTCGGTTTAAACCAGCATCTGCAGTTCTTTCCTGTATCCGACATTTCTTGTCATATTATCTGAAATGCCACAATCTTGTTAATCCCACTGATAGGAAAATCAAGAAAACCTTTTTTAAACATCCCTATTAAAGCAGGAAGCTTTAAAACTAAAACTACCCTACCAACTGAGCTATTGAAAAGGATCGTCAAATACTACTAGCAGGTATACTGCTGTTCATTGTTAAAAGTTTCAGTAGCCAATAGGAGGTTGTATGCCTGCTTTTGTGATTTTTTATAGATACAGCGTGGAAACAGGCCCTTCGGCCCACCGAGTCTACGCCGACCAGCGATCGCTGCACACTAACGCGATCCCACACACACTAGGGTCAATTTACATTTACACCAAGCCAATTAATCATTGTAGTGTGGGAGGAAACCAACGATCTCAGAGAAACCCACACGGTCAGATGGAGAATGTACAAATTCCGTACAGACAGCATCCGTAGTCAGGATCGAACCTGGATCTCTGGCGCTGAAAGTGCTGTAAGGCAGCAACTCTACCGCTGTGCCACCTAGGTGCAATGACATTTTTTTTTCTCTCTGTTTTGGCATTTAATACACAAAGAACACAAACGTTTTCTCTTGAGATGTTGAGAGTAACCCTTGAGAGTAACCCATTCAGTTACTCCAGCATTTTGTGTCTATCTACTTCAGCGAACAAATGGGTAGTGAGCATGACTGTGAAATTAGCAATAAACCGTCCAAATCAAACCATGTTAGAAAAAGCGGAATGGGGCACTCTCAACAACGTTCTTTCCCGTGTGGCTAGCATTTTTCAAATCGTGCAGACAGAACGCACACACTTTTGTGCAAATCAAGGCCCTTTGACGTCAATAGCACATGATACAATCTGAAACAATTAGTGTTTGCATGCAATCCTGCAAACAAGAATAGTTATGACAGGAAGTGATGCAAAAGAATAATATTTCTACCCTTCAAATAAACAAAAGGAATTAACAGTATAACAATATGTAACTTCCATGTACGTCCTTGTATAAATCTCTCTATTCCTTGCAATTCTCTGTGACTCCAGCAGGGGTAGAAGCAGACTGCTCAGAAGGCTGTTATGGATGCTGGGTGAGCTCATGCCTGATGTCTTCTGGATTGGAATATGACCCTTGTTTTAGACTGTTCCCCCCGCACCTTTCCCAGGGTACATTTGGCCATCGGCACATAAAGCAATATGAGATGTCTTGAATGAGGTGAGGAGTCAACAGCTGAGTGGCAGGGCCCCCAATTGTGTTGTCTCTTACAGCCCATCATCTCCGAAGATAGACACAAAATGCTTGAGTAACTCAGTGGAACAGGCAGCATCTCTGGAAAGAAAGAATGTGACGTTTCGGGTCGAGACCCTTCTTCAGACCCATCAACTTAATATTAGGAATATGCTGGAGAACAATTAGTTGAGCGATGGTACACAATATGCTGGAGAAACTCAGTGGGTGCAGCAGCATCTATGGTGCGAAGGAGATAGGCAACGTTTCAGGCTGAAACCCTTCTTCAGACTGATGGGGTGTGGGGGAAGAAAGGAAAAAGGAGGAGGAGGAGCCCGAGGGCTGAGGGAGAGATAGGAAGGGGAGGAGACAGCAAGGGTTAACAGAATTGTGAGAATTAGATGTTCATGCCAAGAGGATGCAGACTCCCCAAGCGGGATATGAGGTGCTGTTCCTCCAATTTGCGGTGTTGCTCACTCTGGCCATGGAGGAGGCCCAGGACAGAGAGGTCAGATATACGGAATGGGAGGGGGAGTTGAAGTGCTGAGCCACCGGGTGGTCGGCTTGGTTAATGCGGGCCGAGCGGAGGTGTTCGACGGAACGATCGCCAAGCCATCGCTTGGTCTCACCGATATAGATCAGCTGATATCTAGAGCAGCGGAGCGGGAGAGCGATGGATGGCCAAGGTTAATGTATCCACCTTCCTATTTAGTGTGACATCCAGAGTCTGCAGGTCACCATCTAAAGACCACTGGCATGTGTCCGATGGCTCTGACGATGCTCCATGCAATTGTCCGTTCCACTCGTAGAAGGAGACATCAATGCAATTGCCTGCATTTATGCGCTTTGTGGCAGTACCTCCAATCTCTATGCAAACACCCATGACTCGATTGGAATGCTCATTGGTACACCGCAGATCTCTTCTGCTGTTCATTGTTGGGCAGGGTGTGGAGATAAGTAAGAAATGATTGCTGCAATGGCCAACCTCAGCCCCTGCTACTGAATGCATGGAAATAATTTGGGGAGAAGCATGAGTGGATACTACAAAGAGAGGACTGCGTGAAGTTTCCATGATTCATCATGTTTCAGGGAAGCCTCAAATAAGATTCAAATAAACAATTGTTGACGTCTTTCAAAGATGCGCCAATCATTATCAGCCATTGGAGTTGCTAAATAATCTGAAATGGTACAGTGAGTCGTGAGCCTGTTTCCTACTCAGTTCATCCACAGTTGCTGCTTGACCTGCAGTTTGATTTTTGCTCAAGATTCCTGAATCTGCAGTCTCTGGTGTCTCCAATGAAACAGCGACTGCTCCTGCTCCGCTTATCGTAGATAGGAAGGAACTGCAGATGCTGGTTTACACCGAAGATAGACACAAAATGCTGGAGTAACTCAGTGGGACAGGTAGTATCTCTGGAGAGAAGGAATGGGTGATGTTTCGGGTCGAGACCGGGGAGAGTCAGGGGAGAGGGGTACATATAGAGATAGGGAAGAGTAAGATGTGAAAATACAGACCAAAGGGGACGATGATCAATGTAATGTAGAATGATACATTGTTAGCTGAGGGGAAGGTGACAACAAGGCATACAGCCAGTAATATTTAATCCGGAGGACAATGAAACTAGTTGGAAAACTAGGATGGGGGAGGGACGGGGAGTCCCTGTGTCTCTATAGATTGGGGTTGTGCCATCTCGCTGCTAAAATGGCCATTGCTGCGCCCATGTTAGGCCCCTCCGTGCTTTATACAAAGCTGCTTCTCCTGCTACACTGGAGAAACGGCATGGCTCAGTTCCAGAATAAACAACTTAGTCATAGAATCTCTTTACAATGAACTGCCAGTTCTTTCTTTGTAAGATTGCAGTAATGATCTCACAGTTTCTAATCCTTTAGTGAGACATGACAAGCTAAAAGTGCACTGGCTGCTGCTGCCAACAACACAAATCCAGTCTAAAACAGAACAAAAACTAGCCCGTGGATTAACAGAATATGTTAAACCAGTCACAAGATTAATAGTGTGTGATTACACAGCAGTATCTAATTTTACTATTCAGATTATTAGTATAAACCACTCAGACTTTACTCTTGTAGTTTATGATGCCATCTGAATCCTTAAGCTGTATTGTTTTACACTTAGCAAGGAGACCATTCAACGTTGATTGATAAAAGAACATTAAAGTGTGGATTGTGACCACTTATCAGAAACCCAGAGTAATGGTGGGGAAGGGTGGGTTGGAAGCTTCTCTAGAAGGGGTGCTTGTTGCCCTTCCAACCATTCATAATAGGTGCAAAGTGACAACTAAGTGGCTAAGATTGTCTGCACATCCTCCAGGTGGGTTATGCATGGAGGACTTCATAGAGTGGGTATACTTAAGGTGAGGCTGGGCAAATGTAAGGGACAGAAAGAAATAGTGAGGGCACTGATGGACATTAATGAAAAAAGCCGGGGAAAATCTTCCTGGGAACGCCAACACGAGCACCAACATGGCTGTGCTGAAGAGCTTGATTCTGCGCTGTGTACTCTACATAAACTGTTTGCGGGCTCTTGCAACGGGGAAAGGAGGAAGGCTGCTTGTCTCATGATCCTGCTGAAAGTGAGAGCAGCTGGAACAACGATATAGTTAGCGTTGTACGTGACTGGATTACCTTTAATTGCTGTAATTCATTTGCACTGAGAAGCACTAATGTTCAAACTACATTGTACAAAGCAAACAGATACATAAAATGATAATTTAAACAACATATATTTTGTGTGGCTGCAAATGTTTATGAGTAGTTGAGAATATATCAAATTAAAATTATGAGAAAGAATAGTAAGATTATAAAGGGGCTGTATCATCCCAAAATCAGAGATGCTTGCTTCTGAAGAAACTCAGATGCATACAGGAGGATGAAGATATCACAATGGTACCACATCTCTAATATATACCGTGAGGACAACTTTAAGCTTAGTAGTGATGAAGTAAAATGTGCGCTTAGTGTCAAGAGTTGAATCTATATTTGAAAACCAGTTCCAGTAAACTCCTCCTATTGCCACTACTCGCAATTACCTGTGTTATTAAAATCTGAAACACTCCATTGTCAGAAAAAAATGAGTACCTATGGTATTGTTCCCCTTTGTCACTTAATAGCATGCTAACCCAATGGTTCTGGCACTGGATTAAAAAGAGCATTCAAAACTCAACATGCCAAGTCGTGAAATTAAATTCCATAATTCTGGTCATTTACGGGTCAACACTGTTAAACCCTGCTGTTCAGTTATATAGTAAGTGCTGGGCAGTTTGATCAATGCTTCTTGTGCCCCCAAGCATCAAGGATTATTTGATTACTGATTACTGAACAGATTACTGATGAGGTGAATGTGGGATAAATGTTGCCACAGCTGCAACAGAAACTGCTTGACAGGAGAGGAAGGTGGATAGCATGGGCATAGTGCTCTAAAGAAGACGCAAGATTATAAATATAACCCTGAATTCTCTTTCCCTCATATGAGTGGGCATAGTTCAGAGATTCCCACATCAGTAAAGTGCAATACTTTTTTTCAAGGTGGGTTTGAGAACAGGCTTGACTCATTTCCTCCGCCTGCTTGGTCATAATTTTATGTTCATAAATTATAGGCCATTCTGCCCATCAAGTATACTCCACCATTCAATCATGGCTGACCTATCATTCCCTCTCAACCTCATTTTCCTGCCTTCTCACCATACTCCATGACACCCCTGTCATCTCTTGCTGTCATAGAGCCTGGATATATATTTATATCCCGAGTTCAATTCCGGATTTGGGTGCTGTTTGTGTAGAGTTTGCATGTTCTCCCTGTGACCATATGCGTTTCTGAATGGTCCATTTTCCACCGAAATTCCAAATACATGCATGCTGGTAGATTAATTGGCACTGTAACTTGCCCCTAGTGTGTAGGCCTATGGTAGAATTTGAAGAGGAATTGCTGGGATTAATGTAGGAATAGTGTAAATGGGTGGTTGATGGTTAGCGCAGACTTATAGGATTGAGGTTTGGGAGAATCATCTTTCTCTGATTCTATGACTTTATTAGGGAAAAACTCCACGTTTTCCAGGTGTGATCGAGGGCCTTGATTGTCCAAAGGTGTTTAACAATGACAATTTAGTAGTTTGTAAGACCCCCTTCCTTTTAAGTCTTTGATGAATGGTCAAAGACGTCTTGGAGTTTAGCATCTAAACATGAGCATGCGCAGCATTGTGAGTGAGTTTGAGGTGACCTGCTTTGGAGTGAAGGCAACGTAAGTTGAGCAGCTTCCAATTGACCTACTCCAGACAAAGCTTGTTGCAGGAGATGTGTAGGATTGCAGCAACACGTTTCAGTTTAGTTTATTGTCATGTGAAAAGCTTTTTTTGCCTGGTATCCAGTGAGTGGAAAGACAATACATTTTTACAATTGAGCCATTTACAGATGGGTTGCAAAGTCAATCACACATCAAGATAGTGTGCACCTGAAAGCTGAAGTCCAACAGAGAGCCCTAACTTAAAGAACAGATGCTGGATGGACAGACACTGGATATGACACCTCGCTGACAACCATGACGCACATGGATTCTTCAGCATCATTACTGACCATCTACAGGCCAAACACTGGAGGGCTCTCCCAGCTGAGAAAGAACTGAGGAAAGCTTGAAATACTTGTCAGCATCCACTAGAAAAAGAATGATGCAGAAACCTCAACTGTGGCTCTGTGCTTGACATGAGCATTTGTTTCTTCCTCGTACAGCAAATCATCAAGTCCAGCCTTTCCAGCCCAACGATGTCAAAAGAACACAAGTGCTGTGTAGCAGCAACACTATCTGCTGTGACATTGTGCCACTTTAAATGGGACATGGGTACATTGGTGGCACAGCAGTGACACTACTGCACTAATAATCCAAACTATGGACTAAGATCTGGAGATTTGAGTTCAAATCCCACCATGGTTGTTGTAGGAATTAAATTCAGTGAATCATTTTGAAACATGAACTAGTCTAGTAAAAGCCCTGTCTCACGGCGCGAGTCCACCCACGAGTGACCCCGAGTGAAAGAAAAAATCAAACTCGTGGTTGTCTACGAGATTCCAAGTTTATGTTCACGAGTTTAAACGAGTTCCCACGTGTATGTCTAAGTTTGCCGTTTACTTCTCATTTCTGCGATGTACCAAGTTCCTCTCCCGAGTTACTCTTGAGCCAACAACGACTACCGACGTGTGGAAAAATCGTCACATGGATAAAAATGATGTCATACAGTTTTTTTTTACTATTAAAAAGCCTCCCATGACCATGGACAGAACTGCCCCGATGATCAGCTTCTCCGTGTCTCTTGTGTAGCTGCATGCTCCTCTTGTCATGTAATTAACCATCCATGGATGACGTTTCGGGTCGAGACCCATTACTTCTCTCCACAGAACAGCACAGCACAAAACCAGTCTGAAGAAGGGACTCGACCCGAAACGTCACCAATTCCTTTTCTCCAGAGATGCTGTCTGCCCCGCTGAGTTACTCCAGCATTTTGTGTCTATATCCCATGGCTTATAATGTCACCTCACATTGTAAAATCATTATCTGAAGAAATGTCTCCTCGCTGGCTCAAACATCATCTATGTAGAACTCGCGTTTCTCTCTGCATCATATACATGGGAATTCCCTCAGTATGGTCACTTTTCACGCGTCCCGCCCAGTGTTAACCCTTCCCATCAAGGCTTGAGCCCCCATCTTCGCTCTGTACCTTCAGCTTCATCGGCGGCTCTCTCCCATCGAAAGTATCCAAGTTAATTTCAGACCCCTATCCATCCATCCATTCATTCATTTCCCATTAAGATCTGACTAATCTTCAACATTTCACCTCTGGCACTCAGGCCAAACCCATGATAGACTCAAGAGTCACTACGGTAAACTCACGGGCCACTACGTTCCTACAACAACTTTAAATGTTTCAAATTTTAACTTCAAAAGTAAATTTGACTCGTGGAAATCTTTAAACATGTTGAAAATTTTTCAAGAGTTAACAAGTTTCCTGGGTACCTGCCGTTAGCGCCACGAGTCGCTAAGTTGTGTCCACGAGTTCTGACGTTCCCGCTACGCTAATTGTACGTGATTATCACGAGTCTAATTTGTTTTAAACTCGGGGTCACTCGTGGGTCGACTCACACCATGAGACAGGGGTTTAAAGAAGACTGCAGAAACTACTGTATTGTTGTAAAGACTCGACTAACCTGTGAAGGCCTTTCAGTGGAAGAGTTATTTTTCCATCTTTCCGAATGATATAAAAGACGACAATTTTGGTGCACAGTTCACCCCTCAGCTACCCTCAGCCTTCCCCACTCCAAGGTAAACAAACCCAACCCATCCAATCTTTCCGCATAACTGCAACATTCCATCCCAAGCAACTTTCTGGTAAATTCCCTCTGCACACTCTCACGTCCTTTCTACAATGTTGCGATCAGATCCACATATAATGCTCCAGGTGTGGCTTAACTAGAGCTTTATACAGTGTCATCATGACCTCCATGCTCTTCTATTCCGTGCACCGTCTAATCTAAGCCAGTATTCCATATGCCTTCTTTACCACCTTATCTGCCTGCGCTGCCACCTTTAGGAATCTGTGCACGTGTACACTAATGTCCTCTGCTCCTCAATACATCCTAAGCCCCAATATTCTCTATTGGTATACATACATTCTACCCTTATTAGACCTCCCAAAGTGCAGCATGTCACACTCCTGAGTAGGAAATTGCATCTGCCATTGTTCTGTACATGTCACTGCGGGGACCTGAAAACTCCACACAAATTATAGGAAAGATATTGCTGTTATAGGAACGATGTTGTTAAGCTTCATAGGGTTCAGAGAAGATTTATGAGGATATTGCCAGGACTATAGGGTCTGAGCTGTAGGGAGAGGTTGAGTATGCTGGGTCTCTATTCCTTGGAGCACAGGAGGATGAGTGGTGATCTTATAGAGGTGTATAAAATCATGAGAGGAATAGATCGGGTATATGCACAAAATCTCTTGCCCAGAGTAGGAGAATCGAGGACCAGATGACAAAGGTTCAAGTTGAAGGGGAAAAGATTTAATAGGAATCTGAGGGGTAACTTTTTTACACAGAGGGTGATGGGTGTATGGAACAAGCTGCTAGAGGAGGTAGTTGAGGCTGGGACTACCCCAACGTTTAAGAAACAGTTTGACAGGTACATGGATAGGACAGCTTTGGAGGGATATGAACCAAGCGCAGGCAGGTGGGAATAGTGTACTGTAGATGGGACATGTTGCTTGGTGTGGGCAAGTTGGGCCGAAGGGCCTGTTTCCACATAGTCACTCTATGACTCTATGACAAACGGCACCAGAGGTCAGGATTAAACACTGCTGGCTGAAGCTGTGTGTCAGCAGTTCTATTAGCAGCATCATTGTGTGGCCTACAATCTGCCATTCTAATCTGCTCTGGTCTGTTTATGACCTTACCTAAGTGGTTGACCCTGTAACGATCCAGAAAACCACTCAATTCAAAGGCATCAGGATGGGCAATAAATGCTGACCTTGCCAGTGATGCATAGTTCTGTGAGGAATGTAACTGTTTTGAGATGAATAGATGATTTCTAAACAAAATTGCTTAGAATATTGGAAAGACATATGGTAGGTGTAAATTAAAATGCAAGTTGGAAAAATACAATGTGATACAGAATTTTGGGAAGTTGAATGAAGAAAATAAATATTTACATTTTCAATAAATAAAATAATAGGTTTACAAATCTTTAAAAAATGAAGGGCAGGTTAATAAAGTTGTATCTATGAGGGGCATAGATTGGGTGTATGTGCATTGTCTTTTCCCTGGGGTTGGAAAATCAAGAATTAAAAGAGGTTAAGGGGAGAAAGGAAAGATTTATTAGGAACCGTAGGGGCAACTTTTTCACATAGAGGGTGGTGAGTATATGGAATGAGCTGCCAGTGGAGGTATTTGAGGCAGGTACAATAACACAATTTAAAAAACATTTAGTCAGATAAATAGATAGGAAGGTTTATAGACATGTGGGCCCATCACGGGCAAATGGGACCAGTTTAGATGGTGTTTCTTGGTCGGCAGAGCTGAGTTAGACGGAAGGGCCTGCATCACGCACACACACAGTGTGAGTCCATGACTCTAAACAGCAAAATACCTTTTACCAGTGGTAACTGCATAACTAAAGAATATGTTTAAAATCAACATCAAAAAGACAAAGATCAGTAGAATTTTTAATGCAGTGTGTTGATATGCCATGAATTGTCTTACCAGGAATTGTGACGGAAGTAAAATTCATAATATTGTTTCAATAGGTAATGGATGAGTGATAAAAAAAAAAAGCAAAGCATATATGAGAATGACAGAAAAAGTAATAACTTCATTTTTGGAGCCAGGTACAGAAGTAATGAGTCAAAACATTAATTTACACTGTAACACTGTCAATGTTATGTTCTTTCATTAAAACATTGTTCTGTGTAAAGCAGAATTTTTACTACAGTGAAAAAATTGACTTTATTAAGATTAAACAGTTATGAGTAGAAATTAAAAACTGAGGTCATTTTCACCAGAGTGAAGGAAGCCGCAATATCTAAACAATTAAAAGTCTCATCTTGACCACTTTCTGTCTGCACTGTATATTGATTTTAGAAAAAAGCGCTACCGTGTATCACTGTGATTTTTTATCTTACTCACAGTCCTTCTCCGCTGAGCCAGCCCTGAGGATCTTTCCCATCGATGAAAAATAAAAAAGTTCTGAGTGTTTAAAAAACCTTGAGATCAGTTGATTGGTCCTCTCACCTGTCAATCACCGTGACGAAGGTAACGCTCCTTCCGGGAGAGGGGGGGGGGGGGGCGGATGATAAAACCCTTGATGCCTGGACGTGAGTCAGGCACTCTGCAAGATCGCAAGGGAGAGGCCACAACTGTCATTCTAAGCTGTGAATCAACTGAATTGTGAGTCTGCAATGTACTTGCAATAAATGATTTGTTAGCCCTTAATGACAATGCCATGAATTGTTTGGCATGCTGCCCTGCCTGTGCTTGAAAGTGCAATGCTTAATTGGAAATGAAATGAAATGAAATGACAATGCCATGAGTTGTTTGACCTGCTGCCCTGCCTGTGCTTGAAACTGCAATTCTTTATTACGTCCGACTGTATTTGGAAGGAATAAATGCTTTATTAGGTCCGACCGTGTTTGGAAGGAATAGATGCTTTATTAGGTCCGACTGTGTTTGGAAGGAATAAATGCTTTATTATGTCCGACTGTATTTGGAAGGAATAAATGCTTTATTAGGTCCGACTGTGTTTGGAAGGAATAAATTATTTATTAAGGCCGCTTAGTGGACAGGTCGCACTGATTGCGTAATTTCCGGTGAGTGCAGAGGTCACGCTGATTGCGTAATTTCCGGAAAGTGCAGAGGTCACGCTAATTGCGGAAGTACCGCTGATTGCGAAAGCCCAGTGGAGAGGCCGCGCTCAGCCGTGTGAGTAGATTCAAGAAGGTTTACTGTCATATATATGGTGTGTGAGTCAGTGTGTGTGAATGTGAGTGTGTATATGAGTGTGAGTGTGTGTAAGTGAGTGTGTGTGTGTGTGTGTGTGAGTGTGTGTGTGTGAGTCTGCGTGTGTGTGTATCTGTGTGTGTGTAAGTGTATGTGTGTGTTTGTATGAGTGTGTGTGGGAGTGCATGTGTGTGCGTGAGTGTATGTGTGTGTGAGTCTGTGTATGTGTGTGTGTATGCGTGTACACGTGTGAGTGTATGCGTGTATGTGAGTGTGTGTGAGTGTATGTGTGAGTGTGTGTGTATGTGTGAATGTGTGTGTGTGTGTGAGTGAGTGTGTGAGTGAGTGTGTGAGTGAGTGAATGTGTGTATGTGTGAGTGTGAGTGTATGTGTGTGTGTGAGAGTATGTGTGTGTGTGTGTGTGTGTGTGTGTGAGTGTGTGTGTTTGAGTGAGTGTGCGTGTGTGTGCGTGTGTGTATGTGAGATGGAGGGTGTGTATGCGTGTATGCGTGTGTGTGGTGTGTGTGTGTGTGTGTGTGTGTGTGTGTGTGTGTGTGTGTATTGGAATTGGTGAGAGGTGGAATATTGCGTTGGGGGACCAGCCCTCCCGTGTGAAGCTGGGACCTAACGGGTCCCAATTAGTCTAGTACTACTTAGATGCCCGAGGATAAATTTATGCAGCCTCCAAATCCACTTTTTGTTCCACCTGCCACACCTCCCTTATCAAAATTCTTCAGAGAGAGAGAGAGAGAGAGAGAGAGAGAGAGAGAGAGAGAGAGAGAGCATGGAAACAGGCCCTTCATCCCACCAGGTTAATGTCAGCCATCCATTGATCTAGTTTTCTCCCTCCAGATCCTGCCCCTCCCCCCACATGGAAATTTCCGGAGGGCAGTTAAACTATCGGCCCACACGTCTTTGGTGGAACTCAACCAGGGAAATAGATGAAATGGTAAGATTCTTTTGGCCAAAGCTTGTAGTTCAATTATATTCTCTGGTATATTAAAGGTTGATGTTGAGTCCATTAGTCATGGAATATAATCTCTTGGTCACTCACCCTGTCCCTGTCTTTGTCGCATAAAGCAAGAAACCACCCTATTTATTACTAAAAGTCATTGAGCTTAAATTTTAGCCCCGATCTTTATAGGATTCCCAACAAGAATCCTATATGGTCGTGGGTACTTGCTGAATAGGGAATGTAGGAGGCAGACTGCAGCTCTGGAACAGGGAATATTTTGCTGTTGGGCTGGAGATTTTGAGAGAGGAAAACATTGTCCCCCTGCTGCAGGAGACCTGGAGGGTCAGGAGTTATTGTATGGGATGACAGAGCGATCAGGAGCAAAGAGATGGGGGTTGAAAATTAGGGGCAGGAGTGGAATTAGTGATAGCAAGGGTGAGTGGGAAGACATAATCACCTATCTGCAGAGTGAGAGAAGTTCAATTGACTGGGTGTGTTTGATTGCCTGTGCTAAAATCCTTGTAGTGCGTGGGAAGAGGAATGGGAGGTGTATGATCTGGTGTGAGCTGACGAGAATAGACCATGGGGTTGGATCTGGGTTGGATGCTGCATGCAGAGGGTAGTTTGGTTGGGCAAGCTCTCCGGCTGTTCCAGGCTGACAAGCCATTCTGCGAAATCACACGTACTTTGTTAGTGCAGCAAGTTCACCTCCTCTTCTTAAGATGAGCCAAACAGCATTAATTCCAATGGAAATAGTTAAATAAGCTCCCATCTTACAGTTTACAGTCCCAGTATGAATATTAATTTATCTAACTTCAGGTAGCTCAGGCATACCCTCTCTCTCTATCCCTCTCCCACCCAGGTCACACTAGCTTCTCGTTTTCACCCAACAAACAGGCCTGTTTCCTTTATCTATGTTACTTTTTTGCATATCTTTCATTCATTTTTCTTTATCTCTCTACATCATCATCTGGAACAGGGAATATTTTGCTGTTGGACTGGAGATTTTGAGAGAGGAAAACATTGTCCCCCTGCTGCAGGAGACCTGGAGGGTCAGGAGTTATTGTATGGATGACAAAGTGATCAGGAGCAAAGAGATGGGGGTTGAAAATTTGGAATTAGTGATAGCAAGCATGAGTGGGAAGACATAATCACCTATCTGCAGAGTGAGAGAAGTTCACTCTTATTTCCCTTATCCCTAACCAGAATAAGGGTCTCGACCTGAAACGCCACCCATTCCTTCTCTCCAGAGATGCTGCCTGCCCCTCTGAGTTACTCCAGCTTTTTGTGTCTACCCTCTGGACTTCCCCACTGTAAGTAGAGGTGGATGGGTTCAAGGCAGCTGAATGGCTTTAACATTTTTTTAAATGTTAACATTCTTCTGCAGCAAACGTCCATGCCGGAGGTTAAAATTACCCCCATTAACTGTATTTTTCTTTCTCTCCAAAGATGCAGCCTGACCTGCCAGTGTTGTCAGTGTTCTCTGATCTCTTCATGAATCTGACATTTATTCATGGTAGCCACCTTACTTCATCTAGCAGGATGCCGTATTTTCTGTTGTGCCAAACTAAATGTCGCAGTATTCCTCTGTCTGCATGCATGGCTGATGAATGTTTATATTTTCTATTTGGTTTTTTTGTACTATGTCCTGTCCTAATTAAAAAGTATGTGAATTAAAAAAAGAAAACTGCCATGCAAATGGCAAGCTATAAAACGTGTATATGACTTCCTCCTTATTAATTGCAATCTGTACACACAAGCAACTGCAGATGCTGGTATCAGGAGCAAGATAGAAACTGCTGGAGGAATTTAGGAGATTCCTGGAGGCAAAAGGATGATCGCGTTTTGTACCAAGACCCAACAATAAAACCTTGTAGTCTGTGTTGGCCTTTCAGCTGAGGAAAGCATTAACTCCGATTGATTTAGAGTTTAATACTGCCATCATAATCTTGCTTATCTGAATCTATTCTACTTTTTTGGAACTATTAGTTTCCCAATGTTTAATGCCTCCAAAATATAATGAGTACCTATAAAACTGAAATTGTCAAACTAATTTTGAATTGAATCCCAATACTTTTTTTTCCTTCAGGGAGTTCAGAAAATATTGGAGAGCAATTTAGGCATTTCCAAATGGCCAAAGTGCCTTCCAATCTGTATCCATAAACTTAACGTATACATTCAATTGAATGTGATTAGCATGATGAAGGCAAATACACTTCCCCATAATCACAGCTATCTTGATTTTTTCTTTATTCTTAATTTAATTGAGAGTTAAATAAGAGCAATTACAGACCTTAAAGTAAATACCTGAATTATGTTAAATGTAACAAATAAATTCATCAGTTTGTGTGAATGACGTTTTGTACAACATATGTCCACATCATTTTCATTTATTTGCACTTGAAATTCTGGGCGTGCTACAGGTACTTGTTCAAGTGTCTACTTTTTTTATTGTTAGCAGTCATGGTCACAGCATATAACATGCATTAGAAAGTATAGCTACCAGTTATACATATTCTTCAACTAACACATCTAAGTATGACATATTAACTGAATAACTATGTTTTATATTCCTTTGGCTATTCCTGATCGGGATATTAAGTCATGGATATAGAATCTACTCAGTCTTCAATACCTATATTCAAGTATTTTCCTTTTATTATTCTACTTGGTGAGCTTCAGATACATATCATTTAAGAGGATGAGTTCAATATTCTAGAGTCTGCAGAATCCGATCTCTCATCATAGTCCTCCTCTGTGTAAATGGGTTGCTTGGTCACCATTGCACAGCCTTCATCGGCAAGTGAAAGCCTGGGATCGTTGGCAGGGTGAGACGGAAGGACTGGTGAGCTGCGAAAGATGCCAGCCGAAGCATTTGGGAAAGGGGTGAGATACTGGGATCTGAGCTGGTATTGCTGCTGAAGAGTCATGGTGTTCCACAGGGCAACGTCGTTTGAAATAAAAGGGCTTGCCTGGTTTCTGCTCAGGGTGTTCCGCAGAACCAGTGGGTAACGAGGAGGTTGAGGAAATTGGTGCTGCAGTGGCATGGCCAGTGGGTTTGACATGACGTTGCCAGGATCATTAGAGAACCTCAAGGAATCAGGGACCCTGAAGGCTGACCCAACAGACCATTTGGAGGAGGCAACAGGGTAGGACCCAAAAGCATGTTCAAAAAATGTCTGTCCATTGGATGATACACTCAGGACTTCAGGGGCTTCTGAAGATCGATCAGAGCGACTGGACAGAAGAATTTCAATGGCACCAACAAGGTCACCTCCACACCCTTTCAAAATCAGCTCCAGGACTGTAGGTTTGTGATTTGGGAAGATCTTCTTCAGCACTTCTATAGGAGGTCTGTTACCTTTTAGAGAACATGGAACTGACATGGCTCCAGATAGTCCCTCCATCAACATTTGATTCTGATCCAGATTAAATTTGGAGCTTTCAGGTGCTGTTTCCTGGGTGCTGCTACTCTTCTCCACGGGTAACCGTTCTTCATCGGCCACTGGCATTTCGGGGCTGTCAGCCGTGTAACAGCTCTTGTCTTTGACCATATCTGGTGAGTTTGTCTGTCCTGAAGCTTTGTCATTGTATGTTTCCGAGATGTCATCTCTAATCTGCTCGTCTAATCGTTCGTCACTCACGTCTAAAATGAAAAAGAGAGAAAGATTGAGTTGGTGATAAACATCTTTAAGACCATATCAGTATCATAAACATCGTATTATAAACATTGGCGGCAGCGTGAGCCTCGGCGGCAGCGTGAGCCTCGGCGGCAATGTGAGCCTCGGCGGCAGCGGGGCCTCGGCGGCAGCGGGGCCTCGGCGGCGATTGGAGCCTCGGCGGCAGCGTGAGCCTCAGTGGCAGCAGGAGCCTCGGCAGCGGCGGGGCCTCAGTGGCAGCAGGAGCCATGGTGGCGGAGAGCCTCGGCGACGGTGGGAGCCTCGGCGGCAGCGTGGGCCTCGGCGGCAGCGGGGCCTTGGCGGCGGCGGGGCCTCAGTGGCAGCGTGAGCCTCGGCGGCAGCGTGAGCCTCAGTGGCAGCAGGAGCCTTGGCGGCGGCGGGGCCTCAGTGGCAGCAGGAGCCATGGTGGCGGAGAGCCTCGGCGACGGTGGGGCCTCGCGATCAACCCGTGATCAGCAGACGATAAGCGTGAGGGAGGAGGGGAAGACAATGGTGACCCGACGTGGGGGGACCGCCGTGAGGGACGGTGGGAGAACAAAGGGGGACCCGGTATGGGGAAGATGGGGCACTCTAGTTTAGAATCATCTGCGCCGGGGATAGTCTGTGTTTGTTTGTTTGTTTGTTCGTTTGTTCTTGTTAAGGCGCTGTGCACACGGCAGGCAGCCAACTGTCGCTTGTCTTTCTCCTTTCTTTTTTCTCACTTTTAATTTAATTTCAAGTTTTCGTGTACCTTGTGTGTTTTGACTGTTGGCAGACCAATTTCCCTCCGGGGATGAGTAAAGCTCCATCGTATCGTATACTAGTTAACGCTGTGTTTCGCCCAACTCTTAAGGTTTAGACTGTCAGGTAGTTCAAAATAGGAAGTAGTCATGGTGTGCAGAAATATTCTGATATTCTAGAATAGACTAACATTGCGACAAAGATTAAATAGTCATTTTAATTATTTTTTATTTATTTATTGGTGTTGCATAGCCTGTTTGATTTTAAGGCATTGGATTAATTTATGCTCCATTTCAATAATAACTTGGGGCGGCACAGTGGTGCAGCAGCAGAGTTGCTGCCTTACAGCGCCAGAGACCCTGGTTCGATCATGATTATAGGTGCTGTCTGTATGGAGTTTGTACGTTCTCCCTGTGACCGCGTGTGCATTATGCGTGTGCTCCAGTTTCCTCCGACACTCCAAAGATATGCAGCTTTTTTAGGTTAATTGGCTTTGTATATTGTAAATTGTCCATAGTGTGCGCAAATTAGTGTACAGGTTGATTGCTGGTCAGAGCGGACACTGTAGGCCAAAGGGCCTGTTTCTGCACTGTAGCCATAATATACCTCTATGTGATTATTGTAAAGAGCTGGTGACTTGAAGGTAAGGAAGGAGGTATTCATTCCTAGAGAGTTTTGCTGTTAGTTTTATTTGAACCTCAAGTGCAGAGGGAAACTTCATGTGGCTGGAAAAGGAGAAAAATGGGAATATAATTCTTCCCTTGTGCCCAATGAGATTATTTGCTTTCCCACTTTGTTAGTTTGCAAACTGTCCCTGGGCTCCAAACAGGTTCTGATTTTACAGGCATTCATAAATTGATTTTGTCCAAAAGTAGTAAAATCTAAAAAACATTCAATACAGTGTCCATACCTTCACAATATTGTAGTAAATGATGTTATTAGGGACAATTGACATGGACATTTATATGGAGACACAAAAAACTGCAGATGCGGCAATCCTGAGCAAAACACAAAGTGCTGTTGGATCTTTGCGGGTCAGGCAGCATCTGTGGAGAGAATGGACAGATAGTGTTTTGGGTTGGAACCTGTCAGTCTAAAGAAGGATCATGAACCAAGACGTCATCTGTCCCTTCGCTCCACAGAGGCTGCCTGGCCCTCTGAGTTCCTCCGACACTTTGCGTTTTGCTTAATGAATATTTTTCTGCTGTCTTCATCGGCCTAGTTATAATGGTACAGAATCAGGATGTCCCACCCTCAATGGCTGGGAATCACAGGCTTACAGTATCAGTGCATGTAACATTGTGTAGAAGAATATCACTGAACAATATCAATAGAAACAATTGCTTCTCAATTTCCAAAGGATCTCTCTTCAGTGGCCTCCCGCAATGAAACTGGCAGGCTGTGTTCTGAAGTGACAATGGTGTCTGACTACTGCAGGGGTAAATAGATTTATTTCATGACCAATTTTCATTTGAATTTAGTAATATTGATGGCAGTTTATTCAAATGTTAAGGATAATCATAAGACATTCGTAACCCTGGAAAGAACTGTAATTTCTCTATTCTCAATCCTTCACCAAGGAGCCATTACTTTTTAAATTAAGTGCAAAGAATACATAGGAGAAATTGAATAAGAGCATTGAGAAATTAGTGGAACTGTTAAGAGAGTTTACATTTATTTATACTTTAAAATGCTGCATAAAAAACACAAAGCTCTTTTTACCCTATTGATATTGGCAATGCAACTTGGCAGACAAATCTCAACTGCACCTTTGCACTATACCCTGTATATATATTCACTTGAAAATATTTGGGATTTGTGCTTCTACTGTAGAATCAATGAGCAATCTTAGAATGGCCAAAGACCCATTCTGAGCACATTAATCTGGTGAAGTCTGCTATGGTATTCCAGGGCAATTGCAATTGCAATTCATACACAACTGCCAGGGTCAACCCTTTGCAATTTCTCTGAGTCCAATACAATGCTACAGAACCCAGAAACACACAGCACATAACCATGCCATTCAGCACACCAAGTCCCCATGCTGACCATGAAGAATCCATTCCCACTAATCCTACATTAGTGCCATTTTAATCATTCCTACATTCTTGTCAACTCGCTTAAAATTCTGTCACTCACCTACACACTGGGGGCGATTCACAGTGGTCAATTAATCTACTGATCACATGATTTGGGGATATAAAGTAATAAAACCGAACTGCAGATGTTGGTTTATAACAAAGATAGACACAAATTGCTGGAGTAACTCAGCAGGTTAGGTAGCATCTCTGGCGAAAATGGATAGATGACGTTTCAGGTCGGGACACTTCTTCAGACTGATTGAAGCGGAGGGGGGAAGAAACTGGAAGCGAGAGGAAAAAAAAACAGGACAAATCTAGGGCCAGCAACAGATGACCTTGGGCAAGGAGGCCAATTGTTGGCAAGGGATGGTGGCCTGTTAGGCCAATTGTTGGCTAGAGATGGTGTGACCCCAAGAGGGATACATTGATGTGAACAATGGGACTGGTTAACTGACTTTTATTGAATAAGGGGAACAGTAGAGGGGGTGGGGGGCAGGGAGGGAAGAGAGGTTTTTGTAAACTCAAATTACGGAATTCAATGTTCATTCTGCTGGATTGTAAGCTACCCAAGCAAAATATGGGGTACTGTTTCTCCAGTTTGTGTGCAGCCTGACTCTGGCAATGGAGGAGGCCCAGGACAGCAAGGTCAGTATGGGAATGAGAAGGGAAGTTAAAATGGTTAACAACAGGGAGATCCAATGGACCTTGGCAAACCGAGCGTAAGTGTTCAGCAAAATTGTCGACGAGTCTCGCTTTGTCTCGCCAATGTACAGGAACCCACATGCAGAACACCCCCCTCCACATCCGGTGCAGTGGATGAGGTTTGGTAGGTTGGAGGAAACTGGTGCACCTGGGAGGAGCCCACCTGGTCACAGAACGAAGTACAAACTCTAGACAGACAGCACCAGACGTGAGGATTCAACTCACGTAGCTGGAGATATGAGGTAGCAGCTCCACCTGCTGCCCAACTGTGCTTGTATCGAAGTATCTACCCTACCTGTGGTACTACAATTAATACTAATGACTTAATCTGAGAAGGGAATCACATCCCTTGAAAGGATATAGAGATAAAGAATGTTATCTTATTTAATGGTCGCATGGTTGTGCAGCGGTAAAGTTGTTGCCTTACAGTGCTGTCTGCATGGAGTTTGTACGTTCCTCCCGTGACCATGTGGTTTTCTCCGAGCTCTTAATTTTCCTCCCAAGACGTACAGATTTGTAGGTTAATTGGCTTAGTAAAATTGTAAATTGTCCATTGTGTGTGTAGAATAATATTAGTGTGCTGGGATTGCTGGTAGGCACAGACTCAGTGGATCGAAGGGCCTGTTTACGTGCTGTATCTCCAAACTAAACTAAACTAAAATAAAGATAGATACAAAAAGCTGGAGTAACTCAGCGGAACAGGCAGCATCTCTGGAGAGAAGGTATGGGTGATGTTTCGGGTCGAGACCCTTCTTCACTAAATCCTGGAAGCTAGGTTATAAAAAGTAATAAAAAGACTTGCATTTATATAGTGCCTTTCCAATCCCCTTTAGGCCAAGCCCAGAGTTTAAGAATCAATGAAATATTCATAAAAAATGCTCACTGTTGCAATGTAGGGCCACAACATCCGCAGCAGAGTTCCACTTTTGGTTAGCACATTAGTACAACATGTAGTGCTGCTCCCTCAGCTCCGGCTACCCCAGTTTGACCCTGACATCCAAAGTTCGTTTTCTCTCTCTGATCACAGGGTCCCCCTGGTTGCTCCAGTGTCATCCCACTTTACAAAGACACGCTGGCAGGAGGTGCTATGATACTGGATGACACCTATGGCAAATTACCCCTCTTTCCATAGGTGGGCATGTAAGAGAGAAATCATTTGCAGGGGAATAAATGGGGGAGAGGGATTGATCTGAAAACCAGCATAACTTTGATGAGTTGAACGACTTCTTCGTATGTCCTAAAGAAATATGAGATTAACACCAATGTAATAACAACCACATATTATATTTATTTGTGGAATAATTAGTCAGAGTGGATTGAAGGGAATTTAAATGGATACAAAATCTTTGGATTTTGAAAAGTTGTTCGGCCCTCTGGTAAGTGGTACAAGTGCGTCAAAAGCTGGACAAACAGACTCAAGAACAGTTTATTTCCCTGGGCCATTAGAACTCTAAATTCCTCAACTATCCACACAACATGAGAATGCTGTCATCAATTCCACTATAAAACAGGCCATTCAGCTAATATTTCCTCTTTTTAAAACTCCTTTAAAGTATTTACTAAATTTAAAGTGTAATATTCTCCCAGTGCAAAATAATGTATTGAATGCATTGTATGTGACTTTGTCTTGTTTGGGCTTGTTTTGGTTGCGCTGATCTGGAATAGCTCTCTTAATTTTGTTGTATTTCTAAGTACAATTATTATTAATATTATTATTATTAATATTATTATTATTATTATTATTATTATTATTATTATTATTATTCTAAGGGCAATATCACAAAATAAAAGTTGGAGGTGAGATATTAACTTATAATAGATTATATATTGGAGGCAGATAATAGGCTAGCTGTCAGGTTGCAGTGAGTAGGGAAGAGGATCGTTTTCAGATTGACAATGCGTGATCAATGGGATGATCATGTTGGAATCACAGTTGTTTAAACACATATTATGGATTAACAGGAAATAATCTAAATGTACTGTTATAGAAACATAGAAGCGTAGAAAATAGGTGCAGGAATAGGCCATTCACTATGATCATGGCTGGTCATCCAAAATCAGTACGACGTTCCTGCTTTTTCCCCATATCCCTTGATTCCATTAGCTCTAAGAGCTAAATCTAACTCTCTCTTGAAATCTTATCGGATCTGCAGATGATAGAGAGAAACTGTAAGGGGGATGCAAACAGTTTACAGAGAGATGTTGAGAGGTTAAGTAATTGGACAAAAGATGGCAAATAGACAATAATGGACATCACGTTATATGTTTCTAAGGACAGTTTGTTAAAGTTGGTATTATCAAACTAGAATGAATAACGTGAAACATCTTTTGAATTGTGTTATTGTTGCTACGTAGAAACTCACATAAACACACACCGTCCACATATATGAAATAAAAACAGAAATTGCTGGAAATACTCAACTGGACACATCGCATCAATGCACAGATGCAGGAATACTGGGTTCAGGACAACATGGAATATAGGTTGCGGGTTTCACTCAGTCTGATGCACTCATGCAGCAGCGAGGTAGACTGTAGTCCTTTGTTTAAGATGACTGATCCATAACCATTTTGACCAGAATGAAATATAAACTCAATATCTCTGGGATTGAAAACTCCGTTTCTAACCATGGGACCACACAGCCCCTTGTGGTAGTTCTCCATATGTCCGCATTAGCTTTACCAGTTCGCCATGAGCAGCATCAAATTCTGCACCATCTAATCTACAATATATTGTGTAGGTTATTTATCAATATCAAATGAATGTAACTTATTTTACATTAGAAAATTATGGATATTCCGAACTTTCCGATATTCCGAACAGAGCATCCCATTTTATTTTCGCATTCCTAATATTTCTGCCTGCATTTAACTAGTTAATTGTTCCAAATATGAAAGGAGAAATGCTTGTTGGGGTACTGGAAGTGTAGAAGCCTTTGCACAATCTGGGATTTTGGATCACAGAGCAGAGCATTTACCCTCTCGGTTGTCAAGATGTAAACTCTCATTTTCATCCATCTGATAAATAAGAATCATGTTTTATTTCTCCTTCAATCTCAATAACAAGTATAGGGAGCTGATATCCTTGGTCAGTGCATTCACTTGATGGGATGGTCTTGGTATGATTTACTTTTGAAATTTATACCACACTATTATCTCACGTATCACAGGAAAAGAACATTTAAAGCTCATTCTGAACAGTTGGAAGTACCACAGGAGGACAGTAGGGACATCCCTATCTGAGAACTGAGAACTGTGAGCTGTTTACAACACTGAAGGGCAGAGTTTCTCACATCAAAAAGCAGAAACATAACTAAAACGGAACAGATAGTTTTAATTCCAATCCCTCCATAAGCTTTTTAGAATATATTTTTCAGTTTATTTTAATTCATTGGATGGGTCAGTTTCACTCAAGAAAATATTTGTGCACCGGAAAATATTTTAATGCAAAAAAATATATATAAACGTCCTAAAACCCTGAGATGAAATATAATGCTGGAGTAACTCAGTGGGTCAGGCAGCATCTCTGGAGAAAATGGATAGGTTGACATTTCGGGTTGGGATCCTTCTTCAGTCTCTAAATACAAAATCCTAAAACCCGAGATGCATTTCTTCTTCAGCTCTCTAAACAAATGTAAATTGTTTAGAGCAAAATCACTTCATCAATGCGCACAAAAACCAACCTCTTGCACTTGTAAGTGTACAACAATGTCTGCACCGCGGAGGATTTGACAGTTTGACATGGACAGCAAAGAAACAAAGGAATGGAATGCACTTGTCCCACTTGGGCGTCATTTGCGCATCACGTAAATCCCAATGCACGCCATGCGCGCGTAATGCATGCCATGCGCGCATCATGACGCACACGTCGTGCATCGTGACGCGTAAATGATGTCGCCTAAATGACGCGCAATGATGCCCAAATGGGACAGGCCCTTTAAAGTAGCCAGCAAGCAACAAGTGACACGATTCAATCAAATTAGCATAGTCTAGTCAGTCCCTTCTTAGCCATCTTCCATCTGGACTTCAGAGCTTAGGTTATAATAGCAATCTCATAAATTATTCCTTCACCTTTGAAATTAGATTTGTTACTCCATCTTATTTTTTTCTATTCCAGGATGGTGGTAAAAATAGAATGCTATATTGTAAAATCCCACCTTGCCATCGGGGAGCGCAAATTATCGGTATTATGCAAATTATAAATATCAATCGAGTTTTGCTATTTTTAAATTGATTAAAGTCCTATATTATGTAAGTCCTTATCCCTGACATCCAATTTATTGTGAATTTACAAAAGAAGTTTTTGACTAAATTCTAATTTAATTTATTGTTTAATTTCTGACAGATTCTTCTTGATGTTCCACCAAACATTCATCATCAGATCAACCGGTTCCATGGAGCAAAGATCATGTTTTCTTTTTGTCTGAGGTTCCCACCAAATGATCGCAGGAGTTGAGAAGTGATAGAAAAATATTAAGTGAAAATAACCAACATTTGCATCTCTGGAATGCTGTAATCACTATTTTGCTGCCATTAATAATGGAAAAAATATTATATTTATTGTTAATATCCTGCTGATTAATACGGTACAAAAATATATCAGGGAATGCAGGGAACACCTGTTTCCAGCTTATCAGAAACTTCACAAATACAATATTAAACCAGTTTTTGATTTGATTCCATCTTCAACCTACCCTTGATCTCTGTGTGTTCGGTTTGCTTTTCAGAGTTGAATAAAGGATCATTCAGAAATGCTTTCTTAGTCCTCATGAACTATATCACAGGCAATACCATCTGTTTCTTTGTAATGTACTTTTAAACATCCAAGACTTTTGATATTTGTAAATCTTTTATAAAGGTATGATCATTTGTAAATGTATAATTATAATAAACACTATTTGCTATGATCTTTAAATTCAGCCACTATTTAAAAATGGGTATAAGACTGTACATCTGTTGCAGTAATAGAGTGAGCCCAGTGTATTCATACGCATCCTCGCAGAGGAGCAAAAGAACACTAACCTTAAAATAAATCCTAACCTTCTTAATAGTGTTGAGAAGAAGGTATAAGGTTCAAAGGTCAGGGCATTGAGTATAAGAGTCAGGAAGTCATGGTGCAGCTTTATTGGACTTTTGTTAGGCCATATTTGGAATATTGCATTTGTTCTGGTTGCCCCATTATTGGAAGGATATGGAGTCTTTAGAAAGGGTGCAGCGGGGGTTACCAGAATGATGCCTGGGTTAAGAGGTTAATACAGGGAGAGGTAGGATACATTTGGATTGTTTTCTCTGGGCACCCGAGGCTGCGGGGAGAGTTGATAGAAGTATATAAAATGATGAGAAGCAGAGATAGGATAGACAGTCAGAACTTGTTTCCCAGGATGGAAAAATCAAACACTCGAGAGCATAGCTATAAGGTGAGAGGGGCAAAATTTAAATGAGATGTGCGAAGCAAGGTTTTTACACAGAGGGTGATGAGTGCCTAAAATACGCTGCCGGGGTTGGTGGTTGAGACAGATACGATCATGGCATCTAAGAGACCTTTGGATAGGCATACGGATATGGAGGGAATGGAGGGATATAAGTGCAGGCAGATAGAAGTTGACCTTGGCATTATGTTTGGCACAGACATTGTGGGCTGAAGGGGCTTTTTTGTGATGCACTATATTCTATGGAATAGAAACAAAAATATTTTCATTGATTAATTATTATTATTATTATTAGTAGTAGTAATAGTAGTAGAAGTAGTGCAGATATTCCTTGGATCTTCTTAAAATCTCTTGCATACGTCATGTACCTTGAGCATCGTTTTTAATCAGCTCAATTATTTATGTAACAAATATCCTATCCTGGAGCAATTTTCTTCCTCCATTTTGTTTATATTTTATGCCTTTCCCTCTTAACTATAGAAATGTGAATCAATTTTACATTTTTTCCTACCATTTAAATGACCACATATCACATTCCAATTAAAAAATCTATTATCATTCTGCAGTCTGAATAGGTAACTTCCCACATTACATAATTAAAAGAAAGTTTAAAAAATATATATTAACTTATCTTCATGTTCCCCTTTCTTTTACTTGCATGAAACACTGGTAAGGCCTTTAAATATCCTAGTTTCTAATTGCTCAGTCCCATTATCTTTTTTAATGAGTCAACCGATTCTCAATTTTCAGTAATATAATATAGTTTATCATGTAAACACACATATCTACATGCACAGGTCTCAGCCTCTAATGCAAATAACTGAAATAGTCATTAGCGGATTCGCAGCATTTTTTCCAGACACAAGAAATTACAGATGCTGGTTTACACAAACATACACAGTTTGCTGGAGTAACTAATTAATCTGAGGAAGGATCCCGATCTGAAACGTCACCTATCCATGTCCTCCAGATATGCTGCCTGACTCACTGAGTTACTCCAGCACTCTGTGCCATGTATTCAGTTTGGGATCTTTGTTCTTTTGATTGCATTCCTACTTAGCTACATGCATTCTATGCATTTCAGAAATTACTCATGTGGTCTCAGTGTAGAGTTCACCTTAGATAGACACAAAAAGCTGGAGTAACTCAGCGGGACAGGCAGCATCTCCGGAGAGAAGGAATGTGTGACATTTCGGGTCGAGACCCTTTTACAGACTTGAATCTGAAGAAGCGCCTTGACACGAAATGTCACCCATTCCTTCTCTCCGGAGATGCTGCCTGTCCCGCTGAGTTACTCCAGCATTTTGTATCTATCTTCGGTTTCCTGAGATTAAGCCTTCGGTAAGTCACAGTTTTATCCTAGTTAACATGAAGAAGTCTTCACTCCCACTATACCTCCATGATCATTCATTCCATCTCCCTCGCTAGACACTGTTTGGGGTTGAATTCATGCATTTGCTACCATAACGTCTCTTAATTGAATTCTAAACCCTATTTTTTTCACTCACCAAGAGAGCTTGCTGACCACTAAACCAACCTACATTTTTCCCCTATCACCTATTATCTTTGGATCTTGTGATACAATCAATTCCATCGTTTAGTATGAATATACTCAATGAATGGCCTACTTCTGCTGCTATGATATGAACATAATATACATGTTAGTTCAATATCACTTCAATAAATTCCAATAGTCTGTTTTATATGTGCAACTGGGTTATGATTTTGTTCTTAAATATATATTTTATTGGAAGCAATTGTACAAAAAAACTCGACAATTTTACAACTCTAGCACAGCCTCATTTTTAACATTTTTCATACAGAATCTTAAATTTAAAAATAGAACAAAGAGAAGAAGGAGGGAAAGGAATAAAAGAAGAAAAAAGAGGAGATATATCCGTCACCCACCCATGGGCCTGCACACCCAGCCCTACGATCGGTTTCAAATTTGTGTTCAACCATTGCATTGCTCAAGAAATTCGATAAAAGGAGACCATATTTTTTTTAATGGTTCAGGTTTATCATTCAAGACAAACTTAATTCTCTCTAAATGTAGTTATGATTTTAATATCTTCATTCATAGCTATAAATGTAATTAATTTCCTCTATTCCTCTATTCCTGGTCTTTCCACTGAATCTTTCATTTCTGATTTCATTTTTCTGAAACATTCTGTTTTTTTTCTGAATCTTATCATCAGTGCAACATTCTTCAACCAACTCTGATAATTGACAGGCCAAATAAAATGAAATACACCAGATGACTTTTAGAATGAATTTTGTTGGGCTTTGTCTAAGGATGCCTGGCAATATTGGTTTCACCAACAGTTCAGACACAAGAGCAAGGGGGGAAATACATGCTATTATGATCGGTAGGGAGTGGGATGGGAGGGAGAGTGGGAGAGAGGGAGAGAGAGAAAAATACATAGATACAGTAAGAGAGAGAGAGAGAGAGAGAGAGAGAGAGAGAGAGAGACAGACACAGAGAGAGAGAGTGAGAGAGAGAGAATCAGAGCTAAGTGCACTTCATGTTGGAGTAAGATAAAAAGGAAAGCTAGATCTTGTTTGAATAAGCAGAACAAAAGAGAAGATTTATATTAAAGTAAAAATAACGAATGAAAAGGGTACTTTGGATGTGAAAAAAGTTAGCCTTCTGCCTTCCCTGTTGGATTAGAGATAGAAAGTTGCATACCACCTTGAAATAGTTTTATCAGAAGCAAGAAATCTTTTGAACAGTGACATGGAAAGTATATTAGTATATTGCAGTCCAGACTTTTACTTTGTATGTCATAAATTAAACAGAATTTTGTTACATGGGACTTTAAGCGTTTTATGGATAGCATTGCACACACAAATACCTTTTTATTCTAAAATTTAAAAACTAAGAATTCTGATCATAAAATATGACATAAAACATGATTGCCATTAACACAAAGTCATGAGTGGTTACATGATTCACAAAAGAAAATTGGCAAAAATTAGTGATTGGAATCAGGTAATTTGACCAAATTTAAAATTTACATTTAGAGACGAATATACAAAAATCAATTTTACAGGGTTAGTATTTGTCAGCCAATTAATTAAATTCACAGATTGGTTCGTGGAAATACATTACTGTATATCATTCTTGATGTTTCAACTCGTAATCTAGAACAACAATCTGTTAACTGAGTAGTCACATTGCAAAAGATGGAAGCAGTGATGGCACTTTTGTTCAGAATGACAAGTGTCCCAGGCATCATATTAAAGTATGAAACCCATTACATTTATCTTAACCATTCAGAGTCACAATGGAATGCAATACTCTGGATCAGATCAAATGATCCAGTCATTTCTTAGCTCGCTGAAAAGGAGTCCTCCGGTTTTAGTTAATGGATACTCCTGAGAAATTATAATAACCAGTTTTATGCATTTAAGTAGGATTTCACCATTGCTTTTCCGAAATCCTTTTAAAGTGTGAGATGAAATTCTTGAGTATGTCATTGGCTGAAATCAGAAGAGAACCTGTTTTCAAACAGATGGTGGGACTTACTTTACAAAATAACACAGATCTCTTTTTTGAAGTTTAAATTGTTTGCTTATTTGTATATTCTATGTACTGACTAAAATGGTGTAGGATAAAGTCCCGTCAATGATCAAAGCATTGGGGTTCAGGAGCTCACGTATTCGTTTCATTTTTATTTCTCCCTTTTATTTTATACCTTAGAAGAATATTGTAGTTGCCTCTCTAGCAGAAACTGAAATTGAGATCTTTGACACCTTTTTTTCTCTATAATATAATTGTTTGAATTGTTTACATATACGAGTCATTTTTATCCGCAGGGTATTTAACACGCTTTAACTTGGCTGTTTAAAATCTTATTAAAGATATTCATGTTGATAATTATGTTAATAATAATCTATGCTGATAATAATCTACTGCTTATTTTTAATTTCATCTGCGATATTAAAACTACTGAGTTTTATCACTTTCAACGCGAATGCTTGCTATTCGAATTCAATTAGTTCAATTTCAAAACTAAACAAACTTTTCAAGAAAAAAAATATTTAGCTATTTCACGATAAATTTGAGGTTTTCCGCCGAGCCACAAATTAAAGATGCCGCTGTGATTATCTGAAATAGAACCAATACACACGGGTTGCTCGCGTTTCCCATGAAGACGTGATTAAGAAGGGACTGCAGATGCTGGAAAATCGAAGGTAGACAAAAGTGCTGGAGAAACTCAGCGGGTGCAGCAGCATCTATGGAGCGAGGGAGATAGACTGAAGAAGGGTTTTGGCCTGAAACGTTGCCTATTTCCTTCGCTCCATCGATGCTGCTGCACCGTGAGTTTCTCCAGCGCTTTTGTCTACCTCCCATGAAGTTTGGTTTACTTTGCTCTTCGACCATTTCCAGTTGACAAGTGAACAAGTGAAGATCTAGCGAAACAAGGAACTACACATGCTGGTTTACAAAAAAAAAAGACACAAAATGCTGGAATAACTCAGCGGGTCAGTCAGGTAGCGTTTCTGGAGATTGTGGATAGCGGACGTTTCGAGTCGGAAATCATCTAATTATGTTTACTATAGAAAACTATACTTTCGAGTAATGTTCGGGTGTTTTAAGCAAGATATTCGTAAAGCAATCGGTAAAACGTTTGATACAGTTTGAACGAAACAACATTTTTAAATACTCTCAAGCCGAAAATTCGCCAATTGTGATCTACTTGGCGAAATTCCAAAACCAAATTTACAGATTATTTCTTAAAATAAGATAGAAATGAAACGAGTGAATATGGAAGAAGGGCCTGGCGGATAAAGTTGTGTGTGTGGGGGGCGGGGGGGGGGGGGGGGGGGGGGGGGGGGGGGGGGTACTTGTAAGGATGTGTGGGTTAATTGGGTAATCTTATGTATTTCAACACGAACACCCCATTAAATCTGGATAAAGGTGCACTGGATCATTTCCAGTGACCTTGACTTTTCACAGAGAAGGCGACATTTATGAATCAGTGTGGAGACGCCAAGGTTCTTGTGATTGATAAGGATTCGGCCCTCAGCCTCTCTTTGCAAAACCGTTAAGAGAAATGCTGACTACAAGGCAAGTGGCCCTACATCAATGCAGGCATAATAGTATTTCAGCACAACTCTCCTCTTGCTTGGTAACATTTCAGTGTTGTTTGACCTCTTACGAAGAAGTTATTGTTATCCTATTTCGATTGAATCTGCTCTCATTTGATTGCGGTAATTTGTTAAGAGTCTTGCAATAAAGCGCGATTATTAATCATCCGCTCAAATCCAATACTGTGCCATACGTCTCATTTGTTCTCCCACTAAGGTGCTGAAGTGTGCTGCTTGTAATCGGGCCAGTGTTTCATTTTTAAATTAAGTGCTCTTTGCAGCAATCAATAATTCTTTCACCTCCACGAATATCCCCCCCAAACGTATGAATTTTACTAATCTTTATTTGTGCGTCTACGCGATCAACATTTTACATTTATTTAACAACTATAATCTCGCTGCAACATTCCGCTGAAGATTGGAGGAGAGTTTCTCACAGACTTAAATTGTGTTAACATAAATCTCGCTCCCCGCCAGCTACCTGAGCCAAAGTTTGATAAAGAAGCTCCATTTACATGTTCATTTTTTTACCAATTGCGTTATACCAATAAGATTGAAAGATAAAGTTTAATAACTTAATATTGGTCTATTATAAGTTATCTATATTTCGTTTACCATAAATGGAATCAATCTCACGGTTGTAATGTAATAACAAGGAACTGCAGATGCTGGTTTATACCATAGATAGACAAAAAATGCTGGAGTAACTTAGCTGGTCCGAAAAAGGGTCCCCTATCGTCACCTATCAATTTTCTCCAGAGATGCTGCCTGACCCGCTGAGTTACTGCACCATTTTGTTTATATTTTGTGTCTCACGGTTGTGCCAGATAAACATAAGATAAAAGATGTATGTCAGAAAATCTTCAATCTCGATGTCAATGTATTTTTGAAACAAAAAGCTCTGAACTCAAACGATTATTAAAATACCACATATGACTGAAACAGTGGAATTTACATCAAGGCCCGTATGTTCTGACGTGCCGTAGAATAGATAGTTTTTGTGATAAAAAAATTGGATATCTGAAATAAAACCAATACACACGGCGTTGATCGCATTAATCGTGAGGGCGTACTTCGCTTTGCAATCATCGTTCAATAATGTCACAAACATTTTGAGACCTTAATTAACTTTATTTTCCAGACCCTGCAATCTTCCGATCGCAATCCCGTGCTGCCGAGAAAGAGAAAATCGCGCCGCTGTAATCCCACCACCTCACCTGGTTTATATTTCCAAAACACGACGAAACACCTGACTGAGTGGACACATTTATTTTGTTATTGGTTGGCGAAACTAGGCGGTCCCATTTATTTGCCCACAGGCCTCAATGTTTATATTTCTATTCAACCTTAATTTGCTGAGTAACAACCGTTTATTTTAAATTACCTCATATTTAAAATTTTAGAAATATATCATATCCAGTTCAATCAGTAACATTGGCAACGATCTCCGGTATTCACACTGCGAGGGAAAGAACTCTTACCAATGAACTTTTTCAATAGTGTACGCGCGTTTACTATTTGGTGTTTTAGTGTTCAGACAAAAAGCTGGAGAAACTCAGCGGGTGCAGCAGCATCTAAGGAGCGAAGGAGATAGGCGACGTTTCGGGTCGAGACCCTTCTTCAGACTGGTCAGGGATCAGGGAAACGAGAGATATAGACGGTGATGTGGAGAGATAAGGAACAATGAGTGAAAGATATGCAAAAAAGTATTGTTCAGATCTTATCCGTCTGGCTCTCGGTGGGTTCAGTGCAGACCCAAAGTGCAGAGGTAAATACATTAATACAATTATTATAAATAAAATAATATCTGAAATATTTCACAAAAATCGTCAAAATAAAGCAGCAATGACAATTTAATGAAATCACTAAAGTTACAGGCCCGCCCGGGGAAAGTAAAATCCCTGTATCTCTGAATTAAGCCGGCAAATAAACAACATAAAAAATAACCATTATAATTTTAAAGTTTCTTTATTATTTCTTATAAAATATTTGGAATCATAATATCGAAATAATTTACAATAAAATTAAATGCAAAAAAAATCGAACAAATTACTATTGAGGTCAAATAATATGATTTTTTATTAAATGTATTCGTTGCAAGGTGAATATACTTGAAAATGCATAGAAGAACATTTCCAATAATGAACACTGTAACTGAACGGTGAAAAGGTAACTAACGGGGACAAGCGTGAAATCGCAATCTGGATAATCGGAAAAGTTGCTGGAAACAAGAAGGCGAGCTGTCCACAAGTCAAGGGAGAGGGTCAAGCAGAGTTCTGCTTGGTTGAATTCATAGTTTTTTAATGTAAAGTTTATCTGTGAATTATCATTAAACGATTGTTTAAAGGAATTATAATGTATTGTTACATTATTGTATGTTTAGTCTTTTGTTTAATGTGTTGAACTGAGCGCGTTGCTAAGTGTTGAAGGGATTGTGGGGATCAGGTCGAAATACCAGCGCTCAGTTGAAAGGAATAACTGATTGAAGCAAGTATTTTATAGCAAATGAAATACTTTTGACGTGCAGTGATTGTTGTAATGTAGGAACATGCGGTCGTCAGTCTCCGTATAAACAATAATGATAATTACCCCTATATTCTGTTTTCGTGTATTATAAATATTTACCGCCGCTTTGAACATTTGAAACAAAAGAAGCAAGTGCTGCCTGAAACAAAAGAAGCAAGTGATCGCTGAGCGTGTTTCCAACATTTTCCGTTTTTATTGCTTGAGGAACAGCCCGCGTCTTACAATGTCTTCCACCGGGACTGCGATTTAAAGGCAAAATGCCTCTAACAGTGTATTCCTCTCTCTGCCCTGCTCTGAAGTCTCGCCCTGGAATTGGAGTTTAACGCTCCAGAAAGGGATGTGAACAGGCAAACATCCAACGTTTATCTCCCCATTCCTGTACAATGTCCTCCTGGACCATCGTCAGGCGACAGGGGTAAACAAATAGTTTTAATGAGAATTCTTCCTGTTGATTACTTTTAAAGGGAAATTCAGAAGCAAATCTCTTACATTTGGATATTATATATTAAGGAATAATGCAGTACAAAAGCAATAATCTGAACTCTGAACGGCGGAGTAGTGTGCAGTGCAACCCCTATCCAACCTCCCCGCCCCGGTTAGAGTTAATATCCATGTGAATGATTAGCATGTGGAGAATAGCTGGCTCCAAAGTCTCTCCATACTTCTGAACACTAATACTCCTCGTATTAACGTCATGATCATACCCAGTACAAATATGTAGCAACTGGTACTGCAATCCCCGCGTACTCCACCCCGATTCCTATTTTTAAAGAAAGTTACCAGTTCACGGTCTGCATCAGCTCCAATCGGTTCCGTGTAGTTCCATGACCTGCTCTGACATTCAAACATGTAACCATAGACGGATTTCAAATGATACCAAAAGTACTTTTTTAGTTTTAGTTTCGAACAAGATGTTTGGGATGGTTGGACGTTTCGACATTGCACGCTAAACCCCAGTGTCCTCTAAGGGGATGCGGTCATGGAAAGCAAGTGCAACTAGTACGGAGAGCGGGGCGCATGATTCCGCCCGGCCCCGGGCCAAGCTCTCGTGTTTACATCGTACACAGGCCTCTTCCGTTGGGAAACAGAGCTTGTGGTAATTTTCCTCTAAACGTGGTTCATTTCCGGAAAAATCTGTATTTTGTTAAATTGTCAAATTATACAACCGTTCAAGCATATTATCTTGTTATTTTTTTTATTTTAAACAATACCACAAGAGCATTTTAAAAGGCCATTAGTCAAAGGAAAACTATCAACATTAATTACCGGTCGTTTGTCAGAATTTTCTAACTATCTCTTACATTTAAAAAAAGGTTTTGGGTGAAATTATCACGCCTCCTTATTTCCACCTCCAGTGCTCGTCGATTGGTCTGTGTAAATAGTCATGAGTGTCTGAAGAAGGGTCCCGACCCGAAACGTCACCTATCCATTTTCTCCAGAGATGCTGCCTGACTCCAGCACTCTGTGCCCATGTCATTTGTTATAAACCAGCATCTGCAGTTTCTTTTTATTACAGGCGAAGTCTAATTTTTGCTAGGACGGCTACTATCAGACATGTGTAGAATATAAAGAGCTGCAGAGTCTGCAGCCAAAACCCGTCGCCCAAAATCAATTTACCGTTCACGAAATAGTCAACATCGGCGAATTAACGAAATCCATTTACACCCAATCTCCAACTTTTTCGCTGCCCGTATATGCTACGGTTGGTAGAGTTGATTTGCCTTTTGCTTGGTGTATGTAAAATATTTCCCACAATAAACTAATTTGTACAAATTATTCGGCTGCAACATACAAAAGATAACAAGGCTGTTGCCAGTCGAAATTTCCCCCCGAATCCTTGTGCAAGGTCCGCGGGACCTCCGAACATCCCGATGACCTTAACGACCCATACAACTACTCGAGCAGAAATTAGAATCCACACGCCAAAATTATCGAGACATTGTTGGCAAAGAATGATTCAGTAGATGGAATTAATTTTTTTAGAAGTATAAACAATCGTAAAAAAGTGCGGTTGAAATCCACAGGAGAGTTTCATAAGACACGGGCAGTTTATATTTCTACCCCAGTTTTATTTTCTCTGCCGAACATATTAATGTTATTTGATAAACCTTCTGTGCGTGTAACGGTGACTACCTGCATATAGGAAATATTATTTTTAAATAAAATAATAAAGTGGCCTGGTCGCATATTGTGAACAGTGAAAATAAAATATTTACGAGAAACAACTACAGCTGCTGGAAATCTGAAATAAAACAGAAAATGCTGGAAGCACTCAGCAGGTCAGGCTGTGGAAAGCGAAATAGTGAACGTTTCAGAGCAAACCACTGACGGTGTAAAACGTTAACGTTGTTTCTGTTTCAACAGAGGATGTCTGGCATGCTCCGTGTTTTCGGCATTTTGTATTATGGAAGGTGTAAATCTAAATTTTGGATAGTAGCGCCACAAGCCGGCCCACCCCCTTCTATTATTTGTAAAAACGAAACGGGTGGAGAATCTGAAATAAATAATAATTCTTTTGATCTTCAGCGATTTGAACTGACAACCTCTTTTCTCGTTTCATGGGTTTCGGATTTGTATTTGTAAACCATCGGACGGAATCCGCGTTAATACTCTGTGCAAAAACTTATAAACAATTACTGCTTTTTTGGGGGGTTTGCAATCAAAGAAGCAAAACGCTGAACATTACGGTTTAACGCTTCCAGATTACGATAAACCTATCGTTGTTAGTTAACAGATGCTTGCATCGTGTACAAGTTTTGACCATAAGACCAGTTCGCTTGGCAAACGATGACTGATAAAGTGAGTTACACAAAAATCTGGAGAAACTCAGCGGGTGCAGCAGCATCTAAGAGGCGAAGGAGATAGGCGACGTTTCGGGTCGAGACCTATCTCCTTCGCCTCTTAGATGCTGCTGCACCCGCTGAGTTTCTCCAGCTTTTTGTGTAACCCTCGATTCTCCAGCATCTGCAGTTTCTTCGTTAACACGATAACTGATAAAGTGTCTGGATACATGTGTTTATACGTAGACAACGCTTACTTCAAGTTTAATGGTCTCACGATACAATAGATATCGCAAAGCAACGAGAAGAACGTTTTGTGTTTAACGCAGTACATAGTCATATTTCCATCCATGTTCCCTGATTGTTTAAAACATCGAATTTATTTTTGAGAGGGCAACGTCTCTCGTCATTTTAAATTTTGATTTAATTCTTATTACCACACATACTAGTCAAAGGAGGTCATGAAATCACGTTTCACCGTTAGACAGGGAAGCTCTGTCTGCGCTTGATCTCTGTGTAAGTTGGTCAAGTCAAGTCCATTACTAGTCGCATATCCAATCCCACACTATTCACTGTATATTACAATCGCCTCCGAAAACCACTCTCATTCTACGGCTCGTTCCGTAGCAGAATTGAGTCGATGTTAAAAGTTGACAAAGATGGGAAAATCATATTTGTAAGAGAAATGGGGGAAATAAATGGATGTTAAAGTGCTGCTGTTTTCGATTGATGCCCGCGTTAATAATTGTGGTCAGCTGCCTTACCGGCCCTGGGCTCCGGGACACCGTGAGACTGCTCGGGGTCCCAGCGCAGTGCGCTCTCGGCGTTTTTGGTGGCTGCGTGCCGGTGCTCGGCCGGGCCGGGAGCCCCAGCCATGCCCTGCACCGCTCGGATACTGTCCGGCAGGAGGCTGCCGATGCACTCGTTGGCCTGCTGCCGCCGGAGGGCCACCTGTGCCGCCATCACCCGCTGCCTCTCGATGATCAAGATGCATTTCTCGCAGGTACAGTCCTTGAAGCGACAGTAGCGCTTGTGTCCCTTGAGCCAGGATAGGACGCCGTGGTTCCGGCAGCGGGCGCACTTGGGGGTTCTCTGGAGAGGGGGCCGGGGCTGGGACACCGGGCCGGCCATGTACATGTAGGGAGATCCGTAGGTATTCATCTCTCACATGGGCCGGAGCCAAGCGATGCTCCAATCCAGGGGGTCTCTGTCTTGCAGCCGGATGCTTGCTTCAGTGGAAGTCCCAGGCGGGGCAAACGGGGGAGATCAGCCTTGTGCCAGCATCAGGAGCGCATCGACTGAGGGCGGGCTGCCTTTTCAGATAACTTGGAGGAAGGAGAGACTGCGATCAGGTGTGGATCGATGTAGGTCCAGCGACATCCGACCCCTGAGCGCTCAGATCAGCCGAGAGGATCCCGGACCACAGTAAAGATTCTGGAACAGGGCGGAGAGGGAAGGCAGCAATCGCCCACACTCATCATTCCCACGGTGAAACTGCAGCAGGACACCGGGCCGAAGTTTAGTCGGTCGGCCACCCTCTCCTGCGATCAGCTCGTTCCGTGGCACGCTTCTGCCATCGCCCTTCTCTCGGCTGTGAGCGGAGAGTCGGCAGTAACAAGCGGAGGGGGGGGGGGGGGGGGGGGGGGGGGAGAGAGAGAGTGGGTGGGGGTGGGGAGAGGGGAGCTGGATGCTCAATGCTCCTTTACTCCCTCTCAAATGAACGCTCAAAATAGAGCACAAGAGGAGCATCCATCACCGAGGCGCGCTTTGAGCGGGACCCTGCCTCTCCCGCCACCTGAAACTGGAGTCTATTCACTCATGCATGGTCTCCCGCTTGCAGCATTTAGCATCTCCGGAGAACCCCCAAGTGCGCCCGGCAGCTCACGCAGACGTTTCTCCACCTGAACTGACGTTCCCTAAAGTCAGATGCTCTGCACCGTTTGAGCACGCATTTCTGGTCTCACCGGTCACCCTGTGCATAGCTGTTCTTTGCAAAGCCACCGGTCGCGATTGGGCTGGTGGATACTTTGAACGAGTAAAAACAAGGAACTGCACAAGCTGGTTCACAAAAAAAAAAAGACACAAAGTGCGGGAATAACTCAGCGGGCCAGGCAGCATCTCTGGAGAACGTGGCTAGGTGACGTTTCGGGTCGCGGCCCACACACACTTCAAATAATTTGAAGAGAAACACAGCATGCTGGAGAAACTCAGCGGGTCGGGCAGCATCTCTGGAGAAAAGGAATAGGCGAACCCTTCTTCAGACCCAGTCTGCCGAGTTACTCCAGCATTGTGTGCCTATCTTCGGTATATGCCAGCATATGCAGTTCTTTCCTACATATTTTGAATAATTTTGAATTTCCACTGAGCTCCACTGATCAATCAAGCCACGATTGAAACATACGATTATTAAGGGGTTGGACACGCTAGAGGCAGGAAACATGTTCCCAATTGGGGGGGGGGGGGGGGGGGGTACAGAACCAGGGGCCATAGTTTAAGTATAAGTGGTAAGCCATTTAGAACGGAGATGAGGAAAAACGTTTTCACACAGAGAGTTGTGAGTCTGTGGAATTCTCTGCCTCAAAGGGCGGTGGAGACAGGTTCTCTGGATACTATCAAGAACATTGGATAGAGCTCTGCATTAGATCGAGCTCTTATGGATAGCGGAGTTAAGGGATATGGAGAGAAAAAAATAGAGAGAGTACAGAGGAGATTTACTAGAATGTTGCCAGGGTTCCAGCAACTATGTTACAGAGAAAGGTTGAACAAGTTAGGTCTTTATTCTTTGGAGCGCAGAAGGTTAAGGGTGGACTTGATTGAGGTCTTTAAAATGATGAAAGGGATAGACAGAGTTGACGTGGATACGTTTTTCCCATTGAGGGTAGGGAAGATTCAAACAAGAGGGCATGACATGAGAATTAAGGGACAGAAGCTTAGGGGTAACGTGAGGGGGAACTTCTTTACTCAGAGGGTGGTGGCTGTGTGGAATGAGCTTCCAGCAGAAGTGGTGGAGGCAGGATCGATTTTAACATTTAAAAGTAAAGTGGATAGGTATATGGACGTGAAGGGAATGGAGGGGTATGGTCTGAGTGCAGGTAGATGGGACTAGGGGAAAACAAATGGTCGGCACGGACTGGAAGGGCCAAGAGGGCCTGTTTCCGTGCTGTAATTGTTATATGGTTATATGGTTAACTTCAAGAAGGCAGGAACGGGGTACTGATTGCGGATGATCAGCCATGATCACGTTGAATGGCGGTGCTGGCTCGAAGGGCCGAATGGCACCTATTGTCTATTGTCTATTGGCAGGCATTCTGATCAGCCGCAGTGCCGCAGATACTAGATATCTGAGATAAAATCAGCACATGGCTGGAAACACTCAGCAGTCCAGGACAGACCTTTGGAGTTACCATTTCAGGTCATTGAACTTTGATATACCTCATGCGCACATCACGACAGGTTCAGCTAAATATATAAGTAATTAATATCCCATTTTTAACATATTAAATTAAATTGAGGTGTTTCCGCCCTTAGTAATGTCCCCTGTGAAAGAGAAGTGTGATGTCAACTCTTGAGTGTTTTCCAAATCTAAGATCCATTGACCCTCTGCGTTAATCTGAACCCACTCCAGCGAGCTGGGTTTCCCGTTACCGGACCACCTGTGGGCCCCGGGTGGTTTCCACGCCGTTGCTCTCCCACCACGTCCCTGGAAAGCTCCCGGTGAAGTTGAGGCAACGCGACGACCAGTCTATCTTCTACGGCAACTATCGTGGGGCGCATGAAATTCTGCGCAGACACGTGTGTACCTACAAAAACATTCAGGATCTTCTCCAACCAGATGAATGAGGAGATTTGCAATTGACTGAAGCCTATATCTGGGGCATGTATTGTGGGCAATCCAGAGTCACACAACAAGTCCAGCCAAAGAGACAATTCCAAACTGGAGTCAGGGACAGACGTTCTATAGCTGTGGCAGAACTTGCGTGTTACTACTTCCCTCAAGGCAAACCCATGCAGTGTACATGTGGCAGCAATGCATCAACTCAGATGAGCTCGATGCCTTTTATGCATGTGCTTTGAAAGGAAGGACAATGACACACTTACACAAGCCTCCAGCAATGGCACTTTGATCTCAGTCTCTGAAGCCGAGTCTGAGGATTCTTCAAAGAGGGTGAACCCATGCAAAGCATCGGGCCCAAGCGGCGTGTTCGGGCTGAGCGCACCCGAATTGAGTATTAAAGCGATCCTGCAACCTCCCTCTATGACCGCCCCCAACCCCCGGCCCGACCACCCCCCACCCCCGACCCCCCGGGCCACCCGGCAACGTCCCCGTCAGCTGCAGCAGAGTTGGGGTCAGTTCGGTCTCTCCTACTCTTGTGTACATCCTAGGTGAGGTCGGCAGGTTGTGTGCAAAACAAAGCATTTCACTGTACGTCGGCACATGTGACAATAAAGTATCACTGAGGTTCCCACTGCTTCAAAAAGAGCATCGAAATATATTTGTTTAGAGAGCTGAAGAAATTCATCTAGGTTTTTGGGATTTTGTATGTAGACTGAAGGAGGATCCCAATCCAAAATGTCACCTAATCCAGAGATGCTGCCTGAGCCGCTGAGTCACTCCAGCACTTTGTATTTTACTTAAGATTCCAGCATCTGCAGTTCTTTGTGTCTTCATCTTACTTTTAAGTCTCTTCCACTATACCTACAGGCATTGCACCCCAAAATTACAGGAATCCATATATTAAAAAAATCAAATGTTACAATGCTTCTTTGGTTAATTGCTTAAAATCAGTGGATTCTGAATATCTTATTTTCCGAATCAGTCCTGATATTAAGCATTTCTAATAAAATTTACATCAACAAACTTCTTCGACCCTTGCTTTGGCCTCAATTTGGTCTCATTTATAACGCTTGGGTCCTCACAATCCGAAGGCTCATATGGAGACAGAAGATGTCTTGGGCTAGTTGAATCACATGGATTCATTTGTGTGTGTACAACCTTCGGAATGGTCTTCTTCCATGCAGTAAACATCTGCGGTCCTTGAATCAAATACAGTCTTCTAGCTGAAGCCTAACCAAGGTTTGATGACACTCCATGCTTTCATATACTGTCTCCAATAATAAAATCAAGAATGTCATATAGCTTTTATAGACCTGCTCCACTGCTCTTACTAACATCAAATGTTTATGTACACAGTCACATATCTTGCTTGTGCTGCCTGTAAAAAAGAGTCATTTACATCACCTTGCTTCATTTTAGTTGCAAGAATGTATCATTTTACATCTCGGTGTTAAATTGACCACAATTCTGTCTGCTCCACCAGACTGTTTGAAGTCTATGAGACTTCTGTCAGATTTCATTGACTGATATTTCTGAATTGTATATCATGTACAAACTTTGAATTTATGTCTTGTGTAGTGCAGCCAAGACAAAATTATTGTTAAAAGAGCAGTGGTTCTAATAACAACCTGTGTGCCACCATCTTATATTGTTCTCCTGTGCGATGTCATTCTCTTTTCTTTTATGCTTAATATTCCTCAACCACCCTGCTATTTCTCTCATATAAGTACAAGTTGGTTAAAGACGTTTAAAAAATTCCATATGCACATCAACCATGCAACACTAATGAACTGCCTCCATGACTTCAGCAAGTAATATAATGGGTGGAAAAGGGAAAGTTCTGGATCAAACCTGGAAGGAGGCAAGGCAATCCCATTACTTCCCACTCTTGTTTATGTGTTCGGACCACTAGGAAGTTTTCAACTGCCCTGACTAAGCTTCTTATCAATGAGAACTCAGGCCTGGCAGTTATTCAGTTGAACAAAGGTTGTGAGAACTGCAATCCTGAGGGTGATATGTGGAGGAGCAGTTCATCAAAACTATTATCTTAAAGACTTTGCATCAAATAAAAGCATAAATACTGGCAAATTATTTTTAAGGGTACACAAAAAGCTGGAGAAACTCAGCGGGTGCAGCAGCATCTAAGGAGCGAAGGAGATAGGCGACGTTTCGGGTCGAGACCCTTCTTCAGACTGGAGGATAGTTTTATTGTTGGTTTATTTTTATTATTATTTTTAATGTTGGTTTTATCAGGGTAGGAAAGTAAATTGTGTAAATATTTGTCGTGTTTCCCTTGAACCATGTGACCAACTGTCCTTTTATGTATACATTGCTAAATTCTTGTGTTTATTCTGACTTTTTGATCTCGGAGGCAGAAGCAGGTAGATATAAATGTCTTTACTTATGAAGAGAAACAGACATTGGAGTCCCTCTCAGTGGAATCTCCAAACTCAAAGTACATTGAGGTAATATACATGTTTTAAAACCATCGTCAGCATCTGCAGTTCTTTGTCTCCACAATAAACCTGTAACTACAGTTTTGATGGCTATAAATGTGTACATTTTGAGTGTAGACATAACTTTGCAGAACTACATAGTTATAATGGGAGCATATTGTAGCTGCTAAGACACCTCCTAAAAGTCAAATATCTTTGCTGAGACAAATTAATTCATTTGGATGATCTAAAACCTTCAGAACAGAGAACATTGAGTACACAGATAACCAATTATTGATAGACAGAAGAATATGGCTATGACCATGATTCATGTCAAAATAATTCAGGTCTGGAAGCTTAATTCATCGCTATCACAATGGTGTGAAATAATTTAAGATGAAGATTTTTGGTTTGATTTAGGCCAGTTAACTTAACCCATTTTTTACATTCGGGTGATACATACAAGAATAGACAACCTGGATGTTTGCAATGTACATTAGACCAGAAGACTGATTCTCATTTTGAATTAATGGCTCCTACTTCCACATAATTTTATAACCCTTGAATAATCTCTAACAGCATGAGGTGGGTAGATCAGGTTTCCCTTTCTATGAGTACTGTGCAGACAAAACTCCTTCCTGTAAGTTTAAATTCGTTTGCACTTTTTTAGTTTAATTTTTTGTGGCTACCTCCAGTAACTTAGAGGTGGAAGGCTATCAAATAAGCTCCACCTCAAATAAACTACAACCTCCAAATAAGCTCAGTATTACATAGGCTTGGAGGCATTGTTTTTGTCTTTGCACTATCATTATTTGTTGTTTAATGTGGTGTTTACAGTGTACTATGCTTACATAATCTGCTTCATTGCCCCAAGTAAGAATTTCATTGTTCCCTTTCGGAACATATGATAATAAAACGCTCTTGACTAAACACGCAATTCACATCTGGAAGGTAACTCACTCGGAAGCTATTGGCCTGAAATTAGTAATAAAACTAGCCTTTCATCAGTCTGCTTTTTCACTATTATATCCTTATCTATTCTTGCCTTTTAGATAACCTCAAAATGTTTGAATAATTAAATACATCTATGGGAATTAATGACTCCTTTATTGAGGACACCGGTGAAATCTATTCTAATGTCAAGAGAATTAGGTAAAGGATATTTACACCATATCTCTTTTTTTAATGCACTGTGATAAATTGACTGTTTTATTTGGTGTGTTTCCTGGGATCTTACGTGTGCTTAATGTAAGACCTAATAATATGACCATCTAAGCAGCCAATTACGTGATGCAGTTAACAAATGGCGGGGTTATTCCAGTTAGAAACTGTGCTAAGTTCTGGGTGGAATGAAAGAGCAAGGATAACATTTGTGGTTGCAGGGATAATTCCTGTCTGGTGCAAGAATCCTTCAGGAATTGTAGATGGCAATTACAATACTCATTCCATATATCAATCATCCTTGGCGTGAAAATGTTGTTGTTTAGGTTCCGTTTAGTTTTAAGTTTTGTTTAGTTTTAGATATATTAAATAATTTATTTAATCCTATTAAATAATTTCCCTCTCACCTAAAATCTATGACGTCTAGTTCTTGATTTCTCTTCCCTGGGAATATGATGTATGCATTCACCCTATCTATTCCCATCATGTTTTTTATACATCTCTATGTTTAGTTTTGTTTAGAGTTAAGAGATGTTGCGTGGAAACAGGCTCTTCAGCCCACCGAGTCCACACCAACCATCGTTCACCTGTACACTAGTCCTGTTTTATCCCGCTTTCACATCCAACACACGAGGGGCAAATTACAGAAGCAAATTAACCTACAAATCTGCATGTCTTAGGAACGCAGGAGAAAACCGGAGCACCCAGAGAAAACACACGCAATCACTTGGAAAACATACATACTCCGCACAGACAGCACCTGTAGTCAGGATCGAATCCGGGTCCCAGAAGCTGTGAGGGTGCAGCTCTACCTCTGTGTCATTGTGCCACCCCTCAGCCTCCTGCACTCCAAGGAATAAAGTCCCAGACTGCCCAATCAATCCCTATAGCCCAGTCTCTCAAGTCCTGGCCACATCCTCACAAATATTCTCTGAAATCCTTTCAGCTAATGACATCCTCTCTACAGCAGCATGACCAAAGCTGAACCCCAAGTGACACCCCACAGTAATCTTTAACAACGGTAACATAATTTTCCAACTTCTATCCTCAATTCCCTGAGTAATAATCATTTGCAGAAAGGCATGTTTAGCAAACTGCCTGATCCACTCTAATTCATTGACCTACTGTAAATTGAGCTAGTGATTTCTATTTGTGAAGCAAATCTGAAAGTGGATGCAACAAATTTCAAAATTTGCTGTTGAAAAAAAATTGAAGGCTTATTCATGAATGCAGCCAAACAAATGAAACCACAACTCGCCCATTGTGTACGAGGGCTTTGATATTTTCCCCAGATGCAGCTATGATTCCGTGGGAAGGCACAGCTTCTGAATTAATTCCTTACTGAGGCCTCACCCCAGAAGCCTGAGTTTCCCCATTTCCTACAGTAGTCTTACTCCGAGAGTCATAGACTTATACAGCATGGAAACAGGTCCTTCCAACCTGCCCACACCAACCAACATGAACCATCTACACTAGTCCCACATGCCTGCATCTGGCCCATGTCCCTCTAAACCTATCCTATCCATGTACCTGTCGAAATGGTGCTTAAACGTTGCAATAGTTCATCTTAAATATTGAGTCCAAATGTTCTTGTTCCACATCTGGGACCAGCATCTAGTTCCTTCTCTTGCCTCTTTGAAAACATATACCCTAACGATGATGTGCATGGGCACCAACATAGACTGAAACAGCTGAGTCATTGCTTATAAATTCATCTGGTCTGTTGGAATCTTGGAAATCAACACAATATATTGCCATTTTGATCATAGTCATCATTGATCAGGAGAGATTTTAGAAACACAATATAAAATAAACATTCACTATGTTACAGTTAATATGTGGAATTGTGACATGATAATCCACATTCAGCATACGCATGAATTTACGCAAACAATTGTCATACCTTCAGCTTTGCAATGTAATGTGGTTTGAAAAGTAGCAGGGGGAAATAATACATATACACCAATGTATAATATAATGTCAAATAAATAAAAATTTTGCCTCAGAAATTCATCAGCCTTAAAGAAGTGTTGAGGACAAATAATAGGCTTTGCTCCAGCAATGAATTATATCTAGGTGCTTTATCTTCATCTGATGTTTCCATCGATCTGCCTGTTTGCATTTTCCATTTTCAGTTTATTGTAAACACTGAGGCTGCAAATGCAGAATCAATTGGAAGAATAACGCACAGAGTATACGTAGGTTAGGCTTTTAACTTAAAAAATATATATTTTGTAGTATTTGGAATTCTCCAAGAAGACCATTACCTATTGCTTATTTTTGATTGCTTTTGAGAAGTCAGTGAACTGCCTTCTTGAACCACTTCAAATAAAATGTCAACAGACCACAGTACTGTTTGGTAATAAAAATGGAAAATGCTGGAAATGCTCAGCAGGTCAGGTAGCATTTGTGGAAAGAGAAATGTCCGCTCATTAGATCCAGGAATGTGAATCTGAAGAGAAGTTCTCCTCTGTTCATTGGCGGTCTTCAATCTATCTCTTTTGTCTTGTTTATCCTAAATGGTTTATCTTTCCAATCTAGCCTTCGATTGACCAAAACTTACTTCCACAGCCACATTTCTTAAAGATTTCCAACTTCAACTTATTCCACATGAATTTCTACTCAAATTCCATCCTTCACCATTTGGACCATTCAGGAATAAAGGCTCTCTAAATAATAAAGGCCTTGCCCACCCAACCCCTCCTTATAGCTCAGGCCCTCAAGCCCTAGTAACATCTCATGAATCTTCTCGGTATTCTTTCCATCTTAATGGCATATTTCTTATAGCACAGTGACTAAGACTGAATACAATACGCCAAGTGTGGCCTCACTGACATCTTGTACAAGTCATTTTACAGGACGTTGGTGAGGGATGATCTTATAGAGGTGTATAAAATCATGAGCGGGAATAGATACAGTGAATGCCCGAAGCCTTATACACAAGTGTGGGGAATCAAGAACGAGAGGACAAAGGTTTAAGTTGAGGGGAAATCAAGAACCAATGGACATAGGTTGATCTATTAGGAACCTGAGGAGCAACATTTTCATTTGAACAAGTTGCCAGATGAGGTAGTTGAGGCAGATACTATAAGTGCATTTAAAAGACACTTGGACAAGTACATGGATAAGAATGATTTAGATGGATATTGACAAAAACCAGGCAAATGGGGCATCTTGGTCAAAATGGACGAGTTGGGCCAAGGAGCCTATTTTTGTGTTATATGACTTTTTGACTCATTTACTGTAACAAAAATCATACCATCTGTACACAACTCTGACTGATGAAGGCCAGCATGCCAAAAACCTGCTTCAACATCTTATCTGACCAGTGACACCACTTTCGGGGAGGGTATCTTATAGTTGAGGAAAACAATATTTAACAGAGTGGATGGAATGCCAAACAATGCTAGGAGACTGCAAGGTGACTTGGATAGGCTGGGTGAGTGGGCAAATGTTTGGCAGATGCAGTATAATGTGGATAAATGTGAGGTTATCCACTTTGGTGGCAAAAACAGGAAAGCAGACTATTATCTAAATGGTGGCCGATTAGGAAAAGGGGAGATGCAGCGAGACCTGGGTGTCATGGTACACCAGTCATTGAAAGTAGGCATGCAGGTGCAGCAGGCAGTGAAAAAAGCGAATGGTATGTTAGCTTTCATAGCAAAAGGATTTGAGTACAGGAGCAGGGAGGTTCTACTTCAGTTGTACAGGGTCTTGGTGAGAACACACCTGGAGTATTGCGTACAGTTTTGGTCTCCAAATCTGAGGAAGGACATTATTGCCATAGAGGGAGTGCAGAGAAGGTTCACCAGACTGATTCCTGAGATGTCAGGACTGTCTTATGAAGAAAGACTGGATAGACTCGGTTTATACTCTCTGGAATTTAGGAGATTGAGAGGGGATCTTATAGAAACTTACAAAATTCTTAAGGGGTTGGACAGGCTAGATGCAAGATTGTTCCCGATGTTGGGGAAGTCCAGGACAAGGGGTCACAGCTTAAGGATAAGGGGGAAATCCTTTAAGACCGAGATGAGAAAGACTTTTTTCACACAGAGAGTGGTGAGTCTCTGGAACTCTCTGCCACAGAGGGTAGTAGAGGCCAGTTCATTGGCTATATTTAAGAGTGAGTTGGATGTGGCCCTTGTGGCTAAGGGGATCAGAGGGTATGGAGAGAAGGCAGTTACGGGATACTGAGTTGGATGATCAGCCATGATCATATTGAATGGCGGTGCAGGCTCGAAGGGCTGAATGGCCTACTCCTGCACCTAATTTCTATGTTTCTATGTTTCTACAAGGAGGCTTCCTTTTCCTAAATTACGTGTGTTGGAGTTACATTCATGCTGACAAGTGGACAGTATTTCACCAGACATCTGGCTTGCGTGTTGAAGGCTAAGAAGTCAGGAAGGGAATCATTTTCAAAATAATATCTTGGCTCTGACCTTTTTTTCCCGCCAATATATTCCCATGGCTGGACTCATTCTGGTCAAAGGGTGACCCCGCAATACAAATGCTGAAGGATTCCTTGTGCAAATACTGTCAGACACCAAAAACTTCTGCGTGCAGACTGTTTTCATTGCTGGCACATGTTTTATGTCAATGTTTCCTGCCATTTGGCCTGAATCCTGATGAAGTCTTGTTGCATTCTGGCAAAGAATGCTTCATTATCTAAAAGTTGCAAAATAAATTAAACATTTTGCAAACGTTATCACTTCTGACCCTACTATGGATAATAGGTCATTAATGAAGCAATTAATATTGATTGACCCTTGGACACGACTAAGGAACTGTAGTAACGTCCTTAGGCTGAGATGCCTATATTCCAACAATCGCAAGCATTCGGTATTTAGGTCCAACATTTATTCCTCAGTTAACAACACTAACATAAATAGCCTGGATATTTTTACATTTTTGTTTGTGTGGATTATTTATTATTTTTTTAAATATATAGTACAGTTTTAAGGTTTGTGAAAATGGTGGAGAGGGGTTTGGGTTTAAATGTGAACTCATTTTTAACAAGAGTAGCTAGCATTTGTAAACAGATTATTAAGAGTCTTAGGGTTTTGCTTTGCCAAGGGATGTTGGATTCAGTAAAGCTTCTGGCAAAAGTACTTCAGATTATTGACATTAAAAGTCTTTGCAAAGGTGGTGCCATTTAAATTGGGAATGGGCAAGGGTTTTTTTTCAATAATAGTTATGGTCATTGCTTGATGTGACATTAATGTTACCTGTTAGTTGTCAACCCAAGCCTTGATTTTCATTGAGTCCTGCACTGGCCTGACGTGGACTATTTTGTACGCCGTGAGTGAGCTGTGCACTAGCAGCGGTGCAGGGTTTCAGTGGAAATGTATTGTTCATGCCCCTTTCCCCAAAGGTGACTTAAGAAGTCCCAGCAAAGAGTTTTAGAGTTCTCACATATCTCTTCCATTGTTTAGCATTTAAACTTGGACGAAAATTAGGCCTAGTATTTGGCCTAACCTTTGATGGAATTCTAACCACTCAAAATATACTTCTCAACCTTTCTCCAAATTATCTGATCAATGTAGCATGGATTGTTCTGCTTGTCTAATTTACAAAATGATTATACTTCCAAAGTATTTATTGAAGATTGTGGAATGTATTGCAATTTTACCATGTTCTTGGTGAAAGATAGAAACAGTGAAAATGTTAATTGGGGCACAGGATTCTGTATTATGATACAGAAGGGAGTTAAGGCAAGAAACTGCAGATGCTGGTATCTTGCGGAGAACACAAAGTGATGCAAAGTGCTGGAGCAGCTCAGCAAATCAGAGAGCATCACTGGAGAACATGCATCGGTGATGTTATGGGTTGAGACCCTTTTTCAGACGGGAGTGATTTTGTCCAAGACAGCTCCCCACAGAACACCACTCTCACCCCCATCCCCTCTTCCTCACTTTCTTCCAATTCTGTTCTTTCGCATATGCCTTTCCAGTCCCCTTTTGGTTCTTTTGCCATTCATCTACACTAAGAGGAAATTTCAAGTTTCTATGTAATTATCCTGCCAGTACATCTTTACAGCATCCCTCCCACAACTGCACACCCATCCCTGCCGAGCTGCAATACTCGGTAGTTGGGTCAAGTCAAGAAGTGCTGGGAGCATTGAGCTGACTAACTAAAGGGCCTGCCCACTTATGTGTCCTTGGCACGCAAATTATGCGATCTCGTGGTCGCGTTGGGGCGCACGGACATCGTATGGCCACGCGGGGCCAGTCCCATTGAGAAGCGCGGAGGGGTATGTAGTTGTGCGTAACATCGTGCGGGGCTCCAACATTGTTGTAGCGAACAAAATCTTTGCGCGCCAACGGCCTGTCTCATAACTGGTGGCCAAAGTGGGACAGGCCCAAGACCCTGGTGCAACGCAACGTCTTACCTGCAGCAGCAGCAGCAGCAGATGCAGACAAACGATCGCCGAACTCGGCCTGGGGCTCACAGCTGTTTGTGTCCGTCTTCAAATGACGTCATGCGCTCCAGGCGGCTGTGCGGTCGAATGAAGTCGCACGCGGTCGCGTAATTTGTGTGCCAAGGACACATAGGTGGGACAGGCCCTTTACTCACCCATTGAGCCAGGGAGCCTGGTGGCGACCACTCTTCCAGTGTCTGTTCCCTCTCCAGTCAGAACTGTCTCTACGATACTCTCTCACACAAAAATGTTTGTTCATTTCCAAGGTGTGAGCAAGTTTGGGTTGTGAATAGTTCTCAAGGATGGAACCCTATTGTAATGTACTATCAACCATAAATTACCAGGAAAACCCATTCAATTCATGAATATCCTACAAACCAGGAAATTAAATCTACATTCCTTACTTTGCCTGGACAATGTGTGACTCTAGACTCTAAATGTGGTTGATTCTATTAATTCCTCCATTGAGAGGCCATTAGGAATGGACAATATATATTAGCATTGTCTTAACATCCATATCTCACCTATGAATAAATAAATTAAAAAATAATTACTTTCATTCTCTCCTTCATTTTAACATGAGATAGGCACATAATATTTGGGAACAATCCCTTTCCTCGCCATTTGATGAAAATGAAGTCACTAATGAAGCAACAAACAGGTGTTTGTGCAAAAACCCAAGATTTGAGCGAGAGACCCAGCAATCATTGTGTGTTTTCTTTTTTGTTTGGTAATATTCAAGGCTTTAGAGCTTTTGAATACCACCAGCCTCATGGTACTAGTATTGTACCTATGTGGCTAGTGCCTTGATGTTGCCTGCAGTGATTTTCAGTCTCCTCTCCCCTGTATCAGGTCCAGAATGGGAGATGTGTAGAAAAGAACTGCAGATGCTGGTTTAAATCAAAGGTAGACACAAAATGCTGGAGTAACTCAGCAGGACAGGTAGCATCCCTGGAGAGAAGGAATGTGTGACGTTTCGGGTCGAGACCTTTCAGACTCGTTTTGGGTCAAGACCCTTCTTCAGAAGAAGGAAGTCTGAAGAAGGGTCTCAACCTGAAACATCACCCATTCCTTCTCTCCAGAGATGCTGCCTGTCCCGCTGAGTTATTCCAGAATGGGAGATGATGTGGATGCAAAAAGCCCTGTCAAAGTCAAAAGTGTAAGGAGGTAATGAGTGATGTGATCTTTGATGATTCCTTTCAAATCTTCACCGGAAGAATAATGAACATCAATAGTTGAGGTTTGATGGTTTGTATCTAAGCAATATTTTATAAAGAACAGGAGAATTATGTTATTGTTCCCAAATTATTCTGTGCATATCTCATATTATAAGAAAGTGGAGGATGAAAGGGGAATCGTTCTTTTTCTGCCTCTTTGTCTTGCAATTTAGTGTAGGAGGTGACCAATTTATTCTGCTGATGTTCTAAAAGTATCTGCCTTAGACGTTTCTGGTGCTCAGCTGCAGCAGAACTGTTGACTGCACATTCACTGTATTTAGGTAACAATCTCTGAAAGCACCAGTTTGTTGCATTTGTAGAATTCAATTTCCTTAGCTTACGAAAGGAATAGATGGGTATTTACAGAACGTTCAAAATTATAAATTATGCCAATCAACATTTTTAAAGTCCCAAAGAGGTTCCACGAGAAGCTAAACAACAGGGCCTGGGTAAATGTACACTGCCCTCCATAATGTTTGGGACAAAGTCCCATCATTTATTTATTTGCCTCTCCACAATTTCAACTCTACAATTTAAAATTGGTAATAAAAACAATCACATGTGGTTAAAGTGCACATTGTCAGATTTTATTAAAGGGTATTTTTATACATTTTGGTTTCACCATGTAGAAATTACAGATGTGTTTATACAATGACCCAAAAAATACTGTTAAAGCAACAACATAGTTTTTTAAAGCTAAAAACTTGGCAATTCAATCACCCGATCTGAACCCAATTGAGCATGCCTTTTATATGCTGAAGTGAAAACTGAAGGGGACTGGCCCCCAAACAAGCATAAGCTGAAGATGGCTGCAATACAGGTCTGGCAGCGCATCACCAGAGAAGACACCAACCAACTGGTGATGTCCATGAATCGCAGACTTCAAGCAGTCATTGCATGCAAAGTATATGCAACAAAAACTAAACACGACTACTTTCATTTACATGACATTGCTGTGTCCCAAACATCCCAAACACTATGGTGCCCTGAAATGGGGGGACTATGTATAAACACTGCTATAATTTCTGCATGGTGAAACCAAAATGTATAAAAATTACATATTATTTTATTATTAAAATTTGACAATGTGCACTTTAACCACATGTGATTTTTTTTCTTTTACAAATCACAAATTGTGGAGTACAGAGGCAAATAAATTAATGATGGGTTTTTGTCCCAAACAATATGGAGGGCACTGTATGTTGAAAGACCGCGATGATCTTATACTATTGATCGAAGATTGATTGCTGCAGTTTAAAACATCTTTACAATTGACACTTCAGATTTGTGCTATGTTGGTGCTGATATCTGTAGATCATACCATCAGGTCTGTGCAAGTTGTTTTGTTAAGTGGATACATGCAGCTCTTTCTCCAGCTGTGAAATTCAACTGATTTAGAAACTATTTGGAAACTGGAGCAAAATGCTGGAGTAACCAAGCGAGTCAAGCAGCATCTCTGGAGAAAAGGAATAGGTGATGTTTTGGGTCAAGCCCCCATTTCCCGTTGGGGGAGAGGGAAACTAGAGATATGTAGTTGGACATCAATCATGTCAGTCTCTTGGACTTCACTGCAAGAGTTCCTCAGGGCAGTGTCCCAACTATATTTAGTTGTTCATCATTCCATCTCAGGACCAGAGGTGGCAAAGTTCAACAATGTTTGCAAACCTGATGAATTCTATTTGCAACTTCTCAGCAAATATTGCTGCCCCCTCCCCAACTCCGTACCTGCATAGAACAAGACTTGGACATCGGCTAATATGATCCAAGTAACATCCCACATACTGTAAATGCCAGGCAATGTGCATCTACAACAAGAAAGATTTGAGCCACCTACACTTGAGATTTAACATGTTACCTTTACTGAGATCCCACCCCCCCTCCCCATCAACATCCTTAGGCTCACCACTGATCCAAAATCAATTTGACCACCCACATAAAGACTATGGCGAAAAGAGCAGCTCAAAGGCTGTGTATCATGTAACAGGTGACTCACTTCTTTCACGCCAAAGCTCTTCTACCCATCAACAAGTCATGCCAGAAATGTGATGGAATGCTCTCCACCTTGCCTGGATGACTTGCACAAATAACCTACTCTGTGATGCACAACCACGGTTCTCAGGTCACTTCATGTCCCTAATCAGGTCACTAATTTCACTGTACTTAGGTATACGTGACAATAAAGTACCATTAAACCATTACAATATGCACTGCATCTATTTGCCTGAACTTCTTTAATAACAGCTCCAAACATACGACCTCCACTGTCAAGGCTAACATGGGCTTCAAGTACCTGGGAGCATGATTACCTGAAGCTTCCCATCCAAGTCATCCACCATCCTGACATTGAAATATGCTGCTGGTTCTTCATCTTCGCCGAACATAAATCCTGAAACTCTGTAGGGTGCAGGGAGTTCCTTCATCAAAGTACAGTGGTTTAAGTAGGCAGCTCGACTTCACAATCTCAAGGGCAGTTTCTGATGGGCAACAAATGCTGGCCTTTGTAAAACAATTACAAATCAGTCCGAAGAAGGATCCCGGGCCGAAACATCATCAATCCGTGTTCTCCAGGGATGTAGCCTGAGCGACTGAGTTACTCCTGCACTTTGCATCTTTTTTTGTTAAAGAAGCACCTGCAATCCTTTGTTTTTAAATGCTGGCCTTTACTTACATCTCACGGATCCCAAAATAGTTATATATAAAAAATGCGTGTTTGGTTGATTTACTATGTTAACAGTGCCATATAGTCAAAAATGTTTTTTCTCACGAGATGTTCATATTATCATTTAAGTACCATTCTCTCATTCAATATTCAGTTAGTGTAGGAGAGCCAGTTAATTGAACCTAGAAACAAATAACTTGCATTGTGCAAAGAAGCATTTCTCTACTGTCTATGATGACTAATCTGTACTGCAATGGCTTGGCTCAAAATAGATATCGATATGGAGCATAGTTGTCATTACTACAGCCAGTATGAGATGGGCAGAACTCTGGAATGTTGCAATATGTGCAAATGATAATCCAAAGGTTGGTTAATTCATGAAGTGGCACCGTCTTCCCCTTTTTCTGTCTGCAGCACCAAACCAATGTAAGATGTGGCTTATGCAATGTTGAAGAGATATTCACAAGAATAGTTCATTTTCCAATGCACAAATATTTAAATGGAAAGGATTGTGATTGGTTCCAAGCTGTAAAACGCTGTCTAAATTGCACGGCAGTACCGTACTAGCGCCCCACTACCGCCAGTTATCGGTTTAAATTGATCTGGAATCAGAACAGAAATGCAGTTGATGTTGCAGATCCCTGCATTTACAAGAGGCCTGTAGATCTGAGATAGACCTTGGAGCACAGGGACTGTCCAGGCCTTTGGCACCAGTGCGCTGTAGACCAGTGGGCGTCTTAAAGAAAAAAAAGTGTTTTAGTTTTGCTAGAAGAATCATTGCTGCAGGTCCCTACTTTTCAGTACCGGTCATGAAACCAGATGCATTTTATAGTAATCTTCAGCTACATTTCGAAGCGGCCTCGGTAAATATTAATTGGCAAGTATGTTGGTTGCATAGACCTTCCATATCTTTTTTAAAACATAATTGTATAAAAACTAACATCATCGTATGTTGCAAAACATACTTGGCAAATAAAGTACTATTATAAAGTACTATTATGTTTAAGATTATGATTATGATCTCGTCACCCCCTAGTTATGATCGTTACGAATTATTTTATATGTATGAAGGATAAACCAACTTAATAATACCTCATTCTCTAATCCCATTTCATTGTTTTAATACTGCACTCGGGAGAAAGACCTGCTATCTTATTTACTTTTAATCTGGTGAAAGAGACTAGTCGGGAGACTAGTGTGAGCACTGGGATTGTTGAAGATTTGATTCGGGAGATGGCGTCCGCGTTTAAATATGAGCATCGGCCAAGTGAACGATTGTTATGATTACTGCACATCAACACACATTCCTCGTCCGTTTGCTTTTACAGTCTATTTCAAAATTGAAGATACAAACGTTCAAAAAAGGATGTGGGGTGAATCGAACATTTGTTTCAAGCTGCAGATAATGGAATGGAATGGGCACAAATGTCCAGTTGCGAAGGCTGCAAGCTCTATAGGCATCAAAAGCTGGAGTAACTCAGTGGGACAGGCAGCATCTCTGGAGAGAATGAATGGGTGACTCCAGAGATGCTGCCTATCCCGCTGAGTTACTCCAGCTTTTTGTGTCTACGGTTTAAACCAGCATCTGCAGTTCCTTCCTGCACAGCCAATGCCGTGTATCACTATATCACTGCAGAATGGACAGCGGGCACAGCACTGCACACCAGTGAGGTACTCCGATGTAAAAATCCACAGACCATTAAAATAAAGTGAACGGCGCCGCCTTTTCCAACCGTCTGACTTCTAAAAACGCCGCAACGTTTGGGGTTGGTTTCGATTTACCATTTTTTTCGCATTTGTAATTTGACAAGGTCCTGATTTCCCAAACGCAGAGGCTGCCAGCGATTCCATTCAACTTAACTGTGGGATGTTGGAAATTTAAACAGCAGCGACTTCACACACACACACACACACACACACACACACACACACACACACACAAATACACGCACACACACAAATACACACACACAAATACACACACACACACAAATACACACACACACACAAATACACACACACACACACACACACACACACACACACACACACACACACAAATACACACACACAAATACACACACAAATACACACACACACACAAATACACACACACACACAAATACACACACACACACAAATACACACACACACACACACACACACACACACACACAAATACACGCACACAAATACACGCACACACACAAATACACACACACAAAATACACACACACACACAAATACACACACACACAAATACACACACACACACACACACACAAATACACACACATAAACACACACACACAAATACACACACACACACACACACACAAATACACACACATAAACACACACACACAAATACACACACACACAAATACACGCACACACACACACACACACACACACACACACACATACACACACACACACACACACACACACACACACACAAATACACGCACACATAAATACACACACACACACACACACACACACAAATAAACACGCACACAAATAAACACGCACATCCATACATACACACACACTTCCCTAAACTGGTTTTATGGGACCAAAATGAATGAGTGGTGAGATGTATTTATTTTGTTCTTCTTGTATGTGCGGTGTATATCTCAGGCGGGATTGGCTGTGTAGTATTGGGATAGTGAAATGTCCCCTGCGTGAGCCAGTATTATGAGGGAACACCTGACACCCCGACTCCTATTTCTGAATTTCAAAAGGGTTTATTCAAGCAAATAATGGGATCGCAGCAGAAAACGTTTCAGAGCAGGAGGCGATGTTAAACTTCACCACATGAACTCCGTTTCCAGGGCTATTAAGCTTTTAATTGGAAAATAGCGGTCGGGAGTTTCAAGGTGACTATAATGGGCTAGGTGCAAATTCAGATCTTCATTGTGCACATGCATTGGCAGTGACGCGAGAGGTAGTGGTCGGAGGGGTGTGGGGACGAACTGTGCAAAGGTTTAATGAGGATATTGCTGGAGTTATTTAGCTGCGCTGCGGCGGGAGAGTTAAAGCAAAATGTTGCACTTTGAGAGGCGATCTCGGCTGTGCGAAAAAAAGGCATAACATTAGTGAATTCGTTTTTTTCCCCCCCGAAGCCTCGTGGATGTAAACATCCTGAAAGCCAACTTTAAAAACTGTGTGAAGATGAGAAATACCAAACATTATAATGGTGTGGTTCAGAGAAAGAGAGCATGCTGTTATATTTCTTTGGCAGGCATTGAAAAACAGTCCGTATGTCTCAAAACAAAATTGCACACATTAAATAACAGTGTTATAATAAACAACTGCTGCCCATAAAAACGGCCCTTAATTTGAAATATTTGAAGCAACAACATGAGCGGTGGCCATTGCAGTAAACGCGTGTCACTATTCGTTGTAATATTTTGAGACATAATTAATTGCACATTACATATGACCAAAATCAGCCGGCGTCAGCAGTGGGCGAACGGTACAATGAGAGTCGTGGCATCTGATCCTAATGTGTTATCTGTTAGAATGAATGTTTTCAATGAAAGATAACATCGTTTGTTACTCGGACCGGGTCAGCGATTGGTCTTCTATTCCCGTTGAAGATGTCAGAGTTTGTCAAGAGCTAAGATACAATTAACTTGTCATTAACTAAACGATAAAGTCCAGTGCGGTTGCAGAGACGGTGACGCCACTTTACAAACTCATCAGAAATATTCATGTCAGTCCGCAAATCTGGCGATTTTTAATTCAACGCCATGCTGTACAATGTACGACAGAGAGCGACAAACTTAATGCTTATTCTAAAATGTTCCACAGTGCTCTCGGGTGCTAATTGATGCATCTGTTTGATCTGCTTATAATGTAAGTGTTATCTGACGTTTAAAGATGTTGGGGGCGAGTTTTGAACCTCGCAAGAGTTTCAGAAAGAAATCTAGAAACTGATTAAGCCTTCAGTTGACTGAGAGTTTTAGAAGCAAATTCGTCATGTCTAATGCCATGGAAACGAAGCACTGAGGAGTGAATGCACAGGAGGAAACTCAATGTAAAATGTGCTCATGAATTAATTGAAAATAATTCAGTCAGACCGCTTTCCCAAATATGCAACAATGCCAGGTGATAAAATAAAGAGCTCGTTTTCCTTTTACGTTTATTTCTGGTGTAAAATTGAGAAGTTAAAATTGGATGTTTTTTTAGAAGAAAGTTAAGATTGAAATGGATATGTTAACATGCCTCAGGTCATCTAAATAAGCGCCCACTGAAGTGTTATGTAAGATACAATTAATTTCTACATTGTAGATGCCACAGGTAAACTCGTCGGTTCTTAAATTATTCAGAGTTTAGCTTGGTTAAACGTAAACCCGGAACGCACTCCTATTGTCACGTTTTATACCTTGCGGCGCGTTTCTTTCTCGCTATCTGACACGCCCATTGCTCCACTTCATAATTCCCTCGTCTTCTTTGCCTTTAGATTCACATCCACATTCCGATCTTTCCCAAATGCACTCACTCCATTTGTGAATGTTCTTTCAATTAGGTCAAGGTTTCCTTGGAAATGAAGCACTTGGGCTGTATATTTCACTTTGTAGTATTAAGCACAAGCACTTCGTTGTGTTAAGCGACCTCCCTAATCAACCCTGTGTTATTTTCTGTGAATATCAAAGAGAAACAAATGGGTAAAGGCATGGATTTTTTAGATAGAATATAGTCAGATAGGATGGCAGAGAGACGTGCAGCTCCAAAAAGACATTGGTGAGAATGTCACCAGGGGATTGTTAACTATAGATACGATGAAAAAGTGTACCTAGCTAAAGAAAGTCTAGCAAGAGTGGGTATTCTAGCCGATGCCGGAGCAACCCTGGTTAAGATCCAATTCAGTATTCCAGATCCATGTATCATTTGTCAACTGTGCTTCAGCAACACTTTTATGCGAGTGCCATCATTCTGTGCAATATACCAATTATTATCTCTGGGCACATTCCTGCGGCTTCAGTGTAAGTGCACACTGTTAACACAGCTCCTGAATCAAATCAGCAGAAGTGCGCTGTTTGCACATAAATGCTGCTGGACATCAAATACAAAGCATATAAAAACGCTGCACCGTGGAAGACGATGGCCAGCTTAGAATGCGTTTGCTTCTCTTCGTTTCAGATGACCTGATGCGAAAGCCTCAACCACTGCCCATGTCGACCCATGGTTAAAATAGCAGTTGTGACCTGTTATATCACTGGAGTCAAATCCTTCGGGTAATTTTAACTCTTCCTCGAGCATGCAGGAATAAACTGCCTCAGTGATGTTCTTGGTTTGTATCTATCAGGTCAGGTTGGGTGGTAAGTTCTTTATCTGAAGGTCAGGAGCAAACCAATCTAAAAAGTCTTTCCGTCACTCTTCTACAGAGACCAGCCCCAAGGTAATAGTAAACGGATGGTAATTTGATGGGATTTAAACAGTAGGACCCTCGTTTTTTCACCAGCGCCTGCCTTGTGCAAGGCCACATTTTCCTAGCTTCTCCCAAAATAATTTCGTGAACTGTGCTACCCACAGTTTGCAAACGATTTACCAGACAATATTTCTACAAAGTGTCATAAACTGCTGTTTCATCACCAGTCAGCTGGAACAATACCATGCTCTTCTTTAAATAGTGGCGTACAAGCATTCATTTCCATCTTGATGGGATCAGTTTAAACACTCAATGCAGATTATTTTCGCCCATGAAACCCAAAGACAACTGGCAGGAGAGTGAAACGAGATTTTCCAGACTTCTCATTGTAACTTCTGTCAGAATCTTAGACAAACAACTAGTTCTACTGATTCCTAGTACATCCATGGAAATTCTCCCTGTATTTTTAGCAAAATCCCAAGAATGCAATAATTGTCTCTCAACAATTTTTCTGCTAAGTCATATTGGCTATGTTACATTTTTTGCTTGTGTTAAGTCAAAATGAGCACTTAACCTTAAAAACATTTGTTGACAAATTTGATAAATATTTCCAAGTAACATCTTTTGTTCGATTCAGGCCAAGTATCTAGAGAGGTTGGAAAGGTTGATAGATGAACAAATATGTATTTTAAACATCACTGATTATAAGCTCTAAGAATGTCTCTCTGTGCCAGTTGACAGCTCAGCAAAAACTGGTACCATCTGGTTGTCCACATGACCTAAATAAATCTCTTCAAATAGCTGATTGTATTTATGGGTGAAAACAATCTGTATAGATTGTAGCTGAAAACACAAAAACAAACACCTGTGGCATCAGCGTTTAATTTTCATGAAATGAATAGTGAGTGAGAGTAATTATTCTGAATGAGTCTTAAGGGCATCGCCCGAAACGTCGTCTGTCCATTCCCTCTTCCTGGTTCGCTGAGTTCCTCTATCAAATTCAATTAACAAAAAACATATTTTAACGGTTCTTAGCACAAACAGAATGTTACAGTCAATATTTCAAGATTTTTCACACAGAGAGTTGTGAGTCTGTGGAATTCTCTGCCTCAGAGGGCGATGGAGGCAGGTTCTCTGAATACTTTCAAGAGAGAGCTAGATAGGGCTCTTAAAAATAGCGAGTCAGGGGATATGGGGAGAAGGCAGGAACGGGGTACTGATTGGGGACGATCAGCCATGATCACATTGAATGGCGGTGCTGGCTTGAAGGGCCAAATGGCCTACTCCTGCACCTATTGTCTATTCTAGCATCTGCAGTTCCTTGTGTCTCCAAGAGTAACTCATATATGTTTAAAATAATTTACCTTTTCACTGCACACGTGACAATAATAAAGTAATCTTAACTAAACGTCTGGAATGCCCAAAATATTTTCTAAATACAAGTACCTACATCTGAATTTAGTAGTACTTGATGGGGAAAAAAACATGACAGCGGACCATTCCATCAGTATGGCAGTAGTGACATTTCCCATTATATAGTCAAATCTTCAGAATGGAATTAATTCACAATCTGCTGACTCCGCTTCATGTATCTGATTCACTGCTGAGAATGGATCTAATTGTTAGGCAAGTATCAGTCAGGAGCCACACATCCATAGGGTAACACTAAAATCAGGAAATTACGTACAAAATCAAAACAGAACAGCAAATGCTAGAAATCTGAAATAAAAGTAGAAAATGCTTGAAATACTCAGCTGGTTGCAATTGAGGAAAGTGAAAAAGAGTGAATTGTGCAGCTCCTCCAGAGCCGTTGCTCTACCAGTATCCCACTCATTGTGGATATTGGACTTTGACTCTGTAACTGTTGAACACATAAGGTCATATGTAATAGGAGCAAATTAGGCCATTTAGCCCATCAAGTCTACTCTGCCATTCAATCATAGCTGATCTATCTCTCCCTAACCCCATTCCATTCTCCTGCCTTCTTCCCATAACCCTTGACCCCCGTACAAATCAAGAATCTATCAATCTCTACCTTAAAAATATCCATTGACGGCCCCCACAGCTTTCTGTGGGAAAGAATTCCAGATTCACCACCCTCTGCCTAAGGAAAATCCTCCTCATCTCCTTCCTAAAGGAATGTACTTTAATTCTGAGGCTTTGACCTCTGGTCCTAGACTCTTCCACTAGTGGAAACATCCTCTGCACAGCCACTTTTTCTAAGCCTTTCACTATTTGGTAAGTTTCAATGAGGTCATAGAACATATAAAAATAGGTGCAGGAGTAGGCCATTCGACCCTTCGTGCCAGCACCGCCATTCAATATGATCATGGCTGATCATCTAAAATCAGTAACCCCTTCTTGATTTTTCTCCATATTCCTGATTCCTTTAGGCCTAAAAGGTAAATCTAACTCTCTCTTGAAAACATCCAGTGAATTGGCCTCCACTGCCTTCTGCGGCAGATAATTCCAGATTCACAACTCTCTCGGTGAAGAAATGTCTCATCTCAGTGCTACCCTTTATTCTTAAACTGTGACCCCTGGTTCTGGACTCCCCCAACATCGGAAACCTTTTTCCTGCATCTATCCTGTCCAATCCTTTTAAGAATTTTATGTTTTTATAAGATCCCCTCCACTAAATTCCAGTGAACACCAAGTCGGCCCATTCTTTCATCATATGTCAGTCCTGCCATCCAGGGAATTAACCTGGTGAAGGGTCCCCCCTCATCTTTCTAAACTCCAGCGAGTACAGACCCAGTGCCATCAAATGTTCATCATATGTTAACCCACTAATTCGTGGGATCAGTCTAGTAAACCTCCAATGCTCCAAAGCTACAATGATCAGAACTATATTCAGCACTGTATCTTTTCCTTTGCTCTAGCTATTGCATTTGAATTTGGCTTGACTGTAATATGTACATTATTGTCCAAATTTACTGGATAGCTTTTTCACCTGTTTTCACACAACAGGTGGGTGTATGGAACAAGCTGCCAGAGGAGGTAGTTGAGGCTGGAACTATCCCAAAGTTTAAGAGTTAGACAGGTACATGTCTAACATAGATATGACATGTTTAGAGGGATATGGACCAAACGTAGGCAGGTGGGACAAATGTAGCTGGGACATGTTGGCCGTTGTGGTCAAATTGGGTTGAACACTGTCAATCTATAAGGAGCGAATGAAAGGAGAGCTTTGTGAATATGTGGAAACCAGAAATGGTCAAATGAAATATGTGATGAAGTTGGCTGAAAGAGGATGGTGAACATCACTGAGTAACTGAATGTATGGTTGCATTATAAATAGGAGATGACAAGATGACCCTGAGATTATCAGAAGAGATAGAAACAAAAACTCTGGAAATGTGAGATACAAGGTTGCCTCATCTCATTTATCCCCGCTTTAATGGAAGATCGTTCATCTGTTGCTGACTGACCTGCTGAGATCTCCGTAATAGTTTGTTTCTATTTTTAAGATTTTAAGTGTTCTAAGCTGTAAATACTACAGGTTATGTCTAATTGTTAGATCTGGCAATCAGAAGATACACATAGGTTTAGATAAGCGGCAAATTAGCTGCAGAAACGGTTTTGTTGCGTTTGGAGTGATAGTGTAGAGGACAATTCCAGGGAATGTAAGAGATGGTTTTCTAGATCTGTTTGTTGAAGAACCAAGAGGTGAACAGACTACTATAGGTCCAATATTGTATATTTAAAAACAATTAATTAATAATCTGAGTAACAGAGATTTTAGAGAACAGTAGTGAAAACACGATGGAGTTTTATGTAAAAAGGTTCAAAGTGATTTAGTTCAATTTGAAATCAGTCTTGTCCAATTAACGCAAACGATGGCAGCATGAGTTGGCTATGGTACATTAAGAAGTAATAGTTCAGCATGAATTAAAGATTCATTAAATGGAAAGAAGAATAAACTGTAGAGACATAGAATTGCAGATGTTGGTTTCAACCAAGAGGACACAAAGTGCTGGAGCAACTCAGTGGAGAAGCATCTCTGGAGAACATGGGTAGGTGACGTTTTGGGTCAGGATCCTTCTTCAGGCTGATTGTGTTGGGGGGAGAGCTGGGAGAGTTGAAAATTGTGATACCAGAGGGAATGTATGAGGGGGGAGAAGTATGAGTGAGTCCAGGTGAAGCACGGGGGATGGGGGGGGAGCATAAGGTGGGGTCGTTAGAGGTTACGGAAAATTGATGAATTCAATATTAATATATCGTTGGGTTGTATGCTACCCAAAAGGACTATGTTCCTCCAGTTTGTTTGTGCCTCACCTTGGCAATGGAGGAAGCCCAGACAGAAAGGTCAGTATGGGAATGGGAGTTCAAATGGTTGGCAACCAAGAGATCCAGTAGACCGTGGCAGGTTAAGTGCAAGTGTTCGGAGACACGATCGCCAAAACTTGGCAACACTGATGTATAGGATGCCACATCGGGAACACCAGATGCAGTACTTGATGTTAGAGAAAGTGCTGGTGCAGGAGGAAGTACCTGGGGAGATTGTGGGTTGGGTGGGAAAATATTTATGAACCAAGGAGTTGTGGAGGGAGCAGTCTCTGCACAAAGTGGAAAGGGGTGGAGATGGGAGATGTAACTAATTGCTGGTGGGATCACGTTGGAGGTGATGGAAATGTTGGAGGATGATGTGTTAAATGCAGAAACTGGTGGGGTGAAAGGACCAAGAGAGGATCACCTTTATCCTGTCGGGGGAGCGAGAGTAGAACTAGGAGATACAGAGGAGACATGGGTGAGGGATAAGCTGACTTATCTCAAATTGGAAGATTGTACCTAGGGGGTGCCACTGGGACCAATGCTGGAGTCCCAGTTGATCACAATGCACATTAAGATTTAAATGAGGGATCATGTGTTATATTTGGTAATTTGCTCACATAACAAAAAGCTTCAGGATAGGCTCAAATTAAACAAATAGGTGAGGATATGGTGGAATTTATGTTTGATACATAGCAGATGGAATATAGCGTGAACACTGTGATAAAGAAAAACAAAAGTGCTACTTTCTTTAATTGTGAGATTGAATGTTTAAGTTGTTCAGAATGACGTTGGTATTCTATTCACAAATTGTTAATCATTAAAGTGCAGCTACAGGGAGGAAGATAAACAGCAGGTTGGCCTTTATTGCAGTCTCAAAATATGGCAATGGCCATTAAAAGTACAAATGAAAAGAAAGTCTATGGAATTCCTTTCTATACTAGGCTGCCTCTAGTATATTGAGGACAGGAATCAATAGATAATTTGAGATTAAGGGAATTTACAGATATGGTGTTATGTCGGAAAGTGGTACTGAAGTAAAAGATTACTCACAATGATGGAGCAGGCACGATGGGCTAAATGTCCTGCTTCTATTTATTTCCTCCTATGTAGCTTTGGATTTTTAACCATATGTCTTCATACAACCTTGGTATAAAAACATGCAGACAAGGAGGTATGGGGGAGCGTGGAAGGAGGGATGTTGGAGGGGGGTGGTGTGTGTGTGGGCAAGGGGGTGTGTGGGGGAGGAGGGGTGTGTGAGCGGGAGGAGCGGTGTGTGGGGGCGGCGGGTTGTGTGTGTGGGCAGGGGGGTGTGCGGGTGGGGATGTGTGGGTGCGGTGTGTGGGCTGGGGGGGGGGGGTGTTTGTGTGGGGGAGAGGGGTGTGTGGGCCAGGGGAGTGAGCTCGGAGAAAACACGGGAGGTGAGGGGGGCACCACGGGGAGGAGCCAGCGAGGGGGACCAGAGGGGTAGTGGCTGGAATTGGCGGTGCGATGGGGACTCACAGCGGGTGCTGGTCTCTGGTCGTTCTCCTCCGCCGGGATCAGTCTCCGCTTTCCGTTTGGCTACATCTCCGACTCTGGGCTGGGTCTCCCACCGTGGGCTGGGCAGGGTCGGGTCTCCGTCACTGGCTGCTGCTTGGGGCGGGGCGGGGCGGGGCTGCTGCTTGGGGCGGGGCTGCTTCGGGTCCCTCCGAAAGTGCGGTTGGAAACCTCCGCCGCCCATCCTCAGTACCACTAAAGACGCGATGGCGCGGGAAGGGGCGGACCATCCCAGGGAGTGAGAGGGGAAGAGACTAATCCGGACGCCGCTGGAAGGCGGGAGAAGAGATCAATCTGTGCACCCGCGGTTTTTAAGATTTTTAAACCTCGCTAACTTTTATGACATTCAACCGATCGGAATGAAACTTAATGCAATCGCTGCATAAGAGAACGTTGAGTGAGCTGGAGAAAAATCATAGCGCTATCGCAAAACTTTTTTGTGCAAATAGAATGACCACCAAACCGGAAGATAACAAGATCAGAGTTTTAATGATGTATAGATAGATGAAAAGCAATGCTTTGTGTTCACTGTTGCCTGCAATGGTTCAATATCTTTAAGGAATGTATCTCAAATGACTCCTCCCACTTGACTCTTATCAGTGGAGATTAATGAACATGGAACCGTTTCCCAATTACCAACTCCCAACTTCTTTCAAAATATAGATAGTGAAGATGTCAATCACTATTGTGCAGGAAGGAACTGCAAATGCTGGTTTAAACCGAAGAGACACAAAAAGCTGGAGTTCCGCTGCGTCAATCACTATTGTTTGCTATTTCTCTTCTTGAAAAGATTAGCAAATATGAAAAATATTGATCATACTGTCATTATAAAACCATTCCAAAGCAAAGAAAGTTCAACACAAAATTTAAAGCATACATTACCGGAAGTCTTCTGATATTAACAGCAAACTGACGTTATAATTTTTGAGTTTATTATGTTACAGTTATTCATCAGATTATTATGATGTAATATCATGACGTAATTATTTCAATTGATTACTTACTTGTTAGATTATTTCAGCAGTTTTTGCCACCTACATGAATAATGGTAATATTCGAAGGTGGAAATGTTGTTTTGACTCATGCATTGTAGTTTGGTAATTCATGTGTGCAGTTTAAAAAAAAAATATTTTCAGATAATCTTCTTTCAAACACAAATAAAACATTATATCTTCCTTGATTTCATTATTTTTGTTTCGTCGGTGAAGAAAATTGACCCCTTAATAAAAAGGTGTCTTCACACAGTCGGCCATTATTTTAGTAACAGCATCTCATTTCCCAGAAAAGGCTTATCTGATTACAACGTTATTCCCAACAATTAACACTACTTCAAATGAAGTTTGATTTCCTATACTTGTTACACGAGATATAATTTTACTTTCTGATTATGTGAATAATTCAATGATTTGTTAACTTATTTTTGCCTTAAAAGGTATTATTATTTCTTAACTATGTGCTTATAACATGAAATAAATGCACACAAAATACTGGTCACTCTGGCTGTTCAGAACGTGTTTTATTGATTTTAAT